>CM035600.1:22662827-23262827 GCA_020496755.1 Channa maculata | reverse complement strand
CCAGGTCTGATTACTGGCCCTGTCCTTTTCAAACATTTATCAATGGCCAATGCAAATGGGAATACAGCAAAGATACAGGACCACAGGCTACTTTTTATTTTTGATGTATTATATATTTAAACGTGTCATGATGTACTTTTAGGAATAGTCACATCCTGCGTGTCAGCTAAAGTTTTATTTTTCCTTATGGTGCTTTAAGTATTAAATAAGTACTCACTTTGTAGTGTAGAGGTAATACAATAAAAGCTGAAAGTATTTTACCAAGTTTACAAATTTTCAACTTGCTTTAGTTTAGGGTGTAAATGTACATTAAAGCTTTTAAACTTCCCTCTGACTTCCTTATATTCAAATATTTATCTGCTTCTAGCTGAAAAAATCATCCAGATGACATCAGGTTTACCATGTTTTCAAACTTTGAGCAACAAGACGATCTCATCTGGAGGTGTTTTTTCAGCTAGAAGTAAAGAGATATTTTGATATAGAAAAGTCAATGGACATTTTAATGGCATTTATGCACATGTACCACCCAAACTAGAACCAAAAGAAACAAGTTCAAAATTAGTAAAGGTGTCCTTTAAACTATTATTTATCTCTTATAAAACCCAAAAATGCAAATGCACAAGTAGTTTTTCTACATCTTATTGTGGCTCTTAACTCATGCCTTAACCTTTCATTCATCACTGAGTATCTTACGTAATGAGGCCTACAGCCTCAGCTTCACCCTGAGGTAGTAATAAGTGGTCAGACCTTCATCCCGGGATGCATTTGCCCCGCTCTCTATAACCAACCACTTGAAAACCACAATTACCCCAGGCTGGGAAGGCGAGGCAGACATGTGTTTTGATAGGTATACTACATCTAGCTTATTCATATGTTTGCCTTGGCATGAGCCCACGATAGCTAATACATTCACTGCCACTGTCCGTCAGTTTCTGCTGTCGGGAATTGCTTTCTGAATTGTACTTTTTTTCAGTTGGCTTTATCTGCATCTGTTAATGCTGTGTTACAACTCCCAGAATTCCTTCTTACAAGCTTTTAGAAAACAGAAAAAAAGAGGTGGAGGAAGGAGGAATTTAGGTGACAATCACCAGGTCAATTTCATTGCAAATCATCATACAGAAATGTTGTTGGATCAAGTAATATTTTCATTAACGTAACATAAATAAAACATTTTGTATTTTCAATTTAATTTAGTTCTTGTATATGCCTATTTTTTACTTCAATTAATGAATTCAACTTTGAGCAACTCACTAGTGTTGTTTCTAAAGTGTTTCAATCCTTCACATTTACTTAGTGACCTAGACTGTTCAATTAATAATCACATTTAAATCAAATAGAGGGGGTTAATCCAAAATGCTATTTAATGAGGCAGACATCCATTTAATTGTAAACACCCACATAATCAGTTTAAGAAATCAAATCTATAACAATCTAAAACAATTTCACTGAAACACAAGTCAACGTAACGTTTTATTATTTTAGAAAAGTAAATAGTATTCTTTGACTTTACATCATCTTCTTTTATATTGTTAGACTAAAATAAAAACTTGTCGTGTACTGCCTACGTATTAGGGATGTCCCACTGCCAATACCAGTGCTGGGCATCAGGTCTGATACTGCTTTTCTGTATTTGTACTTGTATTGTTCTCCAATAACAACAGCAGGGGTCTGCTAGGCTATTGTCGGCAGGGTATACTATACAAGTACTCAAATGTATCTTCCTGTAATCATACTCAGTTTAGGAAAAAGTGGCGTTGGGACATCTCTAGTATGTATGTACTGTATACACAGAGCAGGCACAATGTTTGACAGAAGATCACTGTCAAAGATCACTGTTGGTAAAGGTGAGCTGAAACACTATGTGCTGGCAAGTTGTTAACCCTTAAATGATACTTATCTTTATATATTTAAACTACCAGGTGGCATTAATGTTGAGGGTGATTGGTGGTGACATACACAGTATATATTTATATTTATATACCCTTAAATTAGTGTAAAGATCTAATAATCTAGTATTCACTTTAATTCACTTCTGGTAATTCTGATAGCACCTTGATTTAATCAAAATGTTTGCTATGGTGGTTTAGTTTGAGGTAAATGAACAGACATTTTCTGTGAGGTTTAAGTTTTTTCCCCAAAATAACTATAAACTATAGAAACGTATATATTGGTAAAGTAGAAAAACATTAGTTTAAAGACATGTTTAAATGGATGAGAAATCACATGTTTTTTTAAAACAAACAAACTGAATTCATTTAAATTTTCATGATCTGTAAACAAATGTTTAGGCTATAATACATGGTATGGTTAACAGCAGCAAAGTCAACAAGTTAGTATAGTAAATGTAAGAGTAATAAAATAACTATAATCTACTATAACATAAATTGTGAGTTATAATACATTACAACACAATTAAGTGTATACACTGACATAATGCTTATATTTTGTGTCTATACAAATAATTAATTAACAGGGCCTTAATAAGTAACCATCCAATTTTTCAATTATTTTGATCCTTAAAGTCCCATGATTTCTATAATTAAGGTGTAAATTAATGTAATTGTAAGGTAAAAAGTTGAGGATTCAATTTCATAGTGCTGTCAAAGTTATATAATCACTGTGTTATAATGCAGTGCAAACTTTGAACTGCCAACAATAATGTAACTTTGAAAGTTATTAAAGGCAGTTTTGAATTACATGACTCAAACAAGCTTTAAGCTTCTGCAAGATGATTTTCATTTTTATGTTAAAGAGATGACAGGAACGCTGTAAAGTGCCTCCAAACTAATCTATTACATAATTTGTAGGCTACAAGATGCACATACCTTTCTGGCATTGTGTTCTAATACAGCAATGCCTTAACATTTTTTATAGTTTGTGAGGGCAACTCGGCAACTCGAGTTGTCAGGGGCTTTACGATCTCTTCCTACACCTTGGAGATTGGTGAATGCTGACAACAGTCAGTATAGCTCCTCAGATTTAAGGTTCCTCTGTGGTTTTAAGGCAGTTGAGTAAAGGGGGTGGGGTGGGGGTGGGGGTGGGGTGGGGGCTAATTGAAGTCAGCAGATGATGGGTGTGCTGTGATTTGTGTGGTGACAGGCAGTGTAATTACACGGCTGGTCAGAGAGAACATTACAGTAGTTAAGAGCTTTCGTGGGCGCTTAGTCAGCCAATAAAAGGATCTTACATTTGGGTATTTGGACAGTGCTGTTGTTGTGCTGAATATAACATGTCTTTGAGGGTAGGTATATCTACTTTTATGTCCATACTTGACTATGAAATTTTCAAGGAATATATATATATATATATATAATAGAGGTCAAGCCCTGTGGCAAGAGAAAATATTTAGACCCTTTGGAATGACCTGGTTTATATCTATAATTTACAATTTAATGTGATCATCTAAAACACAAGTACAGAAAAACACAGTTGCTTAAGATAAAAAAAAATGAACCTAGTGTATGTTGAAACACCCTATTTAACATGCATAGTTGTGGTGGAAAATGAGATTTAGCTCGGACAAAATATTTTTTTTTAAATTTACTTTAATATTTGGAGCCATTGGTCTGCTACTAAACCTCTAAAACTGAACTCTTTGGATTGTTTATCCACTCAGTGGGGAAGTTGTCCAGGCCCTGAGGCAGAAATCAGCCTCAAATAATGATGCTCCCTCTGTGGGGATTCAGTGCTAGTATGATGTCTTCATGTTCATGTGCCTTTTTATGCCACAATAGTTCTGCATGTTCTTCCCAAAGGCTTCAGTCAGTCCACAAAAAAATGTTTCCAGTAGCACTGTGGATTCTTTAGGCAAACGTCAGGCCTTCAGTTATGTTCTGTTTTTGTTGGAGAACAGCAACTTCTACTTTGGTGTCCTGCCATTGACTCCATGAACCATGCACTATTATTTGTATATTGACTCATAAACAAAAATGTTAACCCAGCTCCAGTGGTTCTGCTAAGCCCTTAGTTGTTACTCTAAACTTTATTATTTTTACATCCAGTCTGCTTTCAATGATTGGACTCCAAGCTTGGAAACTTCTAACAAGCTTTTGTTAAAGTCATCAGAACAGGGGGTGAATGTTTGATGCGTTCTGCATGAACATCAGCATTAAAATCGCTTACAGTTTAGTAATTTCATCATTTAAATATTAATAAAAATAGTTTGTTTTACATTTTTGAAGAATTAATAGATAAATGCAGATAATTCAAGGACGGTTCACTTACTTTTTCCCACTTTCAAATATGGTCTGCACTTATATAGCGCTTTTCTACCTATCGGCACTCAAAGCACTTTACACTCCTTCTTATTCACCCATTCACACTCACAATCACACACACACTCATACTCCGATGGGGGAGCTGCTATGCAGCTGGCCAACACTCACCGGGAGCAACTAAGTTGGGGTTCAGTGTCTTGCTCAAGGACACTTCGTCATGTGATTGGCTGGGGTGGGGATTAAACAAACAACTGTGAGATTGGTAGACAACCGCTCTACCTTCCTGCGCCACAGTCGCCCCATATACATAAGGCTATATATATACCCCAAATACTGCTTCTTCATTAAAATACAGAGCATCAAAAATGTTTAGCCCTCTGGTCCTACTGCTCGTGAGTTTGAAAAATGGTAGTTAAAATAAAATGGTAGAAAGCTCTTTATACAGATGGAAAGTTGACTTACACCTTAAAACCAACAATAAACTGAAGAGACAGAGATCTATCAGAAAGCCAGAATGAGTACTGGTTCTCATTTACTGTAATATTCTTTACAATGTAAATTTTATGAATAAGTTAAATTCAAATCACACCCAATCTGTAACCAAAACAAATGCTTAGATGTAGATTAAACAGTATTAAAGACAACAACCATTATTAAAGATGCATTATGTTTTTTTTCTTTCTTGCCCACACGGTGGCAGCAGAACAAACAGCACAACAGCTTATAAAAGTTGATATGTAGAGCATTTCAGACATCCTATTTACAACAGCAGACAGAGAACAGTAGGGCGACTGTGGCGCAGGGAGGTAGAGCGGTTGTCCACCACTCTCACAGTTGTTGGTTCAATCCCTGGCTCCTCCAGTCACATGCTTGAGTCAGACAAACTAGATGTTGCAATGCAATAGAGAGTTGTGCTTATAAGATATTCATAACATTCCTATTATTCTTGGGATCAATTCAACCCATTCAGTGTTAAACATCTGTAAATAAATACATATCTCTCTCTCTTTTTCTACATATTTGGTGACTTTTCCTAATTTAATAGAGACAACTTGGCAAATAAAATTATACAATTCTATATTTAAATATTATGATTATATATTTTCAATGCCCTGTACACATTATTTGCACATTGGTGTTTCGACACATTCTCATTCCACAGCGACACTGAACTCATGGAATAAGCCGAAAGGACAAAAAAAAAAAAAAAAAAAAAAGTGCATTATATTGACGCCACAGGTGTTACAATTGGATGGTCCATGCGATGAGAATAGGCTGGGTGTTTCTGCAGGTTGATGTGACCTCAGGCTGTTGTAGGAGCATAAAACATATAAGTATCAACATTTTAAACATATTTGTTTTTGTTGTTTAGGATGATATTAAGATAATTATTTCATTTCAAAATTTATAATCAATATATACCTCTCTGCTTTAGGGCCCTAATCTACCTAAGCATACCTAAAACCACTGATAGTTCACAGGACATGGGGAAGGGGAACACATAATCATTAGGACTCCGTGATCACGGTGGTGTGATCAAGTCACATTATTGGTTCGATGATAAACATCTTTTACATTATGGTCAAATCAAAAGTTTTCAAAAACTATGGCTCCTAAGGTTAGCCTAGTGTTGCTAATGTTAACTAAAGGGTTCCAGGCCGCAAATATAGTGTCAGCCCTGTCCAAGACACAAAATCTGCTTTTGAAGGATTAGGAGAAGGATTTATTGGAGATGAAAAATTTGAAGGGGACTGTTGGAATATGTTGATGTGACCAACTTGCAAGCCAACACTGGGTTGCTCATTTGAGTGTAAAAGTCAAAAGCCAAGCACCAGCAAGCATTTGGAATACTGACACTAGAAGGGCAATGTTTTCAGCCACCATGTCTCTAAATACTTTCCATGATTTCTCTCATGTCATATGCTTTAATGAAGTCAGAGCAATACAGTATGGGACAAATAGGTTTCTTTACCCTTCTTTAACATAAACTCTTCAAACCACAGAAAATATTAGGTCAATCTGTAAAATTTTAGGGGTGATTTACATATTCCTATAGTCACATAATAGGATTTCTGGATGTATAAAGAAGTAGGAGGGAGGATTATGTTTTATTTAAATTAAAATTTAAAGTTTTGATTATAAACATTTTCTGGAGGTTCAAATTTCTGGAGTCAAAATGACCTTAAGGATAATGAGAATAAATTTGAGAATAATGAGAGGAATGTAATACCTGTTATAAAACAAAGAGATTAAGGTGTCCTTTATGCTATACATACATAGCCTAAGAGAGAAAATGTTTTCATTAGGTTTTGGTTCATAGTGATGGAATCATGATGTGTAGATGAAGATCACAGTTCAAAATAAAGGTAAAGTTTACATTAGGATATTGTAGATAGTTAGTAACTCTTGTTTGAACTGGTCTCATAAATCACAAAGCATTTCTAATCCAATAAATCTGTATAGAAAGGAGGCCACAGGTGGTGAGACAGTTAACAGGCAGCTCTATATATTGCAGCCTCATGTTGGCTTTTAAATGGCTGTGGTAGTACTCTGCAGTGTGTATTTGTACATGCTGTTGTGTGTATCGGTGTATCCATCCAGCCCTAATCTGGCCTCAAGCCTCAGCCTCTCTGGAAAGATCCAGCGGCCAAATAGATAGTCATGGACAAAAACAAAAACAAACTCCAAACCACACGTCATCCCAGTGAAATATGGTAATAATATAGAAGGAAGTTTACATTTTGTAAAAATATGCATTATTTGTCTTAGCTTTCGTTTATGACTGGCTGAGTCGGCCGTGATGAGGGAGGCCATTTTCTCAAATGTTTCTGGATGTGGACCACAGAGCAGCCAACACCCCTGTCTATCTTTAGAGCAGGGAATCCACCCAAAAGCTGTCAGTCCAGCTGCCAAATCCAAGACTGCTAAAAGTCTCCAGACCCCGAAACACTAACAGCATCATTCCGAGACATCCACCCGCCCACCACGCACACACTCAGGCTCTGATACTGTAAAATGTGGAGGTACTTGGTAGAAAAGAGCAAATAAATCAGGCTTCTGCATCATCAGCTGGGCTTACATAAGAGCAGCTCGCCCATTAAATGTAGCACACACAAGAAAAACCTGCTTCAACCAAAAGGTTCAAAATCTTTGCTCATTGCTAAATGAGCAAAGATTTATCTGCTCTGAAAGTTAACTCAATACTTAATTTTTCTTGGACTCCACCTTTGTTTTTCTAAGTGCTGGGAACTGTGCATAAAAAGGGAAATAATGGTTAAAAAAATTAGTATTAAATATGTGAAATAGAAAATTACTGCTGCTGAAAAAAGATTAATGGCTGGCTGTGGGCTTAGTGCATCTGACTGGTGTTGCACACTGGAGCACTTAATAAATCACTGCTGCACACACAAGGAATTATTAGGCATAGTGTGTTTTCATGGTTTGTGTTGGTGCCAAATCTCAGAGAGCCCGATCTGGCCCTAGCTCTAATCTGTTTTTCAAAAGTCACATTAGCTGCCTGCTGTTGCAAAGGTCTGCTCCTGATCCAAGCATATCTACCAGAGAGCAAGGTGATAATATCTCCTCTGAATGTAGTCTTAAATTAATTAACACATAAAGGCAGATTGAGAGATTCTACAATTCAGTCTTTCATCATAACATCCTTATAGACTGTCCTCCCATAAATAGCCTTATTAATAAGCAAGTACCTTATTACAACTTACACTGATCATTATCACCCCCTGGTGGTTTTAATGGCACCAAAATGATAGCTGCTAAGACACTTTTTTGCCATAAACTGTCAAAAACAGTGAATGAGATCTGTGCAAACTTATCACTTTGGTTAGGTTTAGGCATTCAATAAATAACCCCTAACCCTAACCCAATGGTCACCAAACCACAGCATTTTACTAAACCTAACTCTGGAGAGTAAACAGACTTTGACACCAGTATAAAACAACTTTCTTTTCTTGTTGGCGTTGTTGTGACCACGAGGACACTGCATACATGATGCGAGGCTATGTACAGTATGAGACACAATAGACAGATTAGGGGAAAATCCCCCCTGGGTGACACAAGGGCAAGATTCCCTCTTTCTGTTTAATGTTTTCTGTCTGGTTGTGGTCATTTTGCATTTGATTTTTGGACCTTTTGTGTCTACTTTTGGTAATTTTGTGTGTGATTTTACTGATTTTGTTTCAGGTTTGGAATTTTGCCAACTAGGCTATGGTTTATTAATCCATCTATATGTGAAGCATGTGACATGACCTGACATACAACCCAAGGAAGCAGTGATTTTCTGCTATCACAACATTCGTACCACCCATGGCCGTTCCATAACCTTAACCATGTTTATTATAGTATCCGTGACCAGAGAGGTCCTCTAACCAGTGCTGGGGACAGCAGGGTAGTTCAACTGCTTTTATATTTGAAGAGTGATCCTAGTAGTTAGTAGTAGTAAACTACAGAATTTTTGATGCCATGAAATGAAAACTTTGAGATACTGCTCACATGTAACACATATAACAAACGATTCTTATTCAAAAAGACAGGTCTGTTGTTTAGACCAGTGTTCAAGCTTCTCATACTGTCTAAACCTGAGTAGGTTGGGTTTGGTTTTGTTATTTTTTTAATATATTTTTGCTGTTTGTCTTGCAGAAATTGCACAAATTAGTTTGAGAGAAAATGTGAATCTGTGACACAAACACTTTAAATAAACTTTAATACACATTGCTCTTAAAACATGGAAACTCTTGTTGTGTATGTTGAGCTTTCAAAAATGATTTTGTCTCCTTTGTCTATACACACCATGTGGAGGCTAGTCTGCTTTTTATTTTATAGTACTTTGTTGGTGTTTTTGGCTGGGTAGAGTTTGGAACCCACAGTGCCAAGTGTATTTGAGTATTCCAATACTCTGCTGCATTTTAGGTTTATCTGTAAAAAACATCAGCACACTTATTTAAAACCTGTAACTAGTCTGAGAAAACTTGACAAACTGTTTGAGTGCTGGCTTGGTACCATGAAATAGTCTTTGGTCTCTGGTTTGAATATCAGCATAAATAGTAAATAGTTGTCTAAAAAAAGGTAGAAATGTTGAACCAAAAATTTAAAATGCTAAAAGTGAATAATAGTCACAATTAGAAACGAAGTGGTTTTGTACTGCTGGTCACTGATAATTTATCATAATATTCTTTTTTTTTTTTTTTTTCATAATTACTTTAGTTTTCTGTAAAGTGGCTTGAATGGGGGAGCTGCTTCAGGGCCAGATAAATCTGATATGGGGCCCAGGACAAGAAATAGATGCGGGTACCCATCCACCTCCTCCGGTTAGATTTAAATGTAAATATATATTTTTAAGGAATAAGGCCCATGAAAACACAACTTCAATGGCTTTATATTTTTGATTAATATTGTTCTATAGTTTTGTGACTGTAGAACATATATAGAACACTAAATTAAGCACTATAGAACTATAGGACAATAGAAGTTAGTATTATTAAGCAAATTCACTCTGAATCAATTTACCACTGTGTAATGTGGAAACCATGAATGGGGGTGTGTGAGACTTTGGGGACCAGTTTGCTTCTGTAAGCTCTAATGCTTTGACTGAAACCTTCTCAAGAAATATGGTAGTTTAAAGATTCAAACAAAACACAACTTAAAAACAATTGCACTGTAATAAATTTTATTTTATTAAACATACTTGAGCACATTAGTAACATATGTCAGTAGGAAACGTGTCCCTTAAGGCTACAGGCACTATGATTTCTGCTCCAATCTACAGTGAATAAAACACTGGTTTAAAAGTGAAGTCCAAATCCTATCTTCCAACAATGTGTTCTGCAAGGTTATACATGCAGCTGTTGAAGCTATTGCTACCCCCTTTCTGTGTGTAGAGATGATCTGTGGCGCGGTGTGTTCAGTGTGGGCTGCAGAGTGTGCTACACAGTCAGCTCTGATTAGAGGGAAGCAAAGATCAGAGTAAGGCTGTCAAGCTGAGTGTCAGTGCCACTCTGATATTAAACATCATGTCATAATCACAAACAAATGCACTGAAGGAAAAGTAACAGTAATGTCATCATAGCCATGCTATCATTCACCTTACGACAGAGCTTGGTGTTATTGTATTTGTAATATGCTCACTTTATTCAATTGTATTTCTCCTGAGCATAAACTTTGTGCTAAAATGCTAATTGCTAAATCTACCTCTTTAGATCCAGTGTCAAAAACACGCTATGATGCAAAATGCTGGTCATACATTTTCAATGTAATTACTTCTTTTTTTTTTTATTTACCATCATCATTGAGGTTGAGCAAGGGAATTTATTTTTTACATTGCCAATAAAATATAAACTTTTTTCATAAGGGTCCTATTTCATAAAAATAAAAAAATAAAAACACTATTGGCACCAGCCTCTTGTACACTGTCTTTAATCTAGAATTTTGTTGTATTTAATTTACATTTTTTTCACTCACTGCTGCTTAACACCTTTTGGGTTGCCAGGTTGTGAAAGATCTGTTAAGTCTACCAGACTTTTGGCTTGTTTAGTTTTTTAGTTTGGGTTAGGGTTAGAGTCTAAAACACAAAACATTTCTAAGTAAAGCTGTAATGTCTAGACAAAAATCTATTAATTAACAACATATCAACGTTTGCAGCTGTGGATTATTATATGAATACTAAATTACTGACCTATAGGCAAAGTGGAGCAGGGTGGAAATATAATTTTTCAAAACCTGGAACCCTAAAAGCTAAACCTATTTAAGTATTGTAACTAATCAATAAACAACGAATGAGTGATTTAAAGCCTTTACTTACAACCAGCACCCATTATAAAGGGGTGCCTAAATAAAAATTTGTCCCACCAAAAGTTTTTTATTTCTGGAAATGAAGTAAAGTCCATGGGATGTGGTTAAAAGCATCAGTCAGTATTAAATTATGATCAACCTAGAGCGTAGTTTTCAGGAAAGTTAACAAAAACCTAATTACACTAATTAAGTGTAAACTATGTTTCATAAAACAACACAATATAAAAAAATCATCTGGTTAATTCAAGACAACAGAGTTGAGACCATATGCTCTATGCCTACGTGTGTGCATTCGCAAACTTAAAGGAAGTTTTCATCAAAAAAAAAAAAACAGTATGTCAGATATTTTAGATTGTCTTTTAGTATTGTTTTTAATCGAAAATAGTACTAAACACGTGGAAAGGTGAAAGGAGTTGATCTGAACACAAAGAGTGTCAGAATAAAGAAACTGTATAAACATTATGGTTGAAATGAGCAGATATCTGCTTTTCTAATGCTTTTAATACTGTAGCCCATCCATAAAAAATAGATCCTACATCCACACATTTGCGTGCAGTTCAGTACAGTGGATACCACTGTGTAAAGTAAAGGCTTTGTTTAGAATTCCATGCTGAAATGTGGGAAACAAATTCCTAAAGTTAAGCACTAGAAGGATTCCAATATTGTGGCTTTGAGTGTAGTTTCAAATCATGCTCTGAATACTGTTTTACAACTCACAAAAATGACATATTGCTGGAAATACTCCACAGATTTCATGTGTTTTGGCATAAAAACAGAAAACAGAAAAAACAAAACAATCCCAACTTCACTGCAAAATATGTAAATTTTAATTCTAAGAAACAGATATTATAATTTTGAATGCTGGCTTTACTTAATGTTTTGGTGGTGAGTGACTGTTTGAAACATAAATTAAAGTTTATGCTTTTTATTAACTACAATATTCATAAACCAGTGTTTGTGCATGTGTGTGTGTATTTTGTTTGGGAGATTTTACACATTGATCAAATAATGTGAGGGATGAAATGTATGGATGGAATAAAATAAATGATTGTGGTTATAATTATAATCCAAATCCCCCAAACACATTTCTCTAGATACCACATAGAATAATTTCTAACATTATGTTGTTGTTTTTTTAAATAAATTATTATTTAATATTATTATTTCAATATTCATTGGGTTTTTTCCTCAGGGTTTTTAAGGTTTCCCCACACTATCAGAATAATACTGTGACAAGCAGGAGAAAGGGTTTTGCCCAGAACATCGGCAACATTAAAATATGGTGAATATTCAACTTATAAAACCCTGACGCGATAACAATTATCACCGACCAATATTTACAAATTATTGGTTTCTGCCTTAATGCTGAGTAAGTATATTTATTTTGAAATCACCATTTCCCTTCAGCCTGATGTTTATATGTTTCAATTAATTGTCACTATTACAAGCTTTTAAACAATCATATCTCTCCGTATTTGACTACAACCAAAATAAATAGAATATATCTCCAGATCGAAGAAATAATGAAATCAGACACCGTGTTGATGATTTTCATGTACATTTTAATGTAGCCTATAGTCGTTGTCTTTTTACGCAGGTTTACTTATTTTTGCAAAATAAAATGACAAAAAAAACCGACCTATTCCTCACAACATCTCTGTGGTGCTGCTGTGCCGCGCGATGAAAAACGTTACAACGGGAAAAAAGATCAGAATTACAACATTTAATATCCATAAAAATGTCACATATAACATTAAGATATATTCAAACATGTCAGTCAGTCCTTCGGCCGTCACGTCTCTTGGCGTGCGTAACATTAAAAAACAACTTAAATTAAATATAAATAGCGGACACAAAATCCATAATAGAATGTCGATATGTACAACTGTGCAACATGGCAACACGGTTCATCACATCACCAGCATGTAGTTGAGTCCACATCACTTTCTACTATATGTACACACACACATGCGGCCGTGTTAAGTGGCTTTTACTATCAGCTGTCCGAGTCCACCTCGCTTTTACTCTCCTCAGTTTTCTCCGCGGAAGTTTTGCTGGATTTGTTCCATTTCTGAGAGTTCTCTGATTCCTCTGATGAAGACCGTTTCTGTCTCCTCCACTTTGCGCGTCTGTTTTTGAACCAAACCTACATGATAGAAAGCACAATTTTAAGCTTAGGGTTAGCAATTTTAAGCTTAAAGCTTTTAGGGGTTTTTTCACATCCTTTATTATTGTCTGTGTTGGAATGATTAGTGCGACGCTTTGCTCTCCACAACCCGAATTATACGCGCACAGTCACCAGAATACTTCATTCTTCTGTTTCTAGGCTGAAGATTAATTAATAATAATTTCGGTCATTAGGCCTCTAATTAAGTCAATCATTTGCGCAGTTTTGGGCCAAAGGCGCTCGCTCCTCTTACAGTAGTAGTCATTCTTCTCTTCTCTTCGCGTTTCACGTGGAGAAATTCACTCAATTAATGTAAAATGTTAAAAAATTGTAAAGGCTTCATAGTGTAAATGTTTTCTGATGTGGTCAAACGTTAGAGTTTATAGAACTGTTAAAACTTCAATGCTTGTGTATCATTGTGTGGTGAGTTGATGTGTGAAACTGAAACACAGTGATTCTTTCTTCATTTAGGAATGGAATTTCTATTCTTACACACCAACAGAGAAATGTGATTTACTGTCTGCTGCGAGAAAACACATTTGGATTTTCTGTAATTCGGATTTACTGTCCAGCTTGTTTTATTTCCAGTTTGGTTGTTCTAGTACAGGTTTCCAAATAGGTTCTAAGGCGGGCTACATTTGGATATACACTATAATATTTATAAAACGAAGTACAGTGTTATATTTATCTAAATACGCATTTTTAGAAGGCTGACTTTTTTTATTTTCTACGTGAAATTAATGGACAGGGCCCTCATATAGTAATAACTAGCAAAAAAAACCCTAAAACTAATAAAATACTTTTTACAGTGATAAGCTTTTAAAACACAGCCAAGGACCTAAATTGCTGTCACTGTCCAACAGTGTTACCGAAAATGCCAATATTAATAATAATGAAATTATATTGACGCGTACCTCTCGAGGTGAATCAAAATGTTGTTTTGCACAATAAAAAAAAGTATGAGTCTGAACTATAAGAAAAGTCAAAGCGCTCCTTACCTCAACCTTCTCCTCCCGGAGGTGGACCTTGCGGGCCAGCTGCTCCCGAGTACCGACGTCCGGATACTTGGTCTCTTGGAAGAGGCCCTCCAGAGCCTCCAGCTGCTCGTCGGTGAAGATGGTGCGATGCCTCCGCTTCCTGCGGCAATGCAGCTGGTTGAGAAGCTGCAGCTCTGTCCGCGACAAGCTGCCCATGTTCATGTAGGACATCATCTGGTGGTGGACCGGAGAGATCAGCACCGAGCCGGGGCTATCGTAGCCTGCAGTGAAGCAAGGAGCAGAAACGTCACACACGGGTGAGTTCAGATGGTGGAAACAATTAAAGTTGCACAGCGCATGTATAGCCTGCATGTAAACAGTGTTTGTGAGTTATGCGGCTAATTGGAAACTCTGACTTCGGTTGTGTATATGCAGATTACAGCTGATGCGTATAATAACAGAAAATTGGAAACTTTGGAAAAAGCTTTTTACGGACGTGAATATTTTAGTTCAGGCATAAAAAATAAACTCTGTCACGATTTGTAACTCTAAGTGGAAACAGTTTAGTTCATGCACGAAACTCTGGTTTCAAACTGTCTTCAGTCAGTTAAACTTGAGAGTAAAACTATCGAACATATGACTTTAATCGTGGACCCTGAAGCCACAACAGCACTGGGGTCATCAAACCAACAAGACAAAGACATGACACATGCTTCTGATCAACTGGGAATATTATTTGCGTTTTTGTGTAGTTCATAGATAAACATTGCAATATGTTGTTGTACACGCGAGATTACACGGAATGATTTTTCTTGCAAAACTTTTGCAAACTCAGAGAGCAGCAGCAAAATAGAACAAAAAGAAAAAAATGGGACTTTATGCAATCACAATCACTCTCAAAAATAAAGTTTCAACCTCTGAATTTGGGATCCATTTTGGGGCTTATAACTACCAAAAAACCTTTTAGTGTTTAGAAAATATCATTTTTATATGAGTTATTTACATGTATACACATAACGCACAATAACAACAGCTTTTACATTTGAAACGCTTTCACGTGTTTTTAAGGTGTGTCAATGTTTTGACTCAGGAGCTCTGACGCGGAAGTTTAAAGTTGTAAAAAGACAACAAGTTTTACCTGCCGGGATGCACGGACATTGCTGCGGGCTGAGACCGGGCACAGAGCCGCAGCACGGGGGCCCCGCTCCGGCGCCCTGGACGTGCAGCTGTCCGTAGTAATAGCCGTTATATCCTAACCTGGTCCCGTTCACAGGCTGAACTCCGGGGGGAGAAGGCCCGCATGTGGCTGAGTACAGTCCGTTGTAGTCGCTGTAGATAGAGTCCGTGAGGCCGGCGGACAGCACCACTGGGCCGCTGCGGTGCAGCAGCAGCGGCTCCTTGCAGTTCGGTCGGCCGGACAGGATGCTGTCTATGCTGAACATCCCGGCGGGCATCACACCGGTGAGCTGCAAGTCGGAAAGTCGGGGATGTGAATACTGCTCGATAACACAAAATGTCCTGGAGTGGAAAAATTTCCGTTCTCCGTGGAAAAAGTTTCCTAAAAGTGCGTCATGATGACTCTGGTGGGTGCTTGTCTTTCCTGAATGCGCGACTCCGTGAGGTCTTGTCGGGGATGCGGACTGGTGGTTTTAATGGAACCAGTTGAGAGAAGGGCTGGCTTTATACACCGCTGACGTCACGGTCGTGAAGGGCTGCTCTGGGATCAGCTGCTGCAGCTCGCGCCATGGCCGGCCACATATCTGTGTATTGAAAATTAATTCAATTAAGATAATCCGCACTGTTTGCAGACTTTTGGAAACTCTGTTGCGGGTCACAGAGGCTCTTCCTTCAGAGTAATCCGATTATTTGCTTGTCAGTGATCGCATCGTAATGTATGGAACACATTATCCTCAGTGTTTGCAATGAGGGGGCGGATAGGGCCTTTTCCGTCCGTTGATAAACGTTGACTACCAAACCAAACCTTAAATCAAACTTTAAAAACACAGACAAAATCAGAAATTTATCCAGCCCATTCTTCACATTGTACCGGGTTTGTAGCAAAGATTGCAGAATTTAATTAAGTCATCAAGTTTGGAATGAGGATTAAGTTTTATGGGCATAATTAAAACAAGCAATTCAACGGCAACAACTTTGTGCGTAACGACAAATTACAAGAGTTAAAGCTGGCGAGTAATTTAAGGCCACAAGAAAATTCGTAAAAAGTGAATTTCTTGCTCGAACAGAGAAACCAATCTAACCAATGAAACCAAGCGTATTAGATAAAATAGATTTCCTAACATTGTGGAATTATTTTTTATTATTAATCTCGCATTAGTACAACTTAACATAACATAACTGATTACTAAACAACCTGTTGACCTGTAGATTAATACAGGCAACCCGTGCGTAAAGGTGCAGTGAAACTGTAGTCATCGCTTTTATTAGTGTGTCTCTGTGCCTACAAGACTTAATAAATATTAACCATATCCATGTTAAAATCCATATTCCATGTCAGACAGAAGCCATTGAGCATTATGTGGGGTTCATCTCATTATCCAGCCTGCGCTCACTCCTCAGCAGGGAGCAGATCATCGCAGATTCCTACCCGACAGCGGCTCCCTCTCAGCGGTTTAACACCCCGAACATTTCCCCCCTGACCGGGATAAGATAACGTGCCATTATCGCCTCCATTCAGCCTGAAAAAAGAGGACTTACTGCATATTTACACGGCTAATCAACATGGGCTGAGTGGTGCTGGGTGGTGCTGGGTGGTGGAGTGGCGGGGCGGGGCGGGGGGCTGGCTGCTGTGGAGGAACGTGGATTCCCAGTTCAGACCTTAATGTGACTCACTGATTGCATCTAGCACTCAAAGAGCTCTTAACACATGTTCGTGTCAGGCTGAGAGATAAGTTTGTGATTCGAAAATGTGCCGTTTAGACATGGGAAATGATTAGAGGGGTGCGGACACAGGTTCACAGCTCTGCGTGAAGCTGAGTGTCTAACAGCAATGCGTTAAAGCAACTGACTTCAATCAGCTCAATTGATCAATTACACATGCTTGATCCAGTGCACGGAAATATAAATTACATTCATTTTAAAAGCTGGTTTACATGGTTGATAAGAATAATAACCAATTATAAATATCATACTACAAACTGCTGTAGATTATAGGCCTAGTAGCTACTTTTTAACAGAAAAATACAAAGAAATAAAGAAAAAAAAGGAACTGTAAAACGTTTTATGCTCAGATTTGTTTGTCATTGAATCTGTGAGTTATTTCTCAACTTTGGACACCCTTTTAGATCATAAAATGTTACTGTGTTCATTACTGCTGGTAGACATACACCCATTTTAAATTATAACACAATTCCATAGTGTTGTTTTATTAACTACACAACATTGCCCTGAGACAACAAATTGAAAACTACTCTCAAAATTGCAATGTGATTTTGCGTGTGTGTAAAAATCATATTTATCATACCTTGTTCTGGTAAGGGGCCACAAAGTGCTTAGGCTTCCACCCCAAAATGTGACATTTCACCCATTTCATGTTGCCGTGTGTAAACTTTTATAAATGTTGGTATTAAACAGACTTTCTCTGTTAACTCACTCAACACTTATACTTTAATAAATGAATGTAGCTGTTTTAGCCCTTAGGTTAAGTATCATTTAATTTATGCACATTTGTGGTAATATGAAAAGGAAAGCAGGATTTTTAGGTTTAGAATTAAATTCAAAACCTTATTTTTGTGTATAGCATAGATGGATTGTGTCCTCTCTTGCATAGATGACCCTGACGAAAGCCCTGCTTGTTATGCCTTTTGATATGCAAACATGTTTTTCTTGCTGAAAAGCCACTTCTGTAATACAGTCACACTGTGATTCTAGCCCAGTGGAAAGAGGGAATGAAAAAAGAACAAGGCCATATCCTGTTATTATTTTTCACATTTATTTCTGTATTTTTACTTCCAAGCAGCAGTGAAAGGACACAGTCAAGATAGGGAATTGCTATAAAACGAAACATCCATTTGAAATTAAAAGCTGTGGAAAAGTGCTGCAAAGGCAGCACTTATAGGTGAATAGAAGTGTCAATCAGGCTGCAGATGGAGGCTGAAGACTCACAAAGCTACAATAGTAGATGCATCTTTATATATCAGAGCCCTGATCTGTAAAACCTGGTTAAATACGGCAAATAAGATAGGGAGACTTGTAATGCATCCTTCCAAGAGAGGATAAATACATGGTGAGGGCTGTCTAGGCTTTCAAACTGATATCTTCTTACATTTGACTGCAGGAGAAAGTAGCATCAGCATAATTCACATAATCACACTGTCAGACAACCACCCAATAGATAGACGGATCTGAATTCTATATCAATATGTACAACCTTTGTCACCATTCCTATAGCTGATTAATGGAGTTGTGCATGTCTAAAATAGAAGGAAGTTGGATGCTTCGTTTTCCACTTCAAAGTTTGAGCAGTGTTACTCTTAACACTGCATATAATGTGTCATATTTCTTTAAATCAAATTCTCACCCGATTGCTTTATCTGAATCCCCGCCACATCTTTTCCACATTAAAGGACAAGTTCACATTTTTCAAACGTATGAGCATTGAAACAGATTTTGCTAGCTGTAACCATAACTCCTTTTCATAAAGATGTTACTATGATGTGTTCTAAAAAAGTTTTTACATTTTAAATTAGTTACATTCAGACTTTTTAGGTAAAAAAATTCTTTCATTGCAACCCAACAGGAAATGTGTCAAAAGAAAATAAAAAACATTAATTCTAAATGATAACCACTTGATTTAATAAACTCAGACTACTTAACCCTCATTTTAGCTTTAGATACACAGATGAAAACATTTTTTCACAGAACCAGGACTGTGGATTTTGGCCTCCAGCACTTCCACTGAAAGGACTTCAGGACACGATCGCTCCATGGCCAGTATGAATAGGAGGAATGAGTAGAACAAGAAAGAACTCTTTCATATGGGCACCTGACTGCTGTTTTAATTCAGACTTGAAAAAAATGTGAACCCATCCTTTGTGAGGGCAGCATTCTGAAACTGAAAGTGACAATACAGCAAACCCACCCAGTTCACACAGTGACTGGGGAGGTGTTTGGAGGTGGAAGAAGGATTTGAACCAATTCCAATTTGTACATTCCCCTTAATCTATCAGTCTTTCAGTGCATTTAAAGCAATCGTACAAATAGTTTTGAAGCAAAAGGAATCTTTTAAGACCTCAGGACATAGAATGTGCCATGTTGTCTAAGCAAAATATATGTAAAAATGTGTAAAAGGATGCAGAATGTGTAAAATGTTACACAGTATTTGACCAATAAGCCTCACGCCAATTATTATTTCTAAACTTTTTTGGATGGTAAAACTACAGCCTTCGAACAAAATTTAGCGAATGGTTCCTAGTGGATACACATAGAGTTCCTGAAAAAAGGTTCCTGGTCTCCATGAAAAGTTCCTGCATTGGAAACAGGGCTTTAGTTGCTGTGACTTCCCCCTTTAACTTTTATCTTGTACCACTTATACGGCTGCTACGATGCTTTCTCACTTCGTCACATGTCATTTTGAAGCATTTGCTGAATCAGGTGACATCTTTTAATATACTAATTTTGAATGTTCAGCTCTGCTGTTCAGTCCTCCTGATTTGATCTGTACAAAAACATTTGCATGTCAGCCCAATGACAACCTGTTTAAATGGAGATGAGTTGCACAGTTTCTCTCCTTGAAAGCATTCTTTGTGTCACTCTCAGTTGTTCTAGTTGTTCTCGTGGAAACTATGTGAACAATGAAAAGTAAGAGATAGGGCAATTCAAATTCTGCTTTTTTTGTGAATTTGTGAGAACAAATTCACAAATGTGGACAGCTGCAGCACAAAGAGCGACTGACTCTATGTCAGTTTCAGAAAGCGAAGAGAAAAAAAAGATCAAACACTGCACTCACCAAGTATGATGGAAATTTCACAGAATTCACACACTATCAGACAATCATCAGTTTAGGTCCCAGTGGATTCCCATGTATGCATCTGGACCTTTCATGAAGACACAAATGATTGGGTTTTTACACAGCCATTGAGAGTTCAACTGGACTGGGGTAGTGATGAAATTTCCATCACAAACACGCAGACACAGGCCCTAATAATAAGGGTCTTAAGATGACTCCTGCATTTTTACCAAAACCTTTTTTTTTTTTTTTACCTTTTTTATTTGGTTTATTTCAGGAAAATATCAATGAGGGGTCTCCTGTCTTTTTATAACATGATAAACTGCCTTCTAACTCTGCAATCCTGCCAGATCTATAATGTTGTGTCTGGAACATTTTAGTTTCATCCTCTGTATGGTTTCACTTCCCCCAGAAACATTTCAGAAGTGACTTTAGAGTGACTTTTTTTTTTTTTTTAATTCTCCTTGTTTTTTTCGGAACTTTAAAAATGGCATAGTCGGCTATGTAGTCTTTTCATTTTTGTTTTAATTAGGTTTATTGTTATTTCCCACTTTGTTGTGCTGCAACCTTTAAACTTTACAGTTATGAATGACATGGATTTGGCTGCCTTACAGCTGGAAGGCTGAATCTAGCTGTGGCCTTTCTGTGTGGACTTTGCATGGTCTCCCCTAGCTCTCCGGTTTCCTCCCACAGTCCAAATACATGCATGTTAGGTTAATTAGTGACTCTAAAAACTGCCCATAGGTGTGAATGGTAGCGTGACTGTCTGTGTACGTACATCTCCGTGTTGGCACTGAGATAGATTGGAGACATGTCCAGGGTGGACCCCACCTTTCTTCCAATGACAGCTGGGATAGGCTCTCTTTGTTTCTGGAGGTGTGTGTGTGTCAGTCAATGTGAGTAATAGATGTGAGTGTGGTGCCAGACAGGCCTGTGTGTGAGTCTGTGTATTTACTTCCTGTTTATTGGAAATAAGACACAGAAAACTAGATTAGCAGACCTTTTCAATCCTATCACACACACACACAAACACACATGCACCGCAGACATCTATATTTATTGTACATGTCAGGTCTGTCATGTACAGTCTGCCGCATTCTACACTGGTACATTTTGTTGGATCAGGCTGGGACTGAATCCAGAATGAAAGCCATGTGTACATACATATATACATACAGTTCAAGGAGGCATACCCACCCTTAACCCCCCCTCCATTATTCCCACCAGCACCCCATGAAAACTGTCTGGTTCTCAAAGAAAACCACAAAGTGCCTGTAACCTGACCACAAATTTAATATCTGCCTCACACATCAAACAGCACGAATCACAAAACATAGTTTTTGAACAGCAGTAATGTTCTTCATGCAGAAGGTTCAGCAAAGTTGTAAATGTAATAATGCTTTCACATGAAGGCCTTTGCCTTGTGGAAAAGAAGAGGTGCTTTTTGACAACGAATTCAGTTTTTCCTTTGTGGATGATGCCAAATCAAAAAACGTACAAAAGTCAGCTATACAAATATTAATGGATCTCACCAACCGTGCACTTTTTTATTATGGTAAAAGGTAAAAGCCTAACCATTCTAACCATCATCCTAGTTGTCTCCCTTAAAGTAGTTGTCTAGTTGTCTATTGAAATCCCCTCCTTTCTATGACTGCCATATGATAACGTGATAAGTACGGTTTATTCAGGAATTACGAATGTGGTGTGGATAAGATCAACACATCAAAGCAGATTATCATCATCAATATTCAGGGTGTTAGAAAGTTCATGTCAAGAACAAGATCTGTTTATTTTGTTTGAGCAAATAATAATTAATAAAATGAACTCAACATTAATTAAACTGGCTTAAAGTTGGAATGTGATTTACAATGTGAAAAGGCATAACACCACACAATAAAGAGCATTTAAATATAAATAAATTAAATATAAATTAAGTTCAGTTTTATTAACAGCACCAAATAAAAAGAAATTACACAAAAGGTCAATTTTAGAGAAAATCCCCATGGAAGAAGCACTAGGTGACAGTAGAGAGAAAAAACTTTCTTTAACGGAAGAAACCTCCAACTGAACCAGGCTCAGTATTTATAATTATTATTATTGTTGTTGTTGTTTTTGTTGTATTTTTCATTTCTTTACTACCTCTCATTTGCTAGAAAACCTAGATCACATAAACATTGTGGTTGCACAGGGAAGCTTCCAGTCCGACCTGTGAGTATTGAGGTGTTCCATGGAGCAGCTGGCATTGAGGGCTTTTACACACCAAGCCAAAAACAAGAAGATCAACAGCAGTGTTGCCTCGCATTGCCTTTTGTCTGAGTGAACAAGTGGCACTTAAATGCACTGCAAAGACAACAGCATGTGGTTAGAAGAAGAGAGGGCAGGAAAAACAGATATTTATTTGTATGCATTTTTTACTATGTTAAGTTAAAACCAAAATGATTAAAAAAGAATAGAAGCATCTTAAAGTTTTCCTAGCACTTGGATTAATTTCCTAACAGTCCCGAGCTGAAGAAGCAAGTTTCAAATTTCAGTAGACACATGACTACTCAAAAATTCAAAAATTGGGCAAATGCAAGCGTGTCCATTTCAAAAATGGCAGTGTGGTACCTGCTATTGAGCCCTCGCCTGTGTCCAGTCATTTTCTACTTAAATGGTTTCAATTCAGTGCTAATGTCATACTGTCAGAGGACAGAACAGCCTGGCCGCTTTCATTCAGTGGTCATCAATCATTTATTCTAACCAGAATCCATCAGCCAATCCTAGTAATTACTGATTACAGACAGACAGTCATGTGGCTGGATCAAGGAAACACACACAATGACACACACACATTCACACACACATATGCACACTGCCATCTGACCAAGAGTGATGTTAGGAATCAGAAACACATTTACACATTAGAAGGTCTGAAACATGCTCTCTGACTTCCCTCTCTTTTTACAGAGGTGCTACTTAACACACGTTGGAATTATAAGAAATTCAAATCAGCTCTACAGGCTGTGGCAGGAACATAATGGAACCTAGAATTATTCTATCAAAACAAGTCAGACCCAACACAGCCAGGATAGATTGAACACATTAGAATTTAAACCTCAGCCCTGTCTTAACACAACACTGTACTGCACTTCAAAACGTCATTTACATGTCCACAGTGTGTGTGAAATTGTATTTTGTATTTACATGTCACCACTCCTAACACCACAAAATGCTTTATAATTCAAGTCCTAAAATGATCACACATGAGATGCTTCTGGGTGACGATCTTGCACAAATTCTACTAATGTTGGATAATTAAAACACTTTGAAATGTCACACAAAGGTTCAAAACACCACTGGAGGACACCTAATGACACTTCTCACAACAAACATTCATCTTCTCAGCCATAAATCTTATCTTTTAAAAATCACAAAAAGTTCTCCCTATCAGGAGGTGAAAAAGATTAAATAAACATGAATAAATCATTTTTCCATATTTTTGTCTACATTATGTAACTGCATCCAACAGACGTCCTTTGTTTGATTATAGAACATTTGTTAAATGCCTCTCCTCTCTCACCACACCTCACCACTGTATGACATCAACTTTGTGTCTTCTTTCTCCCGTAGTTGTCTTTTTGTGTCTCCCTCTCTCTGTTCTTTTCTGCAGGGGACCCCGGTTTTGAAGCTGTGTGTTTTCCAGTGCACAGCTACTGGTTTTACCAACCAACCAATGTTTAGGTGTTGCTTTTATTGCTCCTTTCTTTTCTCTCTCCACTTTCCACTCACCCCAACGGGTCAAGGCAGGTTGCCGCCCACCCTGAGCCTGGTTCTGCTGGAGGTTTCTTCTGTTAAAGGGAGTTTTTCCTCTTAACTGTTGCCTAGGGCTTGCTCATGGGGGGATTTTTTGGGTTTTCTGTACATATCTGTATAGTCTTGACTTTATTTTGTAAAGTGCCTGGATATGACTTTGTTGTGAATTGACACTATTTAAATATAGATAAATAGAATTCAATTGAATGTTGCTCTGCTCTTTATCAATTTAAAATGTAGATGGGAAGAGACAGTTACATATTTAAGTGTAGGCACAAATTATTTATCTAGACATAAATGTTGGAGGAGTTGTAAAACTTTGACTAGAATATTGAACTTGATGAAAAGTGACAGGATTAGACAGTTTGAGCCATCAAGTTCTATCATCCAACAGTAATATGTAATATTAAATAAACATGAATAAATCATTTTTTCATTTTATTCCATATATATATAGGCACCTCTGGATTAATTGTAACACAAGCAAAGGAGAAAGTCTGCTGTCATGGTTATAGAGCAGCAAAGTCTGTGTTGGGTCAAGTGACAAAAGCCAGAACTGTACCACAGGAGATTGATGTTTGAGTCCAGGGTAAAGTCTTAGGTGTTTCCATACACTAATTCTCTGGATGTGATGATCCAACATTTACACAACAACTTTACATCATTACTGCTATGAAATAGTCTGGATTTTTATTTCTCTCTTTTTCCATTTGTTACATAACTTCTCAAGAGACTTTTTATGAAAATAAGCGAGAGCCACACTATGAATGTCTTCCTGGGGTAATATAACATCGCCTCCTCTCATAATAGTTGGCTTTTCACTATCAATCTTTCTGGTTTCTGATGTATTCAGACAACACATTGTACATCTTAGGCCTGATAGTATAACCTGGCCCATACTTTGTGCTCTGTTAACTTCATACCCCCTACTAAAAAGCGGGGGGCTTGCAGTGGCTTGCAGCCTGCCTCGAGAGGCCTGATAAATACCAAGTGTGATGGCACACCACCAAGACCCAGGGCAGCAGGGGAAGGAGAGCACAGTGCAACCCTGAAACAGAACCAGATTGTTGAGATCTGGGAGGTATTACTCAGCCAGCACCTGGCCTGCATGGGTCCCACCCCTGTGTAACTCAATCTAAAAGCTTAACTCTGTCGAGCTACTGGCAGAGGTCCCCCATTAATCCAGTACAGGTGCCAAAGTCTACCCACTGTAGGGAGAAGGGAAGCTTCGGTACATGCTGGTGTACATTTGTTGAAATACTGCAGGTTCCTCTCTATTGTTACAGAAACACACAAAACACAAAATAATGCGAGAAGACAATATCAATGTGTTAAAATGTGCGTTAATGCAACAGGAAGTAAGCAGATTCCTTTCAACAAAATGATGGAAATCCTTTAAAAACCTTGAGGTCTTATGAAGGATTGATATGGGACAAAACCCCACTTAAACTCTTTGGTCACTTCTTGCTCCTGGAAATTAAAGCAGATTTTAACAGTGCCACCATTGTGATTTACAAGTAATTTGACAGAGCAGTGAAAAATCTTTAATATCCACTGTTGACAGAATGGAATTAGCCGCATATTTCTCTCCAAACTTTCAATTTTCTTCCTTGTTGTGTAAGCCTGGTTCTTAATCCCATATTTATATGGCTTTTGTATTAACCCCAGGAACACTGACACACAAGTCATAAGCCTGCTCCAGGGACCCCTTTGCGAGGTGAGGGGCAGTTGTTTGCCAGTCTTAACGTGGCCAGCTAGGGAGGGAGCCAGGGGGGCTGGTGTAGCGTGCCAGCATGAGGGGTTATTCAGGAGCCCTGAGAATCAATCCAGCATTACAGTTGAGTTATGTAATAATTACCATCATTAGGGGTAACTGGAGAATGGAGATGACCAGACTCTGCCCATGAACTTGAAGCTAATGCTGGCTGTTTCTTGAAACATTTGTCATATACATAATTCAGTAATCCTGGAAATACATATTAACATTCCCTCGCAGCTGAAAACTGTCAGAGCTTTGCCCTGCAGCTCTCTGGATCTGTTCACTCTCCCAGGAGTTTACAAGGTCAACTTCCATACTTCCTCTCTCCATTCCAAACTCAGGAAGAGAGGGGCTTTCACTGCAACAATCTGTGTAAAATTCAATTACCGAGTTGGTTTTGGGGAAATTCAAATAATCACTACAATGGTTTTTAATCACACAGACAAATGTTGTTTTAAGAATGGAAAACAGAGCAGAGACAGGTCTGTGCAGATATTTATTTACTGGGTTTGGGATATGGGTATTTAACACATCCTATTAGCGGGCCGTGCTGCCTGTGTTTGATGGATGGAATTCGCCTGCTACATCTCGCACATTTGAATCACTTCATGCCTGAAATCGACAGAACATTTCATTACAGTGAGCGTATCTTTTGCAATAAACAATGCCTGGTAATGCTTTAAAACCTTTACTCAACCTTAAAATGCACCCTCTCAAATTAGACCCCTCTCAGTCTGTTGTTATTGGCACGTAACTGCTGCAGATTTCTATCGCAGGTTAGGTAATTCAATAAGCATGAGGGCAGTGCAGCGATAGCCCCAAACCAATCAACTGGGTTATGTTATGGTTAATGTAATACAGTTTAATGTGCATTTATAGGAAAAATCTGGGGGATATGCAGATAATACAACTCAGGATACACAGCAGAATGTTCCAGACATGTTTTTATTTCTTTCTGTGAAGGAAAAAAAAGTGATGTGTAGTGTCTCCAAATCACAAACACAGGAGACTTTGACGTTGAGTATAATTTTTCATCTTTCAAAATCAATTGTTACCTGTGAAACAAAGTTTGTGCTAATAAATATTCATATAGAACCTTCACAAAGGTGCCACACGTCCATATGCATGTGTGTATACACATGTGAAAACATTGTACTATAGGTCTGTTAAAGGTTAAAAACTCCACAGAGATGCTAAATAAGTAAGTAAAGTTTTGAGAGACTTGTATTTTACTGGAGTATTTTCAGGTAGTGTCACAGTTAGTTTTACTCCACTACATTTATTTGAGAGCTTTAATTATTACATACGTTATGCAGATTTACAATTCTTTAAAAAAATGAACCAATGAATGCCAATAAAAATCAGCTTCACCTTTACCAAATTCCATATTTGATCTTTTGTATTATTTTGTACTATTTAATATGCATTTCTGCTTAAAATTGTCACAATCAATAGTGTTTAAAACACTTTGTTTTCTTAGTGGAAAACTTTTGTACTTGAAATTTTAGAGCATGTACTAGATTTAAGTGGTACTTGTAATGGAGTATTTTCTTAGGCAATTACTTGCACTTTTGCTTAAGTATTGGGTTGGTATACTACTACTACCTCTCTACTACCTCTTTAAGGTTAATATACATGTATAGAATAGTATTAAATGCAAGTATAGAATTCCTGTTTTTGTGTCCAGATGGCCAGAAAGCTCTGGGAGAGCATACACAGCGTGGGTCTAGAAAGCTTCAGCAAGAAAGTTGCAAGGTACTGTAAATGGCAAGGCTGTTCACTGTTTACATCAAAATCAATAGGATGACAAGGTAAAAAAAAATGCCATGTCCCCTGATCACTTTTGAGCTGTCAAACTCTTGTATCTCTTTTCAGAGTCAGATTTATTAAATACAACTCCAACATCTTATTGCCTGGGAAGGATTTGCAACTTAATTCTAAGTCTTATTCAGTTTAATCTATTTTAAGTCTATCTGTTCCAATACTTCAAATAAACACATGCAAATAGACAAAACACAAGCAAATATGCAATAACAATTTGCAATTTGGAACAATAAAAAGTGAAGGACATTTGGATTTGTAAATGTATTTCTGTTGCTCCCGGAGCCATTTCCTTTGTGTTGTAGCTTTTCTCTTTTTGCAGCGCTTTTCTACATTTGGATGTGTTGTGTCTTTTTGCTGTCTGCTTCTTGATGCTGCACCTGTGTTGTCAAATTATATAGTATAGTTGTTGAAGTTTTTTTTGTATTTTTGCTTGGGTTTTGTCTATTTGCATGTGTTTTCTCAAATTGCAGTGCTTTGAGCATTCAGGGCCACCGTAGGGTTTAAACAAAAGGTGCTATCTTGCATATTGTGTATCAGATTCAGATGTAAATAACTGGAAATAAAAGCTGAAATGTTGGTCTCTTGTCTCATATTCATCTTTTGATGTCAAACCCAAATGTTTTCAGTCTACAGCAAAGATAAAAGAAATGGCCTCACTATTCCAATACTTTTGGAGGGAAGTGTATGTAAATGGTAAATGGTCTGCACTTATATAGCGCTTTTCTATTTATTGGCACTCAAAGCGCTTTTACACTGCTTCTCATTCGCCCACACAATCACACACTGATGGGGGAGCTGCTATGCAGCTGGCCAACACTCACCAGGAGCAACTAAGTTGGAGTTCAGTGTCTTGCTCAAGGACACTTTGACATGTGACCGGAGGAGCCAGGGTTGGAACCAAAAACTACGGGATTGACGGACGACCGCTCTACCTTCCTGTACCACAGTTGCCCATGTGCAGCTTGAAAAGACTCATGTCAAATCTTTTCCTAGGTCTTGTGTAGATTCTGAGCTACAGACATGCAGATCATCTCCTCCGACATCTGCACTTTTTTCACCATTGCAGACATTTTTGTAAAACTACTGTTCAACATCTGTTAGCTTAACATTATCTGCTCAGTTTCAGTTACTATTGTTTGTAAAACACTCACCACACACAATAAAAACTCACCATGGTGAAGAAGTAAACTCAACACAGTGGCACAGAAAACTCACCACAATTCAATTCAATTCAATTCAATTCAATTCAATTCAGTTCAGTTCAATTCAATTCAATTCAATTCAATTCAATTCAATTCAATTCAACTTTATTTATATGGCACCAATTCATAACAAAGTCATCTCAAGGCACTTTACATATTAAAGTCAAGACTATAAAGATGTAAAGAGAAACCCCAACAATTCCCCCTTGAGTACCAGTGGAGAAAAAAACTCCTTTTAACAGAAGAAACCTTCAGCATAACCAGGCTCAGGGTGGGCAGCCATCTGCCTTGAGCAGTTGAATGGAGAGTGGAGAGAGAAAAAAAAAGAGCAACAAAAAGCAACAACATACCATCGGGCAGGTTGGTAGGACCAGTAGCTGCAGACTGGAAAACACACCATTCCAAAACCAGGGACACCTGCAAAAAAGGCAAAAGGAAGAGCAACTATGGGAGAAAAAACACACAAAGTTAATGTCATTCAGAGAGAAGCTAGTGAAGGTGAAATATGATTTCTCTTGCTAATTGCTGCAGCATTTTGGATTAACTGTATGCTTATTAAAGAGTTACTGGGGCATCCTGATAGTAGGGAATTACAGTAGTCCAACCTAGCAGTAACAAACTTGAGACAGGATGCTCTTAATTTTGGCAATGTTCCATCGGGGGAAGAAGCTTGTTCTAGAGATTTGTTTTATATGTGAGGTAAAGGGCAAATCCTGGTCAAAAATAACTAATACCAGAAAATTAGCAGTTTGGAGGTGTATTTGCAGGGTGACACAGACAAACCGACACAAAAGTGTGAATGCACAACAGTGTAGGCCACTTCTGCCAGTTGTGTAGCCTCTTACATAAATTCACTGCAGCACCATAAATCTAGTTTTACAAGTTTTAGCACCTAAGATGGAAAAGTCTTTCCTGACTACAACTGTTGCCTGAATTTTTAAAATGGTATTAATACACAATATGCAATCACTTACAGTATTTTCTGTTTAATATACTGAATTAACTGAGATGACTTTGTGGGAAATCTGTTTTCAAAAAAGCCAAATTAGGTCAATCATTATTCAATGTTGTAAAAAAAGGAGAAAACTTCCAAAGCGCATGAATATTTGTAGGCGCTGCAAAGCAACACTAATAAACAGAGGTCTTATCACAAACAATATTTGATGCATGTTAGACCAAAGCAGCACCTGTTTCTAAGCCTTAGTTTATACGCAGCAATAATCACTTTACACTAAAGACATGTCAGGGCTCAGCATGTGCACTTTGACCTCACAGCCTCACACTCAGCAAGCTGTGACACACCATGTGTTCTGACACCTATTGCTCATGGCCAGTTTACACTTTTCCCATGCTGTCCATCAGGTGGTATTAATGTTGTGGCTGACTGCTGAATATTTTTTATATTCTGAACCGTGTCCATTCGGCTGAGAGGTAGTTCGAGATGTAGGGGTTTGTCTGTGTCTACTTGATCATTTACCCAGCAGTTTGTAACATTCCTTAAACAAATGTACACACACTAATTAATGAATAGAAATAAAACAACAAAACAATAAGCATCATATAAAATGGTGGCATCCTGCATAATGAGTACTTTTACTTTCAATAAACATATGTATGTTTTGCTAGTAAAACTTGTAAAACATCTGTACTTTTACTTCTTGAAAACATTGAGGACTTTTGCTATTGTTCACATTGTGCTGTTGCTGCTTTTTCCACTAAAAACATGTCTTCCACTAAAAACCTTTATCATGATATTTGATCTTACTGCTGCTCTCCTCTGTCAGACCATTTTAAATATAAAATAAAACACATGCTGAATACTTGCATGTTTTAAACATAGTAAGGGGGAGAACTGGATGTACATTCTATGGTTGTTTTACCCCTCTGTCTGTGTTTACACCTGCAGCAGAATACACATTCAGTCAGAGGGATCAGCCAGGAATCTGGCTGGCTAATTGGGTCTTAACTTTTCAGAGAGAGAGAGAGAATAGTCTCTGGCAGACTTTAGCATGAGAGAGGAGGAAAGAGGGAAAGAAGTCTGTTTTGAACTCTATTCACCTTAATTTCCTCTGCAATGAAAGAGTAGGAAGATTAATGAAATATCCTCAAATCCATCCTGTTTGATTTCTATTAAATCAGCAGTGAAATTTAAGCGTCCTGCCCAGTCAAGAAAGGGGGGACTCTGGGGTAGTCTGGGATAAAGTTTCCTTATGTTGCTAAAGAGCCGATTTCTGGTGGAGAGTGATGATATTTTGAAAATTCAATTGTTGTTAAAGTCTGTGTATCAGGTTGCACTTTGACTCCCCCTCAGATACAAACTTATTTAATTATGCTGAGGTTCCTACAATGTTTGGAACAAATAAGACACATTTCATTATTCATGTTGGATTGATGAATAATAGCAGCTCTTTCACTGTTTTTGGGGGGTTTGTGTATCCAGTCAGTTTGTGCTGTTGTTAAAAACCACGCAACACTGAGGAGATGTAGTGTCAATGCAAATGCTAACAAAAGCCTCCTCAGTGGAGTCCATTGAAAAACACTGAGACGAGCCAATTGACTTAAACCCCATGGAGTCACCTAAATCCCATCTCAATTAGAATGGACTAATAAGTAGCTCTGTAATGAATCTGACAATACAGGAGGCAGGGGAACAAACAGCTTAAGGCACTAAATCCATTAGACTTGTGTGTATGTGTGTTTGTGTGTATGCGTGTGTGTTGGGGGCACTGGTCCTAGTGTAAGGACAGTTTAAAAATGTGCTCATCAATATTGCTTCACTAGCAGTGGATTATTTTAACCCGCAGAATATTTCAATTACCTTCTCATGGTAGTAGTTTGGGGAGTACATGTATATGAATGGTTTTGAACTCCTCTGCCTTTCCTGTATCCCTGCTTCTAGCTGAAACACCTCAGATGCCATTATCTGGAGGTGTTTTTCCTCACCAGGAGTACATATAATGTCATCTTGAATAGTTCTGGAGGAAGAAATCCACCATCTTGAAGCAAAGGCATAATTCAATATGAGGAAGGCAGATGTATGTTTTATGCCACTTATACACACTCACCACATAACTGGAACCATAAGAACAGGGGTCTTCATTGTTGATTTCCTTGCATGCTGGATCCAGTCGTGTAGCTGCTGTGTACAAAGAGGTTCAATAGGATGGTTATAATTGAGGGAGGGTGCAAAAGTTGACCTAGTTTGCCATCTAGCATTAAGTGGTAAGAAAAACACATCTGACAGCCAATTGTTGGTGCTGCCAATGTATCTTTGAAATCCACCAGGATCAGGGCAAAGGAGAAAGAAGAAAGGAGAGGGTGAGAGTGCTCTCAATGTACATGTGTGCATTCAGCATGTTACTGTATAGTTTTTATTTGTCAAAGTCAAATAACAATTGACTGCACAGCTGTCACATGAGTGAAGAATTCCATTAAAAAAGTATCTTTACAGTTAGACTGGAGATTACACTATTGTCCTTATTTATCTTCTTAATAAGAACTATTCTAAAAAATAGTCATTTACAACCAATTTTATATGACAAAGTTGAGACTAAAAGTAATTAAAATTTATCCCTTTACATTTTTTGTCAATAATAAAAAATGTGAAATAGAGAAGAACAGACATGAAGAAATGTCCTAATGGAAAGTCTTATTCACTGACCTGCAGCATCTATAGAATCCATGAAATCACAGACTGTAGGGTAATAGGGTAAAATAATTCAACATCTAATGCTGTGTTTGCTAAAAAAAATTGCACTATATTCATGTGATGAAATAAAATCTTATCCAGTGAACAATCCAGCTCAATCCAGTGAACAATATTTTTAGATTATTATATTAGAATAAGTGAACAATCTTCTGAATCACACTCTGCAGAGCGATGTGAACAAATAAAGAGACTTTTAAACTAATCCTGTGATAGATGAGAACACTGCCTGTAACCATGTACACAACATGATGCACACAATTAGACTGGAGTTTAGACTATTGGAGTTTTATATTTATATATATATATATACATAATGCACACAATGAAAATGATGTCATGCTATTATAGACAAAGAGTTTTACTTACTGTTATAAACGGCAGATAGTAAGTCAAATGTGGAAAACAACCTCACACTATATGAACTCCAACTGCACTGAAAGATAATAATACAGTTTATTTATTCAAACCACAAACACCTTCCCATCTTCTTTGGGTAGGGGGGTCCCACAGTAAATAATCTTGCCTAGAGTGCCAAAACAAAAAGCTGAAAATGATGAATTTTCAGCTTGTTCTGCTGCCCCACAGTGGACAAAAAATCTACTAAAGTAATTTTGAATTAGAAATGTGACTTTTGAGAGAGCTGATAAAATGAGCTTCCACTTACTAAGGCAAAGAGAATTTATAAGAAAGCCTCAATACTTATTCAGCTGTAGATGAAATGCAACATTGTAAAGTGCTTTGGATACAAGCAGCCATTTACCAGAAGAACAAAGCGTATCTATTTGTTAAAAGTTTCACTCTCAGTCAAGAAGCTGATCACAATCTCTCTATAAAACTACAGCATTCAGCCATAATGCAACAGAAAAGACAGCTGAAACATAAGAGTCCCACTGCTGTTAGAGATGGATGTTTATTTCTAGAAACAAAGCAGTAATGGCCTCTATCACCTGTATACAAACCAGGTTTTTGGTTTCTTTTGGCAAGATGATCATTGTGTGAATGTTCTTTTCTTCTTGGATCAGTTCAAGTATTATGGGTTTAAGTAGTGTTCAGTTTCACATCACACAGTAAAGTATTGTTTTAAAAGTCAAATATGATGATATGATAAAAAATTTTGGGATAGTGATACATGAATGTGTCAACAGCTTTTTTAGAGGACTCACAAGAGAAATCCATTTTTAAAGAAACAACAGAGCAGTTCAGACAGAGGTACAGTGACTGATCTAGAAAATTGGGTGGTGACAAGAGGTTGGGCAAGTGATATTTTACAGCAGGCCAGTCGTCCATTGACCACAGGGTCAGTGGTTTAAGTCCTGGTCCCTTCTTGTGTCAAAGTGTCCTTGGGCAAGACACTGAACCCTAAGTTGCTCCTGGAGGGTCAGGTGCAGCTAACATGCAACCTTGCACCATGCAAGGTTGCATGTTAGCTGCAGTCATGGATGTGTGAGTGTGTGTGTGAATGGGTTAATAAAGCGCTTTGGATAAAAGCGCTATAAAGCAAACCATTTATCATTTTTGTGTAGGCCAACCCAGAAGTTAACATTTTAATGATACACATTTAATTCAAAAATGTGTACCCAAGTGAAATTGAAACCCAAGTTTATGTGTCAGGTACTTTATGTGTGTTTGTCGACTATCTAAAAAGATCTTTAAATAAAACAAATCTCCTGAAATTACAATTCTAGCAATGGAGATAGACATATGCTACTGAATGAAGTTGTTTGGTTCAAAATAAAAACTGTGAATTTATGTGCAGCACCTTTTTAGAGACTTTCCTCCCGTGAAATCAACACAGTCTCATGATATGGTGTCAGATAATGATGCTTTAAAAGTTATGCCGCTTTTTCACATCCTTTCTTCCACCTATGGAACATTGCCAAAATTACGAGCATTCTGTCTCAAAATTCCCTATTTCTGGGATTTTTAGTGAGTAAATCCCTAAAAAGCTCACAATTATTCTAAAATGCTGCAGTAAGAGTGCTGACTGGAATTAGCAAGATAGATATTTCACCTTCACTAGCTTCTCTCCATTGGTTTCCCATAAAATCTAGAATACAATTTAAAACCCTCCTTCTTAAATGTAAATTTCTTAAACGTCAAACTCCTGCAAGACCTCATAGTACCATATCATCCCAATAGAGCACTTAAATCTCAGAATGCAGGCCTACTTGTGGTTCAAAAATGTATTCTTAAACTTTATTCTGACCAGTGCCTTGAGATTAATTTGTTGTGAATTGGCGCTGTATAAATAAATTTGAATTGAAAAAAATGTAATAGGGAGGTAGCTTTTGTGTCTCTTATGTAACTTTTTATGCAATATTCTTTTTAATTTGAGGTGCAATAGTTTAATTTAAAGTAAGGTGCACTTTCTGGTACTTGTCCCGCTGCTTTTAACTGTATTGTGGGATCAATAAATTATCTTATCTTATCTAATACTTCTGTACTTCATCGATCTAATCAATCGTGCATCGATCAAGCCAGCAATAGTTGATGGACGTTGCTAGTCTTCAGATAGTCTTCCTAGCTTTAGTGGCATCTAACAGCTGTAGCAAACATTACATCATCGTGTATTCTGACACTGTATTTTGACTAACAAGGTGCATAAAAAGGCAGATTGGGGTGGTGGACAGTCCATAAAACACAGGACACTGGTTCGAGTTTATTGTCATGTGACACATGACATGAGACAGGTGGTAGGACATTAAGGAAGTAGTGATTTTTAAGGCAGACCAATTTATTTACTAACCCTAACTTCTGTATTTAGTGCCTTACCCAAACCTACCCTGTATGAGCCAACCAGTTTCCTCAGTTTAGTTTTTTGTTTTATGTAGTATGTAGTCTATATTGTGAACTGTACTGTAATGTGTGTTGTGTTATGTTTTATGTTGTTATGTTATGTCGTTTTATGATGTTACGTTATGTTATGTTTTATACTGATGATGTCATTAGTGACATCATGTAGCTTTGATAGTTTGCCTGTGATGGTTGCCTTTGTAGTTTACCTTTTAAGTTTGTTGTGCGGTTGCAATGCAAAGGGTTGGTGGCAAGAAGGCAGTTCAGCTCAGCAACTGAAGGGTGCAGACGTGACCCTGGCTGGAGCAGAGGAACTGACTACAAGGTGGTGTGGACCACAACAAGGTAGAAGAAGGTAGAAGAAGGTAGTTCAGCTGTGTAGGCACATGGTTTCTTACCAAGTTCTGCGAGTTTAGCTATACTTTGAGAAACTTGTTTGATAAAGCTGTTTGCAATTGTGCTAGTGAGATTACTGTACTTAAACTTGTATGTACAATTGATCCGTCATCGGCTAAGCTGAGAAGCAAGTACAATAAATGTTCAATCTTTGTCAACCAAGATATCTGGAGTGAAGTTTGTGCTGGAGTGTCAGATTCATCAGATTCGAGCAAGACATAAGTAAGAAACACCGGCTAAGCACTACTGAGCGAATGATGGACGGAGAAGTTGATCCAGCTGTTGATCCAGACAGCGTGGAGGAACGAAGCTTCGTAGGGTCAAAGGGTCAATGTGTGTTGCTTAGGGATGCTCAGTGTCAAAACAGCTTTACCGAAATTCCTGATAAACACCACAGGTTTTATGCTCAGTCTCCTTAACTGATTCCTACTTTTAAAGGAGACCCTCTAGACTATAGTCTCTTTCTCAAAGCATTTGAGCACGCAGTGGAAAATAGAGTGGGGGATGACAGTTATCGACTCAAGCTGCTGGAGCGGAACACAATTGGAAAACCCAGGGAGATGGTGGAAGTCGATGTTGGAGCCAAGCCAAGGATATCAAAAGGCCAGGCGACTTTTAAAGGAGCATTTTGGCAATGAATATAATATATCAGTAGCCTACATGGAAATGGTCTTAAATTGGCAAACAATTAGGGCTGAAGATGGAGAAGCGCTCCATTCGTTCACTCTTTTCCTAGCTAATTGTTTAAAGGCAATGGCATATTAGGAATGTATGGTAGATCTTAATACTACAAGCAACATACGGGTGATTGTTTCCAAGCTCCCATATAATTTGAAAGATAATTTGAGGAATCTGGCCTATGATCTTAGTAGGAAACACGATCGTAAGGCTGAGTTTATAGATGTAGTTGAGTAAATGACCAAGCCCAGATCTCACTGCATCCTTACTATGGAGATATAGTAGACAAACCTAGAGAACGCCCTTCAGTCCTTCAGGTACCAAGTTGGGTAGGATAGGTGGTATTAAAAAGAGCTTTACCACTTCGGTAAGGCAAGATGGATGTGAGTGCAGAGCCTGGCTTTATTAAGACAGACTCTTCCAGTACCATCAAAGCCTCACCCAAGCCTTCCAATACCGTCAAAGCCTCACCAGAGTCCAGCTTACCTCCTCCTCAGAGGAGGAGGTAAGCTGTCAGTGCTGCTCAGGGATGCACCCTACTTTGCTGCACATGAAGATCAAGAGGGAGAGGCAGTCTGTGGATGGTGATTAACTGGCAGTGTTCAACGCATTCGTGAATAGCAGACGTAATCAAAACTTCGATGACAGATCTAAGGGCACCAAGGGCATCCTTGCCATAATTCCCGTCCAAGTGAAGGCAAAAAAGGGCAACAAAGTGATTACTTCGTATGCATTGTTGGATACTGGGAGCACAGCTACGTTTTGCACAGATAAGCTTCTTGATGAGCTGAATCTGCATGGGAAAAGGTTAGCCGCCTTCTTACAACCATGAGGGAAAACAAAGTTGTGACTAGTAATATGGTGACAGAGATGGAGGTAGACCACCTGGAATCGATTAAGCTTTGCGTGGTGTTTGACTGTGGCGGGTCTTATCAGGGAACCTCATTGAATGAGCAGCTCTGTCAAGGTTTTGGTTATGGGAGGACCCAAGTGAGGAGACTGTGAGAGGGATTGCAACAACAAAAGGGTTTTTATTGTCAGGGACTTGAAAATGGCAAAACGGAAATCGCTCCTAACAGGAGGGTACGAAAACTGGTTCAGAATTGACAAGACTCAGACAAACTAACCAAAAGGACCAGAACACAAGGGGGATTAACTTAATAGGAAATAAGATGGCAACATAATTTACCTAAATTAGGACTACAAAGGCTCAAGCATAAATAAGGCTCGGATAAACATAAAACTACTAACAGGTAAGCACACGGGGAAGCCAAAGGAAACTATCTTACATAATATATTTAACCAGAGATATAAGCCCTCCAGGACCAGACAGGAAACCCAGCAGGGAGCCAGGCAGGTGGCTGGCGGCGACGGCAGAAGCCCTCCGGGGCCCGTACAGGAGGCCGGCGGCATCGGCAGAAGCCCTCCGGGGGCCGGACAGGAGGCCAGCGGCGACGGCCGATGGCTAAATACAGGATGGAGGTGCACCTGTTTGGTGCCACTTCGTCGCCTAGTTGTGCTAACTATGCATTCAGGCAATGCGCAGAAGACAACACACACCTGTTCGACGCCTGTACAGTAAATACGGTGCTGCGAAACTTTTTGGTTAAGACTGTTGAAAAGGCTGAGTCTTTTTACCATAGTTTGAAGACTGTATGTCAGATGGGTGGCTTCAGGTTAAACAAGTGGATCAGCAATGATCAGATGGTGTTAGGAGCCATTCCAGAGGAGGAGAAGGCGATAGAAACAATGGAGCTGGATTTGGATCAAAATGTACTTCCAATGGAAAGGGTATTGGGCGTGCAATACTCTTAATAAATTCAGGAACTTTGTAGGATGAGATTGGAATGGGATGAGATGGTGCCTTGCCCAAATGTGGTTATTGCATTGGGTGCAAAGTCTAGAGCAGGTAAATGACTTTGGAGTTGAGAGATGTTTCAAGCCAAAAGGCTTTGGTCAGACCGTGTCTGCTCAACTGCATCACTTTACAGAAACTAGCGAGAATGGCTATGGGACAGTAACATACTTAGTCCAGCGAAACATCAGTAACCAAGCTCACAGTGCCTTTGTGTTGGGAAAGGCGAATTGCCCCCGTAAAGCCCATGACTGTCCCTCATTTAGATCTTACTGCAGCAACCCTAAGGAAGGAGTTGGAGCTTCCACTGGAGGACTGTGTGTATTGGACTGACAGTACAGCGGTGCTAAGATACATAAACAATGAGATATCAAGGTTTCGCACGTTTGTGGCTAATAGGGAGTCGGCGATTCAGCAGACCTCAGCAGTTCCACAGTGGCACTACGTGAACTCTCAGATTAATCCGGCAGATGGTGCATCATGGGGCAGAACGTCAAAGCCTTTCTGCGTAATAAGCTGTGGGTTTCTGGGCCTGACTTCCTTACACAAACGGTTGAGAAGTGGCCAAGAAATCCAGACTTGCAAGATGTTGATGTAGCCGATCCTGAGGTGAAAAGAAATGTCACAGTGAATGTTCTCGCAGTTCAGGGAAGCACTGATATAATGCAAAGGTTGAGTACTACTCATCATGGACACGCTTAAAGCGGCTTCTGAGGCCACGCAACAGCCCGCCTTCTATCGCCTTCTCCTAACATCATCCAGAAGGAAAAGGGAGTTGTTAGGAAATATTGTCCAAGATATTCAGCTTCAAGGAAAAATGCTATAAAAAATGCTAACTATAAAACAAGAAAGAAGAACCTAACTGTGGATGAGCTCCAGGAAGCAGAGGTTGGAATAATTTGTCACTGCCAGCTGAAGAGCTTTCCGGATGAAATTTCAGCTCTGCTTAAAAGGCAACCAGTGAAACAGAGCAGCCACATACATAGACATAATCCAATGATTCTGGATGGAATTCCTCGTGTAGGTGGACGGCTCAGCCGAGCTGCCATGCCTGAGGGATCCAAGCACCCTGCTATTCTGGATAAAGGAGGTTTAGTCTGTCAGGTTTGTATGCAGATGAGGACCAACAAGTTTGATAGACCCATAACCAAGGGGTGTGTTCTCCAGGAATCAGAGTGAGACAGTGATAAAGACTGATCTCCTACGGTGTGTTAAGTGCTGGTAACCTCTAGCAACAGAAGACAGAACAGAGAACACCATAGAAGAATAGTCATGATTTTTGTAGGTCATTGTATGATTTGTTTTGTGTTTTTGCAGAGTAATTTAGTAAAGCTGTTGCTCAACTACTGAAGGGTACACATGTGACACGGTGGCTGGAGTAGAGGAACTGACTACAAGGTGGTGTGGACCGCAACAAGGTAGAAGAAAAAGGTTCAGTGTGTAGCTGTGGAGGCTGTTTTTTACCGAGTTCTGTGAGTTTAGTGAGTTCATACTTTGAGAAACTTTTTTGATGAAGCTGTTTGCAATTGTGCTAGTGAGATTACTGTGCTTAAAGTTGTATGTACAATTGATCTGTCATTGGCTAAGTTGAGAAGCAAGTACAATAAATGTTCAATCTTCGTCAAACAACGATCTCTGGAGTGAAGTTTGGAGCGTCAGATTCATCAGATTCGAGTAAGACCACCTCTACATACCCTTAACCTGATAATCAGTTAGGAAGAGGGTAGCTACATATGAAACTTGTGGTAGTTAACATAGGAGAACTTGGGTAGAAAGTGACCACTCTCAGGGAGTTAGACCCAGAAGTCACAAATTACATCACACTTAACAAGGAAATATTATTATAATATTCAGGATAAACTGGCATTGATGCATCTGACACTGCTTTCGGATCAAATTCCTTTGTGTAAATCTGCAGTTACTAATAGAAATTAATTAAATACTCATTTCAAGGTTTTAAAAAACATTTTTGCCTGGGAGAATGGAATATGATGCTTTTGCAGCAGAGTAAGCACTGTGTAGCTGATTGTTTTGTAGCTATAATTAGCTGGTCTGGGGGTGTGGGATAGGTGATATACGCAAAGAGAGTGACTGTTGACCCCCTTTTCAACTACTTTCATCACTCAAGAGTGTGTGTTCGTGTGTCCAAGGGAGTGGGTCGGAAGGTCATATGTCATCAGTAGCAAATTGTCCGTTAGACTGAGGACGGTTAGGTATGTGGCTTTTAAAACCTCATAAACATCCTGAGCCACAGAGCTAAAACCCAGCTCTCTGAGTGCAGACTCATAGAATTCTAGTTTCACAATGGTTGGTTTTCAGCTGAGCAAACGGACAAGCACACACACACACACACACACACACACACACACACACAAACACACACATACACATTGTATCACTCTACTTGTTAAGGCCTCAGCTGCAGCTCTGCTACTCTCACCTTGGATGATTTTCCCCTTTTTTGTGATCCCTGACATGATGTTTGGTTCTCAAAAGTATTGAAAAAAGAACAGGCACACAATCCAACACACCACCACCACCATCAGCCCTGCTCCTCCACCCTTAAACTCTGCACTCTGTCATTTGAAACAATAATAAACAAGCGCAGAGGAGAGCAAAAAACCTGCTGAAATCTATTACAAGAGAACAGTGTGGTTATGTGGCCGGGAAGGGTGGAGGGGGGGGGGCAGGGGCACTTCAATATCAGTCTAATTCCAAGTGCCATGCTGATCTGGGCCAGGCATGCCAAATACACTTATCTGATCCTTACGGGTGGTCTGAGCAAGTATTACCATGTTTAAGTGGAAACCTCACAGATCTAGATGTCTTTACTGCTCGGACGAGCTCTGTGTGTGGATTCAGGAGGAAGGGAGGAAGATGTGTGGTTGTGGACTGGGAGCTGGATTCCTTTTTTAATACTGCTGTTTTTTATTTGCTTCATTTAGAGATGAATGCATTTCTAAAGGATAGCACAAAACATAAAATGTCAGGAGTTTTTGTCTGGCAGTGGATGTTAACCAAGTCCAGGACAATGTTCAGTACTAGCAGTGAGGGTCAGGTACAGCTGCAGCAGTGAAGTGAAAGACAGAGGACTAAAAACTATTCTAACCTGAACAAAATCTTCATACATGAATGATGCACATTTTGATGCACTTGATTAGTATGGAAATCCATATGAATGCAACAGTTACATTAACTTAAAAACTGTGCAACTGTGGAGCTTGATAAATATGAATAATTTTTAGCATTATTTTGATAAAAAATAATTATATAATAAATAATTCAATGTGTGAGCCAGAGCTATAGAAGATGAATATTAACTTTCTTTCTGGCAGTAGTCAGCATGGGAAACTTTTAGTGCTGGCCATGATATATATATTCCAACATTATATAAATATATACAGTAAACCAACATTACATTAAAATTGGCAACTGGTGATTTTAATAATGTGATGAGGGACTGGGGTCAGCAATCTGTGGCTACACAGTCCTAAATGCAATAAAATGTGATAATGCAGTAAAATCTGCACTGTGTACAGAGGTAGTAGAAGTTTACAAACTCTATACTCAAGTAACTGTGCAAATGTTGCCTTTTAAAAAATTCTCCACTACAAGTACCCCTTCACATTTTTTATCAAGGAAAATTACTGAGCAGATTACAAAAGTACTCTACTAAGAAAACAATCTATTTTTAACAATACAGATTTAGTAATTGGTGAAACATCTACAGTAGGTAAAAAATGGTCAAAGATCACAGTTGGTAAAGGTGGAGCTGATTTTAACCACTTTCTGTTCTGACAGGTGGTTAACTCAGATTAATACATCAGCATTTATTAGTTCATGGTAAGATAAGATAATTAATTAATAAAAATGTATTAATTACAATTAGACCCTTTAATTTAATTAGACCCTTTAATCTATAACTCACATTATACAGGTGAGGGTCTGCATACTTAGCAAATAACAGATTCTGTTTTTTTCTTCAGTTTTGTTTTTTTATTAATTTGGGAAAAAAAAACCTTTACTTTGCCATCATGGGTTATAGTGTGTAGATTCATATGGAACATTATCCCTTTTTCCATTTTAAAATAAATAAATGTGCAAAAATTGAAGAGGTCTGAATGTTTTTCAAGGTGTGTGTGTGTGTGTGTGTGTGTGTGTGTGTGTGTATGAATCTGTATAAATTCCAATTTGCAAAATCTCACCTCATTGAATAGTATGGACATTAGCTATAACATAAAATCTCATTTTGGAACTTTAGTCACATGGTAAGTTATTGTACAAAACTGCACCTTAAAATTCTTATGTATAATAATAAAAGAGTAATAATAAATAATAATAATAATAATTGTCAATATGTGTCCATAAATGTGGGGTCCAGTCTACAGAACCAAAGCAGACAGAGACAGTCTGTATAAGTTTCCCAGAAATAAAACCATATGGCATTTGACCATGTGCTGTAAAGTGTTCACATTAACTGAGCTGTATCTTGGAGTGTTCCACTAAATTTATCATCTCTCCCCTGCAGGAGAATTAAGTCGTTGTGACACTGGCTTCAGCAGCTGGCGGACCGCATTACATATGAAAAAAATCAAAGAGGTGAATCTGATCTCAGGCTGCAGGAAACTGGCTGTAGCCTTTGCAGTGAACCCAGCTGACTTAATGTATGGGCTTTGTATAGTCTGTGCACAAAATGTACATGCAGATGAACAGCTCCCCCATTTGTCTTGCCTTAGGTGAAAGATGAGAGTGGCTGATTAAGCTCTGTCCAGATGCAAATTATAACAGAGTGTGAGATGACTGGCTTTGATGAAGAAGTGAATGGCTGTGAAAAACTAATACATAATCAATACTAACATCAACATTCATAGAGTTGAGCTTATTTTTGTTCCTATACTTTATTAAATTGGCTCTTTTCAGAGGCACTGCTTGGAAAAAGTTATCTAGTATATTAGGTTTCATTATAAAACAACAGTAAATACCTATATTACACCAACTTTATTACACTAATGGTTTCCCTAATTGCAAGAAAGATTCCTGTCTTCAAATTTTGTGTTGATATGTACACAAAAGTTGTGATCTCAAGATAAAACAATTTTGTACCTCATTAAAAGATCCCCAGGTGGCACTGTTGTTTGCACAACCCATCAGGTTTTTTCAGGTAGTTTCCTCCTGGGAAGCAACTCTGCAGAAAATTTTTGTTATTTTGTTAAGATAATGTACTATAGTCTCAGCACTATAGGTTCTATATCTGGAAAATAGTAGTTTGATAAGGAAAGAAAATCTAAACTGGCAGCATAGTCACCAGTGGTAGTACTGAGCTCAAGTCAAAGTAGTAATACTACAGTGTAGAAATAAAGAGAATTAAAAGTACATTCAAAATGTTACTTAAGTATTATTAATAAAATATACTCAAAGTAGTAATATCAAAAGTAATCTATGTATAACGAGTAATTAAAAATAAAGTTTAAGTCATATTATTGGATTATAATTACAGATGTGTGCATCACTTGATCACTTAAAGATGAGTGGTTTGTGAATTTTCCACTGGGATCATCTTAACCTACAATAATGAAATGTATGTAACTGTAATTTAAACATAGAAACAAATACTTAATTCTAGTACACCAAGTAGGGTAAAAGCACAAAATAGAGGTGGAAGAGGTTTATAGCATAAGTTAAGTTAATTTTAAAACTTAACTTATAGTTATAGTATAGTTTAATATAAGTTAATTTTTTTTCTCAAGTAGCCTCCATCACATCCTTTTAAAGTTTACTTGTACACGAGTACATAGCAGAATTAGGTTCTATCATTATATTATGCGGAATCAAAACCACTCCATAAAGGTGAATCTTTAGCCAGGATTTAATAAAAAGGAAAGTCTAACCCAGAGAAGTAGCAAACTGTTCCACAGTCTGAGATCAGCAATAGTCTCTAGATTTAAGTAGTGAGCAGGAGCTGATCAGAGGGTTGGTTCAGATGATCTGAGGAATGTAGAATGTCAGATGAAGAGATTGGATATGTAAACTGGGACTGGGCCACACATAACGACTGTAAAGCCAGTTATGAATGATGGAGCTGAGACAATCTCTACATGTGTGCTGTGTAAAGAAGACCTAGTGTCTGTCATTCTCACAAAGATTTTTAAAAACATGTTTAATAGTAAGTAATAATAGTAATAATAGTAATAGCAACCATTAAAGTCACACCTGAGGCAGACCTAGAGTAACTACACCTTTACCTGAACGTACATGCTCACAAATGTTTTATAAAAAGCAAAACATGATGATAAAATGATTTCTGACTTGTGTGGACATGTTTGAAGACAGTTCATCAAGAGATTGAGTTAAATCATCAGGGGGCTCTCATGGTCAACAATAAGGACCTCCAATCATAACAATTACAAAATGTGAAATATGTTTTAATGTGGAACATGAGGGAAAGTACGTTTCCAGGGGAGGGAGATTGGCAACAGCAGGTGGTGTAAAAAGAACTGGCACATCGATGTTACAGATTCAAGTTGAACTCCAAAGTCCTGTGTGACTTTTAACCAAACTCCAACAAAAGCAATTTGGTTAAGGTTAAAGTAAAGTGATTGAGGATTATTTTAGAAACAACTAGTGAGTTTGAAATGAAACACCAACATCTACCTCTAACCTCTAATCTGTTCAGTATCAACACATTTGTAACATGTTGATAGTTAATATATCCTCATTACATTAACAGAAAGCATAATTATGCAACTGCAATTATTGTCATTCATAGAAATGTTCCATTTGTAATTTTAGAGTTGTTGAGAAAAGTATTTTTAAAGAGATGGGGTTAAAACTTTACTACAGGACTAATGCACCAGATACATGACAACTGAGCAACTCAATCCACAGACAAAGAGCATCTGATGCAGCTAGAAGAAAGTAAAAACTGAAGCTTAAATGATTTTTTTTCCAAACCATGTGGTGTGGTGGAACTAAAAATTAATCTTGTCTTGGTGATTCGTGGTTTTGGTGATTGACAACAAGTATGTTCATTTTAGGGCAGCACTATGATGGAGTGGTTAGCGCTGCTGCCTCACAACTACAAGGTCCCTAGGTTGAATCCCTGGCTGGCTGTAGTCTTTTTGTGTGGAATTTGCATATTTGGTTGTGTTTGTTTCCTCCCCCAGTCCAAAGACATGCATGTTAATTGTTGACTAAAAGGCCTGTAGGTGTGAGTGGTTGTCAGTAGATGGATGTGTACAGTTTTTACTATGTATGCCAACTAACGATCATAGCTCATCCTGTTCAACAATGAGATCTCTTCTTCTGCTATTTTGCTGTTACTACAACACAAATGCTGATATTTATATTTGTGCCATAAAGACTGTAGTGTAATTTATTTTTTGTTTGTTTCGAGCAACTGAAAAATCTGCGTGTACCAAATAAGCAATGACTTTTTCTGGGTTTCTGTGGCTCACCAGGCAGATGGGGGCCTTAGGCTGTACGTCTGCAAATTGGTAATAATAATATAGTAGTAGTGTTGCTATTTCTTACTTAAAAGATGCTAAAAGACCATAAAGAGATGTAAAACAATCCCAAGAAAGAAATGACTAAAAAGAAATGACGAGGTATAGAAAAAATTAACCAAAGACGACAAGAAAATATAGGATACACATTTACCACAAAACCATAAAAATGACCAGACCAGAAATGTCTACATACAATGTGTCCATCTCATTTGTCACATAACAATGAAACCATTTTATTGTCACCAAGTATTGCATTATGCTGACGTACAATATAAATGCGCATTTATGAAGGTAAATGAGTACTAAAGCACCTGGAATAGTTTCTGCTCTCTTTCTCCATGATATCCCTCAGAGATGACAGTAAATACATTTTCCTGCCGCTAAAAAACCCCTGACAAGGCAAATGGCTTTGCATTGGCAGCAATTTTAACACACCCATATGTCAGAACAAGCAATAGAAAAGTTTCTTATCCCTACATGAGGCTTGGGAAATCTCAAGTCTCTGAGCGAGAAATGAAAGTTGGACGTGCATATCAGACACAGGCTATCCGTTATAACAGAGTAATGGCTCGGCCCGTCTCCTGTAACTCCACAAATGCATTTTAGTTTTCGCATTATGTCAACTTCACGTAGCAAACATAAGAATTTAATAACAGCATGTCAGTGATGAATAAAAAAATCTATTCATTTGTGCTGAATACAGCATCAGCACAAACATGCACCTCTCTGTTTAGTGGATATTGCTCTTGGCCTCAGGCTCGGCTGGACTAGATTGTATTGACAGAGGAGATGTATTGGAGATAGAGAATTAAAGAGGCATGCCTCCTGCCATAATGCTTAATTTGTTTCATATTCATTACATGTGGTCCGAGTTACTCCATTTGCTGTTATTTTTTCTCACAGCAAATGTTTATTTAGTGGTAAGACATGTTTTTTAAATCAGGAGATCTTACATTTTAAGTGAGAGGAAATGTGATCATGGCAATTGCATATATTGCGGAATTCAGTATTTGATTTTCATCTTATATATTAGAATTGTACACAAATGATGACATAGGTTGAGGTGGGGGGCCAAGAAAAACGTCTGAGTAAGTTGCAGATGCTCGCTATAATTTAACATGAAGACAATGGGTAGTTGTGTTGGAATTTAAACCTAAATGTTCACTCATTTATTTAAGAAATCACTCATTTTAACATTTAACTTTAACACTTCCATCCTTCTACTGCAGAGCTAGTAAAAGTACACAATCTCAATACTCAAGTTCAATTCCAAGTACTGACCATAAAGAAGGCTTCAAATTATTTACTCAACTAAAAGTACTAAGCAGATTATTTACATTTTAATCAAAGTACAAAAGTAAAAATACTCCACTAAGAAAAAAAGCAAGGATGAGCATAGCTTTCAACAATGTATTTATAAAATAAAATAGGTGCATATAAACAATCCTTTAACATAACCCCTCAAAGAATTTACTGAGCTAAACACAATGCTATATGCAATAATATAACAAACTGATATTGAAATGACACATACAAGGAAAACAGATTGATAAATTAAAGGTGTGCAAAGCATTAAAAAAACAAATTAGCTGTACAACAACAAAATAGATATTAGTGGGTAAGGTGTGAATAATTTGCATTGCAGTTTACAGTTAGAGCCAGGACCTTTTAAATAAATAAACAAAACTACTCAGTCAAACTGGATGTTGTACTGCAAGTAAACTGTTGATTAGTTGATTGGTGTATGTCACATTCAATTATTTGCCATGATGTTAGATATCAACATATCGTCATTGTTAAAAAATGTAACCCAGATGAAATTAAATTCCTGCAATTAAATTCCTGCAAAATATGTTGCTGTCTACTACCTTGGACTAAAGTCTAGCCTACCAACAAACCCGCTACACTTCCCTCCTGGTGCCGCTTGCCAAGTGATTTGAGCTACAGTGGTGTTAGTACATACTGGTAATGTCAGTTTCTCCTAATGTAAAAAAAAACACAAAAATGCCACATGTGCAGCAAAGGTGGAATCTGTCCAATTAGGCAACTAGCTGGGGGACAGTAGAATGCAAGTACAGTAATTTGTGTTTACACTCTAACCCAAAAAACTGTACAATTTTTTTCAATTCAGTTAATTTTTATTTATATAGCGCCAATTCACAACAAAGTAATCTCAAGGCATTCTACAAAACAAAGTCAAGACTATAAAGATGTATAGAGAAAACCCAACAATTCCCCCTAGAACAAGAGCAGGTCCTAGGCAACAGCTGTTTTTGTTTTACAAAGGTGAATTTAAGTGATATTAAATCTTAATTGGACGTGGTAGACATGTCAAGTTAACATTAGAAGCTTTTATTCAAACTGTTGACATTTCTCAGCTTAAAGAGTCAGTCTTTGAACTTGCAGCTGCTGATGTTATTTTGTACCAAAATCCGTGCATAATCAACACTTAAATTTCCCAAAGGTCTGGGGGTTGGCACTGAACATTATGATGGTTACTATTCTTAATATTTTTGTGAAAACCTTTTTAAACATCAAAGCTTTCTACAATCCCTAAAATGATTAATGAAGCAATAAATAAAACCAGTCAATTAGGTGATTGTGACCATGTCTCCTGAAGAAAACAAACAAACAAACAAATGACATTTTAGTGTTTCTGAAGAGATATAAAAACTGAGCAGTGATTTTTGTCATAGTGTCGGTTCAGTTTAGTTTGGGTGGTTGTTTTGACGGAACATTGATAGAATCTACATTCCGTCAATGATTTTGAAATGTAGACAAACTCTAGTGCTGGCAGAAAAGTGGGCATTAGAAGTTACAACCCCAATTTTTTAAAAAGGGTCGACGATGTGTAAAATGTAAATAAAAACGGAATGCAATGATTTGCAAATGTCATCAACCCATATTTTATTTACATCTACAAGAGAACATAGAAGTGTCTGGAAGTCTGGAAGTGTTCCTGAGCCCATGCAGTGCTGTCCAGTAGAGAATCATGTAAATTTTTAGATGCAGTTTGTCACAGATTGGTGAACCTCTGACCATCTTTACATTTGAGAGGCTCTGCCTCTCTGAAATGCTCCTTTTATACCCATTGATATTACTGGCCTGTTGCCAATGAACCTAATTAGTTGTCACATGCTCCGTTGTCAAATGCTCCGTCACCCTTTTGTTTCTTCTGTTCCAACTTTTTTGAGATATGTTAATATTTTCCATGAAATTATAAAATATCTCAGTTTCAACATCTGATATGTTGTTTATATTCTATTGTATATAAAATATGGGTTGATGAGATTTGCAAATCATTGCATTCGCTTCTCATTTACGTTTTACACATCTTCCCAACTTTTTTGAATTGGAGTTGTACATTTACTTGATTAGCGATTGATGAACTTATGTATAGGTTTTTATGGAATTCAATCAAAGTTAATCACTGTGCTTTTATGCTTTAACTTTACTGTAACTTTCAAGATAAAGGGAAAAGAGTATAGTTATGTACAAGCAAGATGAGGTTTCGATTGGAATGACCAGACTGCAGACTATTTGTCAGCTAGGGGAGCAAACACTGCAATAAAAAGGTGTATTGAGTTTCAGTGTCAGGTTTGACCGTTTACAATCAGAACTGGAGCAGCAGGAGCAGATCACCTCTCCAGCTGTACAGTGATCTCACACACACACGGACATCATGGTTGATCTCATCAGTTCCATCTCATCCATTTCACAACCCAATAAGCAGGATTGTACTGTCATAATATCATTGTATCACATGCTCATAGAAAACCGCGTCGGACAATGAACTAAACCGAGCTTGAAATTTGGATCTGATTGCACGGCTGACTGCAATTGGCCACACTAGGAGTTGATGGTAGACTGAACCATAGTGGTCTGCATGCTAAATGCAGTAAGATATTATTTTTAACTCACCATAAGGCCCCATTGTACACACTAAAGAAAGGTTGGTGAAAGCAGAGATTCTAAAGTAATATGAATGCAGGCCTGGTTCATCCTCCTCATCCTTCCTTCAAGAGCCTGTTAGTGGCTTTCTTAAGTTTCCAGAGACATTACAAGCCAAGCAGAGGCACCGTGAAAGGGAGACTAGCTGAAGAGTAGAGTTTCCATCCCACCTACCATGAGGTGCCCTCACCGGGCCCAAGCCCACTCCGTAGCCACATTTATCCTATTATATCAATCTGCTGGGATCGACTTCATACACTCACAAACAGTTGGAAAATATGCAGTGTGATGGAACTGACAAGAAGCCACATTTGTGGTGCATATCATGTCCATGAATATAATTCCCATCGATTTGGGTTGCCAAACATCTCAGCCCAGCTTAATACCTTTATATCAAATCCCTCTAAAAGCGTATAATTTCCAAAGATTGCTCACACTTGTGGCCTACTTACATTCACACTGACAACCAAGCGGTGGCACGACTCCAGAGAACACACTCAGTCTCTCTAGTGTTTCCTTGTGTTGCCAGCTTATTTATACTGCACAGCTTTAAGTGGTGGCTGTGGAAAAAGGAGGAAACAAAGAGTCATTCTCAGACCATGTGTAAAGTTAATATAGCAGTTTTTGTTGTTTTTTTTCATTTTGCTCTTCTGCTGAGTGGGAAAATGCAGCCCACTTTAAAATCACAAATATTTCACAGTCAAACTTGAAAAACTGCAGATCATTGATGCCATCATCTATTTAAATGATCAGTGACATAAAAGCTGTCAGAAATGTTTTGGATGAATGTCTGTAGGACTTAGTGAGATTAATCTACATTTCCACTAAGACCCAGTAATTGACTGCAATGTGATCTCCTCTGTTGATAACCTGTCGCTTTGCAAAGTTTGGCAGTTAATGCTATGGCATTAGAAAGAAATGTACAGAACCTAAAAGTGTCCAAGACAAAAAAACTTTTTTATCATATAAATAAATAGTGACTAAAACTACTTTTTTAAAAAACATTTTCAAAACACAATTTACAACTGTTAAGAACTGTAAAAAAAAAAAAAAGATGCTGACGAGGTGTATATTTTTTTAGTAAAGATTACATTTTTCAACATGAGTAACTATTTAAACAATGTATCCTTTAGCTTTACCATTTATCTTTGAGAAAGTCTGTCAGAGCATGATACCGGATAATGATGGCATGATAAAGTCTCAATCGACTGAGACTTTATCATGCCATTAAATGGTATTATGCCCATAGTTATGGTTCAGCCATTCACCTACTACCAACTGGTATAGGTAGGTAAACTGGAGTAAACTGAAAAACCAAACAGGTAGAAGAAGAAGAAGAAGAAACTCTACACACTCTGAGCCCATAAACATTTTGGTTTAAGTGCTAAACAATACAGTGTGCTGTCATTTTCTCTGTATTGTTTTTAAAAATATTGTTTACAGATTGAGTTTGTTAACAGTACTAATGTTTTTACACAGTCCTTAATTAAACATGTGAACAGGTTTAATGTATATGGTTACATAATTGTTACATTACCCTTAAAGGTATATGGTTTAATTTTAGTTTTTTAGTTTAGTTTAGTTTTTCCATTTTGCTATTGACTCTAAAAAGACACCATTAGGTGACTAGAATGGGGCCACAAGCAGAAAACAACCTTCATCTCAAGTTTTTGAGTGACACGTAAAAAGCTCTGTAACAACGCAACAGGAATTATGTTTTTTGCAAACTGATTCAGTTAAGCTAACATTACTGGTACTCAGCCTTCCCACAGTTAAATTCATCAAACCAGCCCTAGCTGAGACTGTAGCAGCTAAAGTGTTCTGGGCTTTAATGCTTATCAAATTAAAGACTGTGACAAAAATCAAAAGTTGCATACATTAAGTGCTGTTCCCTGATGCAACACTAGAGTCTCTTTCAATATCACCTGAAAGAACACTGACTCCAGAAGAAGTTTGCACAGGTCCTGTTTTTTGGATAAACAAATCACAAGTAGTCATCTCTTTTCCCACAGTGACTCCTGCTGACCATTCAGTGACCAGACAAAGGTAAAGTGATATTTAAATATTTGGGCATCTCTGTGTGTATGTCCATGAGGACCAGATCCAACAGCACAGTGTTCTGTGTGTTTGAGCATGTGCACCAGCTCCACTTAAGTGGAAAAGAGACTCTGTGATCTTTACAAAACAAAGCTCCAGCTACAGACACATGTGAAAATGTCCACGACTACATAAGCAGCACTTAGTACAGCATATGTTAGTGTCTGTGTGTAGGTGTGATAAATATATAAGCACTGGACAAACAAAAACCTCTGGTAACTGATGTGTCTTGCCATTGTGTTTGTGTGTTGAATCATTTAACTCCACTAGATTTGGAAAAGGAATCAATTCTCATTTGAGGTTCTTGGACAGAAGCAAAGGAACATTCAAATTAATCAAAAGAAATTGTTTCCCATAAATATGTTGAAGGAAATGGAAAAACACTTCTTGCTGGGATTAAACTACAGTGTAATTGGTACCGTTTGCAGCAGGCTCACTATAATAAGGCTATTAGTGTAAAGCACAGATTGTATAAATAAATAAATACAACACTAAATACATAGTTGTGGATAATCTGATTAAAAAATTTAATTAAATGAAACAAATGAGTTATATCAAAGGTTTTTGTTATCATCAATTATTAAACTAAAATGTCTGCATCTATACCATTAACATTGAAACAGACAGGTGCTAATTATGCGTTTTCTTATGCATGTTTAGTGAGCTTCACTTTAAATTTACTTTACTAAGTATGGAAACAGTATTTATACAGGTATTTATGTTCACACTTACAACAACTAGAAATATTTAAAGAGAACTTTAATTTAAATTACCATGCTTTTGTAAGGTCTTAGAGAGTGCGACACAATAAAAGTATTAGTAGGTGTTTTGTAAAGGTAAAGAAATGTGTCACAAATTCTGACTAATAATTTAATTGCTTTAATTACTAGACAATGTTCTAGTGGAAGGAGGATGCAAATGTTTATGTTCCTAACCTGGAAAGGATTGTATAAAATCCCGGCATCAATCAAACTTGAATTGCAGCAGAGACGGATTAGAAAACTGTTTAGAAATATTCAATAGCATAATGCATAATCACTCACTTGTATCAATTAACTTTTAGTTCACAGAAGATAAAGTCTATTGTTAAATTTTATTTTTATTTGTTACATTTATTTTATTATTAACTTGATGAATTACAATCCAACCAACTGCTTAAGCTTGTTTTGACCTCAGACAGAAGACAGATGTTGTTGACTCTGAGTTTAACTCGTGTGTTTGCTACTAGAGAGATTATGCAGAGCTCTTGTGGCTTGCTATCCTCCCACTTACTTGTGGATTAATGTCTATTTTCTTGCCATTATGTTGTGTATTAAGCAGCCACTTTAAGAGAAGAACTTGTCATGCCATCACAACTGCTTTTTCTAATGGCAGTTAAAGTCTTGCTCCTCTGCACTAATGAACCTATGATTAATTAAGCACTGCTTTGGCTGGGTATATGACTTGGTTATGGTGGGTGGGGGGGTGGGGGTGGGTATGGCTTCAAGGTTAGAAAAGTCAGTGGCAGGGGAGTGGCTCCAGCTCCCATTGCATCATTCTACCCACATGCTGAGCTGGGACTCAGTGATGTCACTCCATTTACTCAGCTTCCAAGCCATTTGTTTTGCTATGAGTAGCCCTTTTGTTTGTTTTCATAATTCTGAATATCACTCTTTACCTGTTTTACATCGACTTTAAAACTCATTAGCTTAATGTCTGTTGAATTCTACTGGTGTGGCTACAAGCCTCTAAAAAGTGCCCATTAAAACACTATTTCTGACGCTTTGTTTGCTTTGCGGGGCTCAATTATCAAGGCACCAGCACCTTTTACAGGACCCTTGGCTGTAGTGTTTTAAGAGCTCCAGTAAAAGGTTAGATCTGTGATTTTTCCAGGGCTCTCCAGGAGGAACCTTTGAGGGCACTAAACACTCCCATTGCTGCCAATGTGAAAGTCTCCAAGCACACAATAGTAAGCAGAAAACACCCCCTTTTCTTCTTTTAGAACCCCAAAGACATACTGTAACAACCTCCCCTTCCTGATAACTTGTAGCCTCCAGATAATCCACAGAGAAAATATACAGCTCAGATGTATTCCAAGAGAATGAAATAAGAGTGTAAATACAGAATCATGACTTGCCTCTAGGGGTACTCCAATAACAGATAGATTGGGCTGAAATTACTTGGCTATCTTGGTGACTTAGGATGTCAAACTGATAAGATACTGTGACTGTGTCCACATGATACACAATAATACAACATAATCAAGTAAAGCAGGGTAAAAAACTGTGCTTCCTCATACCAAGCCTTTTACTTATTACCTCACCCGAGGTAATTGTTAAATTCTTGTGGGACATATTATGAGTGAAGACATCAGCATCATGCTATAAATTCTACCTGTGAGTTGGGAAGGGGAAAAAAAGACATTTAAAGTACAAGTTCAGTGAGAGTGCAAGCTAAAGCGGGGGACTGCAGCTTGCTCTGGGTTTCATCTGATTTGCGGTGGCAATAACAACAAAAAAAAAAAACAAAGTCAGTTGGCCACATAGCTTTAGATGTGTTTTGGATTGAAAATAGGATTAATGTTCTAAAGTGTGATTAGAATGGTTAAACAGGATTAATTGGAGCAGACTCCAGTCACCCGGGGAGCTGGAGGTGGAGGCAGTGCTGAACAGTGTGTGTCTGTGTGTGTGTGTGTGTGTGGTGTGTGAGTGTGTGTGTGTGTGGGTGTGTGTGCAGGACTGTGCATCAGGGTGTTTCTGGACAGATTCCAGCTGAACCAAGTGAACAAAGTGTGCTAACTGTCCAGGATTTTCCATGTCTCTCCTCCTTGTATGTGGGTCTTGTGTGTGTTTGGTTGTGTGTGCATGTGCACAGACATGCCTTTTTCTTTTGCATTTTCTCATAGCCAGCTTGTCTCACACCAGATTGAACACAGCTGAGAATGTTGGTCTAGGCCTGTAGTGCACCATCCTGGGGGAATAGGCAGGAACCACGAGGCTGGACTTGGCTCACCCCACGACGGCTGAAAACTGCCATGCACCCAGGGCAGGAGTCCAGGTGGATCGGCTAGGGAGAGTGGAGTAATTTGGGGGTTATTTAAAATGATCTATTAAACCCCTGAACTTTAATCAGGGTTGCTACTATACTGACAGCCATGATTTACCTACAAATCAGTAGGATGAGGATGGGAGGGGATGGATATGCTCAAAATGGGACCACTTCATCTGAATTATTTCCTAGGGCACTGGGGTGGGAGCCTTAGCATTGATGAGGCCTAAGGAAAAAGGTGATAGCTCTTAAGAAATCTGCATTTCTTTCCAAAAGCAACAGCTCACTATCATCAGTGTCTAGCTAAGAGATTGCTGTATTATCCATTTCCATCAGTGTAGCCTCCTGGTATTAGCATGTCTAGGCTGAGAGGGGGTCTGCACAGTCAACAGGCAATGTTGGACTTGTCAGCAAGAGCCAGAATACCTCACACAGGGAGCAGACCCCACTTGTTTGAGTTATGCGTAAATACAGGCGAGCTCTGACAGACACCTAAAGTCAAACTGGTTTACAGTGGGTCGACGAAGCCAGAAAGCAGAACCAAGCTCTCACAGGTCATTACCACTGCCTAGCCTGTCACTAGAGTAATTGGGAAACCACTGGGGTGTGATGTAATCCACCACCAGATTACAGACAAGTATACACATAAATATACAGTCATCACAGTACAAGGACCAGGACAAACTGACAAACACGTAATGATGTGCGTGGTCAACCTGTCGGCCTCATAAAAAGGTCTTGTGGAGTTAATATTGATGATCAAACACATCACAGCTTTGGAAGATCTCCCTTTCACACAAAGGATGACCACTGTTTACAGCTCAAATATTTGTTTGTTTCCTGGACAAAACCCATGTAAATGTATCAAAACCAATCAACAATAAAAAAAGTTTGGATGACATTTGTAGTCAACCATATCTGCTACATACAGACAGTTTATCATAATACCTACTTAATGTTTGTCCCTGACTAAATCAGATCCTAGATCTTTAGCATGCTTCACATATTTTTGTTTATACGATGTGTTATCCAACCATGTCTGCTGCCAAAAGTGTTTATAACTAGAACACTTGAAGTCGGGTTAAAAATCCTGAAATCCTTCAGCCACCCTGATCTCTCTCCAAGAATTCAATGGATTTTTTATGTCTTTGTAGTCTTAATGCAATGGATTGTACACATGGAGATGACAGCTTACACAGTTTCTCCTTGTAAGTAAGCAAACCTTGCTTACTTTCACACTTCCACACTCCCAGCCAATCACTATGTAAAGTGGGTGGGGTTTAAACTCCATAATTTCCTCCTGGATTTTCTCCTGATTTGATCATAGAGAAAGGGGGTTCAGACTTTGTGCAGTCACACTGCCAACAATGTGATTGTGTCTTGTATGATGTCACATCTTTTCTTAACTTGAACGTAGGAAAAGGTGGTAGTCTTTGGTAAATACTAAAACAGCAATACCACCATCTTCCCCCGATTTAAACTGCAGTGATTTAATAGCTTGTACCTAAGTTTTTATTTTCATACCTTATAGTATTGCAACTATATTTTATAACTTATGTCCTGTAAATTTATTTGTTGATGCTGGCAAAGCTATTTTTTCCAAGAACCATATAACTGAAATATAAATTAAGACAGGCTTGCCGTGTCCCCTGATTTTAAAATTTGGGGGTCTGCAGGAAAGCTTCAGCAAATTGGAGGAAAGATGAGGGATTTTTAAAATTAACATTATTATTTCATTATTTTTAATTATTAGTATGGGTAGCACAGTGGTGGAGTGGTTAGTGCTGCACCCTCATAGGAAAAAGGTCCCTGGCTTTAACCCCTGGCCAGCTGCAGCCTTTCTGTGTGGAGTTTGCATGTTGTCCCTGTGCTTGTGTGAGTTTCCTCCAGGTACTCTGTTTTCCTCCCACAGTTCAAAGAAATGCATGTTAGGTTAATTGGTGAATCTAAATTGCCCCTAGGTGTAAATGTGAATGGTTGTCTGTTTGTGTATGTCTCTCTGTGTTAGTCCTGAGCTAGACTAGAGACCTGTCCAGGGTAGACCTAGCCTCTTGCCCAATGACAGCTGGGATAAGATCAAGCCCCCCACGAACTTGTGCAAAAGTATAAAATCTAAATATGACATATCAAAACCTTATTTGTCATGTGCATCTCTTAATGCTCATTTATTTTAATCTTGCTGTTGAATGGCCAGTGGGTTTTCAAGATCTTTTGCGAAAGGGGGCCCCTGGCCAATACATAATGCTATGTGGTGGGTCTTGGCATGGAAAAGTCGGGAATCTGTGGCCCATTCTCTCCTTATGTACTGTAGCTCATGCAGCTCTATTGGCCCCTTCCCCCAGCACAGAAAAGGCACCTGCATGATCCTTCACTGGCCTCCCATACCGAGATGCTGCCAGTGCTGATGAGCAACCAATAATATTCCCTGTGAAATCCATTACTTTTGCAGAAGAATATTTGGAGAATATTTGTATATTTGCAGTCCGACACGTTGGCAGGGAGCAGAAACAGCTGACTGATGGTTGATGGTCAAAAGGTTTTGGCAACTTTTTCTTTGCCAGATAATTAGATCATTTAGCTCAGCATATGAAAAGAATCCTCTATTTGTTAACATGGCCATTCGTTCTAAATTAAATTATTTTGTATATACCTCATCTGAGGCTTTAAAATATCCATCTCTGAGATTCCTAGAAATCAATTAAATACGGAAATTTTTCTGTGTCAAAAGAGCTGATGAGAAAATACAGCATGTTTTATGTAAATGTGGGGAAATTACCACAATTACCTTTTAAACATTTTACATGCTCTTGCCGAGTTGGATTTCTGTCAGTGCACTTATATAGCACTTCTTTACCAAAAGTGCTTCACATTGCTTCCCACTGACGCATTTCCACACATACTCACACACCAACACACACATACACACACTCACTGACAGGCCTAATCCACTTGGGCTTCAGTGTCTTGCCCAAAGGCACTTCGACATATGACGAGAATCACACCCTCATCCTTGCAATTTGTGGACACTTTCTTCCCGGAAAGGCAGGAACAAAGGGTGACATAAAAGTTAGAAGCACTCAGGTGGACTACATCTTGTTTTGACGCTGTAATCTGAAAGAGATCAGTGACTGCAAAGTATTGGCAGGGGAGAGTGTAGTAAGACAAAACAGGATGGTGGTGTGTAAAATGACTCCGGTGATGAGGAAGATGAAGAGGACCAAAGCATAAAAGAGGACAAATTGGTGGAAGTTAAAAAAGGAAGAATGTTGTGTCATTTTCAGTGAGGAGATGAGACAGACTCTGGGTGGTCAGGAGGTGCTTCCAGATGACTGGACAACTACAGCTAATGTGATCGGTAGGAGGGTACTCTGTGTGTCATCAGGATAGAGGAAAGTGGACAAGGAGACTTGGTGGTGAAGTGAGGATTTTCAGGGGTGTATACAGGGAAAGAGGTTAACTAAGAAAAACTGGGACACTGACAGGACTGAAGAGAGTAGACAGGAGTACAGGGAGATGCAGCGTAAGGTGAAGGTAGAGGTGGCAAACATAGAGCATATGAGGACTTATGAGGATACTAGGTTGGACAGTAAGAAAGGAGAGGTAGATTTGTACAGGGTGCCGAGAGAGGAGCTGTGGTATTGTATGAGCATGTCTGGAGTGGCAGAGAAGTATGTTAGAGTGGTGCAGGTCATGTTCAAGTTAGAGGTGGGTCTACATCAGGGATCGGCTCTGAGCCAATTCTTGTTTGCTCTGGTGATGGACAGACTGACAGATGAGGTCAGACAGTGTGAGAGAAGAGGATGCAGCTGATGGGGTTAGATGGAGGCAGATGATTCACTGAGGTGACCCCTGAAAGGGAACAGCCCAAAGTAAAAGAAAGTACCCCTTAAAATCTTTCACTCAAGTGAAAGTACTAAGATTATCTACATTTTGCAAGAGGTTTTTGTAATGTTTTTATGAAAACACATCACTTAAAACCACCATGTGGTATTAATGTTGTGGCTGATTGGTGGATATTATAATTAGTAACTGAATGGATTCTTTATCCAAAGCAACTTACATGTAGCAGACACTAGGGCAGATTTAGGGGTTCTTTGACATGTGGTTCGTGGACAACTTCTTCACCAACTGAACTACAGACTTCCCCAGTATATGTGTCAGTAGCTGCATCAACAATACTGTCCTTAAACGTTTCTTGTCACACTGTCCTCCCAATGAAGGGGCTTCATCAACCTGACATCAAGATGGCACTGTTCCAGAGTGCACCTCAAAACAAGAATGTAGCTCCTCCTGCTTATCTGTGGCAGTTACAAAACAGTGAGATGGATGTGTGTGTCTTAAATGTGTGTGAAAGAGGGACAGGGTGCGACTACATTTTGGCACAGATGCCTTAATGTCTTCATTAATCTACAGTAGATTTACTGTATTAACTATTTTTTTATTCCAGTTTAAGTGATTTGTTTTTCCTCTGTAGAATTACATCATTTGTTTTTGGCATTTGAGATTTTTACTTTTACCTTACAAATGCAATTATACTGTAAGTGCAGTAGTAGTATTACAGCAAGAATTAAATGTATCTTATCACCTAAGTACATTAAAAAGATAAATAGTTGGTCAAACAATGAAAACACTGTGGGTGTACTTTTCAGTGTTAGTAAATTAGTACAATACAAATTTTCCCCTCATTTAAAGGGACACTTAACTCAAATAACAACTAAATAAAAGAGACACTTTAGAATCAATCTAAGATATCTTTGAAAATTCAGAATAATTTAGAACAAAGCATTTCCAGGGTAAATATGTATATGTATATGTGACAAACTTTCATCAGAACGAGAAGCAAGTGGTAGTGATTGTGTGTATGCATGTGTGTCTGAGTCTGTGTGCGTGTGTGTGTAGAGTTGGAGGGTTGAGGGGTAGGGTGGCACCGCAATAGATCATCCAATTTTATTTGACCTTTCTCAGTTAGATTCTACCTCAGAAGACAGGATAGTGGCCTGAGGATGGGGATCCTTACTATCACCTGAAAATCTATAAAGTCAGGCAGCTGCAGCCAATAAACAGCTGTTGAACCCTGTAAAACCTTTATAAGTTCCTGCAGGAGGGTGAGTTGGAGAATGAGGAGTAAAAAAACAGGATGAACACAGGGGAGGGCACCAATAAATCTGTGAGGATTAGGATTGAAAACAGGGATCATACGTTTACTGCCAGAATAAGTTGGCCGTGTCTTCTGTCATACTTGCTGGGTGGCTGGACAGGGATAGTGTTTTGTACAGACTGACCACATAGATATAGGTGCCTGCTTTTTGATTTTCAGAAAATTTATTTTAACGTTATCACAGGCTGAAAGTGCTCCCACAAGAAAACAAGTAAATATAAAGACAGAAAAATAAATAAGTACACTTACTTGAGTGTTCCAATCCAAATACTGTACACACCATCTACTTGGCAAACATCTTGATAATGAGAGAGCCATGCTTTATTAGAGTGTTAGCAGAATAAACAAATAGCTGTGCAAATGAGAAACATGCATGTGAGTAAAAACAAGTTGAAATGTTTGTCAGATTTCCAGCAGACCCCTCCACCTTTTTTGTCTCTCTGGATTTTTAGCCTTGACTTTGAAAGTTTTTAGAGGCTGGTTGGTGACATATGCCGCATTTGTCAGCAGCAAAAGTAGTTCTTCCTGTTAGATTAATAATGTTCTGCAGTTTCAGAGAGAGCCAAACATTAGCAAGCTTAGACTTTTGTCTCCAAGAAATGCATGTAGTGCTTCTGCCCCGACAGCAAAGTAATATGCAGTGCATAATCAATATGCACTATGAGGAGCTTTCAGACGCAACAGAGACTTCGCTGATGCCTGTCTATAATTGCCCCAGGTCATGGCCGCCGCTTCACTGCATATGACCCAGGCAGGCATTATATATTATTACAAGATGAGGACTTCAAACCCCTCATAAAAAGAACTATCAAGGGTATTTCTCCCAACTTTTAGCTCTGGAGGCCTGGATTTTGTAAAAATCAAGATCCTCCCCTCCCTCTTCTCTGTATATACTCTCACCACCCCCCCATTCCGTCTTTTTTGAACATTAATTCCCAACAATGCTACTTTTCATTTGAGTGAGAGCAGAGCAAGGAAAGGCTTTCTCAGCATATGGTGAAGAGTGAAAGGCCAGAGCTTTGAGAGCAGCTTGAACTTAAGTATTTTTTCTGAGTGGGATCCAAAGATGACCTGACTAATTTCACTAGTGGGGAAATATCTTTGCCTATAATGCTACAGCCTGAGGCATTTTCTCCTGACTCAGTTATGTAAGTGTCAAAAAAATCTCAGACTGGCTTGTTGGGTCCTACATTGCTACATTGGCGCGCTAAGCCTGAATGTGCATTAACACCCACCGCTTATTTTGTTCTTTGAGGACAATCAGCTTTTAAACCTGCAGGTTGAAGGGAAAGTGAACTTCATAATACTCATTCAAGCTAATTCCTAAAACATATGTGAACAAGTCCAAATATCCTAGAGACTGAGGAATCTTAATGAGGTATTTTGAAATGGCCATTAGGCACACGTCAACCTTCATTTGATTAATACCCCCTTTAAATGACCTTCTCCCACAATGTTCACTATCCAAGTGTGTATGACTATGATATGTGGACTATTACTGATAACTCTGCTTGTTGAAAAGTTTGGGTTAAATGGATCGAAAAATCCCAGCGAGAGCTATCATATTGCTGTTGAATAGCAGACTTTATTTTTTTCATACAACAATCCCTTTTTGAATTAGGATGCTGATGCAGAAAATCTCTCAAAAAACATGTGCTGTGTTTGTGTAAAAACAATGAACTTCCAAATTTCATTGTTTATTGCAGAAAAAAATAAAACAAGTATTACTTTCTTCCATTCTCTCTGCTCAAACCACTGTTTGGAGGGCATATTGGTTGTGAATTTCATATTAATATATTGTCTTACAACATTAGGAGTTTGGTCCAACTTGCTTAGAATCGACCTCTTATGCAAGATGCACATTGATTTCAATATTATTGATACAGTTTCATATGAAAGCAAGCTAAAGGTACTATTATAAGAGATGTGTAGTGTTTTCTTTATGTTGACACGTGGAAAGAAAATGTGCCAGAGCTACAGAACGTGACTAAGGCCACTGCAAAAATTGCAGTTGAGTTTAGATTTTTTGTTCAACTACGAATTCTGACTTAAACTCAGATTTTTTACTTTACAGTTAGACTTACAGTTACAACATTTTTTTTTTATTTCAATTTTGTGTTCTCCACATTTTAAGATTACATTTCAGACTTAGAAAAAATTTAGAAATGTGTTTTTTATAAAGGTTCAACTGTATGACTGTGTGGATAGCACACATTTATGCAGGAGACCTGTTTTTGTTTGTCCTGTCGCAATCTTCCCCCTAACCTTAACTGTTCAGCAGTGGCTACTGAATAATATTCACCACAGCTACTGCTATTACTAATTGTAATAATAATATCATCATCATAATTATATTAATAATTATAACTATAACATTTGAAGCCTTTCAGTAAAAAAATGCAATGGATAGATGGAGCAGATTGTGCCAAAGGATTTGGCACAATTTTACTTATTATTTTGGCACAATATTTCTACTCCAGATTCTTGTCATTGAAAACTATTGTAAATGGCATAAATTTACCACAACTGCTGTGCAAAATATTCTTCAACCTTTCAAGCCTGCAGAGTGTGTAGTTTATATCAAAAAGTAGATGCTGGGTGGGTTAGCAGTTTTTTGTTCTCCCTTGCAGTCATCTTCTCAGACTTTGCCTGTGTATCCTCCCCTTCCAGATCAAACAATTCAGACTTTTGGCAAACCATTTCTAACCGTCAACCTAAAGTGAGCCACGTGTAACTCAATACCACAGGCTAAACATGAGATTTATGTACTTTGTAGTTTGTTCAGATGCCTGCACCGTAACGGGCACAAAATGACTGCATCGGAACAGAATTTGTTAACCACCACTGAAACTTGCTGGATGAAAAAAATTTTACTCCTACTGACATTCTTATATATCTTATTAATTTATTGTTACTTGATACAATACTTAAAATAATGTTGTTCTATCATTATGTGAACACCCCAATAGAAATGTATGGGTTTTGGGTTTTGTTTACATAGGCTTTGGTCTTGGATTGTATCACTTGATGTGGCCAGTGCTAACATTATTGAATTTATCACCTGCAGGTTTCTAAATTAACCTTTGCATCAAAATGTGATCATAGTTGTTAGCATCTGTTGCAAGAACTGCACATCAGATGTGATGGGATCATTAGACCCAAAGTGTTTTATCAAAAAATGTTGTCAAAAATTTGTTCTATTTTAGCTCCTGTTTGGTCTCCACCAAAGTATCCAGCTCTTTATCTGATAAATCCACTCCACTGTGTTCTCCAGCTAGTTACTAACTTTGTCTATCTTCTGTTGCTGGTACCGGAAGGGTGACATAAATGATTTTCTCCTGGTAATTTAGCTATTGAGAACTGAGAGACTCAACAATCTGGTAAATAACACAAAAACACAAATCCCCAGTGAACATAGTCAATGTGACTATGGCTGTTGAAGTCATGAAGCTCAGTCCTAAGGGTGGCAATAGAACTACTAAAGACTTGTGTTTCCGTGAGCACATTAGTAGATGAACTCAGTTTTGTTCTTACAACAAAACTATAAATGTTAAGAAATTGTTTCTTGGATTCCAGGAGAGCATTTTGAATAAAAAGCTGAACAAATTAGCACTTGTGTTGGTGCATTATATTCCACATTTGTAGCCACAGACATGGTATCCAGCATTATGGAAGCTTAAATACATAAGCTTAAGATAAACAGGCCTATACTGCAATGCATTCGATTGTAGCTTCCCTTAATGTTTCACAGCTCTCTTGATACTTTGCTGAGCTGTAAGGCCCTCATCATCTCCCCTAATGCATAGGTAATCACATGTGTGTCAGTTCTCACCACTACCGTCTCTGACAGGCCTATCGGCCGGCCACTCCAAGCATTAAAAACATCCTTTTTTCAGCCACGTTTTTTTTTCTTCCACTTTGGTGTTTTTTTTTTTTTTTTTTATTCCTCCAAAGGCTGTGATGGACACCCAGGGAGACTGTGTGACACTGATGGCTGGGTGAGGGCATCATTTCCATGGGTAAAATATCAAGCCCCTGTCAGACCTGTCATCTCTTCCACACAGAAACATAGACACAGACACACACACAAAAAGGCTCAAAGGATGGTGAGGAGCCTGTCTGACCGCCCATGTCTCCAGATATGTACTTTTTTCATTCTTGAGTTTTCCTTTTGAGAGCCAAATGGATTCAGGGGCTCCATCGAGGAAAGAAAACATTCATGCGTGACACTAGAGGAGGATGCCTCTCTTCAGTCAGTGTCAGGTGGTGTACTCTGTGACCAGCCGGGGCCCAGAGCAGACACAGAGAAATAGCAGCACTTAGTCCCGGCCCGAGTCATTTACTTTTCAGTTGGCACCGTTTACAAAAGAAGAAAAGTAATTTCTCTTGCCTGTTTTGTTTTTCTTTATTTGCTTTGACTCTCTGGCTTTTTTAAAAGTTGTTTAGTTTTTCATGGATGAATGTGATTATTCAGATCTGAAAGAGTTTATAGAGCTCTTGGGATGCAGGACACATGTCATAATTTATATGTATCTTAATGATCCCAGTTCACTGCCCACTTCATATGGCTGCCAAGGAGTGTGAACACATGATTCTGCATTCTGTCAGTGTGCGTGTTTATAAGATAGATGGGGGGTCAAATATTTGCTACCTTGGGTGGAGTATTTTAAAGCTACAATATGCCACTTTAAACCAGCCCTCCCTCTCCCTGCTCTGCTACACTCTGCTACACTTTGCCATGTTTTGCCCCCTGCTTCAGGTAGTTGTCATTATGAAATCACAGTAAATAAGAATGTTAATGCTCCATATTAACATAAGTTATGGAACTTTTTTCTAGTTAAATATCCTGAAAAACTTATATAATTAACCATAATGTTTTGTGGTCCATTACTTACCATCATTTATTTTATTAAATGGATGTGTTTGTTAACACTTACAAGGTAGGTAGGTACTAGGTAGCACTTAACATACTACTCTCTACTGTATATTCTGAAAATTCTAGTTTAGTTTTGTGATTGATTGATTTGTACAGTATATCCCCAAACCTGAAAATGAACAATTTAGAAAATCAACCAAGCAGAGTCATCTCTAACCAAAGTGACTTTGTTGTTATTTTTTCTCCATTTAGTACTAGAATCCTTTAGGTAGTCCTTTCCCAGAAACATTTAGGACATTATGATGAAGTTCTGGACCTGTAAAATGAAGCAGCACTGCTTTATTTCTTTTAATGTAAATTAAAATCCAGTTTTAAATATGTTTTTTTGTTTAGTTTTTTCTTTACCTATTTATGGACACTTGCTTTTAGCTATATCCAGTGCAATAAATGTATTTTGTGAAATTTCAACACACACAGGGATTCAATCACAAGAGTCAACACGAGACGGAAGACAGAAGAAGATTTATTAACAAAACAACAAACAAACAGAAAATGCTCACTGCCGAAGGCAGGTGGAACAACTAACAATTTAGAAAATAAAACGCTCAACAAACAAAAACAAAAACGCAGAGACTAACTCACTCCGGATAGCCAACTAACTAACGAGACAAAACTACAAGACTGACTAACGCACTGAGAACGTTCTAAAGCTGGTGGTCAGGAAAACAAACGAGAATAGGGAAACAGGACACTTCGGGAGACACACTAGCGAAAAGACAGTGGTAAAGTCCTTATAAAACAAAAATAGATGGATGATGTGAATCAGGTGTGTTGACCAGTGCCAGCTGAGGAACGGAAAGCCAAGAGGGACTAGACACAGATTTAGGTGGAACAGATTGGTGGTAAGCCTCAGGTGTCGGGGAGAAGAACTGCAGGGACACATACAGGCACAAGATGAAAAAAGAAAAGACACGGGAACAAATTATATCCAACAAAAGAAATTCATTCAACTTTTAGATCAGTATTTTACCCATTACCAGTATTTTAATAATGTGTTTACTTTCATTTATTTATATTTGTGTATTTTATTTTTTAACAATTGAAGACATTAAGAGCATTAACTATACCAAAATGGCTATAGAATAACAAGTGTACTAAATAGAAATACAGACCAGCACCATTATAGAACATTATTTATTTATTCTATTAGGTCAGGGAACAGTTCCCACACCAAATCTAGCATGTCATCAGGAATAAACCCAAATTCCAACTTTGAGTCAAGGAGAAAAAATATAGTTATTACAGTGGAAGTTATTACTCACCCTTGCCTCAAATGAAGAAATAAATTACAGAGATATATAACTGTTGTATATAACACATAAACACACACGCACGCAGGCACGCATGCACACACACACAATGATCTTGAATTGTATTTAACTATATATATATACGTATAAGCAAACTATATATCTATATATCAAACAAATATATCAGTAAAACCAGTTCTTCAACTAAAATATTAGTTTTTCATCATATTTCTTTTCAATTTTTCTAAAATTGATTTACTCCTGTCATTTGGAAGTGAATGCATCTTCATCTACTGACGTGAGAGAAATATTAGATACTATTTACAGACACATAAATTAAGCTTGTTAGTAGAATATACATTATGTACAATCATAAGATGTATAAACACATAATTACCCATGTCACTGTTTTACTATTGAAGGTTCTCTCTTTATCTTATATAAATGGTCTGCACTTATATAGCACTTTTCTACCTATTGGCACTCAAAGCGCTTTACACTGCTTCTTATTCACCCATTCACACTCACAATCACACACACACTCACCGGGAGCAACTAAGTTTGGGTTTAGTGTCTTGCTCAAGGACACTTTGACATGTTTATAGAGTATAGAGTACTATGTAATTATGATGCCTTATTGGCTCCATTTCAAGCTAAAAAATATGAAACATGAAGGTTTGTTTTTTATTTTTTATTTTAGGTCTTCCACTTTCTGAGTGTCTAAACTACAAAGTAAACACCAAAGAAAATTAATTTGCTGTAACAAGCTGTCTGGTTTAAATCTGACACTGGAGCTGTGAAGACTCACAAGGTTTATGTGGCTATCGGACTACTGGTGTGGCTTTAACTTTCCTTTCTCGAAATCCTCTGTTGTTGTGATGGAGAGAGACAAGTGGCAGCAGGACCACGGACAGACCTCAGGGCTTACGGTTCATTTGTTTGCTTTAGACAAAAGAGTTTGAGGTAAATATCAATCCAGCAATTTGCACAAGGAAGACACACATATCTTCTTTCTAGGCTTATGTTATGTCCCCTTCCCTCCTTCCACCTCCACATCACTTTTACCCACCCCCGCCCCCACCCCTGCTGTTTGCTTAAGGAATCCACTGTAAAATGTGATGGAAGAGATTAATTCAGATTATCAGGTGCCGGGGCCCCTCGGCTCCTCACTCCTGATATGTTATCCTTGCATTTGGGGGCCTAATAAGGAAAGCAAACACAGATATTGCTGCTTCTTATTTAAGGACAATTGTTGCTGATGAGCTGGAGGGATAAGGAGAGGAGGATGTGGAGGAAATTGGGCTCCGGGGTTCTTTCTACAGCCCGGCAGGAGGCTGCCGGGTGAAGTTTGAATAACAAATGAGTTTTGCTGAGGATTTGGCTAATCATCTCAGGCCGCCGCTGCCTCGGGACAACTGGACTTAGCAGGGGGGGAGAAAAGAGAGAGAGGGAGAAAGAGAGAGAGACCCAGCACTTGAACTGTAGACCCCGGGCCCTAATTAAAGACAACCACAAATGAAAAGCAGCTGGCAATAATTACATAATTAAAGTGCCTTTAGGGGGAAGAAAAGCATAATTTCTGCAGCCATTGCCATAAATCTTGTGCTGTCCGAGCCCATACATTTAACATGAACTTTTCCTGAGCAGGTTAATGCATTACTCATATAAAAAACACAGTATGCCTTTGTGTTTTGCTTGGACCTGCTTAATAACAACGAGTATAGGACGGGTGAACTGAAGATCACTCTGCCCATGAAGATCTCAGAGAGCTGCCGGAGCATGAAGAGCCAACACCTCCTTTTACCTCCATGTGTGAACTTTCTCTCCTCTTTTTCTAACTCCTCTAAGTCAAGCTGCATTGGAACTATTGCTTTCTGTAGCAAAACAGAGTGTTGCTGGGATAAAGCATGTTCAGGAAATCAGTCTTGTGTATTTCACTATAAAAAAGCTGTAAATGTTCTTTGTTGCATTATTCGATTTGGTTTTATCCTTTTTTGACAAGGTCAAACTTGAGCTTGAACAATACTCTCCGTGCAGTGTAAAACAAACAAAAAATTGTCCTAAAAATATTTCACATCTTCGAATTAGCAATGAAAGTCTTAAAGTGAACATTTGGTTTTACTTTGGATAATTCCACTGAAACTCAAGTCAGACGGTAACTTTTACACCGAAAACACCGCAGCCACCAACAGATGAGCAATTAAGCAATTACACCCATTTCACAAAGTAAGCCATAAACACCACTAATTGTATTGTGAATGGGCCCAGCACGTTCCACCGGGCCCACGCCGTGATCTTTTGTCACACACTCTCTGGGATGATTAATAGTTTAATTTTTCAAAATTATTTAGACACACAAATAATTTGATACAACGAGGGGCTATTATCACATTTTGTAATAGACATGTTACAATGATGAAAGCTCTAATTTGTTTTTAGAGCACTTACAGGGGTTAGAAAAGCCACCTCGCTCCCCATCATCAATCATGTGTCACTTAACAGAAGTGTTATATTATGGGAGAAATGCAAATATGCAGGCTTAAATGCATGTTGTCTGACAGCTGGCTTTTCACAGCTCTTTGAATCTCTGCTTACTGTTTTCACTGTAAAGAAAATTACAAGTAGTCATCTGGCAGAGGATTTGTCCTGACTGAATGAAGAATAGGATTGGCAGAAACTACATTGCTGCTTTCTGCTAGGCTGTAATTAAATAGGACAGACACTTTAAAGAGTGTGTGTTCTGCACTGGAAATCAGATATTTGATGATGTGCAGATTTATGGATAGTGTAAAATGACAGTAAGAAAAATATTGATATTAAGGATTTGGTCTAATAAACTTTATATGTTTTTGGATTTTAAATATTTTCCCCCAAGGTCACAGTGCACACACAGTAAGTACAGCATTACTGCAATGCATGGAAGCCAAAAGCAGTTGCTTTTAATTATTATACTTTTCCATCAGATTAATATATTGTAATATATTTTGTATATATTGAATAAAGCAATACATTTGCCAAAGGCCTCTTAAACACAATTTGCATCCCTGTCTTGTGTTGCTGTAATCCTTATGTTAATATGACTGAATTCAATTCTGACTCTGAATATGTTAGGCCTGCATTGATTAAGAGAGTCCATTCTCCCATCAGCAAAAATTATTGTTACGCATAGAGTTGATCTGCGTATAACTGGTGGAGAAGTATCAAACTATGTCAGTAGCACAACAACAGTGGAAGGTTTTGGGGGAAAGGTTTTTGAGCTTGTCTATATCTAACTGTATGTAAATAGCTTTTATTTGTCTCATTGTTGCTGTTTTATCTGCCATAACCTCAAGATTAACCTTTTTATGTTGTGGAAAAGCGAAGTTCCCAAGGAATTGCTGTTGTTGGTCAGGGATGATTAGGCCAGAGTCTGCCGCCTTGTGGTTAACCTTTAAATCCTCTAGACATCCCCAAACTAAGCAAGGAAGTGCAAGGAAATTTCATGTCTTATCTTTTTCATGTATTTTGTTTGTGTTATTTATTTTGTTGTGTTTATAAATCTCAATGTTTTTTTGACATTGTATATTTTTATATTTATTTGAAATGTTCGTATTTATTCTTATTGTCATATAGAAGCACTTTGAATTGCATGAACATGTATGAAAGGCTTTTAGAGTTATATTTAGATTTAGTAAAAATATTGTTTTTTTGTACAGTAAAATATGACTCATGCCATCAACAAGCTAAATAAGACCCTAGTTTGCGATCCTGGCTTTTTCTAGCTTTCACAGCGATGTAATGCACTTACTTGCCAGTCCACGAAACCACAACCATGGCTAATTACAATGCCTGTGCACTTTGCTTGACCTTATGGCCATTCTCTGTTTTCACATTAGGGTTCAGGATGAACACTAAGGAAACTTTCTCAGGTTTTAGTGTATTTGCATATATGCTACACAATGCTGGCTCTAGGTGAGGGTTACAGCAAATGAAACTAAAGTGGAATTATTTAGCCAATTCAAACTTAAATGTACAGTAAAGTGTTCCTAGCAAAAGGCTAAGTGCTGTATGTGGATTTCGAGGGGATTACAAAGCTTCATGCTGTTCAAGGTCCAGGAATCTACTCAGCTGAAGGTCAGCAGTCTTCCCACCCTCTCCCGGCTCCTTTCTTTTCCACCAGACCTCTTTGTGTTTTCTTTTCCACAACCAAAGATGATGTTTTGTCGTATCGTAGACAAGTTCAAGAGGTGGCACAAAGTATGAAGCTAAAAGAGGTTCCTGCATTAAAGGTAATCATTGTGGCAGGGCTAAAATCTGAAGCAGATTTATCAGTATTTATGTTCTTTTCTTTTTTCTGTGGGGGGATGGATTTAAACAGTGCACATTCTGCTGCACTGAACACAGCTCTTTGTCGTAAATGAGTTTTCTGTGCCTGTTTTTCTAACCAGCCTTGTTGACACATCAGCGTGCTGCCACACAAATGCAGACCTGATTGGGACCATGAGAGCTCCAGTGCATTTCAAGCATCTTGACAGACTTCAGGGTTAAGATGTTCTGAATTAGATTTGAATTACAACCACTAAATGCCCCTGTCAAAGCTAATTACGGCTGACACTGCCCATGTGTGTTTGGCTGAGTCGCTCCTATAGCAGAGGCACAGGGATTGAACAAAGGAATCTCCAAAGGCATCGCCCCAGAAATTGTCACAGTGTAAAAGGGTAATGGGGAGATATTTCTCAGCTAAGAATGCTAATCTGCACTCTGTTTCTGGCACAAAAAGGCTGTGTAAAAATCTCACTAAAGGTGTTGCTCTGCACATAAAAGCCAAACTGCATCATTTGCTGCTGAGGGGAGTTTTTATTGAGAGCAACAATAGGATTTTCTTCTCTTACCCTGTTGTTTATTGTTTTTCCACCAGGTTAAATCGCCATCCATCAGTAGAAGGCATCATTTTCAGTGTGATGACAGAGATGAGTAGCTTGCACACAGCTCTCTACATAACACTGGTTTAAACTGAGGAGCTTTCAAGATGCAGCTAAATCTCCCTCAGTGGCTGCAGATGTTTAAGCTCACTCTTCCTGACACAATAATTGCCCCAGGGAGCTGAGGTATCCTTAAACAACGGTCAGTGTGGCTGAGAAAAATGAAAGGACGATGAAATAAATTAAAATTCTTGTGTGAAATGATGAAAATAAACAGCATGCCTGAAATGGCACCAACAGTCCACAGAGAGGGACTCTGGTATTTCTCAGTTGTGTGGACTAGCAGAACTGACGTCGCCTGGAAAGCCATGCTCTCTCGGCCGCTCTAACTGGCTTGATGCCTCTACTGACGGCTCAGGTGTAAAAGTTTAATCTTCAGAGAATTGCCGAGCCCCTGAAGCCCCTGCTTTGCTTTACATCAAACCAGACTTTCCAGCTCAAACCAGAGGATTTTTTGTTTGTTCATGATATTTTTTTGTTGTGGTTACAATTATTTGTATACGTTCATATAAAAATACGCACATTTAACAAATAATGTAACTCTTCTAGCACACATTTTTTTCATAACGTTAATCCGGAGAGGCACGGCTGAAATGCACTTTGCTAGTTGTCCTATCTTTTTATTTTTCTCAATTTATGTTTTTAATTCAAAAAAATAATAATTTTTATTTGCAATTAACTTTCAATAAGAATTTTATTTGCACAATATTAATTGACAATCACATTAAATCCAAGGTTGCTTTAAAGGGGCAGTTACCAAGTACAATCACTGGACTTGACGTGAAAGTATTAAGGTACTTATACTGCACTTGAGAATTTTCATTGTTTTGCATACTTTGTTGTTGTTTTAACGTAACTCAGTCAGATTGATGCCCAGAAATTACTTTCTTAGTGCTGAACTTTTAAAGCACATTAAAGTATGTACTCAGTAAGCCAACTTGAATAAAGAAAATGAAGCGGTTCATCTACTTGTAGGGAAGTACTGTTCCATCTCTGTTTTAGGGGTTGATGACTTTGTTTTAATCCTACAGGCACCATAAGAAAATCCAGAGTGAGAAGCTGTAGAAAAAACAGTTAACTAGCATCTTTGTCTTTTTTTCTCTCAGTAAAGCAGTCGTACAGACAGTTTTCACCCATTCGCACTCACAATCACACACACACTCACACACCGATGGGGGAGCTGCTACACTCACCGGGAGCAACTAAGTTGGGGTTCAGTGTCCTACTCAAGGACACTTCGATATCTGACGATTGCTGGTTTGAGCCAGGGATCAAACCAGCAACTGGGGTTAAATGAAATGAACAATTTTTACCTTAAATCGTACATTTTGATAAAACTCAGTGATAAATAGAACAAGTAGTAATGATAATTTCATTAAAACCAGAAATGTTAAATCACAATTGGATGATGACCACCAGAGATGGTTTGTTTCATCAGGAAAACATGGTGCTTTATTAAATCTCTTGGAAGTCAATTTGCTCTTAAATTTGAATGTAAAATCTGGACTTGTGAACACTTTGTAGAAATATTACATTGTGTCCACATTTTAATACACTTCTTAAACCTTCGGATCCTGACTACAATATTAAATTTTGTAACATTCATGTAGATGCTGACAGTAACTGACAGTAAATTCAAGTGGTTTTTCCAAACAGTAAATAATCCCACTCACTGTTTTAGTCACACGTTAGACCTTGTCCTTATGTATGGAATTGAAGCGGATAATTTAACAATATTTCCCCACAACTCTCTTCTGTCTGACCATTTTCTAATAACATTTGAATTTACAATAACGGACTATATAGCAGTTAGGGAAAAATTCCACTATAGCAGATGCTTAAGTGAAAAAGCTGTCAACAAATTTAAAGAAATTATTCTTTCATCATTTGCTTCACCATATGTTAATACAATGGAAAGTAGTCTCCTTAATGTTACTCCTGCACAAGTTGTTTTATCTTATTGACAATTCTGCAGCCTTACTACGTACAATACTCGATAGTGTTGCCCCTCTGAAAGAGAAGGCAGTAAACCAGAAGAGGTGATCTCCATGGTATAGTTCGCAAACACGCAACTTAAAACAAGCAACACAAAAGTTAGAAAGGAAGTGGCATTCCAGAAATTTAGAAGAATCTCATTTAGCCTGGAAAAAAATGTAAAAAAATGTACAAAAAAGCTCTCTGTGATGCCAGAACAGCATATTAGTCATCATTAATAGAAGAAAACCAGAACAACCCCCAGTTTCTTTTCAGCACTGTAGCCAGGCTGACTAAGAGCCATATTTCTGTTGATCCTACTATTCCCTTAACTCTGAGCAGCAATGACTTCATGACCTTCTTTATGAATAAAATTGTAGCTATATTAGAGCTATCTGTAAATATTACAGATAGCTCTTCATGTACAACAGTGCTAGAGTCATTGATAAGGCCCCAATCCCTGTTAAACTGCTTTTTACCCATAGATCTCTCTGAGCTAACTTCAATTATTATCTCATCTAAACCAACAACCTGTCTGCTAGACCCTATTCCAACTAGACTGCTCAAGGAAGCTTTACCCTTAATAGATACGTTCATATTAGATATCATCAATCTATCTTTAGAAACAGGCTATGTTCCACAGGCCTATAAGGTAGCTGTAATTAAACCACTACTTAAAAAACCCTGTCTTGACCCAGCTGTTTTAGCCAATTACAGACCAATATCTAATCTCCCCTTTATTTCTAAAATAATTGAAAAAGTAGTTGCAAAACAATTATGTGATCACCTTCATAGGAATAATTTGTATGAAGACTTTCAGTCAGGATTTAGAGTTCATCATAGTACAGAAACAGCACTGGTAAAAGTCAACAACGATCTTCTCATGGCCTCAGATAATGGACTCATCTTTATACTTGTTCTGTTAGATCTTAGTGCTGCATTCGATACCATTGATCATAACATTTTATTACGATGAAATTGGGATTAAAGGAACTGCACTAGGTTGGTTTAAATCTTATCTATCTGATAGATTTCAAATTGTTCATGTTAATGATGAATCCTCCATGCACACAAAGGTTAGCTATGGAGTTCCACAAGGTTCTGTGTTAGGACCAATACTTTTTACTTTATATATGTCTCCTTTAGGCAACATTATTAGAAAACACTCCAAACATTTCCATTACTATGCTGATGATACCCAGCTATATCTATCTATGGAACCAGATGAAAAAAAATGAGTTAATCAAAACTGAAGACAAAACTGAAGTCATAGTATTTGGGCCCAAAAATTTAGAAAAATATTATGTCCAACCATATCATTATTTTAGATGGCATAAGTCTGGCCTCCAGTACTACTGCAAGGAACCTTGGAGTTATCTTTGACCAGGATTTGTCCTTAAACTCTCATAGAACAGCCTTCTTCCACCTACGGAACATTGCCAAAATTAAGAGCATCCTGTCTCAAAGTGATGCCGAAAAACTGGTCCATGCATTTGTTACTTCTATGTTGGACTAGAGTAATTCCCTACTTTCAGGATGCCCCAGTAACTCCCTAAAGAGCCTGCAATTAATCCAAAATGCTGCAGCAAGAGTGCTGACTGGAACTAGCAAGAGAGATCATATTTCACCTTCACTGGCTTCTCTCCATTGGCTTCCCATTAAATCTAGAATAGAATTTAAAACCCTGCTTCTTACATATAAAGCTCTGAACGGTCAGGCTCCATCATATATAGAAGACCTCATAGCACCATATCATCCAAGTAGACCACTTCAATCTCAGAATGAAGGCCTACTTGTGGTTCCCAGAATTTCCAAAGGTAGAATGGGAGGTAGAGCCTTTAGCTATCAAGCTCCTCTCCTGTGGAACCAGCTCCCAGTTCTGATTCGGGAAGCAGACACCCTCTCTACTTTTAAGTCTAGGCTCAAAACTTTCCTCTTTCATAAAGCTTATACTTAGTTATAGTTATGCTGCTATAGGCTTAGACTGCTGGAGGACCCCCCTCTTCCTGTCACTCTCTCCTCTCGTCTCACTTCAAAATTGTAACTACTGTATGACATTAACTTATTAACACATTAACTGTGTGTTTTCTCCCGTAGTTGTCTTTCTCCTTCTCTGTCTCCCTCTCGCTGTCCCTCTTTGCAGGTGTCCCTGGGCTTTGAAGCTGTGTGTTTTCTAGTGTGCAGCTACCCGTCCTACCAACCTGTTCGATTTTTTGTTGTTGCTTTTGTTGCTCTTTTTCTTTTCTCTCTTCACTTTCCACTCACTCCAACCGGTCAAGGCAGATGGCCGTCCACCCTGAGCCTGGTTCTGCTGGAGGTTTCTTCAGTTAAAGGGAGTTTTTCCTCTCCACTGTTGACTAGGGCTTGCTCAAGGGGGAATTGTTGGGTTCTTTCTATACATCTTTATAATCTTGACTTTATTCTGTAAAGTACCTTGAGATGACTTTGTTGTGAATTGGCGCTATATAAATAAAGTTGAATTGAATTAAATTGAAAATTGAATTGTGTGTTTTAACACTGCTGTGGAATGTAATATGTGATTATTAAGATGGTTAATTCTTGATGGTATTTACAGTACGTATGTTAAATGACCTATCATTGTTTGTTACTTTAACATCACCATTATCTCTATATCCTTACTGCATCACATCAGCAATGTGAGCCATTACATTTTTGTTTATAGTGGGGAATAAAATGTGAAATCACCTTAGTCTCTGCAAACAGAAATTTCAGCCAGGTTTTCAGAGTACAGCATTCATGCCTTGACGTCATTTTTGTACAGACATGTTATTGTTTTCTCTCAAATATCGTTTTGGAGCTCAGTGCGGTTTATTCATGTTTACAATGGCTCTCATGAGCTCTGATGTAATCTGATTCTAAAAAACAGGTCCAGCAACACCTCGTTACTCGCTGAGGTAGCCCTGCTGTTGCCTTTGCCCCCTAACCCCTCAAGGTGCCCATTTCATGATGCAAACAGGACCAGCTTTTTCCAGTGCACCCCCCAACATTGCAGCAGCCTGCCACTGACCTGTGTATCTACCTCCCCTCCTTCTGTACAACAGTGTGCATTACATATAGCAAGTGCAAATTAGGTTACAGAGTAATCTCCACAGGGCTGAGACCTGGGGTTGTGCAGCCAGTGCTCATGAAGCATACTTAAGGAAAACTGTTACTGAACCGTTATTATCAGGGGTGGGATTAGAGCAGGATTTGGCTGGCCATAAATATATCACAGCTTCACTGAACATGAGCAGAATCGGAGGGGGGAAATTAATCGGACAGGGTGATTTGAAAAAGGGGCAGTGGGGGACTGTATGTTTGGTGTTTAGGATGAGGTGGCAAGGGTCTGGACAAGGCTTAGCTAATTCTCTTGTTCTGGACTTGAGGGGGGGTTGATAGGAGCGGTGCGAGGGCTGAAAAGCCTCTCCATCTGAAAGCACTTCATTAAGAACTGCCTCGCGCTGCAGCTTTGCCCCGGCTGCTCCAGGAAGGCATTAAACAGCTGAGGGCGAAAGCTGAGAGGCTCAGGCCAATTCAGCCAAAGTGGAGCCTTGATTTGTTTATGTTTCATCATCAGCCGTCCGGTCTCAGCACGGGTGAAGAGTCAACTAAATTAGCTTTGATTAAGATGCAGGTATATTTCTCAAACAACCAGTTGCAAGTATACAGGAGTTACTTTGTCTAAAACAATTCAGCTTGGTACAGTCCAAGAAAACTTTTCTAAAATGCAAAAAAAAAAAGGTCTATAAAGTCACTTTTATATTTGCATAAATTTGAGCTGCAACATAAGTGTGACATTTATATAAAACTGATACAATATTTTGTTTTTAGGAAACACTACTTCTCTTCTAATCTATTTTCTTTTGCAAAATGTCAAAAATTTTTCTGCTTGCACAAAAGCAGATGTCACTCAAAATGTCACTGTCAAACTCAGTTTATGTGAAGCTACAAACAAAACTGATACAAACTCAATAATGAGAACAGTTATATTAGTATAAATGGTCTAAATGTAAATGGTCTGCACTTATATAGTGCTTTTCTACCTATTGGCACTCAAAGCGCTTTACACTGCTTCTTATTCACCCATTCATACACCGATGGGGGAGCTGCTATGCAGCTGGCAAACACTCACCGGGAACAACTAAGTTGGGGTTCAGTGTCTTGCTCAAGGACACTTCAACATGTGATCGGAAGAGCCGGGGGATTGAACCAACAACTGTGAGATTGGTGGACAACCGCTCTACCTTCCTGCGCCACAGTCGCAGCTTTTAAAAAGTATATAATTTACCAGCATAAAGAAAAAAATTATCTCAGCTTTCTGCATATAATAAATTGGATAATAATAAACTAAACTTATACAATTGTCATCAAGTTCAACAAGATAAAACATTTATGATGTTTGTAATAAAAGAAATATGAGTCTTTCTCATATAGAAAATTAAAAATAAAGAAAATCACATTTACACAACACAGAAACATGATCTTCAGGAGCAGAGATAGATAGAAAGGTCTACATTCACTCTGCTTTAGCTCTGCTTTCTGCGATCTCTACAAACTCCTTTACAAATCTCTGTCTCTTTAGATCCTAAATCTCCAATAGCATCTCTAATTGTGCATAGCTGCTGCTTGCTGTTGAGCAGGTGGACAAAAGGTGGATAATAGCCTTATCAGAGTTTTTTTTATACATATATGTTAAAAACTGCTTCCTCCTGCTGATTAGAGTATAATTGTCAATTGGGAAAATCAAAACAATGAACTAAAAAAGGACTAAAAATAAATTCTTGCATTTAACTCTGCAAAACTTTATCACAACCTCTATCATTTTACATATGCTTATTTGAGCTATTGGCACCTTCATTTTTATTTTCCCTTGAATTTCATAATCCATTATGACATTTCTGTACAGTGCAGTAGCCTGATCACTGGATATCTCAGACTACAGCAGCGTCACTAAAAACAGGTCCGATAGCGAACCATTCACACACACCAATAACATCAGCTGCCATACAAGGTGCTCTCCTGACTCTCAGGTGCAACTTAGGGTTTAATTTGTTGCCCAAGGACACTTAGACACAGTAATGACTTACCAACTGAGCCAAAGAATTATTACAAAAAATAATAAATATAAAAACATATAATTAACAGATGTTGTGTTGAATTTGCATACAGCAATATATTAGTAACAAACAAACACTGTTTAGAAATATATTCAGCAAACGAAGACAGTTAGGAAGTAATGTTACTACTCTGAATACTGGTAGAACCTGCATGCCATCTGCTAAAAGTCTCACGCAAATATGCCACTGCAAATCAAGTCAGTGCCAATGCTGCATGGGGTTAATACAGAGCATTTACAGCAAGGAAAAACCACCCTAATAACACTGTAATATTATACTCATGCTTCTTATTTTCCTTTCAAAAAGCGCATGTGTCATATTGGGCTCCCTTCTACAAATAGGAATTGAGGGGATTGCACCGCAGCATTTCTGTCTGGCTCGTGAACAGACGGTCAAAATGGAACCCAGGTTCCATTCCTCTGCCCCAAAATGAAAAGAAAATCCATGAGATGAGAGGCTTGAATATCAGATTATCATCAAGTAGCACCAGATCCCCTGGTATTTTGTCAAAGATTTCGGTATTAAGTCTCCGCTTCAAAGTGGCTAATTACACTAAGTCCTGATTTCATGGTCACAGCTGTACCATATTACCAATCACAACAGCTCCACGCCGACCACTGCGGTTTGTGTGCACAAAAAGATGCTGTGGCTTATCTCTGCTGGTATCAATGTCACTGGGAGACTCAGCAGGACTATATGGACTGATAACTCCACCTCATCAGCAGGTTGCAGCCACTACAGGCAAGAGCTACATTCCAGGGATTTATCTGTTGTTTTTATTATTCCAGGTAAAGTAATGAATATCTTTCATTCTCATCCTGGAAAGGGGGGGAGGGTGCCCACAGCTTTACTTCTTGCAGTTATCTGCTGCCAATCAGATGTCAGATAATGTGTTTCCCTGTAGGATTTAGTTTCTGTCTGAAAAAGAAAAATACACAAGAGGTCCAGGAGAAATTCACAACTTTGACTTTTATAAGGAGGATGGTAGAAAAGTTACTACATCCAAAAACACCCCTGGTCAGTCTCACAAAATCTAAGAATAAACTGGACCCCATCTGATCCATGTACATTAGAGGAGAGGTTAATGCTCCAGATAATCTTTTCAGAGCAGCCATAGCTCCTTCGGTACTGGTAGCATGCTTATGTTTTACTCCTAAAATGACTTTTGTTGCAGTTACAGGTGTGCCCGCTTCTGTTCTTCTGTTTCATTGAGCTTGAAATTTGGAGTCATTATTAAAAACATAGTCAATCTATTCTGTTTGTCTTTATTAGAAATAAGAACAAATACCTTCCATACTTTAATATGATACATTTATTGTTTTAATTGTTCAGTTTATTAAAATAGGGGGAAACATTTTTTGTAATGATTGTAAATATTAGAGATATGTGTTACTATAGAGACTGAAACAAAAACAGCAGCAGGTAAAATTAGAGCTGATTTTAACTATTTTATTCTCCAACTGTCACTGCCAATCCATCTGCCCTGTGGTGCTCCATAATTTGCAGTGTAAACATGATACTCAGACAGCACAGCTTCATGTGATCACTGTCTAATTAAATATGACACACCAACTGCTGTGGTCCCCCACAACAATCTTCTGAGTTAGTTTCTCTTCTAAAAGCCTGTGTATGCTGCTAGTGTGTTAAGCAGCATGATCAAGCTAATATTTCATCTTGAGTTATGTGCGACTAATAATTATAGGCTCACATAGTGGAAATATTAAGCTCAGCTCTGCTTAGCTGGCTCGGCTGTGGCAGGAGACCACTGTGGCATAAGATGTCATGAAAAGCAGTGCATGTCTGTACGTTTTGGGAGCCTAGACTCTGTCAGTCATGGAAAGCATCAAACAAACTACAACTCAAGCCCGTCCTGATATTACAATAACACAAACAGCCAAAAAAAATTTAAAACACCAGAGTTTAATAAGAGAGGTTTTAATAGTATTACATTGATCAGGGCAAAAGCACAAATGTCATTAATTGGGAAGAGGTCAGATCTAAAACGGAACCCACTTCAGGTGAAATTAAGCTTCACAGATGATACTTAAAAGTCGACAGAGACCTGCGCAGAGAAGGGGATTATGGGTGACTGTTGGTTACAGAGGCTCAGAGTAACCCACATTTTGTTGCTCTTTCCTTTTTTCTTTCCACTTTCCACCCACCCAAACCTGTCATGGCAGACCCTGAGCCTGGTTCTAGGAGGTTTCTTCCGTTAAAGGGGAGTTTTTCCTCTCCATTGTTGGATTTGTTGGGTTTTCTTTACATATCTGTATAGTCTTGACTTATTATGTAAATTGCCTTAAGATGACTTTGTTGTGAATTGGTGCTATATAAATAAAGTTGAATTGAATCAAATATCTTGTGTACATGCAATAGGCAGATGCATCATTCCAGCTAGAGTTGTTTTGGCAGCAGCAGTGGACTGTAATGTATTGTGTCTATTGGAGGTCTAAGCAAAGTTTTTAATCACCACTACTGCATACTTTGCCAATATGAGTGGCCATTTTATTGTGTTGGGCCCCAAACATTGGCCTGGTTTACCTCCCCTGATGATAGAATAGGAAGACAAATACATATTATATATCCTATTCGATCCTGTGAACTTTTGCATCTCAACCCAATGCTCTACCACTGAGCCCCATTGGTATTATATAAATATTAATTACAATTCCACAACTTAATATACTAAGTTATTTATTTTATGTTGTAAAACTAATTAATTTCACCGACTATTGCATGCTTTCTTCATGTTGACACACTCACCACCTCCCTCTTAAAAGAATCCACTTTTTGGCCTAATGACAAAAAGCAGTAAAATCTACAGTTTTTCAAATTAACAGGGATTCAGAGATTTCAGAGATTCTACACCCTCCCGTAAAGGTTATTTCATACTTTTCACATCCTGTGTCTGCTACTGTTTCCTTGGCATACCTTTCTTTAGAAGTTTCTTTAGTAGTGATGATTGGGACGCACTCTCTGTGGATGTCTGCAGTCCAAATGAACAGACAGGAGGTATGTAACATTTATTTCACGTGAAACAGCTGTTACTCTGCTCTGAGCTGGGTTGTAGCAGCCGTGAAGGTGCCTTGTCTTTAACACTGAATCAAAACACCAAAATAAAAAAAAAATCTCAATTTACCTCATTATAAAATTATGTAATTGGTTTAAAAGCAGTCTTAGCCTGAGACCTGCATCACTACATTAATCTGCAGCCATGATGCCTCAACAGAAAATGAAAATTAGTATGTTGTACTCTCAACTTCACAAAGTGTTTTGTCCTTAGCCAATTCCCCAATCTGTGAAGGATGATCAGACAAGCACAAACACTTCTTTTAAAACAATATGAGGCTTCAGCATCTGGATTTCAGTCTTGGGTTGTGTAGGTAACAGGCTGGCATCGCTCTCCTGATTTACATAAATAGTGTATGCATTGTAATGTATATGTTGTTGTGGACAGCATTACGGTTAATGTAGAAGTAGTGATGCTATAATGACGCAGCTCTGTAGCCTGTAAAATTGCACACATTTTAAAAACAGGTTTGCAGTTTAAAGCAATTCTGAACGGGCTCTAGCACCAATTTAACTTAGGTGTGTTGTGAAATGAATGAGAGCAAACAACGAATTTCTGAACTGTGATATTGTATAATTACCTTAACTACCTGTTTCAATGTTTTCTTCCTGGAGCAGTGTGGCAACAAGGCATTCTTTTAAGCAAGAATCTTCTCCAAAGCAAAAACTCCTAACTCTACCTGACCAACACGATGATGCTTCCTAAGGCCTCAAATTCCACACACAAAAACTGTGTTAGCGTTACAGAAAACAACTTCAGGGTAAGGTTACATTAAGGTACATGGGTTAGAGTTAGGGACAAAAACTTCAAGGTAAGATTAAGATACAAGATAAATGACATAAAAACAAAACATGACAATGGCAAACTTAACCACATCCACCACATTGTGTTACGATTACATTAAAGGGCACAGCCTCTCACACTACAGTCAAACCATGGCCTTCTGTGATTTTTCCTGTGCTTTATTTAAAAAAAAAACAACTGCTATCTTGCAAGATCAAACTTTGATATTACTGATTATTTCTAGTTAATGGAGGTTTGACGTCCGAGGCCATAATATGCCATCTCAAATGTATGGACTTCTTGTGGGGGGAGATCAAATCAAATTTTTTCTTGTGTGAATCACAATTAGTAGAACTACAGCAAGGGTGAAATGTATGACAACCTATGGTCTGAGAAGCCCAGAGCCAACGCCAAAGCTTATATGCATCCGTATCATAAGGGTTGTTTCCAGAAGAGTTGCCATGACTGAAGTGATAACACAGACACACAAACCTCTCATGGTGTGAGTATCCCTTTCCATCAGCCAACCTAATTTCATACTTTTACACTATGATTCACCCCCTCTTGTTCAGCTGGGCTCATATCATATTTAAAGTCGCTATGATTGAGTCCCCCCCGTTCATGGCATATTTCTCATTTAGGTTAAATCAAAGAGACATGGTGTCAGACCTAACCACTGCTCATTACCATCATCACAGGAGTACAGGGAGCAATTTACCTGTGGACACAAGGCAATGCTGAAAGGAAATAGGCCGAGCAGGAGCTGAAATGATATTTTTAATTATGTAGCACAGCTCCCTGCGTTACCATACTGTTAGCAGAGACTCTGACCCCCAAACCTCATTTCAATATTTGCGTCTCATCAGAAAGAAGGTAAGGGGAAGAGTATTTGAAGCCTGGAAGAAGCCCTGTTTGAGGGGAGGGTGATGAATGTCCCCTTGCAGCAACGTGCACACAAACAAATCAAAACAGCCGCAGCCGCAGCATCGTGGAAAGTTGATTATCGTGCTAAGCAGGTGCTGTCAGCTCATTTTCCTATTTGCTAATACTCTCTAAGGCTTCAATCAACAGCTTGATTCTCGTTTACTTGTTTGCACTGGCTTTCATTATGCAGGCTAAACCTGCTGAGCGATATCAGGTGCTACTGACAACTGCAACTAAAGCTGGAAATTGAAAAAATCTTTGGCTTCAGAAAGAATCAAACGCATTAATAAAAACTTTCTAAAACTAATCTTTAAATTAAAGCAACTTTAAGAAGGATGGGTGGTAAAATTCGAAGATATGGTTTCCCCCGTCAGATCTAAATATTATATATTAAAACTACTGACATGTTAGTTCATGTTTTCTTAGTATAACTTTTCTTTGTATTGACTTGATATTAAGGAATATTATTTAATCAAAAGAAGGTCCATATTACATAGAATATTCATCAATGCCCCCACTGCATTGAAGCTCATTTCCTGCCATTTAGTGTGAGGGAAAAATATTATCCAGGGCACCTGATGCTTCGTTTTTATTTGCTTTGGTTGGGGGACATTAAAGTGCACTTTATCACATTCGCTCTACTGCAGAGGCCCTTTAGAGGGCAGTTCTTCACTTAAATTAGGATTTTTTTGTTGATGATGCCATTAACCACTGGGCTCTAAGTAACATAGCAAGCTGACGTTAGTGTGCACTATACCATTATCAAATGACTGTGTCCTAGGCTAAAAACAAGCCTTAAATTAAAAAAAGACCAAAATTATGCTTTAATGTTTTTGTACTTTTAAAGATGTTGATACAGCAGTGGGCTATGTCCATATCTATGTCAATAGCCCACTGTCGTATTTGTATTTTTCTGTTACTGGGTTTTTTATTTGTATTTTTTAAAAAAATTTAAACTACAAGAATCCTTATTTTTATTAATTCAATTCAATTCAATTTCAATTCAACTTTATTTATATAGCGCCAATTCACAACAAACTCATCTCAGGGCACTTTACAGAATAAAGTCAAGATTATCACATTTTGTGATAATTTTGTGATTGGTCTGTAATTGGCTAAAACACCTGGGTCAAGTAGTGGTTTAATTACAGCTACCTTATACGCCTGTGGTACATAGCCTGTTTCTAAAGATAGATTGATGATATCTAATATGAATGTATCTATTAAGGGTAAAGCTTCCTTGAGCAGCTTAGTTGGAATAGGGTCTAGCAGACAGGTTGTTGGTTTAGATGAGGTAATAATTGAAGTTAGCTCAGAGAGATCTATGGGTAAAAAGCAGTCTAACAGGGATTGCGGCCTTATCGATGATTCTAGCACTGCTGAAGATCGTGAAGATCTATCTGTAATATTTAGGGGGAGGATCTGGTGAATTCTTTCTCTAATAGCTACAATTTTATTCATAAAGAAGGTCATGAAGTCATTGCTGCTCAGAGTTAAGGGAATAGTAGGCTCAACAGAACTATGGCTCTTAGTCAGCCTGGCTACAGTGCTGAACAGAAACCGGGGGTTGTTCTTGTTTTCTTCTATTAATGATGAATAATATGCTGTTCTGGCATCACGGAGAGCTTTTTTGTACATTTTTAAACTGTTTTTCCAGGCTAAATGAGATTCTTCTAAATTTCTGGAACGCCACTCCCTGTCTAACTTTCATGTTGCCTGTTTTAAGTTGCGTGTTTGCGAACTATACCATGGAGGTCGCCTCTTCTGGTTTACTGCCTTCTTTTTCAGAGGGGCAACACTATCGAGTATTGTACGTAGTGAGGCTGCAGAATTGTCAACAAGATAAAACAACTTGTCCAGGAGTAACATTAAGGTGGCAACTTTTTATTGTATTGACAAATGGTGAAGCTAATGATGAAAGAATAATTTCTTTAAATTTGTTGACAGCTTTTTCACTTAAGCATCTGCTATAGTGGAAGAGAGTTGTGCGGAAATATTGTTAAATATTACATCTTTCTCTGTATGAACTGTACAGTAAACAGTGTACATATACCCATGACATCATCTGGGGTTTTCCAAATTGTTTAATGGCATATTGATGTTAGTTTATGTAAACTTCTATCTTTGAAGGAAGTCATGAAAGATTCTCTAAAAAAATATATCCCTCTCATTCTGGCATTTAGCAAATAGAAAGAATTTAAAAAATCCTAACTGACCTAAAACAGGAAAAGGTTAGTCTGATTGGGTTGATTAGTCTGATTCCTATTCTAACTATACAATCCTCAGCAGGTCTCTAAGACCCTTCATCGAGAATTCATTGGGGAAGTGGAAAACAACCCTACAGGCCAACTTCAAGCCAATTGCACAAGTCAACATCAAGTGCGGCATATACCAAGGAGATGCTCTGTCCCTGCTTCTGTTCTGCATAGGTCTGAACCCCCTCACCCAGATCATCACCAAAGTGGTTACGGATATCGACTAAAGAATGGAGCAACCATCAGCCACCTCCTCTACATGGATAACATCAAGCTTTATGCCATGAGGGAATGAGAAATCTGAGACAACTCATCCACACCACCAGGATATACAGCCGGTACATCAGAATTTCATTTGGACTGGTTAAGTGTGGTCGGATGGTAACAAGGAGAAGAATGGTAATCAGAACTGAAGGGACTGCACTATCAGAAGGCAATATAGCAGATGTTGAGGATAGCAACAAGTACCTTGGAATCCAACGGGAATTTGATAACCATGAACTTACCACAAGGAAAGCAGCAACTACCAAGTACCTACAAAGAGTAAGGCAAGTCTTGTAAAGTCAGCTGAATGGGCAAAACAAAATCCAGGCGATTAACACCTACTCCCTCCTGGTCATCAGATACCCCGCTGGCATAATACGTTGGCCAAAACAGGAGCTAGAGACCACTGATATCAAGACAAGGAAGACCCTTACAATGCATGGAGGGTTTCCCCCTAAATCCAGCATCCTGAGACTGTTCACTAAGCGGAAGGAAGGAGGCAAAGAATGTCTGCTAAATGATGATAATAGCTAATTGTGCATTACATAATATGTCAGTGTCAAATATTTCATATTTTTGTTTCACCCCTTTTGCCATTTTACAATAAAGGGGTACTTACTATTGCACATATACAGGCCAGCACATTCTGAAAGGAATAAAAATACTATGGCACAATTGTATAACCTTTATATTTGTCTCTGACCCTAATTTTGAAAGTTTTTCTCAGTTGCTCACTCCAAAAAGGTATTTAGAAACACTTGACACTTATTTAATAATTATTTAATAACTTATACTTTCCCTATTCCTATATATATATATATATATATATATATATACACACACACACACACACACACACACACACACACATATATATAAATAACAGGTTATATGCTGAGGCAGGTTACTGACAGAGAGAAGAAACCTTTGCAGCAGTGCAATGGTTTAATCTAACAAAAAGGATGAAGCTTAAGTTACCCCCTGAAATTAAACACACACACACACACACACACACCTGGATGTGGTTAAGACTGGGAAAGACCAGGTCCATTAATTCCTTGCTGCCCATTGAGTGTTGTCCAGCAGATACAAAGCCAGGCAGTTACAAGTACACAGGAAAAAAGTATCTCTATCACAATAACTGTGAGGTAAGGGACTGTGACTGGGTCATTTGAAATTGTCCTAGAAATTCAGACAGCTTTGAAGTTAAAGAACAACAAGACTCTGTGACGCTGAAGTGGTGAACTGTGTGTGTGCTGAATGACAGACACTGGAGCACTAACTGGGGACATCATCTCTGTAGGTCATGGCAATCACTTTTTGTGTGTTTGTAAAACAATGCCCCCACACCCTCATCATTCTCTTTGCACATTTATCTGTGACCCCTTTTGTTTTTACAGCACAGGATAAATGGCTAATGTTACACAGCACTAGTCTGTACATTATCAACACAGGCAATAAGTCACAATTAAGGCAGCTCCTTCCCACACAGCAAACCCCTGACCTTCCACAGCTTGACCTAATTCGTTTAGCTTCAAGTATCTTTGAGACTGTGATGGCCAATCCACTGACAGTTTAAAATTTGTCATTTTAAAATTACAATACGTTGATATGATGCCCTTATAAACATTCACTAAATAGCTTTGATAAAGTGTTTAGCAGTCAGGAGCAAAAGTTATGGATGAGTTCAGGGAACATTTGGCCAAATGTGTTAGTAAATTCACTTTAAATACAGTTTACGGTCAAAGTTCTTAAGGTTTTGACTACATCAGACTAAAGTTTATTAACTTTTGTTAGTCTGTGTATGTGGAGGAGGAGGGGGTACATTCTCAATGTATATAGAAAATGTAAAGATGGGGTTAACTGATGGGTGGATATGATGTGACATGCAATTTTACATGTCCATGGTGTCAAATACTAATAAATGTAGGTATTTGTTAAAATAAAAAGAAAACATTTTTTGTTATTCCACCTTAATAGGGCATATTTGAAACTGGTGCTATAAAAGGTTTTGACCTATAATTTGGAGCAAAACATTAAAATTATTAAATTGAGTGATTGTATGCACCATGTTTGATTTACTAATGCTGTTGATATAAATAATTGATATATTTATACACATTTAAATAACTAGATGTTTTAGAGGCAATGTTGCAAAATGTCTTATCTGTAAAACTACAGGTTTGACTATACATTATTTTTAATGGGAAATAACTTGGACATTACTAAGGTAATGAGCTTTTCTTAGTTTCAACATTTGATTTATTGTCTTTGTATTTATAAATATTAAATAAAAAGAATAATTTATTGCATATCACTGCATATTCAGTTTTTGTAGTTAAAGTTTTATAGTCCCAACTTTTTTGGAAACAGTATCAGACACAGACAGAGCTCCATAGTTAATCATTAGACTTGAGTGGATTCCACTAAAGCCTGATAAATGGTTCGGTTTTAAGTCGACATTGTAGCTCGTGTTCAAAATGCAGAGCTGTGTACCTATGCCTTTGCCTGATATGCACCAGCCTAGAAATGAAACTACATTTGTGACATCAGCTTTTTTGCCTCAGTCAGTTCAATGGCGGTATGTATCTCCACCAAAATCTGATCTCTTTTCTGACTCAACACATTAAAAAAAGAACCCAAGGTCAACTCGCATTTTGTTGGTTTAACTGCAGAGCTCCACAAACACACAACTATAAATGCTCACAATGGCCTACAGCATCCATAGGCTCTGTGTAGATTCAATGCAGAAGCATATTTCTAGCTTTACTTCCTGGGGTTTAGGTCTACACTGCTTCAGAACATGTTTTCTGAGCTGCTTCTCTACCTGCAAACTGTCCCTGTTCACCTCATCAAACCAGGCATATGCACTGAGCGTGCTCACAACCTGAACCGTGCAGGATCATGATCAAACAGCTGCTGAGCATAGTTACATCTCAGCTCAGTTTACTTTACTCTTCAGTAATGGTAGGGATCAACTTTAAGACCTGTTATTTAAATTAACAGTGGATTATTGATACACATTAATGATACCAAGTACTTTAAGGCCTAATGTACATTACTGGCAGCAGTCTGGAACCTTTGCTTTGACTAAAAAATGATTTGTCTGTAAGCCTGAGCGTGAGGAAATCTGCTCTTTAGTCCCAAGTGCCTCCTAAAGCTGCCGTGGAGTACACATAGCAGGCATCTCAGACAGAGCCAATATGCTGGGTGCTGCTTATGAGCGTCAAAGCCAGCAGACTGCAGGAACAGAGCGGTGGATGGGCAGACTGTGTTCATCCAGAGATGACAGAGTAAAAGCAGCTCTGTCAGGATGAGATGATTGGAAGTGTAATGACAAAAGACAATATGGGCACATTAGCCCACCTTAATCCAGATGGCTTTAGAAAGTATTCAGATCCTGTCATGTTTTGCACTTTGTGTTCGTTTTTATTTGAAATGTATGAAAGTTTTTGCCCGTCACTCTACACTGAGTAACCAATTATTTTTTTTTTAGTCAAATGTCTGACCAAAAAAAATGTATCATGTAAAACAAGAAATTAGTATGATGGTGGAAGCACTACCGTCTTGTAAAATACGCTAATATTGTAATAATTTATTTTAATCTTTGACCATTGCTACTTCACACACAAAACATGCTTTAGGTTTTCCCAACCCATTCAGGATATTTCCTGATGAAAAATAATTCTCCTAGGCCGCAGATATACAGCACTGACTTTAAACTAGCATTACTGTGATAATTAATAGCCTGGGTTTATTTGGAACATCACTCGTGGAGATCATAAGAACTTAACTCTATGCCTACATGTTTGATCAATGTGGCAGAATCTACAGTGGCTTCTGATATTGTTTGAAGTTGAAATTTTTATTTTGAGTCAGGGATGATTTGACCCAAGACGTCCCCCTAGTGGATAATTCTTTAAATGCTCCAGACATAACAAAAGTAAATAAAGTACATTGTAAACATTGCCAATGGTGTAGTCTATTGCATGTGTGTTAGTTAAAAACAAATTAAATCCCCACCCTTACCTCGTATCTTCAACTGGGGTAAAAGCTGCAGCGGGAAACATAACAGTGGCAATCCTGTAATGGTCTGTGGACCAGAGTCCTGTTAAAAGACAGTGCTTGATTTTTATACTCATACGGTCCCAATAATTTCACATAGGCCAGGGATGTGCTGCTATTGCATGTCAATTTGAAGCGCTCCACTTTCAATTACGGAATAAATGCATTAAAATGATCAGCTTGATGATCTGTTGAACAGCAGTGTCAATATTGTCCTTTTTTTTTTTTTTTTTTTTTTTTTACTTTACAGAAGTCATTTAGAAATCCCAAGCCTCTCATCTCGTATTATCACCTCTTCACCAAATACTTGATTAACCCAAGACGAAGCAAAGTTAATGACGATACCATTACTTTTTATTTTAGATATACTGGGCTACAATTATAAAAGAACAAAACAAAAAATTAAAGGTATCTGTGATCCTTAAGGTGCAGACCGCAAACCATTGCAGCATGGTATTATAGTATGAGTGAGGAGTTTTCCATCCCAATGTCCCTTAAACGGTTGCTGCAGGTTGTGATGGCCCATAATTCCCCATACCGATATCCCTTCATCACTCATTCTATTTGGCTCCAGTCTGCTGGTGTTCTACTGCTCGGTGAACAGTCAGTGCTCCATGCTGGCTTTATCAGACCAATCTCTCTCCCCACCTGGCTTCCACCATTTATCAGGGAGTTCATCTTTTTAAACTTTGTTCACACTTTCTGACTGGACTTTAAAGGAAAAATCCACTATAAAACAGTAGAACTGCAGGCCAGCAGATACAAAGAAAAAGCACAAGATGTTTTGAATCAAAGTGGTTGTAAAAGAGATTTTGACAGGTCAGGAGAAAACATCAAACACCTAATTTACACAAGTCAACAGTTACAGACTTTTCTAGAAGTTGCTTGTCCTGATCCAGGACCATTGATCCTGCATCAACATCAGCCAAGAACTTGGCCACTTCTTACAGAAAAAAAAAAAAAAGATGTGAACATTCTAATTGAATGTAGGCAAGTGCATAACAAAAAGCCAAATTGTTTGTGAAGAAATTAAGGTATTTTTCGATAGCCAATTAAATCTTAATCTTATTGTAGAGAAAGTGTATTTCAGCACTTTCTCTACTATCTTCTTTAATTAGCGTGCGGCAGCCATTAGTGAAGACGACATCGTACATTATCTTTGATTTCACAGGACTTAACACACATCTTGGTCACAGTGAATCATGTTCTCATTATTTGCTCTTGCCACCCACTAGGTTTCTTTCATCTTATAAGTATCTAAAAAGAAAAACTGCAACAGCAGAAGGTACATTTACTTAAGTACAGTGCTTAAGTACCTGTTTGTAAACTATATTTGTGTATTAAGCCTTGACCGAAGTCCACCAAATTTAACGCGGCTTTATATTTCAGCCACCACTAGACTTTAGAGCAGGTCTTCTTAATTCTGGTCCTTAAGGACCTTCTACATGTTTTCAGTGAATCAACTGGTCCAAGTAATTCCCTACTTCAGAGGGCAATACTGTACTCATTAATTCATTTCATTTTAACATGACAGCTGGAATTTGTTTTGTGGATTAAAATTTTACATTAAAATCTAAAACAATGTTTTATTAAAGACTGCATTTGTGGTTCCCAAAATGTTTGGCTCAGGCATTAAAATTTGAATTTAATGTTGTTTACATGTTAACATTTCTAATCAGAGACACGTGTAAACTGATGAAATATAAAAATAAAAATACCAAAGATAAGAAATGTACAAAAATCCAATCTTGTCCATTTAATGTTTTTTAAATTATCTGACAGCACCCTCGATTTCTCTTTTGATGTTTTAGAATGGACCCAATCCCTACATTTAGAAGCACAGGATTAAAACAACTGTATATAGGTTTGTTTAAAAAAAAAAAGAAAAAGAAAAAAGGGCAGAAAGTCGAGTAAAATGCTGCTTGTGGAATGGTGCACCAGTATTAAATGTACATTTAAACCGTTTAGAAGCCAATTACGTTGTCTGCTGACTTTGTTGGTGAGTGACAGTAATATGGGAAATCACGATGCAGGTGTTATGAGAGTCATGAATCAGAAGCACAGTTAAGAAATAATCAAAAGAAAGATACATGAAAACATCCAAGGTAATAGTTGGGTCAAATTAAAAAAATAACACTGTTGCTTGTAAATCTGCTTTAAGCAGCCTGGTAAAACTGTCAGCAATTGTAAGAGAAGAGCAAAAGTCAAGGTGGTCAACCACAGAGCTGACACAAACTCAGGACTAGAACTGATGACAAAGGTAAATATGTTTGACAAAGTTTTTCCTGCTGTTTTTCCTGCTGATTCGTGAAAAAAGTCCTAGTCCACAGGGAATCAATGCTGCTTTAAAATGAAACGGGATCAAGTCCAATCAGCGTGAATACTGTTTTAAAAGCATGACCACATTGATGTGATAGTAAAGTGCACCTAAAACACCAAAAGTATAGCACTTTGCCAAGCAAAAGGCTAGCCCAGTTTTCTCAACAAAGTAAAAGGGATGTATTGGTTTACATCAAGCTGTGTTGGTTTCAGGAGCTACAACTCTCAGAAGTCTGTCTGTCTTGTCAAGTGGACAACTCAGGTGGATTTTGGAATACTTTAAACCCCAGATTTGTACTTGACTACTGAACTACAAATCTCAGCTACAGTTAAAAGCTCTTTTTACAGCCTTCAGCCCCTGCTCTCCTTTTTGTCCTAAACTGATCAAAAGAAACACAGGTGTTTTCTTGAAATAAGAGTTAAAAGACTTCTTAAAATGCTGTAACTTAAGAGTATTTTTAATGTGACCTTAACCTTCCTTCCACACCTTTTTGTTCATTCTAATCTGCATTAATGAAGAGAACAATTGTCGAGTCTAGTGCCCCTGCCAAGTACAAGGTACTGTCTGTTGAATTTGCCAAGAATTTAACAATAAAAAAAGAACTTAAAATACTGGGGAAAATACAAACAGGTGCTTTTACAAAATAACCTTAAAAAAAAAAGAACAAAAAAACAACAAAAAACTAAAACAAAACACACACAAACACACATAAAAGGGATAAAGAGCAGCCCCAGTTGACAGGAATTCACTTTGTGGTGTAGAAGTAAACTAGTTATGTTAAATACAAGTGTGAACACTGCTACAACAAGAAATAACACTTTTATATTTAATATGATTTATGCAAGAGCACAGGAGCAAGTTTGAGTGGATTTTTCCTTTAAGTTTCCAATAAAGGGCTGGGGGAGGTTTGTGTTGTGGACTGAAGGGAAAAAAAATAGCACAACAGGAGCATTGCCTGGATGATGTCCATGTCAAAGTAGTCAGAATTCAACCAGAGTGTCAGTTTCTAATTAAAGTCATGACTGGATTTACAATTAATTCCCAAAAAGCTGTTTAAGGCAGGACATCAGTTTGACAAGACATCCCCACATTTTAGCCCCAAAAAGATTCTTATTACAGTGTAAAGATGATCACTTGTAGGCACATTTTGTCTCCCAATCCAGGAGCCCCTTATTCTGGTTTATGTAATACCAACAATAGAAACAGCAGCAAAGCCTGAACCACAAATTAGTCCTCTTTAAAACTACAACATCATATACAAACTTCTTTTCTTTCCCTCCATCTTTCCGTCCCTTTCACACTCTGACGTGAGGTAAAGTATGGCGCCCAAGTGCAATGCTCAATTGTGCTACATGTACAAAAAAAAAAAAAGAACAAAATAAAAAAAAAAAGAAAAACAATCACACAAATCTGCCAGTACGAGAAAACATAGTTGGCTCTGAATAGCCAGGATAAGCTCAACTTCAGCACTCCCACACTTGTCTGCCTCCTGAAATAAAACAAAGAGAAACATACGAGGCAACGTTGTTAGATACTGATGCCACCTGACTAAATTATTTATGAACCTTTTTTTTTTTTTTTTCAGTGTGGCACAATAATTCACATTCTTATTCAGTAATACCTTCCCTGTCCCTCCCACAATCTCATGGATACTTAGTGTGTGCTGAACCAGAGAACAAGTAAAAACAGCTCTGTGTACATTTGTGTGTTACAGACTAAGGTGTTGGAGACAGGTTGGGTAGATACAATCCAAATCTAAAGTATGACATTTCTAACGGAGATACTAGATGTTTACAAAAGGCAGACTATGGAGGTTCGAACAGCCGCTTGAGAATTAATGACAGATTGCACTCTTGAGTTTCATGGTGTAACTGATTTTTCTCATGAGAACCTAAGGACTTCACAAATTTACACTAAATTCTCCCTCCACGTGTTCATGTGCAGGACCTAAAATTTGAATTGTTTGACAACCAAAAAAATCAGAGAGATGCTGTAAGCAGAAGACATAGTTTAAGACAGAGAAAAGAAGTGATTGACAGGAATAAAAAGTGAAAGTCTTTTTAAACCTACAGTATTACCTTGTGGGAACTGCTCTTTAAAATACAGATGTGTCAGTTTTTAGTTTTTAATACTAGTATGTTTCTGCAGTTAGTTTAGTTTTTTAGTGCTTTTACTCGTACCTAAAGATCAAAACTCCCAGAAATGGTTCCCACACTGTGACTTGGTCCAGCCTGAATTGCAACAGGTTTCAAGTTCCTGCTGGTTTTGCTACAATTCTGTCACATGCCAGAAAGGCTGAAAGCCGGAGCAACATTAGTTGCATTCTCAGTCAGCAATTAGTGACATGACTTAGTTTATTAGGAATATACCCCATGTGAGCAGAATATAAATTGAAATCATAAAGGCTTTAAGACTCCAGTCTAACACTACAGAGCCCTGAGTATTATCACCTTCAATTTGCATACATACACTATTTCATAAAACTGTTCATTCTCATCAAATTAAAGTGTAACATAAAAGGGGTCACTCGCAGTGACACATCAACAGAATTAAGATGTGGCTCCTTCAGCTCTACACAACTTTTAGCATTTTACAGCTCAGTGTTTTGTTTCTTTGGCCTGCTCTCATCAAGTTCCTCCAAGCTAGATGTTTTCAAACAAACACTAACTGAGCTGAAAGAAGATGGGGGATTCAACACCAGCTAATAGTAATTCAGACAGGCCTAAGGTCTGCTCAGAGGCAAAGCATTGCATTGGGATGCAGAAGGTCGCGGGTTTGAATCCCACCCCACCAGGTGTGGCCCCACCCACCAAAGGCCACCTTGGTGCCGGTCCGAAGCCTGGATAAAATGGGAGGGTTACGGCAGGGAGGGCATCTGGAATAAAGCATGCCAAATCAAATGTGTGGAACACATCCCACTGTGGTGACCCCTAAGGGACCAGAAGAAAACCCTTGATCTTTAGGCCTAAGGTCTTTACACATTGGAAACCATGCAAGCAATACCAAAAAGGCAGAGGCTAATTAAATGCCACCACAATAAACACAAAAAAAATCCTGCTATAAAAGTGTTTTTAACGTAAAGCAACCTGATGCTGAACAGAATGCATCCTTCAATGAAGTGGAGAATGTTTAGAATTTGACTGCCTGCTGCAGAAGTTTCAATTCACCAGTTGCTTTCAGATATACTTAGTTTTGGGAGTTGTTGACACTGCATTTGAAGGGGAGGAGCGATTTCTGAGCCAATCAACCAAGAACAGCATTGTGCAGTGTCTGAAGTAAAATATTGCACTTTGATAAATAAATCAGTAGGTTTCTCTCACAGGTGCACCAGTGCACATTTGACAACACTGCAACTTGAGTGGAACTATTAAGATGACAACGGTAGACTGATCAGTTTGTGATATGCTAATCTCCTCTAGGACAAACATGGTTTAAATATTTTAAGTGGTTCAAAAAATATTCTGTGAAGGTAAAATATGAATTTGCTGAGGAAAACTGCCTCTAATGTGTAAAAGGCATTGAGTGTGGTGGTCCAATCTAAGTAAAAACATTATTTCATTCAAGTGAGCAGCTTTGAGGTGTCCCATCATTAGACATTAAACTTAACCAGTTCATGAAATAGAGAATGACAGCCCTGAATCTTTGCTGACTTTCAGCATTTAGTTGGCAATAGTCAGGCAGCTTATTACAAACAGCCAGTGTCAGCAGTTTTTTTATTATTTATTCTGGCCTTGTACAGCTCTGCTGCTATGGAGTCACTTTTTTACGGAATGCATTTAACTTGTAACTGGATGGATTTATTGGAAAATAAATCTAACCTGCTCCTGTCATTAAATCTGATCATTTCATTTATGTGAAAGGACTTGTGCAATCAATGTACAGTGTAGGCCACTAATGAATTTTTGCCAGGAAGTCCCCAACTAGTAATCTCAGTAGTTCCTGCCTGGAGAGCAGTACCAGCTGAGTGTCTAGAAATGTCAAGGTGGGGTCAAATACTGGGCACATTTCACACAGGTGGCATTTGTAAATACCTGCTGCACAAATAAAAAGTGACTGGCCATCACATTGTTGGCTATTTCCACTGAAATGCTCATGTTACCAAGTATTTCTGTCCCAAGAACTAAAGTGCAGGAACCATCCGCGGGGTAAAAGTTCAAGGAAAATGTTATTGCATCTCAACAGCAGGGCCAAAATCCGGGAAGATCCAGGAAACAAACTAACCAGCTGATACATAAAAAAGCAGATGGGCAAAAGATGGGCAGCCAGTTTAAAAATGCCAGCTGCATAAAATGCTGTGTGATATTTGACGATCAGCAATGTTAAGCGCTACAGGTCATGCCATAGGTAGTTTCTGGATTTATTATTGCCACCAACTCGGGACTTTTTGGGTGGTATTTACACCCTGGTTGTTCCAATGCTAACACAGGTAGAGGTGAATTTTTACCAGAAAGAACCTCCCCTGTGGTACAAGTCCCTTCAGCATACTGTAATTTACATTTCCATAGCAGATCTTTAAAGATTAAACATATCTGATCCGTAAGTGACATTCAGCAACACAAGCCCCACTTCAATAGTTCCTGAAGTACTACCACCAGATTAGAACGTTTTTATTAATTTATATTTAAATATTTATATTTAGAGGGTTAGAACTACAGCCTAAAATATTGTCCTAGTTTCCTCTTATAGAAACACAGATAAAGAAAATCTCCAAGAGTCCCTTTGGGCAAAAAGGGGATTAAGATCCTCGAAAAGTTCTTGGTCCCAGACATAAGTTCACACAGTAGAAAGCAGCTCTAACCTGCTTAACACCTGCACATATTGGGCCTCCTATAAAAATGCACATCACATTTCCCTCAAAGACTTCTCCAGGAAGGTTCTTGGACTGGTTTCTGAGAATGAAATACAAGTTATGGTGGAAACAAGCCATGTGATTCTAATCATTCACACTTATCTCCCACTGAGAAGGCACTGTTTTGTTTCAGCTCAATAAATGAGACAAATGACAAATGTGGGGGAATGTCAACTCAATTAAACAAACTTGTGTTGTATACTGTCTCTGTGACACAGACAGTACAGTTATCACAGTAAACAGACTACTGATCTGCAGCCTTATCCACAAGCCAACACTGAGTGCATGGTCATCTGAGGTAGAAGCACTTGTGGATGAGATAATGTGACTGTGAATCAGATTTCATATAGCTGTACACAGTTTAGGAACCACACAGGTGTAGGTCTCTTAAAACACTTATTTATGAAGATAACTCAAGTGGCCTCCCCTCTGCCTACTAAAGTATAAGAGTGCAATCTGATTACCTCTACAAGCACCGATTCTCATCTAATCAACTGATACTCTGTTTTAACTCAGTATTCATAAAAAGCATAAAATAAAAACATTTAGGTTTATGTGCAGAGAATACACTTGCTTACTTTCCTCCCCAAAAGTGTCAACCTCATGTGTGGAAGGGGGAAGAGACAAAACAGCTCTTCTCTACAGCTTGATGGCTGATGAACAGAATAACCAAATCAGGTATCAAAAGAAAAAAAAAAGAAAAAAGTCAAATAAAAGAGGTATTATAGTTACAGTGCAAAAAGATGAGAAATTCAAGCTTAATACAAAAACATAGCACCAAAAAAAAAAAAAAAAAAAAAAAAAGACAAGAAAATGCATGCAATTATCTGAGGTATTCAAGTGAAAAGGGCTTACTGATGACAGGGGAAAAAAAAAAAAAGACTTAGCGAGAAGCAAAATTTGTTGGAACATAAAGGCTGGTATCCTTATTCATAGGAATTGACTTCAACCTCATAGTGTCACATCTGCTATAGCTTTGGTAGTTACGGGATGTGAGGAACACTAGTGCGTTGAAATGAAATGGCCTGTTTTTCCCACAAAGACTGTTTTTGAAAAGATTGTGTGTCCTTACACAAAGATCTAATTAGTAGAAAAGTGTGCAGCATATTGTACGTGTGATATGTCTTTTACTTCTATCAAAACTGGATGATTCGCTCCACGGAAAGACATTTTAGTGTGCAAAAATGACTGATTCAATTTCATCCATTCTTGGTATAAAACAAGTTAAACCTAATCTCCAAGATAATGCCATAAACATCTAATCTTTCTCTCACACACTCTAGATATATCCATAGATTTAGAACATTTATAGAAGCCATCCAGTTGTCATGGTTTATACATAAGCTACGACAACATGCAACCTCAAGTGCGGTAGTTTAAATTACAGTAACTGGGAATGTTGAAATTCCTATCCGTTTTGCAGGATATGAGGGTGAGCCTTAGCATCTAAGGCCAAAAATATCATTTATGTTTTTTATATTTTTTTATATATATTTATATACTTTGCTACGAATATGATTTTGGTGTCATTGTGACCACACAATTCTCAAAATAACAGACCGTAAAGGAATAAGTGCAAAAATGATTAAGAATACCATTTCAAGACAGATTTCAGACAGAAGTGCCACAAGGTGTTTGCTACTGTGGTGTCCGTTAGCCACGTCTGCCATTAGCGTTTACAAAACCGCTTAAAAACTGACTGGCACTAGTGCACAGGCTGAGGAGTTTAGCGTTTTTTGTTTTTATCTTTTCTTCCTACATACTTTGATTCATACCTTTGATTGAACTATATACAATCTAATACTACACAATAAGCATAAACCTCATCTCACTGACACAGAGGTTAACTAACAATAAGAAAAACAATTTGAGGAACAGACATTGCGACCTGACCTTTTTGTAAAATATTTTGCTAAATGTTAATAAAGCACTCATGTGATTACACAAAGCAGAGAGGGAAAGTAAAGATTGTGTTTGCGCAAAAAAAATAAAATTAAATTAAAAAACACATTAACGTGAAATCTTTTCAGAGTCTGCTTTTTATGTTGCATCTCCACAGAGTATTCCCTGGCTGCCTTGACTGTTCCGTTGCATGCAGAAGATACAGGGCTAGCATCATGTTGTGTTGGGAAACTGACGTTGCTTTATCTCCATTAGCGACAATAGCATGGGTGCTAATGGTAAGAGCTCAGATGAGGAGCTCAGTTGTTTTGGACCTGAGGTTGATTGGCTTTGAGGCTGCGCAGAGCTCTTCGTGCCGCTGCTGACTTGGCGATCCGGTAGCTGCGGCCAACTCCTTTAAACTTGCCTTTACCGACGACCTCCACTGTCACACGTACCTTTCCATCGTACGTCCTCTCAGCAGGGCTGAAGACACAGGATGGATAACAGTGATTTATACTTTAGATACTCTTTATTTAATTTTTCTATTAACTGCAGAAAGAACAAGGCACTTATCTGACAGTATTTCCAATTTCTCCAGTTTCCACAAATTTCAAAAATACAGGCTTGGTTTTCAGTCAGCATTTATCTTGTACCACTTGTGTTTTTTTTTTTTTCCCCTAGTTAATATAAAAAAATGTTCCAGCGACTCAAGGCTGGGTGTTTAAAAACAGATATAGTCAGAGATGGGCACAAATGTTTGTGACTTGGGCATCTGTGCTGTTGAAAATGTTCACATTCTGATCATTCTGTTTGGACTCACCTTAGGGGCCTTGCACAGATCTTGTCAGCTCATATGGATTTCAAAAGGGCAGAAACATTCTATATTATAATCACTTAGCAGTTGCAATAGTTCATGATGGAACAGCTTCTGTTATGTGATTTGTCTTGTTTCAGGCAGTCTCTAGGTGTGTTGTGCAGTTGAAAAGTGTCAATGACTTAACGTGTTCCACCACAGTGTTTTAAGTGCTGCAAAGCAGTTTACTACTGCTTTCATGCAGAATACTCGAGATCTGCAGGTGTCCTACCTTTCAGGGATTTCCCTGCCTATTAAAAGTGTCTCCTACATCCTTGCAATTTATAAGCAATATCCTGGTAATCTGATTTTTTTTTCTTATTGCCGTAAGTGAACCTAAAGTGCCTTTGTGCAGACATTTTACTTTAAGAAAGTAACATTGTCTAGCATTAGTAGCCTGGCATCTGGTGTGACATAGACAGTACAGAGTGTAGGGCACATGTAGGGAAAAGTTGCAAAAACTGCACAGAATTCAGATAAAATCTGCTATTATTTGAATTTACGTGGACTGGCATTTGTCATCACGCAATCCTGAAGGGACTGCTTTAACAATGACTGCAGGATCAAATATAAGCAACTGGAAATATGCAAAAGTCAGAGAAATTCTGAGGTTTTGTGAGCTATCATTTCAAACCCCTCTCATGGGATTTTCTAACACTCAGCCTTTATTCAGTTGGTTGCCACTTAAATTATGTTATTATTTACAGTATTTAAATTTTGTCAGTGGTGATTGCTAATAATCTTGTTATTTGCACAACAAATGTTAATTCACAACAAGTAACAATCCAACATAATTATATGTAAATTTTGCCCCTCTAGATTAAAATGCACACAATTTTTAAAGACCAAGTACAATACAATAGTAAAAGATTTAATGCATCTAATTGCGCAGCCCTACAAACAAATGTACAGTAACAATTTCTTGTTAACACAAATAGCAATTAACCTAAGGAAAGTCTATTTTGATTGGTCTGACTTTAATTTGTTAATTTTTTTTATTACATCTAAAGATCAACTACAATAAAATTAAGTAATGATGTCCTACCTGAACTTGGCAGTTTCTGGTTCCATCTCAAGCAGCTCCCTCACAGGAGAGCGGGGCACATTGGCTGAGAATTTCTCTGTAGTTAGCAGGAGGTGGAGGGTCAGTTGAGGTGAGGATGTTCAACAATCATGGCCCAAAAAAGATATAAAAATATAAATGTGCTGTCCTCACCTATAAGTGGCCTCATCATTGGATAATACACTTGCCATACTGTCTCCAGTGACATCTTGCTGTCCATATAAATTGCTCCAGCTAGCGACTCAAAGATATCTCCCATGGCCTTAGGGACCTCTATGTCCTCCTCTTTCTCTTCATCTTCTTCAGATCGTCGAAGCTGGTCAGAAAAAACAAAAAAAACAAAAAAAGTTTACTTTTTCCTTGTTTCTACCCATTCACATATTTAAGATGTAACTACACAGTCAGACAATGTTCTTATTTTTTGTTCTGTGAATATGAAATGTAAAAGCCAGTGTCTTCTTGTGCCATTCCCAAGTCTGGATAAATACAGAGGGATGTGTCAGGAAGGGCATCCGACATAAAACACAAATTAAACATATAACTCATGACTTCCACACCGAATCTGACTTTCATACCCTATTGGTCGGGGTTAACAACGACCGCCACCGGTGCTGTTATTTTGCTACTGTTGGTCGAAGTAGGAGAGGAGGAAGGCATTATTGTAGACAGAGTGTATGAGCCAAGACTTTAGGACAAACATTAGGGCCTTTGAATGTTGGGACTATGACAGGAAAGGCTAGAGAGTTGGTTGACATGATGCAGAGAGGGAAGGTGGATATACTCTGTGTCCAGGAGACAAAGTGGAAAGGCAGCAAGGCTAGAAGCTTAGGAGCAGGGTTCAAGTTGTTTTACCATGGGTCGGATAGAAAAAGAAAAAGAGTAGAAGTTATCCTGAAAGTATGTAAGGAATGTTCTAAAGGTGAAAAGAGTATCAGATAGGTTGATGAGTCTGAAGCTGGAAATTGAAGGAATGATGTACAATGTTGTTAGTGGTTATGAACCACAGGTAGGATGTGAGTTGGAAGAGAAGGAGAAATTCTGGAGTGAGTTTGATGAAGTGATGCAGAGCATCCCCAGAGGTGAGAGAGTGGTGATTTGTGCAGATTTCAATGGTTGTGTTGGTGAAGGGAACAGAGGTGATGAGAATGTGATGGGCAGGTTTGGTCTTCAGGACAGGAACAGAGAAGGACAGATTGTGGTAAACTTTGCAAAGAGGATGGAAATGGCTTTAGTGAATACTTTCTTCCAGAAGAGGCAGGAACATAGGGTGACATAAGAGCGGAGGGAGAACCACTCAGGTGGACGACAGCTTGTGTTGATATTGCAGTCACTGATCTCTTTCAGATTACAAAGTATTGTAGGGGAGAGTGTAGCCAGACAACACAGGATGGTGGAAAATCCTGTGTGATTCTGATGGTGAGGAAGATGAAGAGGACTAATGGGTGGATGTTGTGTAGTTTCCAGGGAGGACTTGAGACAGGCTCTGGGTGGTTAGGGGGTGCTTCCAGATGACTGGACAACTACAACTAATGTGATCAGCGACACAGAAGACTGAAGAGAGTAGACAGGAGTGCAGAAAGGTGAAGGTAGAGATGATTTTTAGTAGAAATATTATATATATTTTTATTTTTTTATTTTTTTCTCCTATTGAAAATCATATTTCTAAGTTGTATTTTACATAATTGTTACTACAAGTACTTTGATTTTTACAAATTTAATTTACTTAACAGCCCATTCCAATCCCCAGCTGCGCAGTGCCGGTCCTAGCCCGGTACAAATTGAGGTGGTTGTGTCAGGAAGGGCATCCGGTGTAAAAACTGTGCCAAATCAACACGCGGACAACGATCCACTATGGAGACCCTGAACTCACGGGATAAGCCGAAAGGACAAAAACCAAAAAACAAAAATGGACTTATGCTCTGGCTACTCTATTCACAAATAAACCCTCTAAACCCCCCGAATATCGGTGAAAGTCAGTGAAACTATGGTTCTATGAATTCTCACCTGATTTATATTTAGATGTGACTAACAGATATAGTGTTAACTGTTGGGGAGTGTGTTCAAGATGATTGAATTTTAATTTAAAAAAAAAAAACTTACAGTAAAGGTGAAAAATTAGCAGTGGAGTGATGCCATATTACTGCCACATATTTCTTTTTTATTTCTCCTCAGCTTTTTACCAGGGTATATTTATGTTTTTGTGTGCTGTCCCTAAGGCATAAATGTACTCAAGCAGAATGAGAGGAAATCCGATGCCAAGATGGCCATTTCCAGGCAAATTAAATCCAACTGCCTTTTTCTCCTAAGCACTAAAATTACTGGAATATAAAACAGATTGATAGAAGCTGACTGCGTTATACAAGCAAATATGTCATGAATGCTGACTATTATTTAAGGGTAAAACTACAACAGGAAATATCAGGTTTCTTTCTACAGGGCTAATGTCCAGTGCTGATATTAGCTTATGACCTGTAGAAAAAGGTCTCACCTCAGAGTCCATGCCTTGCATCTCATTCTTCTCCAGCTGAAACTGCACAAAGTCATCAATGACATGGAAAAGCTCAGGGGAAATGGCCTTGAAGTACTTGTGGTAGTCGTACTTGACAGCCAGGGAGGCAAAGATGGTGTTGTTGACGAGTGCTGAACGCAGGTCGGTCAGCACACCGGGAGAATGCTGCCGTGGGTCTTCATAAAGGTGCTTCGTTATGAGGTAGTCTAGAATTGCATCACCAAGGAACTCCAGTCGCTGGTAACAATCTAAAAAAAAAAGAGACAATATCTAGCTTTTTTCACACTAGTGGTTAACTAAACTTTGACATTATTGCCATGATGTTAAGTCTGCTGAATTAGCTGTTTCTGCATTCTTAGATGTACACAAAGCTATCACTGCATGCTCCGTTATCGCTTAATAGTTCTAAGAACGGTTAGATCATTATTCTGACATATTTATGATCAATACCAGATTAAAAAATATACCATCTGGGGGTGTACCATGTCTGTGTTGAGCTTTGACCAATTTATGACAATTGTGAAACAATCACATCTGGATGCTTTGGGCAACATGGTGGAAGAGTGGTTAGCTCTGCCGCCTAACAGTTAGAAGGTCCCCCGGTTCAAATCAACCGGCTGGTCTATGGCCTTTCTGTGTTTAGTTTGCATGTTCTCCCCGTGCTTCTGTGGGTCTACTCCAGGTACCCTAGTTTCCTCCCACAGTCCAAAGACATGCATGTAGGTTAACTGTTGACTCAATTGCCCATAGGTGTGAATGTAAGCATGAATGATTGTCTGTGTATATATTTCTGTGTTGGACCAAAGAAATGCTTCTTTTATCCATGCACTGGAATCCTAAAATTCTCCTGACTTTGTCCAGAGGCAGTGTATGTGACAACGCAAATGTCTGAGTGAAACACTCCCAAGATTCTTTGGAAGATTCTTTACCCTTTCTTGCACTAAGCCTGGATAATGTGCGTTATGTGTGTTATCTGTATGTCAAGCATGCTGCTCTTTCCCAAACTGTCAGGGGCATTAAAAGCAAAGCAAACGGCATGTTAATGACATTTTTATCAGCCACTGCCACATCATCTTTATTTTTTCACAGCTCTGATGTGCTGTGCAAAATATTGTTTTCCACATCATACTTTTTCTATCATGTTGTGCCTCCTGTATGGGCAGACTCTTCACTGAAATTAAGCAGAGTTTCTCCTTCTCCCACTGTGTCTAATGTGTGAAACAACTCTGGGTAATGTCTGAAGCATATTTCTCTGGAAATTATACAAAGTTCATATGTAAAAGAGGGTATACACTGGCAACCTGGACAGGTTGCCAGTGTATACCCTCTTTGTACCCCACCTCTTACCCCCAGACAGCTTGGACAGGCTTCAGCCACGTGCAATCCTGAATAGGATTAAAGCTTACAGATAAGGAGTAGATGGATGGATTTCGGCCATATTAGCTTGTAATGGGAACAAAGCCTTAAAAGTGTCTTCTGAGAATCACAGTTATTGCACCGGCATGCACGTTCCTTTGACCTCACAGCTTTATCTACACCATGACCACTTTAATTTCACTTCAGTTTGAAATATTTTAAGTCTGCATTTGGGTTAAATTTCAAGTCAGATATGTCAACCCAAAAACTTCACAGCTTTTTCACTTTTTAAGCTAGAATATCTTTTTTGTGTGGTGAAAAACATTTGAACATAACTTCACTTTACTAACCGCCATTCTGACCTGTGATGGTGTTGTAATGGTAGGAAGCATGGGTGAACGCCTGCAGGAGGTAAGCCTTGTTCTGAAAGGTGTAGTTGATTTTTCTTTCAAAGTTCTCAAAGCCGGAAATGAGGTGGTTGAGAGTCCGTTCTGCATCCGGATGGTCCAGCATGCAGCGCGGTGGGATTTTCAGCCAACCATAGCACATATCACTAGCCTTTGTCTGACTGCTATGTAGCACTGCTTCTGTCAATGCCCCTCTCTCCAATGGTAACACCTGTATAAACAAAAAAAACTCAATACAACCATAAACCAACTTAGATACATTAATAACTTATATTATAATACTTATACCTCCATTAATTTAAATGGTCATCTATTCGTGTAAGTATCGCACTGTATTGTGACATCATGCATCGTTGCCAATTCATGCTTCAATAAACAGAAGAGTGTAGGAGGTCAAGGCTCACCTTAAGGCCTAGTGAGCAGAGGAACATCTGGGCAGCTCTCTCCCCACAGCTGGTTAGGTAGCAGCCCAGCAGAGCTTCCACACAGTCGGCAATGCTCTTATCTGCAATGCATTGCTCTGTGTGCAGGTCGTAGGAGATTGACTGCTTACCAAGCTCTGTGCCGCAGTTCTCCTCTGATGGATTCCAAAACCCTACCACAAAATCATCCTCCTCTCCAGCCTTGCTCGGGTCTAGATAGCACATAGCATCCCAAGAGCTGTAATCAAACTCATCAGCAGAGGGCCCACTGGGCACAGGCTCTGAGGGGTAGTGGGCCGAGTTGGGATGGAGGGGCTTCTTCGGGGCCTTCCATTCATACTGAGATTCCATGGTATGGGAAGAACCCGAGCCCGGAGTCAGAGGGGGAGGGAAGACGCTCAGAGAGATCTTTTTAGCAAATGCACCAGATCCCAACAACATGTTGTCGATGAACTTTATGTGCTCTTTGTAGTACTCCAAATCATCCTCCATGTTGACCTCATCCTTTGGCTCATCCTTCAACATCAGCTCAGCGTCCTCGTCCACCTCCTCACCCTCATCATCCTCATCATAGTCATTCCCAGATCCCCCGTTGGCTAGAAGCTCCTCTTTAGCCTAGATGATGGACACAGAGGAAGGACAGCGTTCAAGGAAAACATGAAGTTGTGGTTAAGTATTGACCTAAAGAATCATTAGGACATCAGGCATCTCCATTTAGAAGAACATCCCTGTGGTGGGGGAAACACCACCAGCTGGCTTTCGTGTAGCTAAAATGTAGAGGCTGCTATTAAACAGTGGTCAGAAGTGGTCATTACACCAATTTTTTTTAAACTTGTGACTTCCTTGATGTGTACAAAAGCAGAAATTCGAATTTCAAATCTAGCACAGCTTTAAAGTCTATGAAGCTTGTGTATCACAATGTGTTTCACTGCTTATTTAATTAAAAGAGAGCTTGTTCTCTCTACTACTGCCTAGTGTTCTGTTAGGTCTAGTAGAAATCGCCCAACCCAACAACATAGATGTTCCTTGTACCACGACCACTTGTAGGATTTTTGTTCTCATTTAAATGTTGACTCCTGGACTTTTAGTCATGGTGGTCTGATTTACTACAGGGTTGTGATAAAAGGAAAAAAAAAAAAATTAAATTATAAAAGTTTCATGCTCTCTCTATAGTTTATGGATAAGCTGTCTGACCGCAATTGTGTCTTAAAAGCTGATCTGCTTGTCCTTGATGCTAAAGAATGACAGCTCAGTGTGTATGTAGGAGTAGAGTTTAGAGTTAAGTGTTTTAAAAGCAAAACCCAAACCAGATGTTTTCCCAGATGAGGTAGAAGCCTGCCCTCTAGTGACCTGACAACTAAATAGACCTATGGCAAAGGCCTTAACAGAGCAATTCTTATTTTAATCCTAAACCCTAATACGGCATTTTGTAGAGGTTATTATTGAGAAACAAGCCCTCAGTTCCAACACAATTACACAGCAGAGAGATTAAAGTGATGAACAGAGTGAATAAAGCAGAGCAGTTATAAGGAATCCTACTAACCTCCTCTGAATCCAGTTTGTCAGTGCTGCTCTTGTCCTGGTTGACCACATAGCCAGGAGGCAGCCAGTTAACAGGGGGGTCAAAAATGGAAACCACCATTCTGCTAGGCAGCCCCTTCTTTTTCCCTAGACGATACAGGTTACAGTTGCTCACCTAGGTAATAGCGAGACCAAAAAGTCAGTTACACATTTGTAATTAATAACAAACTACAGCCTTACAGCAAGTCTACAGACCCTGGTCTCATTACTTGTTGACTGAACAATTAAGGACAGCACAGTTTTCTGCTTACATTTACCCTGATTTTGTGTTAACCACAGACAGTGACACGTCACCAAGTTTACATAAGTTTGTATTCTGACAGTTGAACAGCTGTTTGATAAATTGGTCATACTGACACCAAGCTTTGTGACCAATTTTAGTAAAATCTTAGTAAAGTATAACCTTTCTGCTCAAATCTGTTTGTAAGCAGGATTCCTACAACTGCTGCATAAGCACGTACAATGCACTAAGCTCTATTCACTAAGTAATGACCAGCCTCACCTTCTTGCTGCGCATGTAGCTAAGTCGTCCCTCATGAGCATCAGGGTAGGTGCAGAACAGGTATGTGGTGATGGCATGCTTGAGAAACGAGTCACCAAGCATCTCCAGCCGCTCCAGGTTGAAGCCGTCACTGGCATTTGATAGGGTTAAGGCCTGCAGAATGAGGCCTGGATTGGGCCCCAGGTTTTTGGGGGAGTCTCCTGCCTGGGCTCTGTCCTGAAGACCAGCAGCAAGGTCAGGAGAAGGTGCAGTGGGAGCGCTGGAACCCATAGCTGAGGTAGCTTTATTTGTGTGGTCTGAGGTCCCCCCTGGTGTACATTCATGACAAACCTGTGGAGGACTGGAGCTGGGCTTCATTAAGCTGAGAGATGGCTGCACAGGAGCTGAGGTAGTGGTTTGTTTTGATTCAGGGCTCTGCAGCCCAGGTGAGCTGGGCTGGGAGAATTGGCAATTGTCATGTTGGTGAAGGTGCTTATCTTGGTGAACACTTTTGTCACCATCTGCAACTACGGCAGCGCCATTCGTTAGGTTCCTGGTGCAGGTGACATCTCCAGGCTTAAGGGCTGTGAGGGGTCCTTGCTCAGGCCGGAAAGAGTGGTGACTACTGGGTTGTGTTAAAGAACTTGGGTCAGGTGTTACAGTCTCTTGATGCTCACAGTGATGGTCACCATCCTCGTTGCAGGACTCAGGACAGGAGATGAATGTTTTGCTATCAATAGATCTCTTCCAGCCAAAGTCTAGGTTTGGATACCTGCAACATACAAACAGACCATCATTATATTAGAATAGTGGAAAACTGTTCTAGAGTTTACACACCAGTGGATGCCAGCAACCACTTTTACTTTCAGAGGACACCATGTCTGTTGGTTCTAAACATAAATTGTTCTACTTACATTGTTCTACTGACATTAAAGACATCGTTGTTCTTACAGCAGCAAAACTTGACTTCAAATGACCAGGTTCATATACGTTCTTTAATATAAAAGTAATCCAGTATATGATATCTCTAAATCAATAGGTAAATTGCAAAAATTAGCTGCTAAGAGGTAATTCAGCTACTTATTAAGGCATAATACTAAAAGCCCTAACATGAAGTGGCATAAAGTTGTAGTCACACTAGATAACCTAAGCCTTAACTATGTAATTCTGTTGTATTGAATACGTTGCAGTTTACTACCAAGTAAAACTAGAGACAGATGTAGTGTTTATAGCTCCTATAAAATTAACTGATTATATTAGGGTTTAATGGAACAGTCCATAGTTGATGTGGAGGATCTTAACTGTGCTAATCCTGGACCTACCTTTTTATGGGATCATTTATTGACTATGATGTATCATTACTCAAATGCCCACAGACCCCACCTAGACAGTCTAAGGTCAAGCCACCACAGTCTCAAAAAATCCTGCAGGAAATACTGCAAAAAAAATCTATTCACTTATAAAGATGTTTTGGAGCTAAAATGTCAAGGCCTCTCGGGTTCCAGTTTGTCAAATGTGGGGATTTGGTGCTTTTCTGTGCTTACCACTAGATTGTACAGATAACAAAAGCATTTAAAAAGGTTTTGTTTGAATGTTTTTTATTTTTAGTAAATAAACTTATATGTTGTGTAGTGTACGTCTGTATAAGAGACCTGAAGTCAAGTGGAAGGGTCTCGACTCCCACTCCAGCTTCAATAGCTGTCTGGGCTCTGAGTTCCTCAGCAATCAGGAGACAGTGGAGGCGGTACAGGATGCTGGGCAGGCACACTGCTTTCCTCCACAGGGAGGCAGGGATGGGGTGAATGGCACACAGCTCTGGCACCAGGATCTAAAAAAACAACACTACATTTAGACTGAGAGTAGCAATTCACTGAGTCCTTCATAAGAAACATATCTGTTACCCTTGTAACAGAGCACCAAAATGGGGAAGGCTTTAACCTCAGATTTCTTGAAAGACATTAAAATTGACTATGTACAAGAAAAGAAATGAGATGAATGTCTTTGTGTGGACTAAAACTAACAATAAAATTAGATCAATAAATTGTGTAGAATGTAAAAAAAATTTATACAAAGCCTAAAACCAAATCTAAACCAAATCTAAATTAAGTACTTAAGTATGATTACTTAAATGTGTCTAAACAGAGTTTTAGACCAAGAAATACAGTTCCAAAGACCCAGAACACAGTGATAGAAATAATAATATCAATATTAATAATAAATACAACAATAATATTAATACCTGTTTGTTCTGCAGACTTTCCCACTTGGCCTTCCTCTTCTCTGCACTGCTGAGTGGCAGGGCTTTGCCCTTCTGATTAAGGTGCCGAGGGGTCAACAGGTTCAGTCTGAACACAATAAAACAAAAGTTCCAACTTTATCTATGTCTAAAATTGCATGTACAAAATTAAGAGGTTTATATTCAGAGCTTTAAAGTGCTGCTAATAAGACTCAGCAAAGATGATCCAATAGCCTCATATATGTGGGGCAACTATAAATGGGACAACTATGATCAACAACAGGGGGTTGGTGGCTCAGTGGTACCAGCAGTGGGTTGGGATGGAGAAGGCAATGAGTTAGAATCCCATCCCACCAGGTGTGGCCCCACCCAGCCACCAAGGGCAACCTTGGTGAAGGGCATCCAGTGTAAACAAATGCCAAATCAACGTACGGAACATGTTCCGCTACGGTGACCCCTGAAGGGACAAGCAGAAAGGTGATATGGTCAACGGAGATAATTCAATTCACAACAAAGTCATCTCAGGGCAATTTGCATAAAAGAAGTATATGAAGCTATATAAAGAAACCCAACAAGTCCCCCTTGAGCAAGCCCTAGGCAAACTTGGAGAGGAAAAACGCCCTTTAACGTAAGAAACCTCCAGCAGAACCAGACTCAGCTGGTCATCTGCTTTGACCTGCTGGGTTGAGTGGATAGTGGACAGAGAAAAGAAAGGAGCAAGAAAAAGCAGGTCGGTAGGACCAGTAGCTGTGCACTGGAAAACACACAGCTCCAAAGCTGGGGACACCTGCAGAAAGGTACAGAGAGAGGGAGAAAGACAACTACAGGAGAAAAAAAAAAGACAAAGTTAGTGACGTACAGTTGAATGTCTACTGGGATGAAATGGTACGATGAGGTCTTCTATATATGATAGAGCCCTCAGCACTCTTACTTCCCCATTTTGGATTAATTAATAATTTTTAAAGGAGTTACTAAAATTGTAGCTATTAGAGAAAGAATTCACCAGATCCTCACCCCCAAATATTACAGATAGATCTCCACGTACAGCAGTGCTAGAATCATCAATTAGGCCTCAATCCCTCTTAGACTGCTTTTTACCCATAGATGTCTCTGAGCTAACTTCAATTATTACCTCATCTAAACCAACAACCTGTCTGCTAGACCCTATTCCAACTACACTCCTCAAGGAAGCTTTACCCTTAATAGATACGTTCATATTAGATATCATCAATCTATCTTTAGAAACAGGCTATGTACCACAGGCCTATAAGGTAGCTGTAATTAAACCACTACTTAAAAAACCCTGTCTTGACCCAGGTGTTTTAGCTAATTACAGACCAATATCTAATCTCCCTTTATTTCTAAAATAATTGAAAAAGTAGTTGCAAAACAATTATGTGATCACCTTCATAGGAATAATTTGTATGAAGACTTTCAGTCACGATTTTGAGTTCATCATAATACAGAAACAGCACTGGTAAAAGTCAAGTGATCTTCATTTGGCCTCAGATAATGGACTAGTCTCTATACTTGTTCCATTAGATCTTAGTGCTGCATTTGATACTATTGATCACAACATTACAGAGACTGAAACATGAAATTGGGATCAAAGGAACTGCACTAGGTTGGTTTAAATCTTATCTGACAGACTTCAATTTGTTCATGTTAATGATGAATCCTCCATGCACACAAAGGTTAGCTATGGAGTTCCACAAGGCTCTGTGTTAGGACCAATACCTTTTTTTAATATATGTCTCCTTTAGCCAACATTATTAGAAAGCACTCCATACATTTCCACTGCTATGCTGATGATACCCAGCTATATTTATGTATGGAACCAGATGAAATAATAATCAGTTAATAAAGCTTCAAGCCTACAAGACATAAAGGCCTGAATGTCCCACAATTCTTTACTTCTAAACTCAGACAAAACTGAAGTCATAGTATTTGGGCCCAAAAATCTCAGAAATATGATGTCCAACCATATTGTTACTCTAGATGGCATAAGTCTGGCCTCCAATACTACTGCAAGGAACCTTGGAGTTATTTTTGACCAGGATTTGTCCTTTACCTCACATATAAAACAAATCTCTAGAACAGCCTTCTTCCACCTACGGAACATTGCCAAAATTAGGAGCATCCGTTCTCAAAGTGATGCCGAAAGACTGGTCCCTGCATTTGTTACCTCTAGGTTGGACTACTGTAATTCCCTACTTTCAGGATGCCCCAGTAACTCCCTAAAGAGCCTGCAATTAATCCAAAATGCTGCAGCAAGAGTGCTGACTGGAACTAGCAAGACAGATCATATTTCACCTTCACTAGCTTCTTTCCATTGGCTTCCCATTAAATCTAGCATAGAATTTAAAACCCTGCTTCTTACATATAAGCTCTGAATGGTCAGGCTCAATCATATATAGAAGACCTCATAGCACCATATCATCCCAGTAGACCACTTAGATCTCAGAATGAAGGCCTACTTGTGGTTCCCAGAATTTCAAAAGTTAGAATTGGAGGCAGAGCCTTTAGCTATCAAGCTCCTCTCCTGTGGAACCAGCTCCAAGTTCAGATTCAGGAAGCAGACACCCTCTCTACTTTTAAGTCTAGGCTTAAAACCTTCCTCTTTAATAAAGCATATAGTTAGTTATAGTTATGCTGCTATAGGCTTAGACTGCTGGGGGAAACACCCCCCCAATGCACTGAGCTCCTTTCCTCCTCTTGACCATCTCTCCTCTCACCCCACAATTGTCACCACTGTATGTCATGTTTTCTCCCGTAGTTGTCTTTGTCCTTCTCTGTCCCTTTCTGCAGGTGTCCCCGGCTTTGAAGCTGCGTGTCTTCGAGCGTGCAGCTACTGGTCCTACCAACCTGCCCGATGTTTTGTTGTTGCTTTTTGTTGCTCTATTCTTTTCTCTCTATACTTTCCACTCACCCCAACCGGTCGAGGCAGATGGCCGTCCACCCTGAGCCTGGTTCTGCTGGAGGTTTCTTCCGTAAAGGGAGTTTTTCCTCTCCACTGTTGCCTATGGCTTGTTCCAGGGGGAATTGTTGGGTTCTCTTTATACATCTTTATAATTATGACTTTATTCTGTAAAGTGCCCTGAGATGACTTTGTTGTGAATTGGCGCTATATAAATAAAGTTGAATTGAAAAAATAATTTAATTAGGGCATCCCCAAGAGTAGGGAATTACAGTAGTCCAACCTAAAAGTAACAAATGCATTTACTAGTTTTTCAGCATCAATTTGAGACAGGATGGTCCTAATTTTAGTTTTGGCAAAGTTCCTTAAGTGGAAGAAGGCTGTTCTAGGGATTTTTGTAAGGTAAAGGACAAATCCTAATTCTGAGGTTCCTTGCAGTAGTACTGGGAGCCAGAGTTCTGCCATCTAGAGTAACAATATGGTTGGACAGTATTTTCCTGAGATTTGTAAGCCCAAATACTATGACTTCAGCTTTGTTTAAGTTTAAATTGTAGGACATCCAAGCCTTTATGTGCTGTAGGCATGCTTAAAGTTTGGTTAATAGATTTTTATCATCTGATTCCATAGAAAGATATAGCTGTCATAAGTGTAGCAATGGAAACTTATGGTGGTGTCTAAAGGAATCATATAAAAGGAAAAGAATTAGTTCTAACAAGAGTCTTGTGGAACTCTATAACTAACTTTTGTGCACATGGAATATTCATCATTAACACGAACAAAATTAAATCTATCTGATAAATAGGATTTAAACCAACTTAGTGCAATTCCTTTACTTACATGTTCCAATCTATAATAAAATGTTGTGATTAATGGTGTAAAATGCAGCACTAAGATCTAACATCCATCTAACATAATCTGAAGCCAAGAGAAGATCGTTGGTGACTTTTACCAGTGCTGTTTCTGTACTATGATGAACTCTAAATCCTTCCTGAAAGATAAGGGACAGGCTATATGGTTTGGGTAAGCTCATTTCTTTTTTGACTTTATAAAATTAAAATTTTCTGTCATGACTCCTGAGCTGCTGACCTGGAGGAGGTGTGGTCTACATCCAGGAGCGGCTGGTTCAGGTTAGACAGGTCCAGATTGTACTTGGTTTTGTAGTACTCTGCAAAGGTTTCGTATTCTGGCGATGGAAACTTGCTGAGCGGCGTCAGGTCTGTGTACACATCTGCAACGTAGAAGCGATGAGGCTGGTCGAAGTTACGATACCTGAGACAAGAACAGTCAAGTGATCATGTAGCCCAAGTCACTTTGTTCTGTATACATGTACAAAGTACAATGTAAATCAAATTCTGATGTTGTCAGATGGTGAGAAAATACCTTGGAATGATAACAGCATCCTGGTAGTCCTCCAGCTTGAAGGTGAATGGGTTATGCTTGGTATACTGTGTGGTTGGAATGCCAGTGCGAGCCTCAGACTTCTCAATGTCCTCCATGAACTTAAAGTCCATGTCTAGTGTGTTGGAGTCCCCAACTGAACAAAGTGATAAGCCAGAGCACAGTGGGGAATGAGAGGAACAGGCGAGCTCAAGTATCTCTATCACACAGATCTGAAAAAGTACTGAGTGCACTTCTACTCACCAACATTTAGAGGTAGAATGCAGTAAGCCGAGTCAGCCAGTGTGGGCTTGAACTCCAGTGCAGGTTTTTCCAGGCGGAGGATGTGGGAGAAGATGTACTGGTGCAGACGAGTGATGAGCTCGAGTTGGGCAGCAGGGAGTGTAAAGCCAGACTTCTGCAGCTCGATGGAGATGGTCACCTCACCTGAGCGAGTGTACACCGGGAAATGGGGGATCTAGACAGAAAGCATAAAATTCCTGTAGTCTAGTAGCCTTTGACTTAGTGTCAGAGAACAGGAAAGTTTGAATCAGGTGACATACTCGAGGTATAGGTTTGGCAGTCAGGATGCCGAAGCACCTGGTGGTGTCCTCAGGTGGGTAGAGCTTTCTTCTGCGGAAGTTAAGTTCATCAGGGAGTGGGGTGGTGAGGACCATCCCAATCACATATAGGTAGTAAGTCTGCTCTGGTACAGCATAACTGTCCCGCAGACACTCTGGTATCTGGAGAAGACCAAAAGTGAGGAAAATACTCTAAATGTGAACGTTATGTGCATATTCCCTGCATTAAAGTCACCAATGAATTAATATCTGTTTTACCTTAAATCATTTTACAGACACTGTTTGTAAGTCACTTACAAACAAGGTACAAAACAAGCAAAAAAAAAAAATCCAAGTCCGAGAGAAACCTTTAAAGCACAGTGCTATGAGAAGAAATGTTTCGGTTTCATGAGACACCATTTATATTTTAATTTTAAAATATACTGTGTTTGGTAGCTTACTCTACTATCATGGGACCACTATGTTTTGCTGTGATGTGCTGATCTAGATGCTCATCCCTTCCTAATTCTCAACATCTAATGAAATGCAAACAAGACTTCAGCAGAGTGACTTTCTTACGGCTTTAGGGTAGCACTGCCTCCTCTTCGTGGAACCGGGCCGGCCTGGGACACTGGTCTCCTCTTCATCATGAAGGTCCAACTCCTCCTCATACTTCACCGTCTCTTTCCCAACTGGCATCAGGTGGTCATCCAGCTCACCTGAGGAGAAAGAAATCATGAACAATCCACAATAGACACAGAAAAAAAGATACTCCTAATAATTACACATGCATCTGAATAGTATCATTTTAGGGTTTACCTATTTTGTGGAGTTTCTCACAGCATACTAGTGCAACAGCTTTCTCTGCCAATCTGGCACAGTTCATTACAGGACCCTGTGAAGGACACATGAATAAAAATAAGAAATGTCAAAGACACAATTAAGGTCTTCACACACTAGAGATGATTATGGAGCCATAACATCATCATTTCTGGTTACTTTTGCCAACTTTTTGCTGGTGACAGTAGCACCTCTGACCAATCACACACCCACACACGCAAAACAAAAACCAACAAATTCAACATGGTGTGATCTTTGGGGGTTAAAATGCTTACAATTAAGCCTGCAGTGCATGTCTTGCATCATGTTTGTGCTGGATGGGAGTAGAACATGTTACAGTATCAACAATTTACTTTCTGTTGCTAGTTTAATTGTTTCACTAAAATTGCAGCACTGTCAAGTGCACAGTTTATAAACTGAAATAATTTACCTCAGACACTAAGCTAAGCTAAGATACAGTTCCAGGTCAACCTCCTCTCTGATATTGCTCCATGGCTTTGTAAAATGCAGTGTGCACAAACTTTGAAAATGCCTCCCAGACATCCTGAAGTATGTCTGAAACTGACTGGCAGAACTGCAACTCCTGCACCAAGTAGTGACGCCATTTATTTTCTACTCTGATTCTCATTGTGGGATTCACGCATTCTTCTCTTAAGAATCAACACCCGGTCACTTTGTGTGAAATCAATTTTGTAGCACTTTTTTTTTTTTAAGAACCCACTCGCATAGATATACTTTTTTTTAAAACTAATTTTGAGACTTGTCTAACAATCTGAATACACATTTTACATTAATGAACAAATAAAGAAAATTCTACAGAATTCATAAACTGTAAGGCATCAATGTACAACTGCATATTTTTTACCAGAATTCCTAAACTTTAGATGTTTGTTCTTACCTTAACAGGAACTCGCAGAGGGGAGTTGATGGGTAAATAGAGCATGGACTGGAAGCGTCCATCCTTTGTTTCCACAGTTTTACATTTGGGTGCTAGGTGAGTGAATGGGTCACTTGGCAGCCGAGCACAATACCTGAGCACCACAGTAAAAAAAATGCCATTAAAGAATAAAGTTATTTTCTTTATAACCATAGGATTTTAAGAATTTGCAGAAACATCATCATTACCTGTTAATGTGTCCAATGGCTATGTTGATAGTGACCCGGGGACCTCCATCCTCAGATCGAAGCACATATGGGGGGAGGATATTATCGTCATCCAGCACTTGCTCCACATCAAATTCGCTTACCTCCACTGACTTTGAACACTTGTTCCTCAAAATCTGCTCAAATGTAAATAATAATCATCACTACATATTTTTTTCTGCACTTTACAGAACTAAACCATTTCTCCTAAAATACATTAATGACTGGACCAAACTATTCACTAAATCAAATGAGGCAAAGAACAAATGTTACCTTCTCGATTGCCTTGTAGGTAGTGAGATCTTCCTCAAAGGCTTTCGTTCTTTCACTGTCCGCCAGCATAATGTAGTTGGACACAGGTGCCCGAGCTCTTCCTTTAGACTGGACATAGGACCTGTACTCTGTGGGTAGGTCAAACCGTACCACCAGGTTACACTTTGGAATATCCACGCCTTCCTCCACGATGCTGGTGGCAATCAGAAGATTGGTTTCATGAGCGCGGAATTTGCGGAGGACCTGTCGGGTTGAAGGTTGGGGGGCCTGTTAGAGAACATTTATGGGAATGCTGATGACAAGTGTGCTCTGTCCTTTCTCTAGTCAGCATTGTTCTGCCAATGGAAAGTCTGACAAACCCAGGTCTTACACTGCCCATTGTCATGGTCCTCTCAGGCTTCAAAAAGAAGGCAACTTCTGCCTAGCCAGTTTCAGTGTTAGTTCAGAGGTACCGCCTACGTTAGAACTACTTTTTTACATTTCAACAGCCAAATAACAGGATCCAGGACAGGAAAACTGGTTCCAGAGTGGCAACAACTCTTTGATAGTCTTTAACCAACAACTGAATTTTTGTTGTGGGCTGGGGGTGACCGAGTAAAGCTTTGTTGTAAAGGAAAAAAAAAAAAAAATCTGTGTATTATTTATTGGATTTTAATAACAGTAATGTGATAAATACCAGTGCAGTTGATGCTAGTTAGATAGCTAAATAACGTATTTTTTATAAATAGTGTTATTTAAAACTCAAACATACAAATGTAGACTCAATGAGCCAGGAATAACATTTTTGAAGAAGCACTATGATAAGTTGCTTGTTGTCAAACGTAGCGTAAGTGTCATTGTATACAGCAATGTCATAATGTGGCCCTTTAGCTTTTGGAAAAGCAAAGTGATTCTTAAGAGTTGTGCAGTTTGAAACTGCTTTGAACCATCTCTAGCACCAGTTCAGCACTAGCACCAAGTTGATGTTGTTCAAAAGGGAGCATCTGTGTTCAACAGTGTTTCCCTGATATGTATTAAATTGTGACACACTGTCACATAATAGACATAATCCCTGCAATTTGCAGATTCAAATCTGTGCCACCTTTCAAACGCTGAAATAGCATTTGTGCACTATGACGCCTCTGTCTCCTCTGAGCACTTTGGGAGCAACTTTACCTACTCACTTCAGAAACATGTATCCTATTATGATGGACTATAACATTATTTTCAAACATTTATCTCTGTCAGTTAGACAATTGAAGTCCTGATTTAGAACAAAAAATTTATTTTTTGATTTATTGTTGATCATTTCTTGACATGATGTAAATAGCTGACTGTTTTACTCATTTTTGAGAGTTTTTGGGCCTACAATGACACTTAGTCCACTTTGATTGTCCAGAGTTACAGAGTGACTCCACATAAATAAAATCAGTGGTACAGCCAGAGTGCAGCATTCATTTAAATCATTGTGTTGACCTTATTGAGTGAGTAAATTGCTCACACTGTAGACCCCTGCATTAACTAACATACATTTCATGTTAAAATGAGTTCATCTAAACATGATCAATAATTTTAAGACCTATCAAAAGTTTTTAAGGCCTAAAAGTCAGATTACGTAATTTCAAATTTTAACACTGTAAGATTCCTCTTGTGCAAAAAAAAACAAAAAACAAAAAAAAAACCCCACACCTAATTGTAATGTTTTAAACTACACTTTAGGCGCTTAAACTTTATAGGGTTGGGAAAACCATGGTGAGAAGTAGATATGAAAAGTGATATTAACATAACTCTTTATTAAATGTTCAGTTTATCAGATAATGCCCTAGCTCCTAACCTGTACCTAGAATTGTTTTCCTTTGCCAACAACTAGTGTAATTAACACTGAGTAATGTTTCTACTGTCTAAATTACGAAACAAATTGAAAAAACAAATAGCAAAAAATATAAATCAATTTGCACTAAATTCCGGTATTTTATATTTCAGAGTTAGTGTTGGCAATCTTGTTAGAGGACAGTGTGTTGTTACAGTGCTGTCTTGTTAATTGTAACCAGGCATCTAGAGTTTATGTGAATTATATGTGCACAATCCCCCAGCAACGAAAAAAAAAAAAAAAAAGTGCGAGTGACAAACATTTATATTTGTGTGAATGTCATTCCCACATAATCTGTGTACCTCTTCTTGCTTCCTGAACTCCACCTCCATCTGCTTGTTCCGTGGCTGGTTTTTGCCAATGCTGTGGCCTGTAATGAAGTTGCTGCTGATGTAAGCCAGCTCTGGGTCCTGCTTGCCCGCTTCTTTGATAAGACTGATGAAAAGAGAAAGATCACATCAGGCACACAACAGTTTATTTCAGCTGCAACAATGAAAAAAAATTTTGATTACTGCCAAAACATTATGTGCAATTGCACAGCATCTGAAGTCACTTCAGAATATATTCACATTGCTTTGCAATCGCAAATTGAAAAATATTACCATTTCTGCCCATCACCCATTATGACAAGCATGGGCATGAAGAAATGTTTTCTTCTCTGAACAGACCAAATCTGAACCATTTGGCTAGAACTCCCGAACTGACCACCCGAGACCAAACAACCAGCATGGTTCACGTGAAAAAATACTTCTGGGTCTCGGTACGGTTGTTTGTGTCCCTACCCGGTGGGGATAGCTGCATCCAGACCTGCACAAACCAACCACACTAAGGAAGAAAATAAACCAGAGTTTGATTCAACCAGACTAACAACGTAGGTCTGAAAATGCCGCAAGATGCAACTTCATTGATTGATAAACAATCAAACACTAAAGTTTATTCCACATAATGTAAGTCAAACCACTTTAGTTAAAATAGCAAAGACACTTACAAAATGCAACCGCAAGGGGACACAAGCCAGTGTCTTCTTGTGCCGGTCCCAAGTATGGATAAATGCAGAGGGTTGTGTCAGGAAGGGCATCCAAGGTAAAACACATGCCAAATTAAAAATGGGAATCATGACTTTCACACCGAAAATGACTTCAATACCGGATCCTGAAAGAGGAGTTTGTGAGGAATGTTCTAAAGGTGAAAAGAGTATCAGACAGGTTGATGAGTCGGAAACTGGAAATTTAAGGCGTGATGTTCAATGTTGTTAGTGCTTATGCCCCACTGTTAGGATGTTTCAATCGACATGTAGGTGAAGGGAACAGAGGTGATGAGAATGTGATGGGCAGATTTGGTTTTCAGGACAGGAACGGAGAAGGACAGATGTTAAGTACTTTAAGTCTAGGCTTAAAACCTTCCTCTTTAATAAAGCATATAGTTAGTTATAGTTATGCTGCCATAGGCTTAGACTGCTGGGGGACCCACCCCCCAATGCACTGAGCTCCTTTCCTCCTCTTGACCATCTCTCCTCTCACCCCGCAATTGTCACCACTGTATGTCATTAACTCTGTGTGTTCTCTCCCGTAGTTGTCTTTGTCCTCCTCTGTCCCCCTCTCTCTGTCCCTTTCTGCAGGTGTCCCCCGGCTTTGAAGCTGTGTGTCTTCCAGCGTGCAGCTACTGGTCCTACCAATCTGCCCGATGTTTTGTTGTTGCTTTTTGTTGCTCTATTCTTTTCTCTCTTCACTTTCCACTCACCCCAACCGGTCGAGGCAGATAGCCGTCCACCCTGAGCCTGGTTCTGCTGGAGGTTTCTTCCGTTAAAGGGAGTTTTTCCTCTCCACTGTTGCCTATGGCTTGCTCCAGGGGGAATTGTTGGGTTTTCTCTATACTTCTTTATAGTCTTGACTTTATTCTGTAAAGTGCCCTGAGATGACTCTGTTGTGAATTGGCACTATATAAATAAAGTTGAATTGAATTGAATTGAATAGTAGACTTTGCAGAGGATGGAAATGGCTTTAGTGAACACTTTCTTCCAGAAGAGGCAAGAACATGGGTGACATAAAAGGGGAGGTAGAAGCACTCAGGTGGACTACATCTTATGCTGATGTTGTAATCTGAAAGAGATCTGTGACTGTAAAGTATTGGTAGGGGAGAGTGTAGCCAGACAACACAGGATGGTGGTGTGTAAAATGAAGACGAAGAGAACAAAGGCAGAGCAGAGGACAAAGTGGGGGAAGTTGGGGAAGTTGAAAAAGGAAAGATTCAGGCTCTGGGTGGTTTGGCGATGCTTCCAGATGACTGGACCACTACAGCTAATGTAATCGGGGAGACAGGTAGGAGGGTACTTGGTGTGTCATCTGGAAATAGGAAAGTGGACAAGGAGACTTGGTGGTGGAAGGAGGAAGTTCAGGAGTTTATACAGGGAAAGAGGTTAGCTAAGAAGAAGTGGGACACAGAGGACTGAAGAGAGTAGACAGGATTACAGGGAGATGCAGTGTAAGGTGAAGGTAGAGGTGGCAAAGGCCAAACAAAGAGCATATGAGGACTTGTATGCTAGGTTGGACGTTAAAGAGGGAGAGGTGGATTTGTACCGGTTGGCGAGGCAAAGGGATAGAGATGGGAAGAATGTGCAGCAGGTTAGGGTGATTAAAGATAAGGATGGAAATGTATTGACAGGTGCCAGAAGTGTGATGGGAAGATGGAAGGAGAACTTTGAAGAGTTGATGAAAGAGAAAAATGAAAGGGAACGAAAAGTAGAAGAGGTGATTGGTGTGGAGCAGGAAGTAGCAAAGATTAGTAAGAGTGAATTGAGGAGGACGTTGAAGAGGATGAAGACTGGAAAGACAGTTGGTCCTGATGACATACCTGTGGAGGTATGGAAGTGTCTAAGAGAGGTGGCAGTAGAGTTTCTGACTAGTTTGTTTAACAAGATCTTGGAGAGTGAGAGGATGCTGAGGACTGGAGGAGAAGTGTACTGGTGCCCATTTTTAAGAACAAGGGAGATGTGCAGAGCTGTGGCAACTACAGAGGAATAAAGCTGATGAGCCACACAATGAAGTTGTGGGAAAGAGTAGTGGAAGCTCGGCTAAGGTGAACATTTGTGAGCAGCAATATGGTTTCATGCCTAGAAAGAGTACAACAGATGCAGTATTTGCTTTGAGGATGCTGATGGAGAAGTACAGAGAAGGTCATAGGGAGCTGCATTGTGTCTTCGCAGATTTAGAGAAAGCGTATGACAGGGTGCCGAGAGAGGAACTGTGGTATTGTATGAGGACGTCTGGAGCGGCAGAGAAGTATGTTAGAGTGGTGCAGGACATGTATGAGAGCTGTAAGACAATGGTGAGGTGTGCTGTAGGTGTGACAGAGGAGTTCAAGGTGGAGGTGGGTCTGCTCTGAGCCCCTTCTTGTTTGCGCTGGTGATGGACAGGCTGACAGATGAGGTTAGACAAGAATCTCCATGGACTATGATGTTTGCAGATGACATTGTGATTTGTAGTGAGAGCAGAGAGCAGGTGGAGGAAAATCTAGAGAGGTGGAGGTCTGCTCTGGAAAACAGAGGAATGAAGCTTAGCCGCAGCAAGACAGAATACATGTGTGTCAATGAGAGGGACCCAGGGGGAACGGTGAGGTTACAGGGAGCAGAGGTGAAGAAAGTGCAGGACTTTAAGTACTTAGGGTCAACGGTTCAGAGCAATGGAGAGTGTGGAAAAGAGGTGAAGAGGCGAGTGCAGGCAGGTTGGAACGGGTGGAGAAAAGTGTCAGGTGTGTTGTGTGATAAAAGAGTATCAGCAAGAATGAAAGGAAAGGTGTTTAAGACGGTGGTGAGACTAGCGATGTTGTTCGGCTTAGAGACAGTGGCACTGAAGAAAAGACAGGAGGCAGAGCTGGAGGTAGCAGAGCTTAAGATGTTGAGGTTCTCTTTGGGAGTATTGAGGATGGACAGGATCAGGAATGAGTACATCAGAGGGACAGCTCATGTTAGATGTTTTGGAGATAAAGTCAGAGAGGCCAGATTGAGGTGGTTCGGACATGTTCAGAGAAGACATTGTGAATATATCGGTAGAAGGATGCTGATGTTGGAGCTGCCAGGCAGGAGGTCTAGAGGAAGACCAAAGAGGAGATTTATGGATGTAGTGAGGGAGGACATGAAGTTAGTTGGTGTGAGTGAAGAGGATGCAGAGGATAGAGTTAGATGGAGGCACATGATTCGCTGTGGCTACCCCTGAAAGGGAACAGCCGAAAGGACAAGAAGAAGCTCTGTGTTTCACTATGGGAGGTATGGCCCACTTCCGTATTGTGTAAGATCTCCCGAACCATAGATACAGCCGTGGTCTGGAGACAAACTTTAAGCTGGACCCTGTGCTTCCAGCACTGCATGAGCCATAGATGGTCCTGCAACATCAATTCATTAATAACACAGTGCTGAACAACACGCCCTTAAATAGGGCCAACGAAGTGGCCATGCTCCTGGTGGAATGAGCCCTCAGCCCACTGGAGGTTGAACACCCCTGCACTTGTATGCTGTAGATATGGCCTCCACAATCCAATGAGAGTCTCTGATGAGAAACTGGCTTGCCCCTGTGAGTAGCCTATGAGACAAACAGCTCCTCTGTTTTCCTAAAATCTGCTGTCCTACCCACATAAACATGTGAGGCCCGCACCGGGCATAAAGTGTTAACAGTGGGACACCGGTATCACAGATCCACTACTTTAGGCACAAAGGCTGGATCAGGCCACAGACACACCTTAGCCTGTCCTGGAGCCCTTATGGACAGAACGTGCAAATCCCTCTCCCACTTAGCAGTGGTCACTGCTACTATCAGTCCAGTTTTAATAGAAAGAAATTTCAAACCCACATTGTCAATGGGCTCAAAACGGTTGTGAGCGAGGGAAGCTGGTGAGAGAGTAGGAAAATATTCAGACACTACTGTGTCTCAGCAGAGACAGAGCCACCTCCACACAGTTGCTGAACACTTTTGGGGCTAGTGACAAGGTGAATGGGATGGTCTGATAGTTGTTGGCTGTGCCTCAATATGCAAACCTCAGATATTGGCGATGTGAAAATATGCGTCCGAAAGATCGCCTGTAACACACCAATCGTTTGGGCGGCTCAAGCGGCAGAGCACTTTGTGTGTTAGCATTCTGAACATGTATTTCCTTAAATTACTGTTTAATAAACAAAGGTCTAGAATGGGGCAAAGGGAAGAGCCACCTTTTTTTGGAAAGAGGAAGTACAGGGAGTAAAACCTTGATGAGCTTCCTTGTTCAGAACAATTCTGATCGCCAGTTTGTTAGATATAGATTAGGCTCTGTGTTGGGACCAAAATATTTTACTATATGTCTCCTTTAGGCAACATTATTAGAAAAAAACTCCATAAATTTCCATTGCTATGCTGATAAAACCAAGCTATATCTATCTATGGAACCAGATGAAAATAATCAGTTAATCAAACTTCAAGCCTACAAGACATAAAGGCCTGGATGTCCCAGAATTTTTTACTTCTAAACTCAGTCAAAACTGAAGTCAAAGTATTTGGGCCCAAAAATCTCAGAAATATAATGTCCAATTATATCGTTACTCTAGATGGCATAAGTCTGGCCTCCAGTACTACTGCAAGGAACCTTGGAGTTATTTTTGACCAGGATTAGTCCTTTACCTCACATATAAAACAAATCTCTAGAACAGCTTTTTTCCACCTACAGAACATTGCCAAAATTAGTAGGATCCTGTCTCAAAGTGATGCTGAAAAAAAAGAGTCCCTGCATTTGTTACTTCTAGGTTGGACTACTATAATTCCCTACTTTCGGGAAGCCTCAGTAACTCCCTAAAATCTGCAATTAATCCAAATTTCTGCAACAAGACTGCTGACTGAACCTAGCAAGAGAGATCATATTTCACCTTCACTAGCTTCTCTCCAATGGCTTCCCATAAAATCTAGAATACAATTTAAATTTAAACCCTGCTTTATACATATAAAGTTCTAAATGATCAGGGTCCATCATATATAAATGACCTCATAGTTCCATATCATCCCAGTAGACCACTTCAATCTCAGAATGCAGCAGTACTTGTGGTTCCCAGAATTTTCAAAGGTAGATTGGGAGGCAGAGCCTTTAGCCATCAAGCTCCTCTCCTGTGGAACCAGCTCCCAGTTCAGATTCAGGAAGCAGACACCCTCTCTACTTTTAAGTCTAACCTTCCTCTTTGATAAAGCTTATAGTTAGTTATCATTATGCTGCTATAGGCTTAGACTGCTGGGGGACCCACCCCTCGATGCACTGAGCTACTTTGCTCCTCTTGACCCTCTCTCCTCTCACCCCACCATTGTCATTACTGCATTTCTGCAGTAGTTGTCTTTCACCTTCTGTCTCCCTGTCTCTGTCCCTTTCTGCAGTTGTCCCCGCCTTTGGAGCTGTGTGTTTTCCAGTGTGCAGCTACTGGTCCTACCAACCTGCCGGATGTTTTGTTGTTGCTTTTGTTGCTCTTTTCTTTTCTCTCTCCACTTTCCACCCACCCCAACAGGTTTAGCCAGAGGGCTTTCTCACCATCACTCGACCAAAGCCCTGGACTGCCGCCTGGAGGAGAGTAACAGGAGGTAATTCACAATGCAGATCTCATCCCAAAGAGACGGGTTAAGAGACCCTGAGTCCAGTTGGCAAACCATGTCCTCCAGGATTTCTGTCTGGTATGCCGACAGCAGTGTAACTGCATTAATAGACCACATGGACTGGGCTGCATATTTGTAAATTTTTTGGAAAATGGAAGCGGTAAGGCGATCCATTTTCCTAGGCAGAGAATGTTGGAGGAGGCTGAGATTGCCCTGCGGTTGGGGTGAAGGTGATAAGCCACTGATGGCTCCACTGGCCGGAATTTAGTCAGTCCAAGCCCATTCATCCACTGAATTTCAAGTTTTGAATAACCTTTCAAAAGTGAAGTAAACTTTTTAAAGGGCTAAACCAGTAACGGTTCATCTCTTTTATGCAGGCCGGTTCATCTCTTTTATGCAGGACGGGACTGCCGGTAGAAGCTGCTTAGCTGGTGGCTGAGTCGGCAGAACCCTCTTACCATTGTACAAGTCCCGCTCTGCCCCTTCAGTGTCCTGGGCCATCAGCCACTGTATTTCGGATTTGGATGCAGTCCTCTTACACACCTAATACAGGTTGCCATCTACTGGAGGACCAGCATCACCGGCACTAGAAGACCTTGAGTGCTGGGCCGGGAAGGTGGAGTCATCCTCTTCTTCCTCCATACCATCCATATCAAGGAGGTCAGACCTGGCTTGTTCGGCAAGCTCATTGAACAGCGAGGACATGATCCAAACTCGTCATCCATCACATCCGCCCAACTTGTTTTAGCTCAAGGATAATGGGTGTCCGTCCTGGACGTAGGGATGGGTGATGACAGGGATGGATCCTGGTTATCAGCCACCGCTACTTTCAACTTCCGTTCTAAAACCTTTTATGGCATCGCTGAACAGTGTGTGACCACCTGCGGGTCTGCCCCGGAGGCCTGAGTGTGTTTAGCGCCCATGCATACAATGCACAAGGGGTGATGGTCCTTAGTCGAGATAAAAGAGCCAAATGATGCGGGAGACAACCCTTTGGACTGCGTTGTTACCGTAGACATAACGAAGCTCACAGAGGGAGTGTGACTGTGTAAGAAGTACCACACTAACTTTAGGCTTGTCAAAACACGTTTTAGTTGAAGCGATGACAGCGGGGTTTATTCCGAGCCTACCGCAGTCGGTAAAGTCAGCTCGCCGTAACATGTAGCTAAATTTTGAGATTAAGCTAGCAAGAGTTGTTGGCTTGTTGTGACGCTTTAGCCTAAGTTACACTGGTACGCTACACCAGTAAGCAACTACAAGGTAGCTACAGGAACACCTCACCCTGACTTAATAGCGCACAGGAAGAAAGCGAGAATGAGTTAGGAGGGGAGGTTGGCCATGATAATTAGAGGAGGGTGGAGCCCAGAGCACAGCTGGACCTGTGTCAGCCGACAGTGTCATTGGAGCTAGTTAGTCACACCAAGGCGAATCCCATAGTGAAACACCGAGCGAATGTTAGAAAAAGAACAACTAGCATTTCTCACAGTGAGGAGATGTCTTTCAACAAATTACATACAGTTTCAGATGTTATATCAAAAAGTCAAGATTATCCTGTACATGCCTTTCTAGCACCAAATATTGTTTATCAGGAAATGCTACCCTATTCCCGCTGAAAGGAGACTTTGTTTGGTGCTGTTTGTGTTTATTAATTTTTGGTTCATCATTATCCACTGACATTAAAGATCTATCGGAAAAAATAAACAATTTCTCCTGATCATTTTGATCTTACGCCAAATGAGGTTAACGTTTTTCTTTCCAGTTTAAACTTTTGCTCAGTTTTCATCTGAGTTAATTATGTTCAAATTCATCAATCATTTGTTGTCTACATGTCAGAAGGGATGAACCTAGTTTAGTCTTTACATGCTTTATCCACGTTGCCTGCAAGGATTTTTGTAATTCAGCAGATTTCACTATTACATGGTAAATGCTCTGCACTTACCATTTATAGCACCTTTCTAGAAATTCATACTCAAAGCCTTTTATACTGCTTTGCACTCACACACACACACACACACCTGGCCAACACTCACCAGGAGCAGCTAAGTTGGGGTTCAAGGACACTTGCTCAAGGAGTCGAGGATCAAACTAACAACCCTGGACCTCCTGCGCTACAGTCGCAGCAATACACCACAACACAGTGTCAACAAGGTGAGGGAGATGTGCCACACACTTTGTTTCCCCACATAGACTTTAGAGGTATTTTCACATCTGCCTGGGCCCAAGTATATTTGGCTGCTGATTTTATAACAACAACACCTACTACAATGGACTACAGAAAAAATAGAAATAGGATGTTCTCTGAAGACACAGACACGCTTGCAGGGTAATAATGTGGATTCACACCAAGTCAACAAACCAACAGATGCATTTACACATTTCAGTTACAAGGTAAGGCGACCCTTACTAGTAGTAAAGTTAGCTTTCTGAAGAATCATCACCTTTAACAACTTAAAGACTGGAGCTATAGCCTACAATACTGCTGTCTCTAGCCAAAGGTATGAGGTAAGAGGTATCACCCTCTATAACCTCTAAACAATCAGAATAGACCACGGGAGACTACTCTCAGTAGGTTCAAAAAAAGATTTCTTCTATATTAAGACTACCATCTTACATTACTTTTAGAATCTCCCAGTTACTGTAAAATGTTAAAATAATTTCAATGAATCAGATCAACTCTAAATCAAGACCTTAATCAAAAATCACTAGTCAACATTTTATATTTTTCCACCTCATTCATTCATTTGTTTTATATAAGGTATTACTGTATATAGGAATATCTATAGCACTCACACCGCATGACAAGCAGCAACAAAAATTTACCCCTACCGGTTGAGGACAACAGCTGTGTATCGTCTCTCCACAAAGATGATTCCACACAGGATGTTGGTGAACGGTGAGGGAAAGTTGGCTTCTGGCCTCTCTTTGACCTCTACCTCCTCATCCTCATCTTCATCCTCTGAGTCACTCCAGGACACATAGTTGTCTTGGTTCCGATTGTTGTACCACTCCACGCTCTCAAACTGCTGCCGTTCAAAGGGCTTGTATTCATGAAGGATCTCGAGCAGCCGGAGCACCTTGGGGGTAACAAACTTGAGGTCCAGTGAGGCGGGAGAGAAGTGTTCCTCACACAGGGCGTGCACTTTGCGCAGGATGGTGTCTGTGAAGAGCAAGAACTTACGGTTGAGCTCCTCCTGCTCATGTTTGATGTACTTCTGCAGTTCCCGTACCATAATGCCTGCTGCCTTATCCGCACACCAGGGCCCCAGCACCTGCAGCACAGCTAGGCAATCACTCAGGACCTGGACAGGATGGGGACAGTGAAAACTGCAATTTGAGGGTTGTCTTACAAGTGTGTTTTCTTTCTCTCATTTATAGCTTAAGGAACATTTTCAAGATCATTTATATGAACTCACTTTACCTTAATACTGACAAGAAGAACACAGGTCTACATGTAGCTCCTAGGCTAGAACCTCCCCCTACTGATACTATTTGGTGAGTGGACACTAATTCACTATTTCCTAACTGTATATTCCACTGACCTGTTTGGATATGTATGTGGGGTCACGGTCTTCTCTGGCAACAGATATGTTGCAGTCGTTCAGAAAGTGGAGAGCTTCATCTAGCTCCGCCTGTAGACGGAAGGAAAGACCGCTCTTATCTACATAGGGGCCGCAATCCAGCACCACTTCTCTTGGCTGAGAGGCGTATCTGAAACAGGTGAACGTATCATACAAGTGCTTAAATTTAAACATAAAAGATGAATTTATCCATAAAGAAAAGTGCAAAAGAATTGGTATGAGCAATACAATTGTGGCCAAAGTATTGTATCCTTAAGTTCAAACAAGCTTTCCCAGACTGTTAAAAAGAACATGCAGCTTGCTATAGTTCTTTTAGTCATAATGGCTTGTTGTACCTGTCCAGGACCACAAGGTCAGTGGCAGTTTCAGCATTGCTCTTCAGGATTCTCTCCAAGTTCTGGATCTTCTCCTCCAGTTCTGACGGATCACACTTTCCATTCAGAATAGAGGCTGTAAGACCGAGGATACGGGGGCTGCATGAACAGCCTTCAAATAGCTGCACGGACAGAAAAGAACTATGTCATTCACAGTTCACACTTGATTGACATTTACAATTGTGAAAAGAGTGTGATTTTTTTTCTCTGAGACACCCCTCTTACCTTCATTATCTCACGGTAGGGGTGGTCTGTGATGGCCAGGTGACAATCATCGAAAACCACCAAGTTGATTTTAGACAGCGGTAAGATTTTATTTCTCAGAACATGCTGAAATATGTGGCAAGTCATGACCAGCACCTGTAAGACAATAATTTTAATAATGTTTTATACATCAGCAATGACCAACATAAATCAGATTAATTAACTATGAGATTTAACAAGTTAGAGTAGCTTAATATATGGCCTAAGGTAGATATGGTACTGTGGTGGAACCACTGGAGGACATGAACACATTTTCTTAAGGGCAGTGCATCAATACAAAGGCCAACTGACTTGAACAGCCCAGACCCAACCCAGGCCCAGCATAGAAGCTCAGAATGAGGGTCAGCCCAGTTTAAACTTTTAAAACAAACAAAAGGGACACACCTGATTCTGTATTATCTCTTGACTCCACTGTTGGTCAGTCCATGCTGAGTTCTCCTCCAAATTTGTGTACTCTCCCACCTGAAGATCAGAGTGAGTCCTGACTGCAGCCGCTTGTTGAACTACAGACAAAGCTGGAAAATGAAGACCAGAAACACAGTAAACTACTTAGAAATAAATAACATTTAACTATCGTAAAATATAGAATGCATGCATTAAAATTTAAATTTACAATTGGATGAAACCTGGGGAAGAATACTGTTTTTAAAACAAAGTTGATAGTAAGTGGCCGCAGAAAAATCTAGGGCACATTCAAAACTATAACAGTACTTCCAGTACCTGTGTTCACAAGAAAAACAGTCCTCTTCGCATTTTCTTGGTAATATCCACGAATTTGGTGGGAGAGCTCTTTTGTTAATAGTACTGCAATGAAGGTCTTCCCTGAGCCAGTATTCAAGCAGACGGTAGTATTACGTTCAAGAGCTGCTTCAAGAAGTTCTACCTGTAGAGGATGGTTCAGGTTTACAGAGAATAAAATAGAAGAATGTGACAAATGTGATAAATATTGATACTAAAAAAGCCAATAAATTAGTTTATTAAAACACCCTTCAAAACAAGCTTGGATGTGCAGGAAAATGGCAATGTCAGCTCTGCACAGGGTTTACCATCAAGTGTCAGTATTGTTCTAAAATTACACTAACTAATTAATATCAGAACTAGTTTATCTCATGTAAAAATTGCATTTAATGCTAAACTGGTATCAAATCGGTTGCAGCTGTTGTAGAAATTAATTCATTAATTAACTTAATTTTCCCTCAATTGTAAGTTTACCGAGTGAATGCAATAAAAACCATGTGTCCAGCCTTATGTTAACGGGACTAACTTGGAAAATGTCAATTTAGAATAAATTCTGAGTAGATGAAAACATGCCATGCCAATTAACTACAGTTAGATACACATAGTAATTTTTGATTAATTGATAACTCAGAGCTATTAATTAATACAAAATTATTAATTTTTATTTATTTATTCATTCAAATAGAATACTAAAGGACAAAAATAAAAAACAATAATGTTATACCATTATTAGCTCCTTACTACTTATTTTTCTGCCAGTTAACAGCAGAAGACATGGCCTGCTTATATAGAGCAAGTAGTTAAGACACATGTATGGACGACTCCTTGCCTGATATTTCCTAGGCGTATAGATGTTATCATGGATAGCCTCCTGTTGCCATGGCAGACCAAAGAAAGGTCCCATTGGTGAAGTGGCAGGGGTGACAAGCTGCAAGCCTGCCATGCTTCAGACAGGTGGAGGTGAGGGGGCTGGGCTCCTCCAGTTGTCCACTTTATCTCATTTCATCATCCTATTCCTTTAAGAAGTTCACTGGCCAGAGAGATAAGGGGATTGTGTTAATATACAAGAAGATATATCAACTGATACTTTGTTTCAATTGCTATCCTAAAAGTTGAAAATCCACATCAGCAGGGAACACGTATGAGAAGAGACACTTCAGGCACAGGTCTACCAATGACAGGCATTTCCACCCTTACTGCTGTTAAAATGGTAATCTGCAGTAAACAAGGCTGGCTCATGCCACCCCAGCTGCGCTCTTCCCAACAATGCCCCTTCCCAGTCTGGATATCACTCTGTTAGGGTCACTGTACTGGCTACAATGTATGTGATTGTGATCCTTCGGCCACCAACATCTTGAGGAACTGGATGGGCTGTTGCCTCACTTCCCTGATGGTGAAAGATGGCACTCCTCATCATCCTAGGAGATATGAGCATCCACCTTAGCAGAACCCAGGTTACTGTCTTTCGTGTATTTTTGACCACATTTGATCTGAAACTGCTCCCCACTTTCCCAACCTAAAGAGCTGGCAACCACCTGGGCCTAATTCTAACACAAAACTGCAAGACAGAAAACATCGGGGGGCGACTGTGGCGCAGGAAGGTAGAGTGGTTGTCCACCAATCTCACAGTTGTTGGTTCAACGGTCACATGTCAAAGTGTCCTTGAGCAAGATACTGAACCCCAACATAGTTGCTCCCGGTGAGTGTTGGCCAGCTGCATAGCAGCTCCCCCATCGGTGTATGAATGTGTGTGTGATTGTGAGTGTGAATGGGTAAATAAGAAGCAGTGTATAGCGCTTTGAGTGCCAATAGGTAGAAAAGCGCTATATAAGTGCAGACCATTTATCTCAATAACAAGTTCCCATAATTCCACACCACTTTTTACTTTCTGCTACAGCTTCAGGTCTCTCAATGCTGAGGAGTTTTCTTCCCTGGTCTTTGCAGCTATAACCCCACATGTCCACTGCACCCTCGACACAGAAACAGCCAATCATAGCTTCTAAGCCACACTATCAATTTGTCTGTATAATCTCTGCCTCCTGTTTTACAGATCTGCCTATTCCTCATTTCCCAATCCCTGGCCCACTGAACTGATCCTTTAACATAGCAACACGCTCAGTACTGCTGAGAAGAAGTGGCACAAGATCAAGACTATCTGTGCTCTGGCAGATTATTATAGCCTGCTTGCTACTTTTCCTTCACAGCTTCAAAGCAAAAAACTGAATAGTACCAGAACAATGTTAGAACACCGCTGACATCAGAAAACTGTTTTCCAGTAGCCCCCTCTATTTTACTGAGTACTTTGCCAGCTTCTTCAGTAACTTAGGTGGCAGCCATTGATCAAACAGTGCCTCACTCTCCTCATGATCCTCTCTAACCGAGGAAGGCACATCCGTGTTCATCTACACAAACCATCCTACCACCTGTTCTCTGGATCCCATCCCCTTTACTCTCCTACAAGCCACAACACCCACAAGAATTTCATTCCATTATTTTTATTCCGTTACACAAATGATTAATACTTGTCACAACAGGGACCTTCCCCACCTCATTTAGGCAGGCCTAGGTTACCCCACTGCTTAAGAAACCTACTCTCAACTCTTACCTAGAAGATTACAGACTTGTCTCTTTTCTTCCATTTCTGGCCAAGACCCTTGAATTCAATTATAGATTTTCTCTCTCTATACAACCTCCTGGATGTCAACCAATCCGGATCTAGGTGGGGTCATTCTACAGAAATGGCATTCCTGACAGTCGACAAATCCCTGTGGGTTACAAAAGCTGATGGACAGTATTTTGTACAAATCCTACTCGATCCACCTGCAGGCTTTGGTAAGGTTAACCACAAGATTCTCCTTTCTGTGCTCTCTAACTTAGGCATCTTCGGTAAAGCTTCAGCATGGGCTCAGGTCTTAGCCATCAGGACAAATCTTCAATGTACCTAACACTCACCAGTTCTCCACAGTGGTCATACGATGGTAGAACAAGCTGCTACCAATCTTTGGACACTCAGCAGCTTTTTTTCCCTAAGTTGCTGAAGACGGAACTCTTAAACTTTGTATGCATTTAAACTATTTAAAATAAAACTTGCCCTACATGTCCTATAGTGCACTTGGATCTCATGAAATGAAAACATTTTGTTCCTCATAGAACTTTGCCTTAATGTTTTGTCCTTGCCTTTATTTTGCTTGCTCTGTACTTAACTTGTCTGTCTGTTTGGATAAAAGCATCTGTCTAATCGCTAAATGTGATAAAGAGCTGCTGGCAAAGGTAAATGATTCCAAATTTGTAAAGACCTGAGAAGTTTGTGTAGAGCCTGTTTAAAAAGTGACAAGTTTGTTTAGAATGTGACAAAAGCCAATTCAGAGCTTGATTACAATGTAAAACAGCTAAAAACAAGTTGTTTAGAAGTTGCTAAGACTATGACAATAAGTTGTTTAAAGCCTGTTTAGAAAACAACAACTAGTTTAGAATGCAAGCTAGTTTTGAAAACAACTTGTTTACATGCTATACACTATATAAATCTTTAGAATGTGACAACAGCTAATTTAGAATGTGAAAACAAGTTGCTTAGAAATATTTAGATCATGACAATAACTTGTCAAGTTTTAGACAAGATCTAAACCTTGACATCTTTTGTAAAGTTGTTTACATCATGAGAACACATTGTTTAGAATGTGAAAAAAAAGTTACTTAGAAGGGGACACCAACTTTTTAAGTTATCTTGTTTAAACACCTTCTTTATTTTGTAACAAAAGCTAATGTAGAGTTTGTTCAGAACACAATAGCCTGTTCAGAGCTTGTTTAGAACATGACAGTGCATTTTGTTGAGCTTGTTTAGAATGTGACAACAGCTCATTTGAAACATGAAAACAAGCTGTTCAGAGATTTCCCAGAACTGCTCTTCAGTGGCAACTGTACTTGTTTGTAGTTTTTTAAGACACTTCACATCTTATTGTTTAGAGATTGTTTAGAACATCACAACAGAGCATGTTCAGAATAGCTTCTTAAGTGTTTGTATAAAATGAGACAACATCTTGCTTAGGGATTGTTTAGAAGGCAATGCACAAGGTTGAACTTGGTTGAAGAATGTTAGAGCTGGCCGACACTCACCGGGAGCAACAAAGTGGGGGTTCAGTGTCTTTCTTAAGGACACTTCGACATATGACCAGAGGATCGAACCAACAACTGCGAGATTGGTTGACAACCTTCCTGGGCCACAGTCCCTCTCATTGAAGACAGCTTATTTAGAGCTGACAACAGCTTGTCTAGACTCAAGAATGTGTGTCTGTTTAGGCCCTAATTGGACAAATGCAATTTAGCAGTCTGGGTAACTTTTTTGTAACCATTTTTGATTTGAGTAAAGTATTTTGAGCCCCTCTTTTGTGTTGCGGAGTGTATCGCTTTTATTGGTTCTATGCGCCTTTTCTTTTCTTTTTTTGAGTGCCCTCAAGTTGAAAAAGTTTAACTCGGGATGTAGAGATGTTTAGCTAACTAGCAGACTTTACTTATTAGTTAGGCTAAAGACAATGATGTAATTTTCAAAAATAAAAAAAAGACATGTTGTGTTTCTTTGTTGATTAGCTTCTTGCTCTGAGCAAGACGTTTGCTCAGAGCTTGTTTAGAATGTGATAACAGCTTGTTAATAACAGCTTTCTCATGACAATTACAACTGAATCAAATTTGTTTAGACCCAGTGTTTGTCAGAACAGTTTAACATACTATATAAATAATTTGAGAACAACCAGCATGGAGCCATTTTGAGCTTGCATTTAGACATTCAGCATGCAAAGTTAATTTAGAGATTGAGAGCAAAATGTGCTAAAAGGACTGAAGAGGTTGTAAATAGTAATAAATTATTTTTGATGGGAAATATATATTAAATGTACTTACAGGTAATAACTGAGACTTTGTGGATAAACTGACACTTAATCTGGGCTTCATGATAAATCCCTTAATCAACTCTGGATGATCCCCAATATTTAAAAGGGACAAATCTGAAAAATCAAAAAGAGAGAATTGGTCATGCATTTTAGATACAGCACCAACATATATAAAAAGGTCTATATAACAGTGTAATACATCAAAATAAAACAAAAAACATAATAAAAGTTATTCTGGCTATAGAAAGCAGTAATGAAATTGTGATCTGCAGGACTCAAAACTGCAAGCAATCAATGGCAGGTTGTGAACAATATTATTTAAGAAGAAGAACCTTTATTGTCATTGAGCACATATACATATTGCACATACATGTTACAATGAAATTCTTTCTCTGCATTTAACTCATTCCCTAGGGGAGCAGTGGGCAGCCACAGGGCAGCACCCAGGATACTAGCGCTGAGTGTCTCACTCAAAGACACACCTGGTGGGTAAACTGGCTCTAGCCATTGAGCTACCAGGCTACCATTTTAGGTACAACTTTTTTTCCTGTAGCACACTGTAGCTTTGTGGTCTGCAGGTTAAGTGTAGCAGAACCACATGGGGTGGTCTGTATGGGCGGATTGTCCAATTTGTGATTCACTATGCCACTAGTGTCACCTGACTATGATTTATACAAGCATGGATCATATTATGAATCAGTCTGTCTGCACTCTCCTCTCCTTTTTTGCTGCTGTGTTTAAGCAAAGTAAGGCACACTGTACATGACTTTAAAAATAGATCAGGGAGAATTACAAAGTATTTCGTCCTCTTCTTTAGGCCCTCATCGTCCACTAACTAGGTGACCTATGCATAAAATGGTATGGTAACTTGAAACTGCATATAATAGAAATTATTTTCATTATATACTATAACAAAATTAGTTTCACCAAGTTTGGATAAAATGGAGCTCTGGAGCCCTGATAGGAATCTGAATGATTAATAGTAAAGAACATACACCAGTATCACATCAGTTACCATCAATATAATATGAAGAATTAGCATTTCTTCATGCTTCTATTTTTAAGTGCTGATACTTTAATCTTTGAAATTATTGTTTGACTCAAAAGTAAAATGTCTTACCTCTGCACAAACATCAAGTGGTATAAACTTTGACTCAATCCTCCAGCCCTAAAAAACAAACAACCAACCAAACAGACAAAAAAAATAAATAAATAAATAAGGAAATGACAAGGTAAAGTACTATGGAAAAGAATGAGGAAAGATGAGACAAGCATTTCAACACATTGACAGAACTCAAAATGACTACCAGACCACCCAGATCTGCTATGAAGACTACTGAACCCCACAGCTGTAACTAATCCCAGCAGTCATCTTGATGAGGCAAGCACATATCTTTACGTTAACGCAGTGACTCAAATTTGCTGGTTTTAAAAAAATATGTAAAATGTAGAATATTTGGCTGAACGAAACATACAGAGAGTGTTGGCGCTTTTAGTGAGGGGTAAAAGTGCACTGCTGTAAAAGAAAGGGGTGCACTAGCTTTGTATCAATACAAAACAGGAGCATCATCACAAAATGTAAGAGGGCAAATTAACTAGTAAATGGTCTGCACTTATATGTTTTCTACCTTACTGGCTTCTGTGCAACTGTGGCTAGGAAGTCCACCAATCTCACAGTTGTTGGGTCGATGCCTGGCTCCTCCGGTCACATGTTGAAGCGTCCTCGAAGAAGACACTGAACCCCAACTTAGTTGCTCCCAGCAAGTATTGGCCAGCTGCATAGCAGCTCCCCCATCAGTATGTGAGTGTGTGTGTATGAGCTCTATACAAGTGCATACCATTTACAGTTTCCCATTCACCCATTCGCACTCACAATCAACATTGGGGGAGCTGCTATCCAGCCCCCCTGCACTCACCGGGAGCAACACATTTGGGGTTCAGTTACTTGCTCATAGACACTTAAACAAGTGACAGGAGGAGCTAGATATCGAACAAACAAGCCTGGGATTGATGAACAACTACTCTACCTCCTGGGCCACAGTTAATTGTTTTAAGTAGAATGTGTAGCATTCAGAATTCAGAAAATGTAATTGCTTTGAATAGGTATTACTTTTTTGTTTTTGTTCAACAACAGTTTTGCCAGTGAGGTTTTGTTTTCATTTATTTCTGCATGTGCCAGTGGAAATCCAGTAAAAAACAAACCAAAGTAATATACCAATACCTGAAGAGGCACACAATTAGATGTTTCACAATAAAAGTAACACACCATCTGTTTATGATAGTAAAAGTTCAATACAAGTAAAACTTAAGTTAACTATAACTATTATAGTTGCTGATGAAAAGGTGCCATCAAACATTTGTGAATAACTGTTAAATATTAGATCCCCCATTGGTCAGATTCCTCTCAGCAGTGGCATATCAAGATTCAACAACCAACTCCAAAGTACTTTATTCCACCAAAATTAGTGGCAAGCCATCTGCCACATTACAGTTTCTCCATCACCTGAGGTAAGATGTGAGAAATGCTGCTCTACAAACTCTAGCTACAAAATGACATAGCCACAATAATTTTAACGTTCCTATTGTGTGTCAAACACATTTTCATAAAAACTGATAATTTGGCTACATGTGAAATTAATTTTACAAGGTTAATAAATTTAACAACACGTTCAGCTGGACACTTGGCGATTGTGACAAACGTCAAGCATAGACCATGCTGACTAAGGATAGCTAGGTAGTTAGCAGCTCTATTTGTGCCAACCATTTACCTAAAAAGCTCAATGAATACAAACGACCATTTAGCATTTTAATTAAATATGCTGTGACACCTTCTTTAAGCAATGTTTACTCTAAAGAGCAAATGAGCCTTTTAAGGCCTCTGGCCTGACAATTTGTGACGTTAGCTAAATTAACAAGTTAACGTAACTGCTACCATAGGACAAAATATGTTACGTTAGCTTAACGATAGCTGGTGCTGCGTTGTAACATTAAAGAGATACTTAACAAAAGCAGTTAACAATGTCATTGGCACGCTCTAGCTTACAGCGTTAACGGTTGCCCACTGAGCAGAGAAACACATAGCTGCTTTGGATACAGTCTCGCAATGTTATGCAGTATAACTCAACCTAGCATGACTAGCGAATGTTAACTCAAATGGCTCGTGTATGGTAATTAGCTTGGCTATCTTAATGGTTAAATGCAGGCATATTGAGGGGTTTTGCCTCTCCCTGATTGTGTGATTTATAGAGCAACACTGAAACGTGACTTCGCTCAAAAACAACAGCGTGTAACGCAACGCTACAACTGAAGTGGATTGAAGCCACCATGCACCATCACCATGTTAGCCAGCTAGCCCGCTAACTATGGAGCGAGCGAGCTAAAAGCTAGTGAGGCCACCACGTCCACAACAGTATTCCAGAAAAATAAGTCATTCATTGCAGCAGATTGTCTCACCTGATGTATGTTTTTTTTTTCAAGTGATCGTCTTGGCTACAAAGACTTCAAATCATTCACTGGTTATCCGCACTGCCATTCACCCCTACTGTCCCGATTTGGTGACTAGTCGTCCACGGTGGGACCACTTCCTTTCACCTGGGCCTCTGCCACGCAAAACATTACGTTAATTACGCAAGTAGCGTTCGTACTCCACCACGGAAAGTCGAGTGAAGTAAACGAGAATCCCTATTCTCCGCGGTGCGCTGAAGCCTGCCCCAAGAGAAGAAAGAAAAACAGAATAAGAACAACTGGTTCACCAACTTAGATGCTTTCTTCATACAAAGAGCAATGCACTACCAAACTCAAACTGGTAAAATGTGCTGCGTCTAACTTTATGTGCTATACTGTCATAAGTCATTGTAAGTATTAAAAATAGTTCATTTTAAAAATACATTTTCGTGTTCAGCTTTCTCAGCTGTCCTCCAGATGGCAACACTACTGCACATGGGCATGACAATATATACTCACTGAATACAATGTGATATTTGTGTTTGTACTTCAACTTAACACCCCATTTTTTCACTTGTATTTAAATGCACATAAAGACATGCAATTATCTGTCCAAATGGTTTCAAAGCTGTCAGTAATACTTTTATTATAAAAGGCCTAGCACATTCAGAACTGTTGCATAAACTTCAATTAGTCTCTTTTTGTTTGTTTCCAAATTTTACTACAGTGAACTTTATGCCTCTCAGTCAGTTATAAAACTTGGGGCAACTAATTCATGTTTTATATATGTAGAGTTTTGTTTCATAATGCTATATACTTATTGCACACATTTTCATATAATGATCATAAGAAAAAAATGTGTGCCCTATAAACATATTTAACAAAATATAACTAAATTCCAAAGCCAAACCTAAACCCAAACTATGCTTAGTAGAGGTCAGAACTGGCTTTGAGTTGTGTGTTTTTACACTGCAAAACTGACATGATTATGTACTCCGTAACTGACCAACTTTTCCCCTGCCAAGCTTTTGAAATTGAGGATCATTTTTATTAAGCATTTGGCTATTAAATGTCATCTCTAATCTTCTAGGATGCAAAAATACATACTAAGCACTTATGCAGCTCCATATCAGACTCTGCCACATTCATTTTTGGCAAGCAGCACTAATATACATAAAGTAGTCACAGTGGCAGGCCTGACCAGGTACAAGACAAACTTGTCGGACCCCATTTGAACAAAGAATGTGCTGCCAATATACATTAGGGTTCTTTTAACCTTCTTGTTTAAAGAAGATAAACCATGTTCCAAGTATTTTACAGTAGTATAAAATTGCATAAATAGTGAATAGATTATAGCATTACTTTTCTGGGACTACTACTGCACACTCACTTGTGTGTAGTAATCACAAGTAAACTACTTCAAACTCAAAAGAACTTCAATGCAGTTTATATATCCTTATTGTTGTATTGGTACTTATATATTACTCCCATCTCTGACACTGCATTAAAAACCAACACAATTATTCCAATTATAATTTAAAAAGATACCATAAGAAGTAAGTTAGTTTTTGAGTCATACATTTCCCCGCTTCAAACATGTGTACTAAATCTTTTAAGTATGTGTAAAAATGCTATATTTTTTGTTGGTTTTAGTAAAGTTTTAAAGTCACAGTTTGACTGTTCATTGTTAGTATAAAACAATAGTATAAGTATATGCACTTGAATTCTTGTCTAGATTAATAACTGGTAAACATGATATATTATTATAATAAGTAAGTATAATAAGTAAAAAGCTTAGTTCTCATGAGGTTAAAAGCATAATACCACACCCAAACACACACTTGAGATGTGATTATTATTCATTGTGCTATCAGTGCAGCCCTGTTTGCACTGATCTGGAATACAAGGTTAATTGCTGTTCCTCACTGTGTGTAGGAGCTGTGTTTGTATTCAGAATAAACTGATGTCACCCTCTGGTTTGTAGATATTGATTAATGACCAATGACTATGATGTTTTGATGAAGAACATTTAGTGTCATTTATCATAGTGCTTCATTACAGACATTGTGCAAAAATAACATAGAAAGATAATTCATTGTAAAGCATTCTCTTTCCGTTGACAGGCTTTGACAAGCTAAAGCACAGCTCAACCACAAAATATTTCTTTACCATAAAACTTCTTAAAAATCCATTCATACATCTTATGAGCCATAAACTATAATACAACATAGCAGGGGTTATACTATACGTTCTGTGTGTTAAAAAACTAAATTTTCATTATTGGGCTTGTGGTGAGTGATGTACTTTCTCTATAAGATTTCAAACACTATCTTTGGCAGTTTATATTTGCTTTCTTGCAACAAATCCCAAACTATCTCCACCCCCACCCTCCTTCATTCAGACCAATTAGTTCTGTACAGGCACAGAATGTCAAAAAGACTGATTTTATCATACACTATAGTGACTTCATGAAATATTCAGACCCATTTACTTTGAGCACACTTTAAATCAATAAAACTGCAATTTTCTACACTCAATAACCCCAAATGACAAAATGAAGATGTCTTTAGAAAGCTTTGTAACTTTATTAAAATAAAATAAAAACTTTCATTAACTAAAGTATTCAGACATTTAGGTCTGAACTTAGTTAAACTCCAGAGCAGTTCATCCTCCCATAGGGTCTAAAAACCTACCAAAGCCACTGTACGATCCTGTTTTTAGCTTCAGCTCCAACAACTCCAGTTTTTGCTGTCAGCCTGGAGCAGTTTTACTTGTTACATCTCTATCTGTGTTAAATGGCTATTGGAATAAGTGTGCATCCATACATCTATAGCATATATCTCTATCTACATATCAGAGTGTGCTGTACAGTCATTTATTCTTATAATTTCAGGTTGGTTCACTTTGCACAGAAATAAACCACAAACATCTATAGTGTCTTTAAAATAGGAGCAGATCTGCTATAGGGTTATTAGGGCCACTGGTGGGCCACCTAAAGAACAAAACATGTAATATTTAGATACCTTGTTATTTAAATATATTATAAGAAATGTTTTATACTTCTGAAAAAAAAAGTTTAAGTGTTCCACAAAGAGTAAAAAAATGACAGAAATAGAAAAAAGCTACTATTTTACAAGAAACTGCTGTAATGTGTAATTGTAATTTTAAAATACAGTCAAGATTATTGACTGTATGTGATAGAACATCTCTGAATTACTTCATCAAATTTTGTGTGTAAAATCTCGTAAAATAATACTTTTATATTTTGTCAATTATTCTAACTTTTTTAGTGAGAATTTAACCTTTAAAATTGTAATATATTTAAATCGTGTCGTGAAATTCAGATTTTATAGCATTAGGAGTTTTTCCAAAAAAGTCACTGCTTCCCACCAGTGGTCCCTCTACCCTGTCATACAAGTCACTTGAAACCACATCAAAAGCTAAAAAGTAAAAAAAAAAAAAAAAAGCTGTAGTTTGTAGCAATTTAAATGCCTTCACTTGACCAGGAGTACAGTAAGTGTAATGGAAAGTAGAGAAAAGTGGCAGTTCAGCTATGTCTGATTGTGTACATGTTTCCACAAAGAATAACTTTGTATTTTTAAAAATCTCCATACAGACACTGAAACTAAACGTGTAAAACATGTTGTTTGCATTTAAAAAAAACAGGCGATCTTGCTTAGATATCACATGCATGTGCTGTTGACTCTTGCTTACTTCAGGCTAGTGTAAAAGTTATAGAAATTTAAGTCATTCAGGGAAACTTTTGGTCCAATTTTAATTCACTGATTGCTCAACATTTTTGTCCAAAAAATAACTAGAGACACAGCTCTACTGGATAACAAGTTTTTTCGTTTTGTACAAGTGGTTGACATATTTTTTATATATGATGCCCCACACGCTGAAAATCTACACTTCCTTGTAACGTGGCTGTCAACTGCACACGTGTGAGATCTCCAGTGAAGTTATAATGATCCAAATCAGTTGAGACAATATTTATGTTGATCACATGTTTTGGAAAGATAAAATATGTCATCCAGTGGAGCTGAGTGTCTGGCTGCTGTGGTTTGAATATTTTTTTGGCAATTCTATGGCACAGACAAACTAATCTAGACTGCAGTCTGACAACTAACCAAACATGAGAGGAGAAGATTCAGTGTTAGTTTGAGCATCTGCATGGTGATCGAGGACAATATGATTAATATAGAAAATAACTGAAGTTTAATCATTTTTGCACAACAAAGGCCCATGGAACAGATTAATCCAGGTTACAAAGTGACAAACACTAAATGTGAGTAGACGCCAATGCGTTTTTGGGTTTAGTGTTTGTTTCGGGATTGTGGAAAATCCTATTACTTTAGAAAAAACAAATTTATACTTTAAAAATTATGTTTATAACAGCTGAATTTTCTTTTCCCCTCTATCTGTATGAGATTGTATGTGTGTGTTCAGTGGTTGAGGTTCAGCAGTTGACTGGGCAGCGTCTTCAAGTCCATCTGTGGCAGCACCCAAAAACAGTAAAGCAGCAGCCACAGGAGCAGCAGCAGATGCAGCTCCCAGTTCTCACTACACCTACACACACAAATGAAAGAAACAAAAAGAATAGAGGTCAGGCCAAGGTCATGAAAGATACAAAAAGATTATACAGCAACAAGCAGCCAACAAGTTCTACTCAGTTATTGAGGACCTGATTCTTGTGTGTCACATAACAAAATAAAATACTCAGGATACATTTATTTTGGGTGTTCTCGTGTGCTGTGTCCCACTTTAGGGGCCACCTCCTCTGCATTTCAGACTAACCCAGTCCAGGTTGACTTTGATATTCTATTTTAGAAATGAGACTAAGCAATACCCTCTGCTGCCAACATTTGGAGGACACAGCAAGTATATGCTTTAGATCCCTCACTGTCCCACAAAGCATTGCACACCAATCACTGGTTGGAAGGCATGATCTTAAAGATTCTTGGTTCCAGATCTGTATAGAGCTGTGGCTGAAAGTCAGTTCTTCACAAAGAAATTGTTTAGAATTAGACACTGGCTCTGAACCACTCATCGAACTGGCTTGGTGGAAAAGTAGCATCTACTTCAAAAGATGAAAATTACCAAGGGCAATAACAGAAAACATGGTAAAGCTATAATTTATTATAGCAATCACTCTGTTTTTCCATGCTTCTTGTGCATGTGACCTGGTGTAATTGTGAGTAGCCTCAAAGAGTAACGTCAGTAAGGGCGCTCCAGCCATTAGGGTTGAGCTATAACTCAGTGATTAAAATACTCTCCAGATTACTGGATGAAATAAAATCCCAGCCGATAGATTTAATTGTTCAACAAAATGTGAACAATCACCTCATGGTGATACAGACTAGCTCAGGCAGACAGTATTTTAAATAATGAATGTGGCCTTAGGATGGCGTTCCAGGATTCCAGGCTAAAAGGTTGAGATGCAGATTGGGGGCAAAGGTGTTGGAAGATCTGACTCAGGATACACCTCTGTAGTCCCTTTATTGTGCCTCCGTTAGAGGCAGCATAGCAGCCAGGTGAGATAACAGCAGCAGGAGCTGCAGAGTCTATATGTAAGCAAGATAAGAGGGAAATATTCTCACCAAAAGTCAGCGTTGTCAGCTTTTCTGGTTGCTGCAGTCACACCTCTCTGACTGTCCTGTGACAAGGGAAAATACCAGACACAGGCTCTAAGTGCACTTTATCAGAGACAATATTTATCTAAGGATAGTCATAGCTTCATAAAATGGAGAAAGGAAACTGAGTGTCAAACTCACAATGGACTCAGTGAAGCGAGTCCCCTTTCTCTGACGAAGAATTGTAGGGAACTGACTTTCATCCTGTCTGCTGGAACTTCTAGTGTTGTACCTGAAAAGACAAAATACATTAGTTTGTCTTTTAACATGAGAGCAGACACTGGAAATGTAGCTAGAAACACCATTATGTATACATGGACATTTTTAATCACTGAAATAATGAAACAAATCTAAGGACCTACTTTCCTGTGATACTGGTTCCTGTCCACATTTACTACAATGTCTACTGTAATATCACTAGCATAACTGAACTAACCAATTTCTCTCAGGTGATTATGGTTTTAAGCATTTCCAAAACATGACCCTAATCCTCTTCTGTATTTAATACAAGTAAGCAATTGGATAAATGTAGAGGGACATATAAGATGCATGTTTTTTAGTTAAAACAATGAAATCTGGAAAGGGAAGCACAAGGGTAGAGAAATACAAAACTAACTAACTAGTGGCATAAACTAAAATTTGAGAATATTCAGAAGATTGAGGATTTTGAATAGGCAAATGGTGGAAAAACAATTCTGCAATTCAATATAAAGAGGTAATTGTGTAATGAGAGAAGTTTGCAACCCTTTATTATGAAATTGTAAGATAAGTAAACTAAAGATTTTGGTTCTCAACAAAATATTTAATGCCCATTCAGCTAATGGAAATGTTCCTTAATCAGAAAGTTCAGGGGGTGCAAATTTTTCCACCAATATATTTATGTATTTACTTTACCAGTTTTCATATACAATTTGGTCAAATAACATATACACTAGCAGAATGTGCATTCTTATTATGTTAGCTGTGGGATTAAGACTACATCCCCCTACATGCTATTTCAGTGTAAGGGGCTGCAAACTTTTGCACCCAACTGTAGATAACTTTGTTCAGTACATTTAAGGAAATATCTGAGCAAACTGAGAGAGGCCAGGTCAGACCATCCCATCCATTTCCATAACACTGGTTTCCCCCTGGGTAAAGTGTGTTTCTCACTGTACCAGGAAGCTGACTAAGAATAGAAAGCCTACCTCACACACACTATGTTTTCACTGCTGGAGCCTGGGCTCTGTTGCTCAGGCTCACTGAGATCACCACTGTCTGCTGGATTATCATCACTCCAGAGACCTCCTGTCTTCGTCCCGGACAACAAACACTGCTCCTGGGAGTCAGGTGCTTTGTCAGTTTCCTGGTTGGTCTTAGTGATCACCTAGAGAGAGAAACAAATGATGAATCCCAATTTTTTGTGGACTTTAAAAAAAGTTTTGGACTGAAGCTGGTGATTGAAAATTGGCTGATTGAAAATGAAAAGATACTGCATATACATACTTCTTAAGACACATGGAGACATCATATTTTTTATTACTGCAAAAAAGCTGATGTGTGATGTGGGGGAACAGAGTACATTTAGTTATATAGTTAGATAATTAGAAAATAGTCAACCAAGATGGGCTTATTGAAGAGGTCACAAAGAGGACAAGAAGTCACAGGTTGTCATGTTTAGAGGAATGCTTAAGATCAAAGTAGGCACTTTGTTGTTACAAGGCCCAAAGCAATGTAGTAGATAGTGGGTCCTGGGGTCACAAGATCTACAAGAAAGTGCAATAAAGGGTTTTATTCTGTTCTTTCTACAATTCTTCCAAGAGGAAAAATTTCTATCACAGTGACAAGTGTAGTGAAAATTGCTCTGAGGCATGAATTCAACTAATCAGCTGCAGCAGGCTTCTGCCCAATCTCAAATGACAAAAAAACATTTAGATAATTGGCCCTGTTTCTGGATACTGCCATGACATCTTTACATACCTCAGAAAGTTTCATGCAGTATTCACTGTTGAACTAAGTTTTTCCAATAAATAATTCAGAATAACAGAGAAGAGCAGCATCCCACAGACCAGCTCTGAGCTGTCAAAGATCATTAGAGGAACAGAAGAGTGACACTGTGCATGATGACTGACAGTGGGTCATCTGGTTGCTAGATGTGATACTGTCAAAGTATGAACACACTGTTTTGTGTTCCTGTTTAGGAAGACGGACCATTAGTGACACACACACACATACACACACAGGCCCTGAAGCATTAACACTGTTGGTCTTAAAACCTGATGTGAAATGGCTGTATTTTATTTAGGCACCACTGAATAAGCTCACATTTACCTTCTTATTCTCTTGTATCAAGTCCACTTTATTCTCGAAATCTTCATGGAGCAGGTTGAGTGGTAGGTCATCTGGAAGAGTCTCTGAAGCTGGTGCTGGCTGGAGAGCAGATACACTCAAAACAGAAGGCCAACTCTGCATTTCAGTATCTGGTGGCTCTGTAAACATGGGTTCCTCTTTGTAAGGGTAGAACAGATCCATTGGTTCAACAGGTTCACCAACTAGATCATCTGTGGGAGAACTTTGATCAAAGTCTGCATGAAATAAGCTGATGTGTTTTGGTACCCTAGCTGGTTCATAACACAATATCCCTGTCCTGCCATTTGAGTCTGTGTCGACTGGATGTGGTGCGTTCTGTTGTGTACTGGTCATCTCCTTTTGAGAAAAGGCATAATCATGTATCTCCTGCTTAGTCTTCACAGGTTGAGACTTAACATCTATAGAGGGAGTCTGAGTGGTGAAATTCTGATCAGTGTTATCCGTCAAAGAGTTGTGATAGGGAAGCTTGCTTGCCTGTTTGGCTTCACTTATTTCCACATTATCTGTTGTGTGCAGATTGCTTGTGTCTACAGTTACAAATGGGCTTCTGCCTTCATTGTCACTGGAGTCACGAGTCAAATTATCAGGACTTTGAGGACTGTTGGTATCTGTGTCAGTTCTAGTACTCTCAGGTACCTCTGGCTGGTGTACCTCTTCATCTCCAGGATGAGTTTGTCTTTCAGAGTCACTTGTTCTCTCTTCACCCTGCTCTTCTGTCTCACTAAAAATGGAGATCAGAGGAATATTTGTTCCTCTGCTTGATTCAAGACTTGTGTTGAATGCTCCCTGTTGTTTGTTTGGATGTGTAGTTGCATCAATACTCTCTTTGCAAATGGTTTTCTGATGATCTGGGCAGTCTGTTAGAAATCCTACTCTTGCTTTGTCTGGAGTCATTACGACATTCTCATCCATTTCCTTTAAAATCCCTGATATATTTTTTGTGTCCACTCTTTCGTCATCTAACAGAGGATCTGTTTTCTGACATTCATTTTCCACTTCAACATCTTCAGAGTTATTTCTCCCATTCAAACATTTAGTCTGACCATTTATTTGTCTTTCATGGTCCAGCGCATCTCCCGTCAAGTCCACAGTTTTCTCCAGGTCTCTGTCAGTGCTCTCTTCAGCACTTGTTTGCTTAATGAGTTCTTCAAAATGGTCCGATATTGGTAGTTCATTGCTGGAGGTGAGTTGGGACTGTTTAGTTTTATCAGTTTCAAGGAGATCTTTAGCATCAGAGTTGGCCAGTCCTTCTTGGTCTCTAGGTTGTTCATCTTCTTGAAGATTTGTACACATTGGTTTAGAGCCTGCTTCTTTTATAATCTCAGTTTCACTGTGATAGGGTACCATGTGCTGATTGTGACTCTCATATTTTATATCTTTCTCTTTCACCGCTTCTATTTGTTTTTTCTCAGAATGCCCTTGGAGTCCACCCTGAGTGCTCTCCAATGAGCTCAGTGAGCAAATCCCTTCATCAATATATGACTCGTTAATCAACTGCTGATCAGGGCCTTTGTCCTCTATAAATGGAAAGAATCCTTCATCAATATGAGTAATTTCCACAGGGGTAGCACGGTACACATCCCACACCATTTCACTGTCACACAAAGAACTGTCAGATCGGCTTTCACAAAACTTTTCTGGCATCACTCCAAACTCGCTTTCCCAAGAGTCAGGTGAGTTGATTGCTGAGTCGCCAATTACTGAGTCAGGCACTAAAGAGCCAGTGGGCGAGTAAGTGTCAGACAGCTGTGGGGAGTTCGAGGTTGACGTGGCCATGACCTCACTGACAGGTTCCTTGGTGTCCTCATGCATTTTGCTGGAGATGTCTTCTGTGTGGGGGGAATTGACCAAGAAGTCCTCACTGGACCAAGATCGAGCTGTAGCTGACCTAAACGATGGTGACATGGCACTTCTGTCTTCTGACACAGACGAAATTAAGATTTTAGGTGGGGGTTGGCCATTGTCCTTCTGGAACATGTAAGACCTCTCCCTCACTCTGCTTCGGTGAGCACTATTCCTTATATAGTAGTCACTGTCACGAAAGTTGAGTCGACCCATAGAGACACTTCGTTCAATCACATGGCATGGCTCCTCCGGCTGAGACAGAAACAAAGGCATCGATACAAATCTGTCATTCAGAAATGTGTGTTTTGTCAAATATCTAATGTTGGACGCAGGTCCTCAGTGCACTATAAGCAGGGATTCTTACCTCCTCTAACCCAGGGAAGTGTTCCAAGAACTGCGACACATATGTTATAATGCACTGCTCATCTGGTGCGTTGATAGTCACATCTGGGCAGATGAAATAACAATTACAACTGTGGCATTTTTGGCTTAAGGCTCTCAGGTCAATTAGTCATTCTTATGTCCATCACAGGCTCCTTTTGCCCCACAAGCAAATAAACTAGCCTTTTTACATGGAGGTTACATGTCTGAATGAGACAACACATCCCTTTTCTGTAAAAGTCTCGAAAGAAATCTTACCAGGTCAGATTACACAATTTCTGTAACATTTAAAACACTGACCTGAATTCTGTCACAACACAAGGGTATTTTACCTTCAACAGTAGTTGAAGGTAAAATATACAGAGAGATATAGTAAATGCACATCTTTTATGTCTTCTTAGATTACTTGAGAACTTGTCTGTGCTTAATTTTTTCCCCACTCACAGTGAAGTAGGGACACAGGAAAATGTTTCTCACGACACTCTAGTATATATAGAAACATTTTAATGTCACTGATTTGCAAACGTTGCAGCATCACCTAGGCAGGTCAATAAGGTGAGTATGAGAAATAACCAGATAAAATTTATATGTAAACCTAGCAATTGTCTTGTTACCCTCAGGCTCCAGGAGGCGTGGGATACCCAGGCTGTAATGGGCTATCCTGAAGGCATCTTCCATATTCTCTCTGGGACTCCTTAGCAGTGCCTTCCTCATGTCTACCAGGCTGTGGTCAATGGACTTAATGACAGCCAGGAAGGCCAAACCACTTGTCCAGCTCTTTGCGAAGTCCTGGACTGCTACACCATACCTACAAGATATTAAGTAAGTTTACAGACCATGCTGTTCATATTCGGTGGGAGTATACTTTTAATAGATGTGGATCAGGAAATTATGCCTGAATTTTGCACGTTACTGTTTTAATTCTAATTTAAATGCATTCACCTATATAGCTTGAAGAAAAGTCTTTTTTTATTTTATAATATTTTTGTTTTCATATTTTGGTAACTCAAGGTAAACAACTCTTCCAAAACACACTCACTTGCGTGTTTGCTTCTGAACCCACTGCAGCAGTTTCTTGATGGCCTTGCTGTGTTCTCGCATGGCCGTGGACACTGACTGTCTCTCTTCTGAAGGTGTGCTGCAGTAGGACATGTCAGAGTCAGAGCTGGTGGGGATGGACGTAAGGCTGGAAGAGGAAGGATACCGGCTCCTGATGTTCCCTGTGAGTTCCTTAATCTGGAGGGAGACGGAGAGTCGGATAAGTTTTCCCTTTAGTCAACAGTTGCTGGTTTATTCCGAGGCTAAGTATCAATTTCATCCATGTTTCTCCGGCAAATTTATGCTGACAAGGGATTTGCTGAATACTGATGAAAACTTGTTATAAGAAACTCAAAAATTGCTTAGTTGTTTCACCAGCAAGCCCCATTTCCTATTGAAAGTGAAATAAAAGCCAAAAGTATAGCACAGACTGTGGGCAGAAATGATCTAATGTATAAAGTAAAGTAAGGTCTGCTTAGATTCAGGTAAAAGATTCAGTCAATAATAACATCAATTACATAATGGTTACTTTTGCTGCCATGATACATAATGGATGTCAAGTTTTTGGGGATTTCTGCTTCAACAACTGCCCAAAATTGAAAACGGCATAAGTAAACCACAGGAGATGCAGGAATAACTGTTTCTTCTGATTTTTCCTTATTTATTGAAGCTTTCTTCAGTAACAAAATGGGATTTGCTGGCTCATAACAGATTGATAACCTTACAGAGTGAAAGTAAAAAGAAAAATACAATGTAACATTATATTATAGCCACTGACAATATGGGCCCTTTAATCCCACAATAATGTTACAGGTTTAACCTAAGTTTAAAAGACAGAGAGCATCATTTACTTTCCGTACAAATAACTCAACATGCATATGGCTAATTAGCATACCATGCTGAATATGCATACAATACTCTTTCCTTTTACACTACATGTCACACAAATACTGATAACACAAACCCAAAACATGTTGTACTGTTGTAACTAAAATGAACATACCAGTAGTTTACACAATCATTCATACCAGTAACATGCCTATGGTAAACCACACTGATGAAGCATCCCCTTCTTATTTCTTTTGAGTTGAAAGAGTAAAACAGACACTTTTCAACACTTTCAGATTAAATTCAACCTACAACTCTTATCTCACAGTCTGCATGTGCATCTGCAGCCAGATCACTTACGTATACTGCACATACAATATGTTTGTTTTCCCTCTCCTCAGAAATGGTGCTTAAGTAGTCACCTATTATTTCTTATTAACTTTCTTTCTATCTTATTAATGTTGCTTAGCAACCATTCCTTCCCTCACTAATATTAATATATTTCCCCTTTTTTTCGTAATTTTGTGTTTCATTTATTCCATTTTAACATTACTTCCTTCGAAGTTCAACATCACAATGGAAACATTTCAACAAATTACATCAGAAGCAAAGCCTTTAAACAGCCAAAAGTTTTATCCAGCGCTGTTAGACCACAGTTGTGGAATTAAAAATTGCTCTTCAGCGCTTCCTCTTCCTCCTTCTTAACCTGTTAAAACACTTCTACAATGTATTTTGTGGTTTTGAGCATTCTACATCGGTTACATAGCACTGTAGTTCCATGCTTCTTAACAACAGTTCTTAGAGGGCTGTTTTTAAAAACATTTCAAAACTCACCCAAAACTTCAGAGGTGGTACAGTACTTTCTCACCTATATAAACTAGGATCCTTCCAACTAAACAAGGGCACATGCCGTTCCAAGTCTGTGTCAGACGTTCTAAAGCAATCCCCTGTATTGTCAGAATGAAAGTTTTTGCAATGTCTTGTCTGGACGGCTTCAAAAAAAGTTTTTTTATTTACAATGGAATAATAATCCCTTTTGGATGTCTAAAATAGGTCCTGCAAAGATACTACATACTGCACAAGTTCTCCATAGTGAACCTGTATTGAACCTTAGGGTCAAATTAGGTCTTATTCTGATAGTCAACTTATTTTAGACATCTATGGACATCCATAACATGTCATAGACAGACATCTTTGTTTGGAGTCTGGTTTATGTCTACTGACCTCCAAAAATGGTCCCTATCAAATGTCTTGATGCTGAACCTATCAAGTCAGTGGACTTTTAAACTAAGTGTTATATAAACATTATTTTGGAGGTCAGTAGACATCCATGTTTTGGATGTCTACTGACCTGTGCATACAAAACCAATGTCCTAAATCTAAAATGAAAATCAAGTTTGTCTCGTGTAGATGTTCAGATAATGCATTTAAAATATGTGTTCAGTAGATGTTGAAATTCAAAGTTCACAAGATATCATAACAACATCAATGCATTTGTTCATTTTGAGCCTTGTGTGTAATAGATCGAATTTGACATAAGCCTGCACCCAGGCTCCTTAGAGCCACCGACTGACCAGTGTCAGCTGTCATTCCTGGGGAGGGGAACAATCTTATTTCAGCAAACTGTGTGTTGAATTACTGGTCCAAGCAAAGAAGATAAACCCAGGATGTTATTTGGCCATGTTTCTATGTGTCTTTAGTAGTGACAGTGCAGTACACAGAGGGTACTGATAAAAACAGCAGCTATTACAGGTAGGCTGGTTCTAACTGGGATGATTTCATCTCATCAGGACATTAATTCATGGAGTACTAAACAGGCCTACTGGGCACAGGCCCAGGAGCCTGAAAAGTAAGGGGTTCACAATAATTTTGATACTGTTCAGATTACAGTTAAGATCAGTTTAAAGACACAAAACCACAAAACACCATGATCACAAAAAGATGCATAACATAACATGCAACTACAAATTCAGGTAACACAAATAGAAATCAAATGGAAAAAGACAAACATCCAACGACCACAAGCACACAACACAAACCTTCCAAAAAACAAATTTAAAAATGATCACACGCCAGAGAAAGGGTGGGGGCACAGGGGGACTTCATCTGTCCATGAGGAAACAAGTGAAGTCAACAGAGTTAGACAGTTTAGACCAAAGCTCATTCTCATCATTATCACTGATCCCAGCTCATACTTGGCAGTATTCTTAGCTTTTTTACAGTGTATTTCTCCAGAATGAGAGTGGTGTGTGAACAGTGTGAACTGTGGAGATAATTGTTTCCTTATGATGTCCATCTTAGGTACTGAACCAACATGTGGATTGCATTAACTTCCCAGTGAGCTTCACTTTGATGGACTTTTGTGAATGGGTAGAGCACAGGCAGTAAAGTAGACACTTTACTCTCACACGTGACCCCATTTTGAGTGAAAACCAGAGGAAAGAAGGGGAAATGGAAACATTTGCATGAGAGCAGATAAAGAGTTTTAAAATTATAGCATTGTTGAAACAAAGTGGCAGAGAAGATGACATTACCTGAAAGAAGAGGATGATGTTCCAGATGAGACCCAGGATGATGGAGGAGTTTCCATCGGCAACATCAGCTGCATCAATGCTAACTAGCTTTACCTGAGAACACAGACATTACAAAAGCATCAACATGCCAGCCATTCATTAAGCTGTGCAACAGCTGATTGGCTGAGGTACTCACATTTCTCTCCTCAAGGAAAGACAAGACCTTGGCGATGTTGTTGAGTCTGAAAATACGATGGGAGGACTTCTTGAACCCATGAAGCTGAAATATTCAGAATAACAACAATATAATAAACTTATGTGTACTGTCTTTACAGCAAGAAATACTGCTACTACCAATAGGCTCATAATATCAGTTAGTGCGATCATTACATATTACTCTGTGTTAAAATGTCTGAAACAAATTGTAAGAGTCTGACCAGCTTGCAGCCGGAGAGTTCCTCCAGCAAAGCCATGAGGATGCGTCCATCCTGGATGTCACGGAAAAGGTCATGGACCTCAATAGGTGGATTACACTGAGGAAGAATACAAAGAAAGAAACAAGGAACAATGGAGAAGCAAGATATTCCAACAAAGTTGACACAGCCATAACTGGGATGTTATTTCAAAGTTTTTGACAGCTTTGGTAACATGGATATCAATGGAATTGTAATTAGAAATCAATTTGACTATTAGATGATCTGTGTGGGTGGGAAAGCATTGTGAACAAGAGTCATGAAAATTATAAATCCTTTTGATGATAGCAGCTAACATTTTGGACTTCAGCTTTTCTGTCTCCTTAAAGGTTGTATCGTGGGCTCTAGTGGCATGTAATATTTTAGTGAATATAATCATGATCATAAAACTATATATAAAGTGGGGAAAATAGTTCTTTGATCCCCTGCTGATTTTGTAAGTTTACCACTTACAAAGAAATGAAGGGTCTATCATTTTTTTCATAGCTTTATTCTAAAGTATAGAGGCACAATATCAACTGGAAATGCTGAAAAAGCACAATACAATTGTTATAAATTGAGATGCATTTCAGTGAATAAAATAAGTATTTGATCCCCAAGCAAAATATGACTAAGTACTTGTTGGAGAAAACCTTGTTGACAAGCACAGTGGTAAGATGTTTCTTATAGTTGGTTATCAGGTTTGCACAAATCGCACAAGGCATTTTTGTCCACTCTTCTTTACACATCTTCTCTAAATCCTTAAGGTTTCTTGGCTGTCGCTTGGCAACTCAAAGATTCAGGTCCCTCCATAGATTTTTGTATAGGATTAAGGTCTGGAGACTGGCTAGGCCACTCCATGACCTTAATGTGCTTCTTTTTGAGCCACGCCTTTGTTGCCTTGATGATATGTTTTGGATCACTGTCATGCTGGAAGATCCATCCACGACTCATCTTCAGTGTCCTGGCTAAGGGAAGGAGGTTCTCATCCAAGATTTTACATAACATGGCACTGTCCATTGGCCCCTCAATGTGGCAAAGTCGGCCTGTTCCTTTAGCAGAGAAACACCCCCAAAGCATAATATTCCGACCATGGCTGCGTATTGTGTTAACAATGGTTTGTTTGATGACTGGGGTCCCAACTGCCTTAAGATCATTACTAAGCTCCTCCTGTGTAGTTCTGGGTTGATCCCTCACTTTTCTCATGATCATCCTTACCCCATGAAGCTCCAGACCAAGGGCGGTTGCTGCTTAGTTTGTATTTCTGCCATTTGCATCGTTCATTGGCAGACCGCAGGAAGGATTGTAGACCTAAATGAGTGAGTTGACCACCCTGTAAGCAAGAGACAGAGCTTTGAACCTGATGCGAGCAGCTACAGGAAGCCAGTGTAGAGATCTGAAGACTGTTGTGATGAGTCCTTTTTGGCTGATTAAAAATGAGGCGAGCTGCCACATTTTGGATCATCTGCAAGGGTTTGATTATAGATACCGGTAACCCCATTAACAAAGCGATCCAGCAATCAAGACGAGATATGACCAGCGCCTGTGCAATGAGTTGGGTTGTATATTCAGTGATGTATGGTCTGATCTTCCTGATGTTATAGAGGGCAAATCTGCAAGCCCTAGAGACTGAGGAGATGTGGTCCTTAAAGCTCAGTTGGTCGTTGATGATGAACCCCAGATTTTTGGCCGACTTAGTGGGGACAATCACTGTAGATCCAATGTTGTTGCTGATGTTGTGTTGTGTTGAAGGTCTGGCTGGGAAGACAAGGCCTTCGGTAGGTTGAGCTGAAGATGTCTCTCTCTCATCCAGGCAGAGATGTCTGAGAGACAAGCAGAAATGCGTGAGGAGACAGTGGAGTCATCCGGTGGAAAGGACAGGAAGAGCTGTGTGTCATCAGCATAGCAGTGATAGGAAAGACCATGTGAGCGAATGATAGAACCCAGGGATGTAGTAGAGATAGAAAAAAGAAGAGGATCAAGAACTGAACCCTGCGGCACACCAGTAGAGTAGCTACCCGCCAGGATACCTTGAAGGTTCGTCCCGATAGGTAAGACTGCTCGTTCCATTGTCTTGGCCAGAAATAGAACAAGTGAGACAGGCCGGTAATTCTCCACAACGGAGAGATCAAGAGAAGGTTTCTTGAGCAGTGGGGTAATCTGGGCCTGCTTGAATGAGGTCGGAAAAGTCCTTGTTGTGAGAGATGTGTTGATGACTTGCGTAATAGCTGGCATTAGTGCGGGTGCAACTGCTTGAAGGAGAGTGGAAGGGATCGGAGCAGGTGGTCAGATAGTTAGGGAGGAGGAGGGTGGATACATCGTCCTCAGTCGGAGTTAAAAATGAGGAAACCGATGCAGTGTTGGAAGAAGTTAGCAGGATGTGACTCGCCGTGTGGAACTGATTGATGAAGATATAGCCAGCCAAATAAACAAAAAAGCTGAGTCCTTCAAGTTATATTCACTAGCACTGGATGAAAGCAACGACTTAAAAGACACTGCTCAGCTATTAATTTTCATCCGAGGGATTAATGATAGTTTTGACATAACAGAAGAATTTTTGAGCATTGAGTCCCTGAAGGGAACAACTCGGGGAGAGGATTTATATAACACGGTGTCTGCTGCCATTGAGAGACATAAGCTACTTTGGAGTAAACTTGCCAATGTCACGACAGATGGATCAACAAATTTAACTGGAAAAATAATCCAGGATAAAGTGAAGGAGGAAAACCCTGAGTAGGATTTTATTTTCCATTACTGCATCATCCATCAGGAATCGCTTTGCAAGTCTATATTGCAGCTTAATCATGTCGTGAATCCAGTCGTAAAACTTGTCAACTTTATACGCGCACGGGGACTTCAGCATCGTCAGTTCATCAAGTTCCTAGAGGAAACTGATGCGGATCATCAGGAGTTGCTGTTCCACTCTCATGTCCGCTGGTTGAGTTTGGGCAAAGTGCTTCAACGAGTGTGGGACCTGAAAGAGGAGATTGGCGTATTTTTGGAGTCGGTAGGTAAATCTGAAGAATTTCCTGAGCTAAGCAACAACAACTGGACTTCAGCTTTTTTTGCGTTTGCTGTGGACATATTTTCACACTTGAATGAGCTAAATGTGAAACTACAGATCAGTTTGTGCAAGTCATGTACAAACATGTTACAGCCTTCAAATCTAAGCTAACTTTATTCTCCAGACAAATTGCAAACACATCTTTCACTCATTTCGCCACACTTGGCAGGCAGAAAGAGGCAACGCGAAACATAAAGAAATACAGCAAATTACTGGATGACCTGCACGGAGAATTCAGCCATCGCTTCTCTGACTTTGAAAACATTGAAAAGTCACTTCAGCTGGTGTCCTGTCCCCTGTCACAAGACCCTGAAACCGCACCACAAGAAGTGCAAATGGAACTGATCAATCTTCAGTCTGACTCCGTCTTAAGGAGAAGTTCAGCTCTCTTAAACTGAATGACTTTTATGCTTCACTTAACGAAGCCATGTTTCCAAACCTCCGGAAGACGGCACAGAAGATGCTGACTTTGTTTGGTTCGACCTACGTATGTGAGCAGACATTTAGCGTCATGAACATCAACAAAGCCCCTCACAGATCCAGGTTAACTGACCAACACCTGACCAGCAAAACAAGGAGTTTAACAACACTGTTCCCACTGAAACTGAACTTGAGTTTTGAGTTTTTCTGCTGCATTTATTCAACTGAAAATTTTAATTAATGCATTTGGAAAACAATTTGACAATGAGCTTTGCATATTCATGCTTTGCTACGTTATATTTTATATATATATATATATATATATATATATCCTGGCCCAGTCTGTCAAATTTTAGAACCCAATGTAGCCCGTGAGTCAAAAAGTTTGCCCACCCCTGGGTTAATGTGATGCAAAGTAAAGAAATAGAAGAAGTCAGAAATAAATTGCGTTTCAATGTCCTTACTAGCTAGGTAGACTAGCTAGTCTTTACACAGTCAGTCTTCACACAAGGAGGGCTGACACTCCAGCCCAACAAGTGTCTTAATTGGCTAAAGCTGTAACCGCCCCCTCGTTAAAACCATTAGGAGCACCTTCTTGAATTGACCAGACTAATCAGTGTACCACATGAGCACATATACAGTCTGTGGGAGCCAGAATTATTGTTGGTTGGTAGGGAAATTTACTGACTGAAATAAATCTCAATTTCTAACATTTGTATCATGTCTTTTTTGCAATTTTTGGTTAATAATCTGTCTCTATACTTTCGAATACAGTTATGATAAAAGTAAAAGATCCATCATTTCCTTGGACGTGGGTAAACTTACAAAATCACCAGGGGATCACATAATTGTTTAATATAATAAAAAAAATAAAATAAAATCATTGTATGCAGTCTTATTCAAGACAACATTGAAGTATAATAGCTCTTTTTGTTACTTGCCCAAAAGGTTTGAACTAAGGCACCATTCACCATTTGGTTTGAGGCCTCTGTGATTAGCAAATTGCTAGTATTCATCAGGGTTTTCGGTGTTATGAAGTGGGTGATATACAAAACTCATTTAATTTTCCAGTTAATCCATTCAGCAGAGATCCTAAAGAGCATAATCAGTGTTAGAAAACAAAGCCATGCCAATGTCTTTGTCAAACACACCCTAAGCACACCCTCGAACACACCCCTTTCAACTAATTGCCCAATTGCACAGCCTTAAGAGCTGCATATCATGAATGCTGGGTCTTGTTTGTTTTCTGAGAATCTACTGCACCTACTGGTAACTTGTTTGCCATGTAGCAATAAAAAATATACTAAAAACCTGTATTATTCTGGTTAGTCACATTGTACTGCTATTATTTTGAACAATACTGTACAATCATACTATGAAATTTGAGTTTGATCAAATAACCAAGTGTAGCCTATCTAGATACAAATCTGTAACTCACAACAGGCAGTGCATGAGCCAACATTTAGTCCTGTTACAAGTAATTTACTTTGCGAACTTGTCTAAACATGGTGTGTGTGTGTGTGTGTGTGTGTGTGTTGGAAGGTAAAATCACTGGAACTTTCCAAGATGAGAATAGACAAATGTATGATTGTCAGTTAGTGGGTCAGAGATTTGATGCTGGGCCAAAGAGTGAGTAAGACAAGAGAGGCTCATTGTGTGAAAGAAAACAAAAGACTTGATCAGTCGTTCAGACTCAAAGCTCACCCTAGCTCACCCTGACTTACCCTGGTTCAGGACTCAAAACAGAAATGAAAGATAAGCTTAGAAGTGAAACTACAGAGTTTCGAAAGAAACACAGCCTGTCAGTGTAAACATGTTGATATGAGGTGCTGCTGGAGCTAACTGACTCTGTACGACAGGTGTATGGTTATATTCAAATATAATGTGAGGATTCACTTGTGTGAAACATTTAAAGATAACTTATTGGACCAAAGAAGTTTTCGCAATTTTAACAATTAATTGATTAACCCAGAAATTAAGAAGTGCAAACCATATAAAGCTGGTCAGTGTGAGTTTGACCTTACAGTTTATACTGTCATTAAGATACAAAACCACCCCTTCACCTCTGTGTCCTGTTCCCAGGAGTTAATTGTTTTTAACATTGTGTTGTGTTCTGTCTGTATTTGCTTGTTAATTGAAGCTTAATGAGATGCATGACAGTTGTAACAATCCGTTCTGTTATTTTGCATGTATTCATTTTTAATTCTTTTTTGTCCTTTCGGCTTATCCCGTGAGTTCAGTGTCGCCACAGCGGATCATTGTCTGCATGTTGATTTGGCACTGTTTTTACGCCAGATGCCCTTCCTGATGCAACCCTCCCCAGTGGACTGGCACTGCACAGCTGGGGAAGGGAATTGGCTGTTAGGTTCAGTGTCTTGCCCAGTGTCTAGCCCAGTGTCTAGCCCAGAGACACTTCGACATATAGCCGGGGATCGAACCACTGACCCTGTGGTCCGTGGACGACTGCCTTACCGTCTGAGCTACAGCTGCCCCATTTTGAATGTGTTCAGTTAATTAATATTAATAACTGACATTTACCAATAAATGGGCTATGGTCTAATTTCCACATTAATTCATGTAGACAAAGATTGCTAATCTTTATGCTAATGACTTGGCTGTCACTAACTTCAATAAAAGTAAAAATAAATACTAAATGAAACATAGAATTTTTTATAATGCATATATAAAAATTAAAAACATCCCTGTTTGTTTCATTTGTAAAAGAATAATTCATTTATGTTCCCATCTGTGCCTCCAAACCTCTAGTTTCTATCTCCATTTACTAACAGGGTTCTCGTCGGTCTAATCTTCAATTTGGTTCAAAGCCCCAAGCAGCAGGGTAGTGTACTACTCATTCACCCACACATTGTTTACAGCTACCGTAGCTGGGTGGTGTGGAGAGTAAAGTGAACACTTTAGATTAGCTAGACCTGCAAGAGCACAACTGTTTTCTCAGATAAACACACACATGAAATTTCAATGCTGCACAAAAGCAGTTCCATACAACCACGTGTAATTTAGGGGGGCTGCAATTGTTACATACAGCATCTGTCTGAACTGGAGCATAAAAGCCATACAGCAAGCATTGTGGGGTAATCAAAGCTCTATGAGTGTGTAGTAATTGTGAAGCAACCATAAATTTAGGGCCGAGCGGCAATAAAAGAAATTACCTTATACCCATGTAGTAAATAAAAGCTCATTATGTAGTGTGTAAACCATGATTATGGTTTCTCATCTTTGTGCATTTTTTGCGTCCACCATTTCATGAAGTAATAAACAAACCTTTTCTAAATGTAGGTTCATCCATCGAGTGAAAGTCCTCTTCTGAACCACTTCTCTTTCAACTGCAACACAGAAAAAAAGGAAAAGAAATTTAGCCGTCAAGAAACTGAGGGCCACATACAGATCAGAGTCTGAAGAAGCAAGTGAGCATGAATCACCTGTTGCCAAAGGCATATCACCATAACAAAGAAACAGCATGGGAACCGTGGGCACTCAGCCACATACACTTTTGCGTGCTCACGAGCACACACACACACACACAGAGAGACAGTTTAAACAGAATTGTATAGGCTCATGAACATGAACATCTCAGCCATATTTTGGTATTTTTAAAAAAAGGGGAAAGAGCAGCAATGATCTCCAATACTACAAAACCAATTGTAGTCAACATATAAGGGTGTTGATTAGTCGAAGCTATGTACACTGTAACACCCTAGATATCACAGCTGCAGGCAAGACTGTCAGAGAGTTCAAAGTCACTGTTGCTGGCTCCAACTAATAGTCTGCCAACTTTTCTCATGAAAATTTTAATTATTTTTTAAATGTCCAGGACACATTGCAATGTTGAATGTTATTGCTTTATACGTTTTTAGGACTTATAGAAGGTTTTTTTAACACTTTTAGAATTTAGGTAAAATATTTTGTGATGTTTTCAAGAAAGCTAATGGAGCTAATGTGAAATCACATATGCGTTTTCACAAAGACATTTTTAGAAATGAAAAAGCTGCCATCAGTTGACTGATGAATGTGTAGGTCAACATCATTTAAATCAATCAATGATACCAATACCAATGTAAACCTGTTAAAAACTAAATAATAATAACAATAATAATTTAAGTGGTAACGTGTTGGGCCTGTGTTACTCTGCATGGCATGCATAGTTTTATCAATGATGACTCATGCTCCCATAACCACTATTTCACAATTTGAGTCTGATGAATTATGGGATTGTCATCCTGAAATATGTTCATGAAATCAGGGAAGAAAAAAATCCACTGATGGAAAAACTCTACTCTTTGCATTAGTTAGGGTTGAGTAATTTGTTGCCAGTTGAGACATATTAATCACTTCAGCAATTATCCAGTGGACCTATTTGGTTAGCTAAATCCAGGTGGTGACTTTTTTGGGGGTCAGGCAGTGTAATTATGAAAAAGTGCTGGTCAGTGTAATAATTGTTGGAACATTACATTGATATCTCAGGCCTGCTTTGACTCTGATGCACCACAGTACACAAAGCAGACATATGGTGCAATGATAAAGACAGGAGGGGAGGAGCTCTGCAGGGGTTACCATGGTAGCAGAGTCAGCTGTTATTCACCAATTATGTCCAGTATAGCTCACCAGAGTGACTAACCCTGCACTGAACACAGCAAGACTAGCTATAATCATACTGATTGTTTCCTCCTTCTGTGGAATTGCAACTACATGGCTGAATTTGTATATATACATATACATCTGTACATATCATACATACCAAGGTTTACATCATCCAGGGGGTGAGGGACTCTCATTCTTTCTTAGTTTAATGCAGTGGCATGTGACAGGCTGAGCCACAGATGCCCACCATTAATTGAACAGAACCCTGTAACACCTAGTTCCACATAGACAAACACCTTGAACACAGAGGATATTCCCCTCTGTTCTTAAGAGAATGCTAGAATTGAGTTAAAATTCAAGGGGTGAACAGTAAATAAGGCTTTAATGCATAAATCTTTGTCACAGCAGAATGGACAGAGGGAGGTGGGCAAAGAAGAGAGCGATGTGAGCACAAGGAAAGAGGATGACAAGGGGTGGGGTTGATAGGAGGGAGGGGGTAGATGGAGGAATACACTAAAAGCATGCTCAAGAGCACTGATGTAACAATGGTAATTACACTTAAAGGAAAAATCCTGCCACTTGTGGGCATTGTTTTTTCATTGATTCAAGCTTCAACAGACCAGCGTGCAAGACAGAAAAATCATTTTGAATAAATCAATGAAAAAAAATGGCTGGTGTGAAAAAATAAATTAATACATATATAGTACAATACTAAACAGTGCAAAGCTTTCAGGCTATGTATCCACCACAAAATCTACTATTGAGTAAAAGCAACATGATTAACAGCCTCCTTAATATAAGGACAATGTGCCAACCCTGGCTATTACAAAACTACTTTCTTTTAAAAATGCCCTAGAGCCACTTCACATTACATAAAGTTAGTCCAAATAGCTCAGTCCATTTTACATAAGGTTGTCAAAATATCAAGACCTCCCATTAAACCCAGCTCAGCTCTACAGTGGGAGTTAGAAACATATGGTTTGTCACTACTTCTAATCAAGATTATGTAAATGGTAAGTGGTCTGCAGTTATATAACGCTTTTCTACCTACTGGCACTCAAAGTGCTTTACAGTGCTTCTTATTCACCCATTTGCACTCACAATCACACACACACTCATACACCGATGGGGGAGCTGCTATGCAGTTGGCCAACACTCACTGTGAGCAACTAAGTTGAGGTTCAGTGTCTTGCTCAAGGACACTTTGACATGTGACCAGAGGAGATTAGGATCGAACCAACAACTGCGAGATTGGTGGAAGACCGCTCTACCTTCCTGCACCACAGTTGCCACAGTTGTTATGTCTGATATCAAGTTATAAACTGTACTAGTGTGTTAATTCAATGGTCTCTTCAACATGCTAAATCAACAGAAAAGCTGTCACCATCAGTCCAATTATCACTACGTTACACCACAAAAAGTAGGACGACATGTACTCACCAATGGCCTGACACGGTGGCTCACTGTCTACTCTGTGTCACAGGCTATAGAGTTGTACTTAACTTGGACACTCAGTGCCCAGTCAGTGACAGACCTAACTAGTCCAGTTCTTCAGTGCATCCATCACCTCAAGTGGTACAATGGTAATGTTTTCTTTTGCAGTTCAGCTTTTCTTTCATGATATATTTTTATAATGCTAAATATTAAAGTCACTGTCCTGGTTCCATAGTTTACACCAATTTGACATGAACATGGCACCTGTGTTTTTGTAGTTCAACAAGACCAACATAAGTACAGTTATGTATTATCTGGAATCCTCTAGAAGGGTGAATAAAATTGGGCTTTAAAAAAATTATAATGATATAATGAAAACTACTGAGATAATATATTGTATTAGAGTATAATGGCTTTTTCTATGTACATTGTAAAAGCCTATTAAACTGACACAACAGACAACCCAAAAATGACTCCTTAACATGACTACTTTCTTGGCCACTATCCAGAGGTAAGCTCTGGATAGTGGCCAGAAATGGTTCTTTCTTAAGGTCACAGTCTGAGGTGCAAGTCAGTCCGGATACTAAATCGGTCATAAAAGAGTCAAACACTGCTCAGCTTAAAGCCTGTGCACTCTGCAGTCATTCCCTAAAATAACCAGAGCTCTGCTTTGGATGATCCACCCGGAAAAGTGACATCAGTTGATGTCAACTGACTGTGACCAATTACATAATTACTCACAAAATGGACATGGTTAATCTGTTTTTTTAATATCTTTGGACATAATGCAAGTTGTTACTCAGTACTTGATTCATTTCTCCATCATGTTGATTTTTAACATCACCACTACTTATTTCTTTTCACTCCTTTTATTTCTTGATTTAAAAAGAGAGGTCTAAAATGTGTGTTTTGTGTGTGTGTGTGTGTGTGTGTTTATTCTCAATTGAGAGAGGAACATTTTGTTTATTTATATAATTTTTATTACAAAATACTTTGTATTGTATTCTACCGCAAAACAAGGTGGCACAGTTTCACTTATCTACAGCTGAAGAATTGAAACCATGTGCATCATTCGGTAAATGTGTCTATGATTAGTACAGATGTGAGAATAGAACAATCTTTAACATTGTCACTGTTATATCTTGATCTATTGTATATCTATATACTTAATTTTGAAAATGATTACCGTGACTATGACCTGCAGGATCCAAATGTATAGTGAGTGTGCCTGAGGGATCATCTTAAGACTGCACTGACAGAAGAAAGGATTAGAATATAAGATTACTCTAATGAGTCCTTCAGCAATAGTGTGAGTAGGAGGGAGCTCTTATGGAAAAAAGAAGCCTCCTGCTCAGGATTGACTCAGACACACATTATTCTGAGAAGCTGCCTAGGACATAGACAAAGTTCAAGCATCAAAAGACGCCTTTGGTATATTTAATCACTCAGAACACTGATCAGGTTATAAAATTTCCCAGTTTTGAAAGATTCCCTATGGATCTTTAGTAGAATCTGAATATTTCCATCTGAAATCCTTACGCCATCTTTACTGCTACATTCAAATGCCTGTATGAAAGTATACACTGCAGTAATTTGAGCATATACACTGAGAGAAGTACAATGAGGGTTAATATGGAAATAGGCATCTTTGTAAAAACACAGGGGCTTGTATGAACTCCAGAGATTCAATGATCATCACTGCTCGAATTTGAGAAACCAACAACCTGTAAGATTCTAAATGTGGGTGTTTATAGCACTGTTTGATCATCTATTCTGAGGCACATGGCAACAAGAAGGGAAGACTCGTAAAGATACTCCTGTTTGTACTGCCTTGGTAGTTTGGTGCTTTGTACAAAGTTGGGTGTAAGCATGAAAGACTAATAAAAAACAGGGCATTCAAAATCAATGCAACAGAATCAAAGACACTATCTTTTTATTCTGCACATTCTGCCTTTACAAAAACATTACTCTCATAAAACATTACCTAACTTGATTGTTCCGGTAGATTCTGAAAGACGATGAACAGAAAGCTCAATCAAAGAATATCTTACCAAAAGAATGTAGGAAGTTTAATAAGTAAACCAGGTCATAAAAGAATCCAAAAGAAAAAGAACGCCGTAAAACAAATTATAAATAAATAAACACACAAGCTTCAGTTTTGATTAGCAAAATGAAGCACTGCTGTCACAGTACAGCCATTTACAAGAATTTCTATTTTAATAAATCTAAATGTATATTGTGTAATACTTTCAAGAATACAGCCTTGTTTACTGAGATCTACACCCTTGTAATATTATGGAGACAAATTATATTCCTATAGATGGTATTCCAAAAATCTGGATGCAACCTGAAGTGGACTTATGGAAAACTAACCCCAAAAAAATGTTTTTTTTTTAAAACCAGATGCCCCCTTCCTGACACAACCCTCCCCATTTTCTACCCCACTGCACAGCTGGGGATGGAAATTGGCTGTTGGGGACTCAGTGTCTTGCCCAGTGAAACTTCGACATATAGCCGGGACTGGGGATCGAACAACGGACCCTGTGGTCCGTGGACGACTGCCTTATCAACTGAGCTACAGCTGCTCCCTAAACCAAACAGACAGACAATGGAGAGCACAAAAAAACACAGCATGATACGCTGTCATTTACCAAGTAGCTGCAGTGGAAAAGCTAACAAAACTAACAAAACATTAACCTTTTAGGGTTGCAGAACGACTGTTGCACAGGAAGGTAGAGCGGTCATCCACCAATCCTGCAGTTGTTGGTTCAATCCCCAGCTCCTCCAGTCACATGTCAAAGTGTCCTTGATCAAGACACTGAACCCCAACTTAGCTCCTGGTGAGAGTGTGTGTGTGTTATTGTGAGTGCGAATGGTTGAACGAGAAGCAGTGTAAAGCGCATTGAGTGCGAATAGGTAGAAAAGCGCTAAATAAGTTACTTATTTTCCTAAAGTAAGCACAGCTTCCCTTTCTTCGTTAGGAAAAAGCTCCAGTTCCCTGCATGTTTAAACTTCTCGGTCTCCCTTTCACTACAAAACAAAAGCTCTACCGAACCGTGTGACTGAAACAGATTTACATGCACATTTGGATTCATTCAGCACAATGGGACTACACCTGAGTTGACTAGACTGAGCATTAATCTTGAAAAACTTACTGGACACATGAAGACTTCTAGTACATAAGAGGTTTTTTCCTGCAAATATCAGAATTATGTGTTTGGGAGGCTCCACATTCTGGTTTGGCTTTCAGCCAGAGAATCTAAAGGGTCAAACATGAGAGTTTACTCCACTAATGATATTGTGTCTGTGTTTAGAGTTGCCCAGACCTTTATGTGAGTTCTAGTAAAAATTTATTTATAGCACTACCCACCCTCTCAGTTCAGATTGCATTAAAGCCACAAAGATGAACTTAAATAAATGGATATATGGAAAGATTTTCTAATTCTGGAAAGTCGTTTTACAGCACTCACCCAAGCTCTGATGGTATTTCCCAAATCCCAGTAGACTCTTTTTCATGTCTGGATACTGTGATTAAAGTATCAGGTCTGCTGGTCTGCAGTGAATTAAACTGAGCATATGTGTAGACATCTTCCTCCTGACGTGTTATCCTGTCCCCACTTGCCATAGCATTTGTCTTGTACCAAGTCAATCTCTAGTTGAAATAGCAGGTGCTTTTTTAGCAGGTATTAGAACAATGAGCTACTAGTTGTTATAATGTTGGCTACTTGAGATTACTGCACAGTGGGCCACAGATAAGGTCTTAGCAGTTTTCAGTTTTTTTTTTTTCACTATGATTGATAGCCACATGGTCTATCTATGATGGACAAACATCATCTATCCAACCATCATTTATCTTGAACTGCTTATCCTCTTTATGGCAAGAGGCACAGTCCACCTTGGACAGGTCTCCAGTCTCAGGGGCAACACAGAGATAGACAGATGGACGGACAGGCAGACGGACAGACAAGCATTCACACTCACATTCACACATACACGCAATTCAGAGTCACCAACATGAAAAGAGAACATGGAAACTCCTCACAGAAAGGCCACAGTCGGCCAGGGACCCAAACCTACAGCCTTCTAGCTGTGAGGCGGCAGCGCTAACCACCAACATTCTGCCCTACAAACTGAAGATCACCACCTTGTTTATAATGTGGGCCAGAAATGAATACTCCCCACCTTCAATAAAGAGCTAGTTTGTGTTGTTGGGTGAAAGAATTGAATGGGCAATGGCTTTAACAAACCAGCTGCTACTGCCAGTCAAACACATTAAAGACTAATGTGGGTAAGCCTAATAAGACTGAAAGTATGGTCATGTTGTAGGACAGGTTTCATATAAGGTGTTAAGTATATACTATATAAACTCCTATTTTCTCCAGCCATCATTAAAATAATGTGTTCAGAAAATTATTTTGCCACTGCTCACAAAAAAAATATCATAATGTTCAGTAACAAAACTGTTGTCATTGCAATGACTTAGCCTGTATGACATAGGAATTGTAGCTGTGAACATTAAGCATAGAAAAACACAAATCACCTGTAATGTCCCAACTGTTTCATTAGGGAGGGATATTGGTTGAATGTCTAGTAAACAGCCTTTGCCTGACCTTAACCACTCTTGAAAACAGCAGCCTGCATGTGTGTCAACACACTCCTCATTGTTGTGTCATAATCCACAATTTCCTAAGAGCTTCTCAAATTACACACCGACATACAGGTTTATCCACAGCAGCAACAACACATACTATCTTTTATTAAGACACACACACACACACACACACACACACACACACACACAGATTAAAAATCAAGTGTCAGTGTTCTGAGGCCAAAGGATATGGGGATGCTGCATAGTTTTTCACTAGGGATGGCATATTATTATTAAATGGTCTGCACTTATATAGCACTTTTCTACCTATTGACACTCAAAGTGCTTCTTATTCACCCATTCACACTCACAATCACACACACACTCATACACCAGTGGGGGAGCTGCTATGCAGCTGGCCAACACTCACCGGGAGCAACTAAGTTGGGGTTCAGTGTCCTGCTCAAGGACACTTCAACATGTGACCGGAGGAGCCAGGGATTGAACCAACAACTGTGAGATTGGTGGACAATCCTTCCTGCGCCACAGTCACCCATTGGCCTTATTATTATTAAGGCCATGGGTTTGGATCCCATCCCACCAGGTGTGGCCCCGCCCAGCGGTGCCGATCCCGAGCCCGGATAAAAAAAAAATGGGAGTCCAAATCATGGCAAATAAACGTGTGGAACATGGTCCGCTGATGGTTTTTTTTTATGTATTTATTTTTTTATGCCTTTATTGCAGTGACAGAGAGATAGGTCATGACATGCAGCAACAGTCCTGAACCACTCTCAAACCCAGGATGCTGCAGTGAGGTTGCATGTCCTTTAACCATTCAACTAACAGGGTGCTACCAACAAGTTAAATTGTTTAAATTAAAGGTAAAGTGCTTTATTTGTCATTATACATACAAGATGTATAACAAAATTACTTCAGATGACCAAATGGAGGGTTATTCCTGAGCCCCTGCGACTGATCACGCCTCCACTATGGGCTAAGTTTTTTCTTTAGTGGTGGGGGAAACCAAAGCACCCAGAAGAAACCTACACAGGCACAGAGAGAATGCGCAAACTCCAAACAGAACGGCCCCCCTCCACCCGGTCTGGGTAATCAAACCCACAACCTGCCTCCTGTGAGGCAAGAGTGCTAACCTTCCACTATGCTGCGCCTTTTTCCATATTATTCTATGCCTCTTTTTCATTTTTGTCTAACTTCTCCTTTGCATGCCATGCAAACAGAGGAGGGACAGCTGAGTGGACCAATGCCAGAGGAGTGGAGTGACCTTTTGACTGTAACATGACTGATGTGTTAAGTACAACGGTTCCTTTGTTGTATTTGTGAACATCAGGGAGGACAGGGGAGGGCATCAAGCAAATATAATTAAGTGGCAAATAGCTCTATGGAGACTAGAAATGGTTACACATCAATAAAACAGCTGATCAAGGTATAAGTGACTGTGTTGTCCGATTTTGTGAGGTTACGGTCTCTTCGTGAATCCCAACCAGAGCATACAATTTAACTGCCCTGTGGGTATTAATGGATATTACAGATAAAGATTTGTGATATGTGTATACAGTATATGGTTGTCGCACAGGATGCATCACATCCACTCCAGCTCTTTAAGACAAACAGATGGTATTTTATCATATAATGGTGCATACAGGTGAGCAGGTGAATGGCCTGGCTATTTGAGCTTTTCTCCAGCAGAACAGGATCAGGAACACTCCATAAGACAGAGAAATTTGGAGTAAACACAGTGGTGACTATGGTAACCAATACAGACCAAATAAACATTTCAAATGGGTGTCGGCATTACCAGCCATTGTTTACGAATTGAGGTTGGCATAAGATCTAGACTTCCAGAGTTAAAGAGTGAAATTGTTTGCCACACCAGCTATTTATACTAGACCTGACACAGTCCCACAGAGAGACATGGATTTTTTATTGAATTGTTATGAAAAACCTGCTATGGTATAGTGAGGCTTGACAACATAGCTGCCTCTGCAACATCAGCTTAATGCCCACAACTGTAGCTCCAAGCTGAAAATGACCTGAGTGGCAGAATATACACAACATTAATACCAGGTGACGTGAATGTTGTGGCTGCAAGGTGTGTCCAATAAAAATGTTCATGAAATATATTTGACGATTCATTAAACAGCCTCCTATAAATCTGAAGTTTCAGAACTATTACACAGAAGACGTTAAAACTGATGATTTGAATCAAGCTGAGGACAAATTGAGGATATTGTTAGTTCTTATTCCTCTCCACCTGCTGGTGTTGCTGCTCTCTTTTACAGCCTACAGTGCTGCATACAGTGGAGAGTTAAACTTAGACTGTAATAAATAATTTGGGCACACCAGCGAATGACTGCTATTAGCAAAATGCAGGAATTCATTGAATTGATGCTATTAAATGTCAGTTTGCAAAATATTCACCAAATGCCGTTATAATGACAATAATTTCCAGCAGCATTTCATCTCTGTAGTCACTAATAATTATTAATTATGTAACTAGATTGCTGATTGAAGTGCCTGAACAACAATAACAGTCCACAGGTCGTGGCACAGTTGTGTGATGTGTGTTTTCACTCACAATCTAGGACTAAGAGCAGAAACCAGGTGGGTCATTGTTACTATAAGGTGTCTTAGAGACTTCCTAATTTCCAGCATGAAAAACGCACAATAAAATTTCATTATTCTGCAACATGTTCCTAATGATTACGTGTTTCTGGTGGGGACACCAAAGGCACTTCATAATGATGTTGACCCAGGAACTGTAACTGTTTCAGCTCGTGTCCAAACAAACATGAACACATTAGATGTTATCAAAATTTAACTTGAATTTAACTTGAATGAGTAAATTATTTAAAAAAGTAATTGAAAATTTGATTGAAATGAATATTAGAGTTAAATTTGTTTAGCAATTTTCTTGCAACCCTATTAATGACCTGGTACTTTCCTAAACTCATAATTTCTAAAACTTCAAAAGAATAAACAACTCTAATTTCCTAGTTTAGACAAATACATTTCTTTTCATTAGAAAAAGTCTGAAAACCATGATAGACAATTTTCTTTGGAATAAAATAACATGAGAACTAGAGGACATGCTTTTTTCTACAATTATGTTTGGCTGAGAGAGACCTAGCTTTGAATTCTTCCTGGGTGCCAATTAGAGCCACGGAAAAGTCTTATTCCCTCTGATAAAATTCCTACAGATGTTCTGTAACCACCTACACAAATCTTAAATTCACTTTGAACATAGAGTCAGTAGATGAACACCCAGTGATAGTTGATCTTAGAGTTTTTTTTCTTTTAATGTTTTGTTTTGGGTTTGAGCTTCTGTGTGTCACTGTACATTATAATCAGACTGGGAGTATGACTTCAACATCGTGCCTGAATGCAGCCCAAGGTAATAGTTAGAGTAAGAAAAATGACAGGAGAGCTTTTTTTATTAAAATATGTATCCCGCAACAATTACAGGGGCATCCCTTCAGACTGCAGTGCTACATGATCCAGAGCTCTTACATAACGGCAGAGTTAACACACAGGTTCTTTCTGCCTCTGTGTCTAGGACTAAATCATTATCTTCTTTGTTTGGTATCACTGTTTCTGATCTGGAACAAAATTCAAATGTATGTTTTTAGGTGTCACTTAACAATATGTCATTGCACATTGTCAGTGTTATAATATTTAGTGATTTATTGAAATGAAATGATCATTTTACATGACATGTTACTCCAGGGAGAGAAATAATGTGTTACATGAAATACGTTTATATGAGAATTTATCACAATATGACAATATGCAAATGGGGACACACAGCAATAAGCAAAATCTGTTGTGTAGAGCCAATTCATTGCTGGTTTGACTGCGTATATGAGAGTTGTTAAAAATGCGATTGTCGAGTGAGATATGTAATAGCAGCCAAAAACAACCAGCATTGCCATTGTTAGTGTTGGCATCTGCCATTTTTTGGCAGAGCTATTTCAACCAACAATCATGCTGGTCGTTTGAGAGGTAAAGGGCAAACAATCTACATACTGTATACGTATGAGTGTTAGGTTTGGAAGACGTGTTAAAAATAGTTAAAGTATACAAAATGGCTGCCTTCTCTTTTAATAGCCTTGTCTTGGCTGCATCGTAACGTAGGTATCTTCTTATCCCCAGCTTGTAACTGAATGTACTACATACTGTATATTCAAACCACAGTACTAATACTATAGATCACCCATAAAGACTCACCAAAATTCTAAATATAAAAATAATATATAAAATAAGATGTTGTGGTCCAGAAAAAATATAATTTTAGTCCGTGTCTCTGGTATGACAATATTTTTTCTCTACGAAAACAAAGATGGCCACAGCAAATTTAGTTCTCTAGAATATTTAGCATGCAATATAATCATAATCATACTTTTTTTTGTTCACAAATACACAAAAACACTTTGCTCAACATTCAATGTTTTTGTGGAGAAGAAAAAATTGCAGAATACTACAATTTTATTAAATATTGTAAAGTATTTGTATTGATGTTAAGTCATGTCAACTAGACTTCTTTTTGGACCATAGGGGAGGTGAATAAGCTAATTGGAGGAGTAGTGAAATGAAGAAGAAGTCTAATTGACATGACTAAACCTCCAGATGGTTTATGGGACAAGATCATTGGAACAGTAGCATCTGGGAAGGACACACTGATCTGAACTCTGTTTGTTGACAGGATGTTGTCTCTGGTTACGAGGAGTGGTTTCACTCTCAACTTGAAACAAAGAAGCAGTTCACCTCGGTTCATGGTTTGTCCTTGGCACTCACTGTCACATGACTAACACCATGTTTTCTTATTAAGAAGCACACCATTTAACTGAGAATCACTTTAATGGTTAAGATCTACAAATGACTGAATGGAAGGAAAACTGCAAGATAAGGTTTAGACCAATCAGCTATGCAGCTGAGGTTACTCATTAAGCTTAAATGGTTAATAAGTCATGGAACTGGTGAATTCAACTAAACAAGAAGAAGACAGTTGATAGAGTGAGGAGGAGGAGCTTTTAGAAACCTTTACTTTCCATATCCAAACATTCTGCTTCGAGTGTTATTTTTGTGCTTAAATGACAAACTTGAATAATGTGCAGGTAGAATTCCTAGTGCCCCAGTGATAGTCTGTGCTTCTGTAAGGTGACAGTGTTCTTGCTTTCAGTTCCTCTACTGTATTATGTGGTAAAGATCAAATCGGTCAAAGGAAAAGTTTGATTTCCAACAACCTGTACGTCATCATAACTGTGAACTCACAAAAGGGGATAGATGATCCCACACAGCAGAGGCTCAACACAGGAACTGAAGGGGCCGTAAAAGCAACTTTTCATCCAGATGATCTTAGTCACCATTTATTTAATCAACATCCTGAGAATTAGTTTCCAATCTACTTGTATCCCGTTCCTTCCTGCCATGACTCCTTTTTTTTTTTTGTCGCTATTTTCCTTACACAAACCGTGCAATGTTTTGTTATTAATATGAATGATGACTACCAAAGTAAGACACAATTTGTACTGAAGCCACAACTTTACTCCAAGGCCATGAGAAATAATGATAATTTTTGATCATTATTCATTACATTGAAACATGACACCAAGCAAAGCACTGCACTGCACTGTAACCATGTTACATCAATGCGACGCAACTGCATAGCAATAAAACACAACACATAAAAAGGTAACACATAGCACTGGAAAGCACAGGACCGCAATACAAAATATTACAAAATACAACACACACTGTAAAGCAAATCAACATAAAGCAATGTACATTAGCATACTCAGTCTGATGCATACTCAGTGGCACATAGGCGCACGATGGCAGCCCCACAACACAAAGCAACACAATATAAAACAGCGCAACCCAAAATTGCACTACAGCGAAACACAAATCACAGCAAATAAATGCAACTCTTCTTTACGGTCTTTAGGATCGAGAAAGTACAGTGTGACCACCATCTTCTGAAGCCTCAAAAACACACCCACATCATCACAGCCTCTTATCAGCCTGTTTTTTTTCACACAAGTTTCAAAGTCACACAGTTAAATTAAGAACAAGTGAGTGCAGTAAATGGTTATACATCAATAAAACAGATGATCAAGCTATAAGTGACTGTGTTGTCCGATTTTGTGAGGTTACGGTCTCTTCGTTAATCCCAACCAGAGCATACAATTTAACTGCCCTGTGAGCATTAATGGATATTACAGATAAAGATTTGTGATATGTGTATACAGTATATGGTTGTCGCACAGGATGCATCACATCCACTCCAGCTCTTTAAGACAAACAGATGGTATTTTATCATATAATGGTGCATACAGGTGAGCAGGTGAATGGCCTGGCTATTTGAGCTTTTCTCCAGCAGAACAGGATCAGGAACACTCTATAAGACAGAGAAATTTGGAGTAAACACAGTGGTGACTATGGTAACCAATACAGACCAAATAAACATTTCAAATGGGTGTCGGCATTACCAGCCATTGTTTAAGAATTGAAATTGGCACAAGATCTAGACTTCCAGAGTTAAAGAGTGAAATTGTTTGCCACACCAGCTATTTATACTAGACCTGACACAGTCCCACAGACAGACATGGATTTTTATTGAATTGTTATGAAAAACACCTGCTATGGTATAGTGAGGCTTGAAAACATAGCTGCCTCTGCAACATCAGCTTAATGGCCACAACTGTAGCTCCAAGCTGAAACTGACCTGAGTGGCAGAATATACACAATATTAATACCAGGTGACGTGAATGTTGTGGCTGCAAGGTGTGTCCAATAAAAATGTTCATGAAATATATTTGACGATTCATTAAACAGCCTCCTATAAATCTGAAGTTTCAGAACTATTACACAGAAGACGTTAAAACTGATGATTTGAATCAAGCTGAGGACAAATTGAGGATATTGTTAGTTCTTATCCATCTCCACCTGCTGGTGTTGCTGCTCTCTTTTACACATAGCACTGGAAAGCACAGGACCGCAATACAAAATATTGCGACATACAACACACACTGTAAAGCAAATCAACAAAAAGTAATGTACATTAGCATACTCAGTCTGATGTAAAGGGGCACATAGGGCGACGATGGCAGCCCCACAACACAAACCAACAGCGCAACCCAAAACTGCACTACAGCAAAACACAAATGAGCAAATAAATGCAACTCTTCATTACGGTCTTTAGGATCGAGAAAGTACAGTGTGACCACCATCTTCTGAAGACTCAAAAACACACCCACATCATCACAGCCTCTTATCAGGCTGTTTTTTTTTTTTTTTCACACAAGTTTCAAAGTCACACAGTTAAATGAAGAAGCGAGTGCAGTAAATGGTGTACTTGGAGTGCAATTAAATCCACTATAAAATCCTAAATTGAAGAAATTGGTATTGGTCCTCAAAAATAGAGTGACCGTACTAGTGAGGAAATCTACTGAGATGGCACCACACTGTACAGAATACAGGTGTATTAGAGAGGACAGTGCAGAGACCCTTAGTGAAGCAGGTGCTCAACATTAAAAAGGGGTGCTGTTGAATTATAGCAACCTATATTCAAGCAGCAGGTAATCAGAATCTTACTACAAACCATATCATACCATTTTATTTTACATGAGCAGACTGGCAACAATAAGCAACTTAAGAATTTGTCGTCAGCCTCAATTTGACAAGTGTCCCAATTGTCATAGTGTCAGAGGCTTATCTATCAATAAATGTTTATTAAAACTTAATCTGGTCATTTATGTACCCAAAGTCTTCGTCACAACATCTTTGTGTGCAGAAGGCAAGAAATAAAATATATAATTAGCACCTGTCCACCAGACTTACACTAAATCACAAGGTATAATCCTTCATTCTGTAGTTTATCTATACGTTTTGTTTTCTATATGTTTGGATTCTAATGTTCTGCGTAATAGCTACGCTAACACTAAAGTATACATTTATAAATCAATTAATCTATCAGAATATCTGTCTATTATTTTTTATAATATTTAAAGTATTTTAATTTTAACACAAAACCAAATTAGAACCAGTATTAAGAATCCATTCAGTTTAACCCTTAAATTACAGAAATGTTGGTGACTAATAAATTGGCCAAACAAAAGATATTCTGGGCTGCCCTACACATCACCTGCCCTCTAATCCACCACTGAGCTATCATTGTCACAGTAAGCCAAACTTTCTACACGTTAACAAGACAATGACAATTCAACTGAAGTTGATGATCCTTGGATCTGTAGAAAAAAAGCGAAGAATATCACTGCTGGTACATGTTGTAGCACCTGTGTCGCAGCAGCTCAGATTGCCTGTTGAATTTCTGTATGGTAAATGGTAAATGGTCTGCACTTATATAGCACTTTTCTACCTATTGGCACTCAAAGCACTTTACACTGCTTCTTATTCACCCATTCACACTCACAATCACACACACATACTCATACACCGATGGGGGACCAACACTCACCGGGAGCAACTAAGTTGGGGTTCAGTGTCTTGCTCACTTCGACATGTGACCAGAGGAGCCAGCTCTGAGATTGGTGGGCAACCGCTCTACCTTCCTGCGCCACAGTCGCCCCCAGTTGGTGGTTTAGACAACAAATCCCTGAACTTTCCAATGGCCTAAATGAACTTATACATGCATGCTCACTCTTGTAAAATACACCAAACACCACTTACCTTCAGCTTCAGTTTCTCAGAGAATAATAAGATAATATTTCCTGCTGTACACAAGTGCGCCAACTACATCTCTGTCGCTCTTGGACCATACACTGCCTGCTTAGCCGACTGTCACCACTGAAATGTGGAATGTGTCTATTTATTCACTATTGTAAAAGCATTTAAAGCCATGAGGGGTCTTTTACCAGCAGCACTGTAGCGGAATGATAAAGACCTACATTTGAAAATGCACATCCTAAATGCATCTTTGCACACAAACATTAACCGTTTTTAAGATCAGCAGATAACAACAAAAAATATAATTTGGACATCAGTTCAACTTTACTTAAAAGCTTCTGTTACAGCAGAGGAATTTGTCAGAATGGGTTTCACGAGACAAATGGTAATGTTTGACTGCATTCTTTTAGTGTGGCTGGACTGACAATACATCTGACAATTCATCACAATACACAGTAGGATACTTTAGAACACATTAAGGATATGTCCACTTTAAAATCAAAAGAGAAGACAACAAAAGAGAAGATTTATGGGTTCACACTAATATTCGAAAGCCTTGATACTGCAATAAAGTTTCCAGCGTGGTTTTCACCAAGCTTCAAATACCAAGCCTGAAAGAAGAAACCTCTAACAAAGTGCCTCAGACATATACCAGCTTCCTTCTGTGTTGTGGCGATCATTTTAAGTTCAAAGAGTCATGTCTAATGTACGGGTGAATGGATAAATAACCAATCAAACATCCTTTTTAGCTGTGGAATAATAAATAATGTAATTTAGTTCTAGTCTACTTTTTGTCCATGTGTTGCAGCTGAAATCCTGCCAGCTAAACAGCCAAGTGTGAGCTACATACAGTATATATCGCTACAGTTACTGCATTTAGTAAGGTGGTATGAGCGGGTGATAAGTGACCCGCTGACCGAGCTCGTGACCGAGCCCCTGCTTCTGGTTTGGTGTGACTCTATCCAATGTGTGTTTTTAAAGTAAAGGAGTTGTTAATCTTCTACCTGACTGCAAAATCGGCATACACAAAGTGATATTGCTTTTCCATCAGTTACCAGAAAGACCTTTACAAAGGCTCAGAGGACTAAACACAATCCACAGTGGCGGATGTCATCCTCCATCAAACAACTTTTTCATGCCAGCAGATTAAAGAAAGCAGCAGCTGCTCAAAGGAAGCTCCTGAATATAATTTAACTGATAAGCTCACAAAAGGATACATGGGTTTTGAAAGGAAAGCCAAAGCAATGAGTTCATAAAGGACAGATTCCACTAAAAGGAACAGGGTTTTACTACACGATAAAGATAAAGAAGATAAATTGAACATTTCACATCCACATAAGGAAACGTGGCACGGAACTTTTTTAACTGGAAAGACAAAAACAGAAAGACAAAGCTTACAGCAGCTCAAGATATATCACTAGAATATTGAAAAGCAATCCGACGTGGGTGTGTGTTTTTCTGTAGCGTTTATACTTCCGCAGTGAATGCTCCCAGGCACTGCAGGTCAACCTGAGAGCACCCTCCCTTAGAAACACTGAGTGGTGAACCACACCACTCGCAGTCATCATTGCTGTTAAACCTTTGAAAGCACTGTGTGTGTGTGTGTGTGTGTGTGTGTGTGTGTGTGTGTGTGTGTGTGTGTGTGTGTGTGTGTCTTAGTGCTGGCTCAGCCATCTGGTCCAGCAACATCTAATAAATACCAACCTCCCAGGCCAATCATAGACTGGATACAAAGACTGAGCTAACCCACGTTTACATCCCCCCTTGTTGGAGGTTTATTTCACAATATACCCAGTGACATTTTAGAAGGATCTGAAGTATTTATAGGCGGAAATGTGTATGACTTTATAAAAGGAGCTCTTACTGGACTGTTTTCTGAGTGTGCATGATGATACGAGTTTAGTTCTCAAGTAAAGACGACATTGACGTATTTACTCTCAGAATCCACATTAAATAGCTGGGAGATAACAACAAAAGAAAAATTTGTTTTTCTGCTATAGATGGGGTATGTCCAAACTCTGGGTGACACACCAAGCCAACACCCAGCCATCGGTCAATGTCAGGGAATTAGGATAGGTAGGGGCAGTGACCCATGTCAGCTAGTTGCATCAAAGGCAGACAATGTCATTAGAGAGACCAGAGGCACTCCGTGCCAGCAGGCAAGGCAAGCAGCTGCTTGGGGCCCCAGGCCAGTAGGGGGTCCCCAAGGGCTGACAAAAGCTAAACTATGTACAGCACTGAGTCACAGGCCTCCCTAAGAGGGCCCTGACTCTTACTCCATTGCAAGCTACTTGCACACATGATTCAGTGTAAATAAACAGATCTAAAGAAACTTAATTTTCACAAGCTGGTTTTAGCTGGTGAAAATTAAGAGGATTCATTCTGGGAGTGAAAAAGGAGGAACAGCAGAAAAAGCAAGTGGTAAGTGGAGCAGTGGAGCTAACTTGGCTAACTAAGCTAGCAGAGCAGCCTAATGTGTCCAGCTTTGCTGGAGTCACCACAAGTCAACTTGTTAGCTTAGCTTCCAGTCTACAAATAATCAGCTAACTCAGACAATACTTTTTCTGTAGTAAACTAATGAAATCTGTCTCCAAGTGTCAAACTATGAAGGCTAAGTTATGGTATTTAGATGTAAAGACATTTGAGCAAATGTACTATAAATCACTGATGTATTACTGTTATTGTTACTTTAAGTTATTGTGCTATGTGCAGTGTGATGCTGTGTGCAATTTATTGTATTTTCCACATCTTAAGCGTGGTTTTATGTTGCATAAATTTTTGCCTAGGGTCTCTACGATCGCCACTGAGAGAAACCCCTCTGGCTATTCAGCATAGTGAATCAATGCATGGGAAGAGAAACACACGTTACAGAAGCAAACAAATGATGTAGTTAATAGGGCACACGCAGAATCACTTGCCATCTTCATCGGACCTAAACATTTTAATATGAGATGACAAATCAGAACAACATGCCATCTGGATTAAAAAAAAAACTGAAGCTGGGCTGATTAGCATGATTCATTAGAGACCAGCTCTGTACCACCTTTTGGATGACAAATACAGACTATCACCACCTGCTGTATGGAGGTTTTTTATCAGAATGTGCATGCTGGTTGGCTGTTTATTAAAAGTTTTGTGGTGTGTTCAAGGGCCCCCTTTTGGGTCAGATAAAGGCAGTGTGAGGTGGCATGATGCGAGACAACAGTCAGTCACCTAATCTTTTTCACTGGCATGTTTCTCTCTGCTAATATGCATTGAAATTGTAGACTGTGAAGCAAAGAACTAGTGCAAAACCAAGTTGAAATCGATAGGGAAACACTGAGCAGAATCTCTTTAGCACAGCACCCTCCACTTGGGTGATTGCTCATCACCTCCTCCACAGTGCTTATTCATCATCTGCTTGTTCATCATGTGGCCTGTCAGCCTGCACGTCAACACACCTACATTGAGAAGCTGAGTTTGTATCAAACTCTTTTCAGCTTCAGTTTATCGCTCACTGTGAGTAGAGTTGGGCTGTTATATAACCTGAACACAGTGTTTGTATCTCATCAAAGCATACAGGAGAGCTCTGAATTGTTGAATCTACCTAGAATCTATTAATATGCAGTCACAGTTTTTGGGCTAATTGTGATGCCATCTAAGTTAATATAACCTAATACAATACTTAGCCTAACATTTACCAGGCTCACTTTGCTGGTATTAAAATTAAGATTTAAAATTTTGACCTGATCATAGCTGTAATAGATCTAGTGAGGGGAAAGTAAAAGCCTTTACTAAATCTATATGGTACACCTGCGCAGTGCTGGTTCCAAGCCCAGTAGAAATTGAGGATGGTTGCGTCAGAAAGGGCATTCGGCGTAAAAACTGTGCCAAATTACTATGCAGACTAATTATCTACTGTGGCGACCCTGAACGTATTGGATAAGCCGAAAAAAAAAAAAAAAAAAACTGTATCTGCTGAGATATTTCTGTCTAGGGTGAAGTGAACTGGCAGAGCGATCACCACTACCATTGCTGATAAGAGGTTTTGTCCATTGTTAGATTTTGTGCACCCTGGTGACTCCTCTGCTTTTGCCTCTCTAATAAAGGCAGGAATGCTCCAACAATATATATTAAAAAAGGTGAGTCAAAAGCCTTTGTTGATAAGTGGAAGGCAGTTGATTGATGACCATCAACCTCTGACAATGAACACTTACAAAAAAAAAATTACAGAAGCATGTGACACATGAAATCAAACAGGGTCTTGATAACTCTATGCAGGACTATATGGTCCCTTTTGCTTATTATATGAAACTGAAGATGAAACGTGTCAAAACAGAAGCATCATGAATTTAAAACCTATTTGTACGATATTGTGAAGTAAATCTGGTGTTTAAATGAGAGTATGCAGCTTCTCTGTTGTTCTGACCCTCTCAAACTGTGGAGGCAATCCTCTGCTAATAAAGGAGCTCAAGCAGAACTGACAATATCTCTGGCAGATGGCTGTCTTTCCCTCTGTAGAAAAACACCATCAAACAGAAGTTGCACCTACTTTAAGCAAATTCATATAACATGCACAAGTCCACTGTGGATAGAAGCAGTTTGTAAAGCTTTGTAACTTTGCTTCTCTCATTTTTTTCCTTTGGTGTAGTGAAATTTCTCAGTCAAACTCATTGTTTAAGTGGATTTCTGAGCAGCATTTACGTTACGTGTGTAGAAAAATTATACAAGCTAAAACACCGGCTGTGTGAACAGCTGGACTGAAAATGGTAACATACATTGACACTCTGTGAACGCTAACATTAGATAAAGAGAATCCAATTAAACAAATGAGACTAAAATGACACATTTTCAAGATTTGTGTGTAGCAAAAGTATGTGAATAGGTGCCTTCAGTAACTGAGGTCTACAGCATTTCTATGGCATTAAGGTCAGGACTTGGACGTGGCCATTCCAAGGCTTTACATTTGAGTCGGAGCTTTTGCTCTATGATTCAATTTCACTACGAAACCCTTAAGAGAGTCTTTTAAGGGGTTTGGACTGACGACAAACAAAATACTGCTCTTATGGATTCAAATTTTTCACCCAGGGAATTTTATTATTTTAATGAATTTGATGATCTTAACTGCACTGCTTTTTACTCAATAGAGACTATGCCTGTTCCATAACCACCTAAACTATATAAACCAAAAATGAACACAAGGGGAGTTAATAACCTAATAAATTTAAAACTACTACTCATACAGAACCAAAACCCAAAACAATTAAATGTGCATTATTAAATATCAGATCTCTCTCATCTAAATCCCTGTTAGTAAATGCCTTGATAAATGATCATCAAATTGATTTAACCTACTGAAACTTGGTTGCAGCAAGAAGAATATGTCAGTCTCCCCCCCCCGGGAAACTCAAAAAACACTTCTATTTTTTGAGTTTCTGCCTGTTTTTTATTATTTTCTATCCGATTTAGTGATTAGTACAGATAAAGTCATTATAGTGGGTGACTTTAACATTCATGTAGATGTTGACAGTAACTGCCTGAGCACTGCGTTTAATTCATTATTAGATTCAATAGGTTTTTCCCAAATTGTAAATAAACCCACTCACTGTTTTAGTCACACCCTAGACCTTGTCCTGACACATGACATTGAAATTGATAATTTAACAGCATTACCTTATAATTCCCTTTTGTCTGACCATTTTCTAACATTTTGAATTTACAATAATAGACTTTATTGTTATAAAATAATTCCACTACAACAGATGTACAAATTTAAAGACATGATTTCTTCATTTGTACAACCATATGTCAATACAATGTTGAATAGCCACCTTTATTTCCCTCTTTTTTTAGCAGCATTTATTTATTTTACAAGTTGATTATCTAGTTGATGATTCCACAGCCTCATGCGTATGATACTAGTTACTGTTCCCCCTCTAAAAAACGTTTATATTAGTTTTGATCAATCTATCTTTAGAAACTGGCTATGTACAAAAGGCCTATAAAGTTGTCGTAATCAAACCTCTACTTAAAAAACCTTGTCTTGATCCAGGTGATTAAGCCAATTATAGATCCAAACTCCCGTTCATTTCTAAAATCCTTGAAAAAGGGGTTGCAAAGCACTTATGTGACCACCTGTACAGGAATTACCTGTCTGAAGACCAGGTCAAGATCAAGATTTCAGTCAGGATTTAGAGTACATCACAGTACAGAAACTGCACTAGTGAAAGTGACCAACGACCTTCTCTTGGCTTCAGATAATCGTGTTGTGTCTATATATATTTTATTACACTGGAACATGGATTTGGAACCACTGCATGGTTTAAATCTTATCTGTCAGACAGATTCCAACTTGTTCATGTTAATGATGAATCTTCTTTATGCACACAAGTTAGTTATGGAGTTCCACAGGGCTCTGTGTTAGGACCAATACTTTTCAATCTGTGAAAAGAAAAAATTCCATAAACATCCACTGTTATGCAGATGATACCCAGCTATATTTATCTGTAAAACCAGAAGATAATAAAAAATTATTCAAACTTTAAGCATGCCTAAAAGACATAGAGGCCTGGATGTGCTTCCCTCCTTCCTCTTTGTATTTGGGCCTAAAAATAAAAAGAATATGCTGTCTAACAATATAGTTACTTTGGATGGCATTACTTTGGCCTCCATTACTGCTGTGAGGCACCTTGGAGTTATCTTTGACCAGGATTTGTCCTTTACGTTGCACCTAAAGAACATTGCCAAAATTAGGAGCACCCTGACTCAAAGTGATGCTGAAAAAATAAGAATGCAGGACTACTTGTGTTTCCCATAGTTTGGGAGGCAGAGCCTTTAGCTATCAAGCCCCAGATTCGGACAGAAGACACCCTCTCCACATTTACATTTAGTCATTTAGCAGATGCTTTTATCCAAAGCAACTTACAAGGCAAGCAAAAATCTAAGTCAAAGAGACAATATCAAAGCAAAGTCCTATCAGAAACGTTGGCAGACCGCAGCGAACGGGAAGGATTGTAGACCTGAATGAGGGAGTTGAGGAAAGCAGGAGCTGATGAGGTGTGCTGCCTCATTTTGGATCTGCAAGGGTTTGATTGTGCATACCGGTAACCTCATTAACAAAGCGTTGCAGTAATCAAGATGAGATATGACCAGCACCTGTACAATGAGTTGGGTTTTTAAGACTAGGCTTAAAACTTTCCTTTTTGATGAAACTTATAGTTAAAGCTGCTCAGTCCATCTGAACCTGTGTCAACCTTAGTTATGATGCTATAGGTTTAGACTGTTGGGGGACCCCCCCGCCCCAAGTGCAATGAGCTCCTCTCCTCTCTTTTCTCTCTATACATTTATTTGTCACCACTGCATGATAGTAACTTTGTGTCTTCTCTCTCCCATAGTTGTGCTTCTCCTTCTCTTTCTCTCTTTAACTTTCTGCAGGTGTCCGTGACTTTGGAGCTGTGTGTTTTCCAGTGTGCAGCTAATGTTTTGTTGTTGCATTTAGTTATTTTTTTCCCTTTCTCTCTCCACTTTCCACAGTAGTCAAGGCAGATGGCCGCCCACGGTGAGCCTCGTTCTGCTGGAGGTTTCTTCCGTTAAAGGGGTTTTTCTCTCCACTGTTGCCTAGGGCTTGCTCAAGGGGGATTTGTTGGATTGCCTCTACATACTTGTTGTGAATTGGCGCTATATAAATAAAGTTGAATCGAATTGAATTGAAGAATCTCTTTTTCAAGTGTTATGGATTGACAAACATCAAAAGTAAAATTGACAGAGTGTAATGTTTTTGTCTTGTTTAATTAATTGGTATGGATGTTTAGGATGGTTCTTATCAACCTAGTGTAGCTTTATTGCCAGTGATTGTGTAGATTTCCAGGGAACTACTTTCTGACCAACATTTTAGATCATTTCTGTTAAATCATCACCATAATGTCTTGACTGAGCCTTCATTCTTTAAGGGGCTAGTGACCCAAATCAGCTTTATTCTACATTCAGTTGGTGATTGTATAATGTTCACTAAATGAACTGTCGCACTGGTTTGATGCAAATTATTCTGCGGTTGCTTAACTGTTAACAGATGTTGTAATATGTTAATAATGAACTGATTGGTTCCTTGTTAACTCAAGTATCATCAACATATGCATTTAAAAGTTCAACAATAGACACAGTGAGAGATCAGGACATCAATCTTCTGTGAATCTATTCTGAGCACAACAATCCTTTGTGATTTACAAAACCTAGTTGATGAGAGGTCTGCTTAGTTCAGACTAACACAGGTGAGCTTCTTTAATAATGTTTTAGAACAAGAGCTGCAGTGTGCACAGTAGCATCTGATCTAATTTCACAAAAATCTGGGAGCATGCAACATGCTATTTATTTGCAGTAGAATGCCGGCCTTATAGTTTCCTGTCATGGTCCCGTGTGCAATGTGTGCTGCCCCATAAATTCTGCTGGTTCTCACCCTGAGGGTTTATGCAGAGGCATTTTATTTTGCATTGAATCAACATCTGAAACTGTTTATCAAATGTTTTGTGCAGGAATAACTCCCAGTATTGATGGCAAATTTGGAAAAAAATGAGGTCACGAACTAGACAAACTGGATCTTTGTTGTCACCACCCCCTCTGACCTCCAGAAAATTCACAATAGCAAGCTTCTCGAGACTGTGCCATCCACCCTGCTCCTGGATCCAAGGAGACTTTCATTCCAGTGTGAGCAGCTGAGGCTGTGCTGTCACAACTGTTTGTAGGCTGTCTCACGCAGAAATTGGAAAGTCAACAGAGCAGTGGGAGAAGCCACTTTGTTTGGTTCATCTGAACTCTGACACGTAGTTTGATTTTCAGCTCTGTGGTTTGTGGAATGATCCTTTATCCATGTTTCTGCTGAGAATAGCAAATGATGTGACTTCCCTGCTGCACAGGACTGTATCCATACACAGTGACAGATGGTGGCTGCACACACCTTCCTACAGTCAGCATGCACACAAATATGCCAACTTACACACTGCAAGTCTAGAACGGAATGTCAAATATGAGTTATATTTGTTTCTCAGGCAGTACCAAACATGCAAATAAATCCCTTGAGAATTGGGATTTTTTTTGGGATAATTTATTTTACTTGGAAGAAACAACGAAATGACGGGACAGATCAGAGAGGGAGACAGCAACAGAGACTGTGGCCAGGAAAATGTCTTAATCTGCATTTCAGATGATGTACACTTTGTTCACTTAAAGTATGTGAAGCAAAGGGTCAAGTGCAGGACAGTTCACTGTGAGCCATACCCTTATCAAAAATGAACAGCTAACAAAACATTTCAAAGATTAGAAGTGCTTTGTCTACTAGGGCAGAATATTCTGTGAAAAGAAACTTTGTACTGGCATCATCTATGTTAACCTGGGCATGAATGTTACTTTAGTCTTCAAAGGAGTGGGAATTTATAACTTGGTTAGAGCCAAAACAGGTTCCAGGCTTAAACTATTCTATTTTTTTCAGTTACACGTCAGTCCAGTTTACAATTCAATTCATACAATTTACAATTCAATTCACAACAAAATCATCTCAAAGCACTTTACAGAATAAAGTCAAAACTATAAAGATGTATAGAAAAAAAACACAATTATTCCCCCCTTGAGCAAGCCCTAGCAACAGTGGAGAGGAAAAACTCCCTTTAACGGAAATACCTCCAGTAGAACCAGGCTCAGGGAGGGCGGCCATCTGCCTTGACAGGTTGGGGTGAGTGGAAAGTGGAGAACGAAAAGAAAAGAGCAACAAAAAGCAACAACAAAACATCGGGCAGATTGGTAGGACCAGTAGCTGCACACTGGAAAACACACAACTCATATTTATGAACTTTTTAAAATCATTTATCTATCTTTCCCTCCTCTTCCCCCTTTTTAAACATTTGCAATCAGACCTAATGCTTGTGCTTTCTGAATATGTATGTTGTACATTCTGTCTCAGCAAGAAAAAAAACACTTTTCGGATATCATTTAAGATTAACAATGCCGTAACCATTATGTCAACGTAAGCATTTGAGTAACGTTACTTTAGACCCAAAATGCCTGGCTGAAAATATTTAAGTCTCTGCCAGAATTGTGACTTATATTGCCATATTGTGGTTCATCAAATGCAGAAAGTTTCACAGTTTGCCAATACATGGGGCGACTGTGTACAAATCTACACCTCACATGAAGCACACGGGAGCTGCCGAAGAGAGCTTGGTAATGCTATGTGATGTGTATCTCTAAAACTAATACTAATGCTAATGATGAAAATATGAATTATGAAGCCAGGTTGATTGCACGTTTCTACCATGATTTATTATAACTGCTATACTGCTATATAACAAAACGTTTTGACACGTATTCCACTATTCATGTAATGTTCCACAGACTTACGGCTTCACAGATGAGTCGATCCGAGCAGCTTTTTGATGATTTATTGGCATCAGACAAAAACTGTTCACTTTTCCATCATAATGTCCTTTAACTGAGCTTCTTTCAATTAATGATAGTGAATCCACTAATCGGCTTTGTCTTTTGTTATCGTAAAATACAGTCAAAACGCGTTTCGTGCCAACTCAACAACTTTTATCGTTCTCTATTCTTTTTCCTTTGTAATTTGCCTCCTAGCCTTCATTGCGCATGTGCTGCCGCCCTGGCCCACATGATCAATTTACTATAAACAGATGGCACAATTAGGATTTACTATAGTGAAATGATATAACACAAAATAACAATAATTTACTTAACTATGTAAAGCTGTTTTGACTCTTACAGCAGTAATGATAACTGCAGTGAGGTGGGAGGCAGTGCGTGGTTGTGTGCATGCGTGGGTATGAGTGTGTGTGTGTGTGTGTGTGTGTGTGTGTGTGTGTGTGAGTGAGTGAGTGAGAGAGAGCTGTGCAGGATGTGATGTGGGAATATTCATCTGAGGGATTCCAGCAATGTAATGCAAACTCTGATGTGTTATGTAACAGCCTCCAGGCCATTGTTTTAAAGTGGTAGCGGCACTTAAAGCTTTCATGTGAATACATAGCTACTTATCACATGGCTTGGACTCATCCCTGAATGTCCTAGAGAAAAATGGGCTAAATCTGCTTTGCATCTTTTAGTCCCTTAAAGTCCTTTGATGCCTTTGATGATCAAGCTGCTAACTCTGTAGTGACAATTTGTAACCTACTCATTTTTACACATACTCCATCAGATACGGTCTAAATTCTGGAATTACTTAAGTATGATTCTTACAGTGGCTTTAGACAGTATTCACACGCTTTTATTTTTTCACACATTTTAGTTTTTTAATCCAAAATGAAAAAAATAGATATTTAAATTTTGTAATGATTGTTGAGTGTAACCCAATAGGCAACAATGGCAATTTTATGAATTTCGAATTCAAAATCAATCAATTTAAAACTGTCAACCTAATAAAGTGAATGAAAATCCTTCCTGAATCCATTTACATATTACCTTTGTGAAGTCCAATGTATCAGGTACAAAAATTGATCCAAGCATGACTGCCAGTGTATAATTTACAATTCCATGCTGGTGAACAGCATGATCATCACCTGTTTAAATGGCAGAGGAAACTTAGACTTTTGCAGCCTCGTTCCTCAGTGGAAGTTGCTTTGAATAAAAGCATCGGCTAAATGACTAAATGTAAATGTAAACATTGTAAGGACAAACCAATATGTTCAGTGTTCCGTCATTGCAAGTCCACAATGCACACCTGCAGAACTAGACTCAAAGAGAATTTTGTGTTTCTTTTAAAAAAACTAATTTAGTTCAGCCTCTGGCCTGTTCCTTGAACTGTTACACAAACACTGGACTAATATAGAGTAATTACTTTTACAGCATTAGTGGCAAATTCCAGTGTCTCAAGCCAAGTGTTGTGACTCACAGTTGTGCATTTCCAGGGCAACATTTGTTCACCATGATACACAAGCTGACTGTAATCCACTTCATTGTGTTTACTCTGGCACAAAGGAGTGGACCACTTTATCCATCTTCATCATGTTCCTACAATCCCAATGCAGACAGCCTGACTTACAGTTATGGTAGTGAGCAGCCTTATTTTATCAAAAATGAAAAGCTAAAAAGCTTAGATGCATTAAATAACACAACTAAAAGTTGAAGCTTGATATATTTACATAACAGCAATCCAATTTTGACTGAGACACTGGCTGCTGAAACTGGTGTGAGATCAGCTGATGGTTTTAAAAGACAACCACTCAGTCTACTCTGGTTGTTTGGCTGCACTCAAAGCACTTTACACTGCTTCTCATTCACCCATTAACACACCCTTGGGGGAGCTGCTATCCAGCTGGCCAGGAGCAACTATGTTGGGGTTCAGTGTTCAGGGATCAGGAGCTGGGGATCGAACCAACAACGGTGGGATTGGTGGACAACCACCAATCTACCTTACTGCACCACAGTCGCCCCATGTTCCACATACATTCACTACAAAATATGATAGCAACTCAGGACAGAAGTAACAAAATGAAGAATTGCTCTTCAGTGCGCTGTATATGGCTGAATAATATGAAAAAGTGAAACTACTGAATAGTGTCAGTGAGGGTGAAGTGAATGTTACATACCTTGCAGCAGGAGATGTCCATTCTTGTCTGTAACAGGCTTTGGGATGAACTGGGTTAGAGCTGAACAAAGCTTTGTTTCTCACCGACTTTTGTCAGTCTGCTCCTCAAATCTTTGTAAGGCCAATGATTTACAAAATACGCGTTGATGCCTCACAAGTTGAGCTAGCTACTGTATTAACAGTATACAAATATTTGGTACCTGGGATACAAAAATTACCTCACAGTGAGCGGATTTAGTTGTTAAAGGTTAACTAGAGCACTAAAATATATGTGTTCTAAATCACTGGATATGAATTCTTTGAACACCATGGAGAATAGCGAATACGAAAATAAACTTGTGGAGTAGCTTCTTCTCTCTGTGTATGAGCAAGGTCAGAGGTCACTTAAGTGTCTCTGCTTGCAGCAGAGAGCAGACAGCCCAGGTAAAGTCAAAGTCACTTCTCAACTCAACCGGACAACATTAGTGCTTGTTCGGGTATTGTCGTAAAAACGCTTGGTAAATGAATGATCTATAAGAGTAAATTATCAAAAAAAACTATCAGAAATGTACATAAAAGTGAAAATTTCAATTGTGTCTGCAGTTCCCCATCCACCATCATGTGTTCACCACAACAAGCTTGTTGGTTAATCGCTAACTGCTACGAACACGTTAGCTTACATCCACCTAAAGCTGGAAGATATAAGAAGCTGAATGTGCTGCACTTAATGTATTAACTGTTATGTGCCTAATGTGCCACAGGTTCTGGTAGACACTGAGACAGTCACACTTCTGTCAACAGAGAGGAGGACAGCAGACAGGAGGACAGGGATCAGTAATAGTGACCGATTTTATGTTCATTCTTTTATTCTGTTACAGTATTTAAAGTAAACTGTTTACTGAGGAAATGTATATTGCAACACCATTCCTTTGACTTGAATGGAACCCGTTCTTATTTTAATTATATTTTTGAGAAACTTCTTATTAGTCCATAAAACAAAGATTACCACTGAAGACTGGGGTATTTTTGAGGGGAGGAATAATGCCCTCCAGTGCATTCTTTGAGTTATTTTATTGAAACATAAATGATTGATGAATTATTTTTTTTTGTAAATTCATTGTTATGTTATTATATTATGTTATATTATTGTGCGAGCGGGAGTGTTCGCTGAGACTGACACTTGTGGGCGCTAGGAATTGTGGGAGTTCTGTTCTGTTCTGTGGGTTATCCTGTTGTGTAGCTAGAGTTTAAGCCAGTGGGTGTTTATGTCGATACCGTGACTGTGAGTGCTGCTGCGGGCTGATGGCCTCCAGTAACGGGGTTGTGTGGTGTATGTAGCACAATAAGCTCAAAAGAACAGTGTCACAATATAATTTCAGAATGTCAAATTATATTATATATTATATTAAAAATAATTGGTATATTGATTAAGTGAGAAAATAAACAACAAAACTACCTATACCAGTTTTAAGCAGCAGGACAGATGCAATAACAGCTGACTAATACACTAGAATAATCTGTGTCACCTATTAGCTTAGTTATAAATTATTTAATTCTTTGGTTGTGTTCCAGCATGGAATATTGCAGCATGGTTGTTAGTATCTATCAATTTTGGTTGTGAAAAGCAAGAACAATGTCAACAACCTAATGAGCAGACAACAAAAGCAACAGATCGACACAGCCACAGGGCAAGAAGGGTTGTTAGTATCTATCATCTATCATTTCCAATGAGATGGCAAAAAGAGGCTTACATGATAGAATAAGAGGAGCTGTAGGAGCTGAGTATTATCACATGGATAAATATAGAGTCATTTTAGAGTGGCAACTTATTTCTAAGCTAATATTTATGTTCTGTTAGTGTCTAACAAATATTGGTCACATTACATGGAGGGTAGGATTCTGTGTATGTGGAGTTTAGCCTGCACTAGAAACTCAAAATCAGAATATCTCAGTTTCTGCTGCTTTTTACTAAACTAAATGGTCTGCTTATACAGCACTTTTATCCAAAGGACTTTGCCCATTCACATTCACACACTTGCACACCAATGACAGCAGCCTGATGCACCACAAGCAACTTTGACATGTAGGAGGTACTGGGAGTCAAACCCCCGACCCTGTGTTCCGTGGACGACAGCCTTATCCACTGAGATACAGCTACAACTACAGCCTAACCCACACTACTGACTCTGATTTCCTAAAAATATGACAGTAATCCCTAAGATTTGCGGTTCTTGTTTAAATTGTTGCCTGGAGACTTAAAAAGACAGTCCAGAGCTGATGAGGATTTATCAGTCAGGCTCTAGTTTGGACATCCAACATCAATTCATTATCCAACAATATCTGAGGGTCTGAGAAGTTCATTGTGAACAATCATACTCTACAGTGGGGTAAACGCCAACCATTGTAGAGAGAGGAGAGACTAAGAATAAGGAGGGTTCAGACCTGTGGGACCATCAGACAAGCTCTTCTGATCAAGTGAACTGGCACTATGAGTTACTCTGAGTTCTCTGCCAAAACAATGTAATGTAATCACAATGCTAAGTTCATTCTGCTGAAAATAGAATGAGCAGAAAATCTAAAAGTATGATTTCTATGGATGACTCAGCGCTGCATGATCATCACAAGCTGTTGATGTTTATGCATCCAATTTAGTTTCTGACTTCAGGATTAAAAAGAAAGCAAAAATTTGCACCTCAGTAATTGTTATCAATTACTTGATAACAGTAATTGTTAGGGACCAGAGAAAGCTTTAAATAATATCACAGCCACAGTTCACTGTAAATGCATTACATGAAGTTGATGTCTGGTGCACAGAGCTAAAGTTTGTGAGCTTCTACATCAACAGGAATCAGCACAGGACCAAAGTTCTGTCAGCAAAGGAGCTGTGCTAATATGGGGACCTGTTTGAAAGCAGCATCCGAAAAGTTTGGGACTGCAAAAGCAACAAGACACTGTCTAACTGATTGTGTGTGTGTGTGTGTGTGTGTGTGTGTGTGTGTGTGTGTGTGTGTGTGTGTGCATGCGTGGCCGGGCTACTGTGAGCGCCCACAGCTCTCCGTGTATTAAACGTCAGTAATATGTGTACATCGGGTCGGGATGATGCGCCTACCCTGCAGGTTCTGCACTCGGATGTCGCTGATCTGTCCGATAAACTCCTCCCGCTCAAACCAGTCTTCCCACTCGTGTCCAGCCATCTGAAGCCGAGAATGCCGCAGGAATCCGGGAAAGGAACTCAGAAAGCTGCCCCGACTGGAGGAGGAGGACAAGCTGTTACTGCAGCGGGCAGGCGGACTGTCTATTGTCCTGCGGGACGATCGGGGCCATCCAAGCGGGACACTAAGACTGAGGCGGGGGGGGGAAGGTTACTCACTGGACGGACCCGTGGTCTTTACCGCAGTTTCTTCCATGTAGCGCGCAGCGATGGAGCTGAGAGAAAATTCCGTGGAGTAGAAAGAGAGGGGAGGAAGGAGCTGCAGCACCTGGTTGGTATTTCCGAGGTGGGATGGAGCCGATCCAGTGCCCGCCCACCTCGCTCTCTCTCTTTGTCTCTCTCTCTCTCTGTCTTGTTCTCCCTCTCTCTCACTCCAGCTTGCTCACTCACACGCCCCCCCCTCACACACACGCGCGCGCGCACGCACACACACACACACACACACACACACACAAACACAAAGCGCCAGCAATAGCACCGGTAATCAATAAGATGGAATGGTAGGACACGTGCAGTCAGAAACTACACATTTTCACTTTGTTCTTATCTCATTTTTGTATGTAAACCTTTAGTTTTTCATTTACCTCATTAGATTAAGGATCATTTGAAATCACCTATAACAGACTAATGCTGACATAATATCAGATAGTATTTGTAGCTAAGCCCCATTACAAATGTTATTTAGTGCCGGTTTTCAGTAGTGAACTTATAAACAGCTATTAAGGGATATAGGCCAGTAAGGGGTCTGTATTTTTGTTATTTTCAGCAAATCTAAAAAAACAAATACTAACAAAACTACCTCAACTTACTGTAATATCTGTAAATCCAGGGCCTGATTTTAATTTATCCATCTGTGCCACTGTCCACTTTTGTTCAAAAACTATTACATAAAACTCATCAGAGCCTCACTTCTACATGACACATTTCTTCCTCACAAATATCTGACTTTGTCACTTTGTCTGTCCCTTCACGATTTTATTTAATGCAAATCCCACAAATCCTCGTGACCTCTGCACAACCTTCCACTTTTTTTCCAAATGTGACCTTCACTCTGTACTGTCCTTACTAAAGCTGTTAAATGTGGGCACCTAACACTGCATTGTGTTACTCTATTGAAGTAAAACCTGAACATAAAGGCAAATAATTGGTCCACTTACAACTAGAAGACAAGAAATCTCTGATTTCTGTAATTTTGTACATAGCATAATTTGAAGGCTTAATGAAGGCGGTGATAATATCCAGGAGACTTAAGCGCTATATAAGTGCAGACCATTTTCTACCACAGGTGGAGAATGGGAGTACAGATGAGAAATTACTAATTTGCATTGGTCAAATATCAAGTCACATCGTCAAAACTCTTCTTTTCTCATTCATACCCCACCACCTGCAAAACACTGTATATTTGAAGTAAAATGTTTAAATACAAATACACTATTGTCAGAACACATTTAAGACTCTATAATGGCTAAGCTGTGAAATTCTGCAGAAACCATATTGGCATATATACAAAATTTACAATAAATAAAATAATAATTTCAATCTACAGACAGTGGACAGCCTGTGGATACTCTTATTACCATGACAACAATGGGGAGAATGTGTGGAGGACCAAGAGGAACATATAAAATGTGAGGTTGAGAAAAACAATGAGGTATGATGCAGGAGAGAGAGAAATAGAAATGTCACACTATTACAGGAGGAGTGATGTCTTGATTTTTCTGTTTGTTGTTTTGTTTTTGGACATCACAATTACATTAAGTCTTGACTTTGTTATGTAAAGTGCCTTGAGATTACTATGTTGTGAATTTGACCTATATAAATAAAGTTGAATTGAAATACTAATTACTGTAAAAAAAATCATTCAAACTTTAAAGCTAAAAGCTAATTGTTTATGTACTGCTCTCTGTTGTCAATTTTTAGGTCTGCATTTCATGAATGATTTTGCTGCTTTCGGAGTCAGAAGTGTTAACAGCTTCATAAACAAGCTTATTTTGACAGATGTATAAAGTGGTTAGTGGTTTGAGGGAGTTTGTGATGTTACATTAAATGTTTGGCCAAGATGCATATTAGTAATGATGTTTACAGTTTTTCTGAATTACTAAAACCCTAAACCCCATACTTCAACAATTCTCATCTAGTTAGACAAAGTTTTCAGACCTGATTCCGCTTCACATGCATACTTGCGTGCGTATAAACTGTATGATGCACAAGATTTTCTTGTTGGATACAAGACACATGTACATTATCAGCAAAATGAAGCCGATGACAAATAGGACAATATCTCATCAAATGTCACATTGGACAAGTTGTTTTAACAATGAAGGGAACAACACACAGTACTTAATCATAATAATGTCTGACCAGGACACAGAAATACGTAATTAACACCACACTGAAAATCACTCTAGAACAAACAGTTTGACAAAAACAAAAAGGAAAGATCTTAACCCGGGCTCTATTTCATGGCTAGATAGACTATGGTTGGAGTTTGCTCCGTTGTCATGGAGATAAAACATTTATCATCACGTGACCTATGTATGGAAATCCAGTCACATTACTACATGTATTTGTATACAGTGACTGAGAACACAGCATGGGTTTTTATGCCGGATGCTCCTCCTGCCCCAACCCTCTCATTTTATCCTTGCTGGAGGACTGGCACTAAAGTGGCCCTTGGTGGCTGGGTGGAGCCTGACCTGGTGGGGTGGGATTAGATCCCGTGGGCTTCTGCACCCCAACATGATGCTCTATCCACTGAGCAACTGTTTATGGCAAACTCTAAATGATAAATGGTCTGCACTTATATAGCACTTTTCTACCTATTGGTACCTACATTGCTTTACATTGCTTCTCATTCACACTCACAATCACACAAAAACTCACAAATGAATGTGGGCTGGCCAACACTCACCAGGAACAACTACATTGGAGTTCAGTGTCTTGCTCAAGGACACTTTGACATGTGACAGAAGGTGCCTCGGATCGAACCAACAACTGTGGGATTAGTGGATAACCGCTCTACCTCCTGCCCCACAGTCTACTTTGGTATAATGATAACATCCATGGATGATTATTATCTGGTGCCCTTCATAACCAATAAACACAGCATTGATTATTTTGATTCAGTCAAGCATGCACACACATACACACACACACACAGTCCTGCTGCCCCAAATACTTAGCAGCGTGAGCCCTATTTTTCTGGCAGTGTTTTGCATGGATCATCAAAAAGAGATCACTGAAAGTGAAAACATAATAAATTAACAAAATAATAAAAAATCAACAACTGAAATCTCTTCATTACACCCATTCTCATTCCTGAGGGATCAAAAAGCATGGCTTTGTCCATTTCCTTTGCGTTACATGCTGATGTTTAGGGTACCTGTTTATAGTGGTGATTGACAACTGGAGCTTTCAATGTAGTACAATGGAAACCCTGAAGCTTTAATAGGATGTAGTATATAAAGTGAATTCTCCTACCATTGTTTGGAGTTCATATGTGAAACAGGCTTATGACTTGACTCGAACTGTGGACGACAGAACTGATTAGATATAGTTTGGAAACACACACAAACTAGGCATAAAACATACTATAATTTTCACTATGTCTTGACAAAAGATAAAGATGATGGTGGAAATGCCTCAATACCTGTGAACCATGAGACTTTATATAATTGTCACCACATTAAACTAAATAACCAGATGAGAAAGCCCCTGATCAACTAGGAGTGGTATAAGCCTGGTAGCAAAGCGCGTGCGTGTGCACACACGTGCAAGTGACGTGCTTGTTTAGTGTCGTCACTGTTCGTTCCCCCCTGTCGGGCATGTCCATATCTGTTGAACGTTAGATGTACCATCCCTAACACCCCTCCATGTGACACCAAACTGTGAGTACCTGCTGGAAGAGCTTGGCAATGCATTGACACCTGTTTATAATCATGTTGATAATGACGAGGCAGGTCTTCAGACAAACGGAAACCAGTGTGTGTGTGTGTAGGGACTCTGTGTAAACCAGAGGTGGCAGATGTGTCTGTTCAGACAGTTGATATAGCTGGCTCTGACCGTTGTGATGACAACCCTAGAGTTGATGATGATGATGATGATGATGATAGAATAAATGTGGCTATTGTAAACCCTGACATACATACTGTAAGCTGTTTTACACTATGAAGATCCCTGGCACAATTTAAAAAAGCGTATTCACACGCAAACGGTCAGCTGCTAAGCACCCTAAATCAGTGCATTCAGGTGCAGAGTGAAATACAATAAAAACATTACAGACACCAACACACTAGATGCATTAATGACCTTACACGTGACAACAAGATATATCTTTACATATTTTCCCTAATACATAGTGAGTTAAAAAGGGGAGGGGGAGTAGATCTAATAAGTAGTCTTCAACAGTCAAGGCCATGGCAATAAAGAGAAAAAAAATATTTCAATCACCGGAAGGGGCCATTGCACGTGTCCACTCCATCAGCGATAATAATGAGTGGCACAGAGAGGCTGAGTTAAATGGCCGCTATGCAATGACTTTACCAAGTAAATATCCACTGTAAGGACACCCTCGCTGTAGAGGTGTCTGTAGATGTATTCTCAATGATGCGGGCATTAAATTCTTTCACCTTTTTTGTGAGGGTCTCGTAAAATCCAGTGCAATGTTGAAGACATCCCGTATTTCAGTGTTGTAGATATTTATAATTGCATCCTTGCGTGAAAAAGTGTTCCAGACCCTAGGAAACTGCAACTCAATAAACCCCACCTCGTGAGGTTCCTTAAGAATTATGGGTCTCGTAAGCTTTGTTCTGTAATTACATATTTTATTGTTTGGTGATGATGAGTTGCTGGGGAGCGTGATGTAAAATCCATTTTTGTCCATGATGGTTAAACAAGATCTGCTCCTCACAGCCACACATCATGTAATGCTCACGTAGACTAACGTATCTGTCATGATCTGACCCTCATACTCACTTCCTCCCCTGGACTTTTATTTTGTACAGACTCACCAGCTTATACAGTATCAGACCTAGAGCAGCAGGTACAATATCCGGTCATTTATCAGTTACCTCCATAACAAAATTGAGACCTCCAGAGACCCTGAATCCTGTGCCACAGCTCATCAAATGGAGGAGATAATAAGGTCTAGATCTTGGGTACTGGACCGGGAGGGTATACCCCAAGTACTGGCCTCCTTACTGACCTCCCCTAGCCCAGGACTCCTGCTCCTGCTGTCCAGTTCCTGCTCCTGCTCGTCCAGTTCCTGCTCCTGCTGTCCAGTTCCTGCTCCTGCTCGTCCAGTTCCTGCTCCTGCTCGTCCAGTTCCTGTTCGCCCCGTTCTTGTCTTCAAGTCGGCCGACGCCACCTCGTTTCTGCTTCTGATCTTGTTCCTGCAGGTGGACGCCGTCTCCAGTTCTGATCCTGTTCCTGTCACCAAGCGGGTCGACGCCACCTCCGGTTCTGTTCCTGTTCCTGTCTCCGAGTGGGTTGACGCCATCTCCAGTTCTGATCCTTTTCCTGTTCCTGTCACCGAGCGGGTCGACGCCACCTCCGGTTCTGTTCCTGTTCCTGTCTCCGAGTGGGTTGATGCCACCTCCGGCTTTGTTCCTGTCACAGAGCGGGTCGACACCACCTCCAGTTCTGTTCCTCCGGCTCTGGTCCTGTCCCTGTTTGTCCTGTCCCTGTTCGTCCAGGTCCTGTCCTGGCGCCGGGGTCAGCTGCCGCTCGTCCAGCTCCAATTCCTGTTTGTCCTGTCTGTGGGTTGGCCGATGTCTCCAAATGGCCCGACGCCACCAGTTCTGGCTTAGTTCCTGTTCCTGTCTCGGAGCAGGTCGATGACACTACCGATCCTGGTTTTGCTCCTGTATCTGTCTCCGGGTTAGCTGTCACCAGCCTAGCTCCAGACTCCGATCCTGCTCCAGCACCTGCCTCCGGGTCGCTCAACGCCTCTCCCAGCCCTAACCCTGATCCTGTTCCAGCACCTGCCTTCTGGTCTGTCAACGCCCCGCTTGGCCCCAACTCTGGTCCTGATCCTGTTCCTTCCTCCAGGCCGCGGACGCCACCACTTGTTCTGATCTACCTGCTCCTGCCTCCGGCCGGCGGGCACCACCGCCAGTTCAGTTCCTCTTCAAGTCTCCGGGTCGGCTGAGGTCCGTACTGGTTCTGTTCCTGTTCATGTCTCCAGGTTGGCCAAGGTCCGGCCTGGTTCTGATCCTGTTCCTGGCTCCGGGTAGGCCAAGGAGCGGCCTGGTTCAAATCTTGTTCCTGTTCTGTCCAGCCTGGTTCTGATCCTGTTCCTTTTCCTGATCCTGTTCCTGGCTCCGGGTTGGCCGATGTCCCTTCGGGTCCAGGTCCTGGTCCAGCCCCAGGTCTTTATTGCTGAGTTCCAGCCAAGAGATTTCCCCCAGGTCCCTGGGGGGCTTCAGCCATCATCGTCGGCCTCCTACCAGACCTCCTGCCCAGCACCCGAAGCGCTTCAGCCGTCATCGCCGGCCTCCTGCCCAACCTCCTATGGACCAGCTGCCCCAGGCAGGGACAGCTGGTCCATAAGAGTTTTAAAGACCACAGATTCATTACTCTTATTAACATTTAGAGGAGCCATCTTTATCAATCTGTGGTGAGAATTATTATAGGCACCAACAAGGTCCTGTATGATTTCTATGTATCGCCATGAATTAACAGAAGAAAAATAGCGGCAACTTCTGGTGCATAAAGTTCTATTAAGCCGCTCTGCAACACATGCTTTGAAAAATGCAGAATATTAAAAGACTTTAACATGCTCTGGAAAGCTTTATTATAGAATTCTGTACCAGAATCTGTCATCAAAGTTTGAGGAATCCACCTCTCGCTGAGAATGTCTCAAAATGCCTTTGTTACAGAGACCCTGAATTTATTTTTAAGACACCTCACTCATTCATACTTGGACAAAACATTGATACATGCAGCAGGTACCTCATGTTGTCATTTTCCTCGGAATAAGCAGCCATGTCCACCAAATCCACTTGAAACTGCATTGGCGTGAAGAGTATATACATCCTATTTCAGTAAATACTGGTTAACTTCTGAGAGCTATGGCTGTATCCCTGTGTTTGCTCTCGCAGCATTATATAATTTCTGAATACTGCCAATACAATAGCACTGTACTCGTGTGGTAATAAACTATTTCATCAACATTTATCATTCTTAATTTCCATGTCACTGTAAGTAAAATTATAGAAATATAATAAGAAACACACCATCTGCTTCTTACTGCAGGTTAATTGTTTGTTCATGCGCTGCTCTGAACCATCAAGAAGAAAAAGTGTCTATTTGTTAAGCTAGTTTCATCATGTCTTTGCTGTTTCAATTACGTTAGTGACTGATTTGTATAATGGGGGACGCAGGTTAAAACAGAGACAGTAGTGAAAGATGCATCACTCCTGAAGGGAAAGCAAAATCTATATTAATAAAACCAAGACAGAATATTCAACATGAACATGACAAAAGGAAACAAGGAAAGTAAAATATAATCATACCCGTGGAACTACAAAAGCTGAGTAGGAGTATGACCAAGGGACTGGAGAAGATAAACCTAAACAAAACTAAGGGAGCTAGAGAGACTTAACGTGGAAAACTAAAAAAAGCAAGTGCATGATTTAGGGAAGCAATAGGTGCTTTTAAAAAAAATTTGGTGCAACTATGAAGAGAGAGAGAGAGAGTATGTGTGTGTATGTGTGTGTGTGTGTGTGTGTGTGTGTGTCAAGTTCGACCCCCACCTGTCATTCAAAACACATGTCCAACACCTCTGCAAAATTGCATTTTTTCATCTGAGAAACATAGCCAAACTCCGCCCTTTCTGTCCCTCTGTGACGCTGAAAGGTTGGTCCACGCTTGTCTCCTCCAGGCTGGACTACTGCAATGCACTTCTCATTGAATCCCGGCAGGAGCCTTCAAAGCTCAATATGTTCAAAACAGCGCCAGGATCATTATGAGAGTGGAAACACCAACACATCACTCCTGTCCTCGGACACTTCACTGGCTTCCCATCCACCTGCATTGATTATAAAGTCTGTCTACTCACCCACCAGTGCATCCATGGAAATGCCCCACAGTATCTAAAGGAACTCCTCACACTGCACTCTACAACTAGACACCTCCGTTCCACCAACACCTATCGCCTCTACCCCCAGACCCAAACTCCATACAATGGGGACCGAGCTTTCTCAGCAGCTCACGGCTCTGGAACGCTCTACCTGAGAACCTGAGGCACCACAGACTGTGGACTGTTTCAAAAACAGTTAAAGACTTTTGTTTAGAAAAGCATTTTAAAGTGATCATTTTAAAATGATCATTACTTTAACTTTAATCCTGTACTATTCTATGTTTTATATGTTTTTAGGCTTTACATGTTTTATGTTTTATTCCTGGTCTTAATCCGCTTGTGTAGCACTTTGAGATTTGTTAGCAAATGTAAAGTGCTTTATAAATAAAATGAATTATTATTATTATTATTATTATGTCTGTGTGTGTTTGTGGCAGACTGATGAATTAACATCTGTGAAACTAAGATTTGAGGACAAAGAGGGACAGAAAACAAAACTCAAACAAAGTCCAACACCTGGATTGTGAGTGGAGTGTTTTTACTATTATCACCCACTCAAACTCATTTATTGCAATAGCTTGAACTTACTGTTATTCAACTGCTCAAAATAATCCACTTCTTCCAGAATCGAAATCATGTTATTTCTTTGGATTAGGTCCTAGTCAAAACTGAAAACTATGAAAAAACACAAAGTATAAGGTATCAGCCATAGTGGTTGTCAAATAAATACAAAAAACCTAAGTACAAAGGAAGCTTTAATACTTTGTTTGTGATAGTAGATTGTAAAATAGGATTTTGGTTTGTGGTTTTTAACAAGGGCTCCTTAAGACATGCAACTTGGATTATTTTCCGTAGACACCGTTACCAGACAAAGCTTCAAAGTCAATGTGCAGCTGAATGATTGCGATGCTTCTGGTCACAGTGTCTGGTCTATGTACACTGTCACCACACAGGAAATGAGGATTATATTTGTGAAATGGGTTCCTACACAGTCAGATTTCAGTTTGCAGTGGTGCTGCAGGGCTTCTCTTAAGGCTGTAGGTGTAGTCAGACTGGCACAGACTTGAAAAAAAATTGAGATGGCGTAAGCTATTTGGGCATAGGAAGGTGGCATAGGCTTCTCCCACACAAACAGCATATGCTAGATACAACTGGATAGTTATACAATATATTGAGTATATATGGTAAATGTTTCACACTTAGTGCTTTTCTACCTATTGACATTTGAAGTGCTTTACACTGCTTCTTATTTACCCATTTGCACTCACAATCACACACACAAACACTGATGGAGCTGCTATGCAGCTGGCCAACACTCACTTGGAGCAACTAAGTTGGGGTTTGGTGTCTTGCTGAAGGACACTTTGACTTGTGACTGGAGGAGCTGGGGATTGAACCAACAACTGTGATATTGGTGGACAACCACTCTACCTTCCTGTGCCACAGTCGCCCCTATGTATATCAACAGCAAGACAGACAATTAATCTTTATTTAGTAATATATAATTTATTGTTTTCTTTCACTCCCTGTTCTCAACCTTCCATGTCTCTGTGTTGGACTCAGATGTCTAACATTGGTATCAGCAGGTTTCAACTGTAGATTTCTACATGATGTAAACAATTTCAGTTTCTGCTACTATTATACTTCACAATATGCAGTTACTCTGAAATGTACAATATTAATACAGAATATAATTACCAAATAAAGACCCATATTCCAGAAATGTTGAGGCAATGTGTAAAAAATAAAATAAATAAAAAGAGAATGCATTACGAGCTTCTCAGTGTTTTAATGTCCCATTCCATCTTTTTAGTGCTGTGTTGCTGGTATCAAATTGAAACTGAGCAAAAATTTCATATATCAAATACAGATAATATATTAAATGTCTGTTTCAACATTTGATAAGGTGTCATTGTACTATATAATCAGCTACCTAAATAGCATCTAACATTTAGAAAACTGTGAGAAAAGATTTAATTTGGAAAATATGTGACCTGTGTGCTTCAAGTGAAACACACTGAGCACAAAATCCTCTTTTGTAATCTAATATAACAAAGTATTAAATGTTTCCTTATAAACCTTCAAGCTGCAACATTTAAATGAAGTATATTCATGCCATCAGTGTTTCTATAATGGAGTATTTATAGTTGCTAAAGTTGCTAAAGTTAGGCTACTTTGGATTTTAAAAATGCTTGGAAATAACAGTTTTGTTTTGTTTTTAATAAGATGATTAACAACAATCTTATGTCTATGTGTTACTGGAATACAAACATGTCTAGCCTGGCTCTGTCCAAAGGTCAATATTCTTACTGATGGTGTAGCTTGTTTTTTTCCTTTAATGTACAGTTAAAAAAGCATAAATTATATATTGTATTGTATATATTACATAATTTACTTTAAGCCGTCATGTTGAGAAACCCACACATGCTAAGATACAATCTGGGATTTCTATAAATAACTACAGATCAGACAGAGGAAGATGTTCAGAGCAGCACATTTGCACACTGTCCCACATTAACTCAGTGCAACAGTTAGGAGGTCATTTTCTCTTTCTCTTCTGTGATCTTTGAAACAGCAGAGTCAGTGCACCTCAGCCCACACAATCCACAGTAGAGGCAGATCTTATGTAACCATTTCAGAGAGCAAAGTGATCCTCCTCCTACTGACTGCAGAACATGAGGGTTTTGATGTAAAAGCCACTGAAATCAATGTATCATCCTTCAAGTTAATCCTGATCTTTGCTGAGCTAAAATCAGCAAACTGCTAACTGATACCATCAGGAGTAGTCTGTTTGAAAGCCATCTGGCACATCTGGTACCAACGCAGCTGCCACTCACTAAGCCATGCCAAGTCAAGGTGGCGGGATAAACAATGAAACATTAATTTCTGGCATCCCTACAAACACCTGTTAATCTCTTGGGAAGGGACCTTCTACTCCAAATGGGAGTCATGTTTCTATGTGATGAAAAGGGGATTGTGGTTCGCTTCCCGAATGGACTAGAGTACAGTTGCTCTGAAGATGCACTCTCCAGCGGCACTCAGTGGTTGTTAGGGGCTGTAGATGGGCCAGCAGAACAACAAGACACAGCTAACATATATTGGGAAGTGATTGAACCCGAAAACCCGTTGGTCAGGCCAGACGTGGGCCTATATTCCATATACCTGCTGTGGAAACCTTGGCTGAACATGCTGGCACCTCATGTTCCCCCACCTGACCCATTACATGTGACCTTGTATTATGACAGGAATAATGATTGGGTATACCAGGAAGAGTTTGAAAGCATAGCAGATCAAATTTGGAAGATTAAGAGCACAGGATTCTACATAGGACAGGAAGGCTTAGCAACACATGTACAGTTGTCACCAGAACAGGAACAGTGGTATAAAATGGCATAGGAGGCACTTCCACACGTCACTTTGGTGGTTAGCCCTGGTCACCAACCAAAGGATTTAGGGCCTATGGTGCGTAAATTACAAACAGCATCAGATTGGCAGGACACACAATTCCAATTCCACGATTCCAATGTTACAGTTCTCTCCTGCAAATAATGCATATTTTGTAAAAACGCCACTGCACTCCTGACACATCAAATCATCTCCAGATACCATGGTCGCCTTAGAACAGACCACGAGCAGGCTGCAACCTTATTAGACTCATTGCCCACACAGATATGGTCCACGTCAGCAACTGATGTAGGATTCTGTCCTGCTATACCAACAATTACATTGAAAACATACACTCCCATTTGGCAATCTCAATATCCCCACAAGCTAGCTGCTCGTGAGGGAATAAAACCAACCATAGATGGCCTAATTAAAAGCAGTGTCTTAGAGCCTTGTAATTCCACATGGAATACCTGTAGAGAAACAAAACACAGACTAATATCGCATAGCACATGATCTTAGACGTATTAACAACATTATAGCGATGCCCACACTCCCAGTGCCCAACACTTTTACAGCATTAGCTGCTGTTACTCGTGACCATCAGTGGTTCACATGTATCGACCTGGCTAATGCGTTGTTTTGTTTGCTTATTGGCTCAGGAATGCAGGGACTGGTTCTCCTTTACCCACGAAGGCCAACAATTGTGATGGGACATCAATTGATAGTGCTAACAACACATAGCATCATGGCATTCAAACTCAGCAGCATTCACAATGACACCTACACATCAACAAAGGATGCTAAAAGCTCTAGACCAACCAAACATCATATACACACATGATGGCATTAACATGGCAGGCCACATGGTGGATGGGCAGCCGCATATGTGTGAAGACAGAGTGCAGATAGAGACAAAAGCTAGAGCAGATCTCCAAACAGAAACGCTAAAAGGGGAAGCAGAAATGGTGTTTACAGATGGATGTTGTTTCAGGCATAACACAGAAGATGCTAAAGCGGTAATAAAATGTCTGATAAATGATTACATCCCCAGACACGACTTCCCAAAAGGTATTAGATCAGACAATGCTACACATTTCAAAAACAAAGACCTGGCTGAGGTAGAACAAGTACTGGGTTTCATACACTGTTATGGCACAGTGTATCACCCACAATGACAGGGAAAAGTTGAGAGGATGAACCAAAATCTGAAAAACAAAATCAGCAAAATTTGTAGACAGACAAACATGACCTGGGTCGAGGCACTGCAGATGGCGCTAATGGCCATTAGAGGAGCAGTAAATAGAAGCACAGATTTCACCCCATATGAGTTGTTAACAGGAAGGCAGATGCCGGGGCCAGGGTCTCAATTGAGTGAAACAGTTGTTAGAATGCCTTATAAACCGTACTTTGAACAACTAAAATTGTTGGTGTCTAGTTTCTCCAAACAGATTGCAGACCAGCGCCAGCAGCAGGGAACAGCTGACCCACGCACCGTGAAGTACGTGAGACTCAAGGTCATCAGAAGGAAGTGGTCAGAGCCACGCTGGACAGGACCATTTGAGGTGGTGGAGAGAACATCGCATGCAGTGAGACTAAAGGGCAAGGGAGACACTTGGTTTTACTGGAATATGACAACGCCCGCTGAACAGCCTCAGAGAAGTATTGAGCAAAATCAAAAAGACATTGTCTCTGTGGAGACACAAGACATTGAGTGTTGAACAGTTATATAGAAGGTTACAATCTCTTGAACATAAGTTTTTGTGTTTGATACAAGCATTAGCTTAGAAAGACAGTGTCACAATGTTTTCCAGGAAGCCTTGGTCTAATCTTAGTGGAAAGGGTAAGATCAGTGTGGTAGAGTCATTCTAGGAGTAGGACTGTGTGTAGCTCTGGGACTGATGATTTGGGAAGAAGTCGAAACAAAACAGGCACAGGCAGGTAGCCGCAGGCTTTGAGAACATTCCTATATTGTCAGCCCTCTTCCCGGTAATGCCTAATATAAATGTAGATTGCATCAACTACTTAAATTATAATCTACTTCGCCTGACTAACCTAACTAGGGACGCAGTAGAAGGGTTAGCAGAACAATTGGGAACCACTTCCCTCATGGCCATTCAAAACAGATTAGCTCTGGACATGTTGCTGGCTGAAAAAGGAGGAGTGTTCTCCATGTTTGGTGAGTGGTGTTGTACATTCATCCCTAACAATACGGCTCCAGATGGATCAGTACAAAAAGCTCGAGGAGGTTTGAGAACCCTGTCTCAGGAGATGCATGACAATTCAGGGATTGACAACCCATTGGACTCATGGTTAACAGGAATGTTAGGGAGATGGAAGGGAATCTTTTTATCAACGTTTGTTTCCTTAATTACAGTTATATTGGGTAACAGGATTGTATACCCTGTATACGTGCATATGCGGCTCAACAGATGCCCCTCCTCAGCGCTGAAGGACTCATGTCAGATGAAGAAGCAATGGCAGGAGAGGACAAGGTCATGGTGGAAATGGTCTAGAATGGTGATCACCTGGCACAGGAGATCAAAAGGAGGAATTGTGGAAAATATTACTTGAGTGTGCATTAATATTTTTGCTTTAGTTGTATTAATAACTTAATCTCATATGTAACATGTGTTATTATAGCTAAGACAAGTGCACAGAAGTAATAGTAAAACTGAACATAGTGAGTGTGTGCGTGTGAGAAATAGGGTGAAGAATGTATGTGAGTTGTTTTGCAGATGGCAGAACAGGGAGTGGCTGAAGAACAAGAACCAGCCTCAACGTATATGTCTCTAAATAAGGAAGAAAAGGTTGACACTCCCGGAAGAAGCTGCAGCGGCAGTAAAACAGACTGACTATATAATTTTGGGTCGAGGGAGAGTCAGATGTCAGACTTCGTGGCCTGACACTCTTTGTGCTGTTGCTAGGAAAAGAAACTCTGACCCGGAGCTCTGATTATATTTTCACATCTGTTCATATTATTCATATTTAGATTAATTATAACCAGAATTGAACTAAAATAATAAAATCTCATTCTGAGAATAAAGTCGTAGTCCTTCTCATTTATTTTGGACACGCTACAGGAACCTGGATTAAAAATCTTGTGTTTCAATTGACTCCGATCTGACCTTTAACTGTCACATTAAGGCCTTAACTAAATCAAACAAATACCCAGTGTGAACGTTCTGTGGACAGAGAAGATGTCAATAAACTTCTTTATTGCCAGCAGGCATTGGTTAATTGGTTCTCTGTTGCATTCAGAGACTTAAACATGTATCACTACACTGTTCTATAGCCAGCAGGCTTTGTGTTTCTGTCCGAGTTTTACTTTGGACTGTTTGGATTTAATATTTCTTTTCTTTTTTTTTTTAGTTCCTATTGAATCTAACTATGTAAAGTACTGTGGAATTCGTCCCTTAGAAATGTGCTATATAAATAATGCTGACCTGCGTCACCCAAATAACATGGCAAAGCAGCAACCACAATGTTGCTGTCTTGTAAAAAGATGTATGTGCTCTTTCCTCTGTCCACTGGCACAATGGCAAACATTCATAGGGAGTTGCATTGTGTCTTTGTAGATTTAGAGAACTCATATGACAGGGTGCAGAGCTGTGGTATTGTATGAGGACGTCTGGAGCGGGAGAGAAGTATGTGAGAGTGGTGCAGGACATGTATGAGAGCTGTAAGACCGTGGTGAGGTGCTGTAGGTGTGACAGAGGAGTTCAAGGTGGAGGTGGGTCTACAGAGAAGAAGATAGGGTTAGATGGAAGCACATGATTCGCTGTGGTGACCCCTGAAAGGGAACAGCCGAAAGGAAAAGAAGAAGACACTACATATGACAGAGGAAGAACAGTAAAGCTCATGGAGGAGTTTGTTAAATACGGCGATACTTGATTACAGAAAGGTGTCAAAACTTTACAAACAAACCATATTTATTCCCGTTTAAACATTTTTCCAACAAATGAGGAACATTAGTTTGAACAGAAAAAGGAAAAGGAAACGTCAACCTGTATCCACCAAAACAAAGTTGGTTTTTATTACATGGGATTTTGTTGTCCGAATGTATTTATTTTTGTGAAACAAGAAAAAATACAGTGAGACAGAGATCCACACAGTTCAGTACAATGCTAACAGCACTGCTAAAGGTTTTGTTATGTCTGGTAGCAATTTATTAGCAATTTATTTACAATATTCTTTTATACTAAAAGTCCACCTAAACATTATGTAAATCACATGAAACAAAAGACAATAGCACAGAAACAGGTCCACCCAGTTACAAATACCTTATCTTGCTCTCCACAACACACAGACATGGGCACACTGTCACACAAACACATCATATCATAGCCACATTTTCCACCTCCCTGTCCATCTGTTGTGTGACTGCCTGGATCCAGATCGCTGAAGGCAGCCAGATAAAACACACACACATTACAGTTTATGCCCTTTGTGCAGTTCGAGGAAGGGCAAGTCAACACTTGACTGCACAAACACAACCCTCCCTCATTTTGTCTCATGAAGCTAACCTCTGTTAAATCTTAATTAGCATTACAGTATGCTCAGTGGGTATCCACATCTAAATTTGGGACAGGGTTCAAAATTAGGCAGAAAAAACAACTATATGAATACCAAAAAAATACAAACAACTTTTTTCTTGGACTAGCCAAACCTTGACCTATCTAAACGACTCTTACTTTGACCTCTCCTGCAGCCTCTCTTTTCCAGTAAACTTTGTATAATTTTACATGCTGCAGATTGTCGCGGCAAAAATTGTAAGGCAAATTAAGAGGCAAAAGGCAACTCACAAGTGAATGTTTATGGTGAATTTAATTAGCAAAATGGAGAAAACATTCAACAGAACAGAACTGCACTCTAGAGTGGGTCATATCAGATTTGACCATGCTGTTTAGGTTGTTCAGCCTTTTATACATTTAGCTCAACAGCTTGGTTTACACAAAGAACAATGGGATGAGTAAATGCAAATCAACCTTCATACAATGTGGTTAGGAGTCTAATTAGCAAGTTTTTGTCACTTTGTCCTTTTGTCTTCCATGTCTTTTCAGTCCTTGAGATTGATCATCAGTACTGGTTCCCATGGGTTCCCTGCTAGGAAGCAAATGTTCAGATGTAGGTAGTTTTATGGTTGATATCTAGCTAATACACTTCTTAGTGTAAGTAACCTGGAAACTCATAATAGCCCTGAGGACAACGGGTGCAGGTATAAATCTTCCCTTCAAATGAAAAAGCAAACCAGTACTGGCTGTCCGTGTGTACAGAGACAGAGAAGAAAGCATTGGCCAGATATATTACTGACAAATTAGTTGAATTTGATGCAACCCGAGACAGAATGGATTGTGGATTACTTCAGCTGTGCAGTGACGGTCCAAACCGGTCTGGTAGAAATTGGGGATGGTTGCGTCAAGAAGGGCATGCGGCATAAAAATTGCCAAATCAACATGCAGACAATGATCCACTGTGGTGACCCTGAACTCACGGGATAAGCCGAAAGGACAAAAATAAAATTAAATTAAAATTTGTAGCAGTTATAACTGCACAGAAACTCGGGACAACACAGGACAAACACAGGACAATTTCCAGAAAATCTTAATATTTTTTTGTTAAAAACAAGAAGTAAATTGTGAGAACATGATTATCTTTGTCAATCAGGCTTTTACATGTAATGAAATTGCAGGATTTTTTTTACCAAGTCAACAGTAGAGTTCTTGTAATCCTTCATAATAGGTCTGAGATTAGCTTTGTTCCGCTGTCTGTTGCACTGAGGCTTTTGTAAGCTCTCTGACTAATCAGTGTCAAACCTCAGGCTTCTGTCCAATACAAACCAATCTTAGCACTAGGCCTCACCACGGCTCCTGGCAGAATACTCTATGCTGTCCCTGAATAACTGTTTCAAAAAATAATGTTAGCCCCACAGTGGCAGATGCCTTTTAGTGACTCCTGCACTTGTTTAGCTTGTTTTGTCAGTGATAATGGAACAAGCAAACTACAGGATTATGCCAGCTGTATGATGATATTTTATCACTGTTTAGTTACCAACATACAGTTATACTAGGTAAAAAGCATAATGGTTAAATATAAAATTTACGTGATATTTATAATCTGTCTACAATAAGGCCACAGATATGACAAAAATAAGGTGCTCTATATAAAGGACTTATTACATTTTTCTGATAATGCAACCACAAGGGGGCACAAGCCAGTGTTTTCTTCTGTGTCATAGAAATTTGTCTCTCTTCCTTAGTCAAGTGTTACTAAATCTTGACAGAACTTAGCGTGATGACCCATCTCAGTTTAATACATGCCAGCATGGAGGAGAACACATGGATGTTGGTGTGTTCTCCTTTGTATCTGTCATACCCCTTCTATTTATAAATGGTAAATTGTCTGCACTTATATAGCGCATTTCTACCCATTGGCACTCAAAGCGCTTTACACTGTTTCTTATTCACCATTTTGCACTCACAATCACACACACACACCAGTGGGGGAGCTGATATCCAACACTCACCGGGAGCAACTAAGTTGGGGTTCAGAGTCTTGCTCAAGGACACTTTGACATGTGACTGGAGGAGATGGGGATTGAACCAACAACTGTGAGATTGGTGGACAACCACTCTACCTTCCTGTGCCACAGTCATTCCTTCAGGAACTGCCTACTATGATGTTAAGCATTCCTCTAACCATGACACAACCTGTGACTTCTTGTCCTCTTTGTGACCTCTTCAATAAGCCCATCTTGGTTGACTATTTTCTAATTATCTAACTATATGACAAAATTTACACTATTCCTTTGCATCTGCCAGTTCCAAGTCTGGATAAATGCAGAGGGTTGTGTCAGGAAGGGCATCTGACATAAAACACATGCCAAATTAAACATGCAAATCATGACTTTCACACAGAGTCTGACCTCCATACTGGATTGGGCACAGTGTCACGGCTGTGAGTCTGATTCGTGTGGCCCTGGTGGTCAGTACTCTCTCCTCCCCACTCTGTTTCCCTTTCGTCCCTCTCCTCTCTCTCTCTCGGTCCCCAATCAGCCTCATTCCGCTCACCTGTTGCTTCCCCTTATATGCTCCGTTCACCTGTCCCTCTCTGCCAGATTGTCTTTCCTACCTTCCTGTTGACAAGCCTATCTCTGGTCCTGAAAATCCTCACTAAAGGTCTAGTTCGAGTTTATGTCTGTTTCTTCTGAAAATTCTTACGTTAGTTTTTTGAGAGTCTATGTTATGTTGCTACCTTGTTTTACCTGCTTGCCTGAGGACAGCTTCCCAGTGGACGCCTGTTTGATTCTTGTTTAACTAGTATTTTTGAACATCTGTTTTTCCTACCTAGTAAATATGTTTTTGGAAGAGGTTTTTGTATTAACCTTTTTAAGCAGGGTCTGAGTTATAGTCTGCTCCCCTGCGTTTTTCAGTTGCTCGTTCGGGTCTTCCCGTTTTTGTTCTCCTGGTTTTCTACCAGCCGCCTTAAGTTGTCCTCCCTCCCTTCCTGGTCTCCTGCTGTACTCCTCTCCTGCCCTACCTGATCTCCGCTGAGCTCCACACCTCCACCCACAGTAAGATCTCTGATCTGACCTATTTTTCCCCGTGCCATAATTTTGTCGGGCCCTTAGACGGCACTGCATCACATACAGGAATGCTACTATAATGGAAATCACAACATGGGCTCAGGAATACTTCCAGAAAACCGTGTCGGTGAACACAATCCACCGTACCATTTGCCGTTGCCGGCTAAAACTCTATAGGTCAAAAAAGAAGCCATATCTAAACATGATCCACAAGCGCAGGCATTTTCTCTGGGCCAAGGCTCATTTAAAATGGGCTGTGGCAAAGTGGAAAACTGTTCTGTGGTCAGACGAATTAAAATTTGAAGTTTTTTTTAAAAACTGGGACGCCATGTCATCCGGACTAAAGAGGACAAACACTCAGTTCAGAAGCCTGCATCTCTGATGGTATGGGGCTGCATGAGTGCGTGTAGCATGGGCAGCTTACACATCTGGAAAAGCACCATCAATGCTGAAAGGTATATCTAAGTTCTAGAACAACAAATGCTCCCATCCAGACGTCGTCTCTTTCAGGGAAGACCTTGCATTTTCCAACATGACAATGTCAGACCACATACTGCATCAATTACAACATCATGGCTGCGTAGAAGAAGGATCTGGGTATTTAAATGGCCAGTCTGCAGTCCAGATGTTTCACCCATAGAAAACATTTGGCGCATCATAAAGAGGAAGATGCGACAAAGGAGACCTAAGACAGTTGAACAATTAGAAGCCTGTATTAGACAAGAATGGGACAACATTCCTATTCCTAAACTTGAGCAACATGTTTCCTCAGTCCTCAGACATTTGCAGACTGTTATAAAAAGAAGAGGGGATGCCACACAGTGGTAAACATGGCCTTGTCCCAACTTTTTTGAGATGTGTTGATGCCATGAAATTTAAAATCTAAAAACATTTTTTCCCCTTAAAATTATACATTTTCTCAGTTTAAACATTTGATATGTCATCTATGTTGTATTCTGAATAAAATATAAGTTTATGAGAGTTGTAAATTATTGCATTCCTTTTTTATTCACAACTTTTTTTGCCAACTTTTTTGGAATTGGGTTTGTATTCCCCCACAATATACAGTGGAGACCAGGTGGAAAAGTAGCAAAGCTCGAAGCCTAGGAGCAAGCTTCAAGTTGTTTTACCATGGGTCAGATTGGAAGAGAAATGGAGTAGGAGTTATCCTTAAAGAGGAGTTTGTGAGGAATGTTCTGGAGGTGAAAAGAGTATCAGACAGGTTGATGAGTTTGAAGCTGGAAATTCAAGGCGTGATGTTCAATGTTGTTAGTGGTTATGCCCTACAGGTAGGATGTGAGTTAAAAGAGAAGGAGAAACTCTGGAGTGAGTTATATGAAGTGATGCAGATCATCGACAGAGGTGAGTGGTGATTGGTGCAATTTTCAATGGACATGTTGGTGAAGGGAACAGAGGTGAACGCAGAAGGACAGATGGTGGTAGTATTTGAAAAGAGGATGGAATTGGCTGTAGTGAACACTTTGTTCCAGAAGAGGAACATAGTGACATATAAGAGCGGAGGTGGACTACAACTTGTGTCGATGTTGTAATCTGAAAGAGATCAGTGACTGCAAAGTATTGGTAGCGGAGAGTGTAGCCAGGACAAATTGGTGGATGTTGTGTAGTTTCCAGGGAGGACTTGAGACAGGCTCTGGGTGGAGGTGGAGGTCTGCTCTGGAAAGCAGAGGAATAAAGCTTAGCCGCAGCAGGACTAAATACATGTGTGTGAATGAGAGGGACCCAAATGGAACGGTGAGGTTACAGGGAGCCGAGGTGAAGAAGATGCAGGACTTTAAATACTTAGGGTCAACGAGCTGTGCATTTAATCACATTATAGTCTCAGTTTTGATTTTAGTTTCTAACTATTATAATGGAGACAAAAGTTTTGTGCTGCATTATTGTTGGATCCCAAAGTTTAGGAGTAGATTCCGGTGGAAGTGAATCCTGTTTCTCATAGATATGCATTTTCCTTTACCTTAATCCTACAAACCTTACACCTAACTAGTTACTTCTGCCTACTGACGAGTCTTGGGATCTAATGTTTAGCAAATGTCACTTGTTTGCTGCTCCCCTACTCTCACCCGAATGATTGGTATCAAAGTTTTTACGCTTATTTTTTTATTCTTAAGTTAGTCTACATAAGTTTCAAGACAAGCCATTGATAAAAAGACAATTTATTAAAAGTTCAATAAATGCACAATGTTAGGTCAACTACTTATTGATTTAAAAAACGACAATCTAAGTATTAATTTAAAAAATGAAGTAGCCCTATTCCCAAGGCAATTTAACAGTGATTCACCCCTTAACTCATGTGATCCTAATGACACGACATGCAGTGAGGAACTAGTTTGTTATTGAGGGAGTGCTTGGACAATTTAAAAATGTGAAAAGATTTAATTAACTGGTCAAAAATTTAACTGCTTAGTGGTATGATCATGGCCATCACCATAGGAGTTACAAGAACGAGTTTTCTAAATACTGCAGATTTAGAGAGACTACCATGCTAATTTTGCTCCACAGTTTTGGCAGAATGTAAGCTCCAGATTGCAGCACAGCTCGGTGGGCCTAGCTTGGAGGCTGAGGTGAGAGTAGTGTGGGAGGCTGCACATGCAGATGGAATGGAAGCACAAGCACTCAACAAGAACAGTCATCTTCATATTCAGATAAGTAATAAATACTGTCTATATCACTGAAGCAGGTGCTAACAGTTCTAAAAATTTATTTATCTTAGGTAAATACAGGCTTTTTCTACTTTCGTAGTTAAATATACCAAAGGCCGTATACAAGAGTGTTCCAATACATCCAATAATTTTTGCACCACACCTTGAACTTTAGTCCTTCATAGCTAAATACTTTGTACCTCAGTTTGTGGCTGCCATGTGACCAAATACATCTACTTTCTGACAAAGATGGATATATTACTTTTGCTGGTGTTTTCAGTAATGATAAACCCTTCTGTGCAGTCTTATTTTTTTTGTTTACATCCAATCTTTCCCAAATTTATTTTGCACCTTGACAATGAGCCCAAAGATTCAGTCATTAAAAAATATCTTTAGAAACAAGAAGGACACGGTCTGTCATTATGGAGTGGTCGAGGATTACATGAAGACACAGAAGGTTCTCTTCAGTGCTTAAAACAGATGCAAAGAGCACTGTCAAACATTTTGGTTAAAAATCCCCTAGATGTTTAACAGGGTTGATGACTGTGAAGGCCAATGCAGATGATCCACATAATTTCCAATCTCAAACTTTTCAGTGACCTCTTGTGCTCTTTGGATGAGGCCATTGTTACCATAGGGCATCCTTTATTTATTCAGGTTGTTCCTTTTTTGTGTCACTAGTCTAAATCTTCCAAGACCCTTGAACTGTGAAAGATTGTTCCATTTCAATATTCAAAACTTAGGTAGGCAAAACTTAAGTGTTAGAAATGCCACTGTGTTCATATCTTCTATTCTCAGGCCATAAGGAAGCGGCAGTGAAGGGGTGCTCCAATAACAGCAGGTGACAGTATTTTCTAAAATCTTGAAAAACAAAAACAAAAATAAAAAAACAAACAAAAAAAAACACACATACAATAGATTCCAGCTCAAAATATTTCAATTGTATTTTTATTTTTTTAGAATGCAAAACAATTGGTATTATTTCATTTTTATAATTTCTCCTTTCAAAACTTTAATAAAATAGATTTATATCATGTAATAAAAAAAGCTTTTCCACAATGAATACATTGATATGAGAGCTGATAATAACAATTAGGACATATTTTGCATAACTAGTGGAGTCTCTCTGTTCAAACTGTTTCTCAAGGACCAGTTGTCAGGAGATTCAAGTTATTTTATATGTTGCATAAGGTATCAATAGACATGCAGTAATAATGTAAGATTTGAGCCAGGTATTGCATATACTTCTCTAAAGGACACATGCATATAGGGGTACAGCAATGAGCAGCAGCCCAGCTCAATTATTGATTTAGTACATAGTGCAACACACTACAGGACTAAACCTTATTTTTTATTTTCTTATATATGGCAAATTCTATACACTGTTCTAGTTCATAAAGCTACATACAGTAAAGAAAGACAATTTGGTTATGGCACTGACAATACCTAAGTGACAAGATTGTATACATAAAGCTTTAAGGCCATTTTATGTATGTCTTCAACAATACATGGCATATAAAGCATATTTACACATGAAAAGTCATCATCGATTTTTTTTTTTTTAACACATCAGTGGTGTTGGTCTCCTGCTTTTCCTTTCGGCTGTTCCCTTTCAGGAGTCGCCACAGCGAATCATGTGCCTCCATCTAATCCTGTCCTCTGCATCCTCTTCTCTCACACCAACTAACTTCATGTCTTCTCTCACTACATCCATAAATCTCCTCTTTGGTCTTCCCCTAGACCTCCTGCCTGGCAGGTCCAACCTCAGCATCCTTCTACCAATATATTCACAGTTTCTCCTCTGAACATGTCCAAACCACCTCAATCTGGCCTCTCTGACTTTATCTCCAAAACATCTAACATGAGCTGTCGCTCTGATGTCCTCATTCCTGATCCTGTCCATCCGTTCCACCTGTGTCCCTTTCATTCACACACATGTATTCTGTCTAAGCTTCATTCCTCTGTTTTCCAGAGCAGACCTCCACCTCTCTAGATTTTCCTCCACCTGCTCCCTGCTCTCACTACAAATCACAATGTCATCCGCAAACATCATAGTCCATGGAGATTCCTGTCTAACCTCATCTGTCAGCCTGTCCATCACCAGAGCAAACAAGAAGGGGCTCAGAGCTGATCCTTGATGCAGACCCACCTCCACCTTGAACTCCTCTGTCACACCTACAGCACCTCACCACGGTCTTACAGCTCTCATACATGTCCTGCACCACTCTAACATACTTCTCTGCCACTCCAGACTTCCTCATACAATACCACAGCTCCTCTCTCTGCACCCTGTCATACGCTTTCTCTAAATCTACAAAGACACAATGCAGCTCCCTCTGACCTTCTCTGTACTTCTTCATCAGCATCCTCAAAGCAAATACTGCATCTGTTCACAAATGTTCACCTCTGCTCTTAGCCAAGCCTCCACTACTCTTTCCCACAACTTCATTGTTTGGCTTATCAACTTTATTCCTCTGTAGTTTCCACAGCTCTGCACATCTCCCTTGTTCTTAAAAATGGGAACCAGTACACTTATCCTCCAGTCCTCAGCATCCTCTCACTCTCCAAGATCTTGTTAAACAAACTAGTCAGAAACTCTACTGCCACCTCTCTTAGACACTTCCATACCTCCACAGGTATGTCATCAGGACCAACTGCCTTTCCACTCTTCATCCTCTTCAACGCCCTCCTCACTTCACTCTTACTAATCTTTGCTACTTCCTGCTCCACACCAGTCACCTCTTCCACTCTTCGTTCCCTTTCATTTTCCTCGTTCATCAACTCTTCAAAGTTCTCCTTCCATCTTCCCATCACACTCCTGGCACCTGTCAATACATTTCCATCCTTATCTTTAATCACACTAACCTGCTGCACATCCTTCCCATCTCTATCTCTTTGTCTCACCAACCTGTACAAATCCACATCTCCCTCTTTAGTGTCCAACCTAGCATACAAGTCCTCATATGCTCTTTGTTTGGCCTTTGCCACCTCTACCTTCACCTTACACTGCATCTCCCTGTACTCCTGTCTACTCTCTTCAGTCCTCTCAGTGTCCCACTTCTTCTTAGCTAACCTATTTCTCTGTATACACTCCTCTTTGTTTCACCACCAAGTCTCCTTGTCCACTTTCCTCTTTCCAGATGACACACTGAGTACCCTCCTACCTTTCTTCCTGATCACATTAGCTTTAGTGGTCCAGTCATCTGGAAGCACCTAAAGACCACCCAGAATCTGTCTCAGCTCCTCCCTGAAAACTACACAACATTCTTCCTTTTTCAACTTCCACCACTTCGTCCTCTGCTCTGCCTTTGTCCTCTTCATCTTTCTCACCACCAGCGTCATTTTACACACCACCATCCTGTGTTGTCTGGCTACACTCTCCCCTACCAATGCTTTACAGTCACAGATCTCTTTCAGATTACGTCAGCATAAGATGTAGTCCACCTGAGTGCTTCTACCTCCACTCTTATATGTCACCCTATGTTCCTGCCTCTTCTGGAAGAAAGTGTTCACTAAAGCCATTTCCATCCTCTTTGCAAATTCTACCACCATCTGTCCTTCTGCATTCTTGTCCTGAAGACCAAACCTGTCCATCACATTCTCATCACCTCTGCTCCCTTCACTTTCTACTTTATCTAACTCACTCCAGAATTTTTCCTTCTCTTCTAACTCATATCCTACCTGTGTTTCATAACCACTAACAACATCGAACATCACGCCTTAAATTTCCAGCTTCAGACTCATCAACCTGTCTGATACTCTTTTCACCTCTAGAACATTCCTCACAAACTCCTCTTTCAGGATAACTCCTACTCCATTTTACTTCCTATCTGACCCATGGTAGAACAACTTGAACCCTGCTCCTAAGCTTCTAGCCTTGCGACATTTCCACCTGGTCTCCTGGACACAGAGTATATCCACCTTCTTTCTCTGCATCAAGTCAACCGACTCTCTAGCCTTTCCTGTCATAGGCCCACTACTGTCAGTCCTACATTCTTAGGTTTCCTCTTCTGTCTCTGCCTAAGAACACCCCTTCCTCCTTTCCTTCTTTGCATGGTGTTGGTGCGTGTGATATTAACTCTGTGTTTCCTGGGAACGTGATAGTTTTGTGTCATGAAGAGGTTTTGGGCAGACTCCAGTAGTAGAGCGGACATCTAGATAACGTGTTCTACTTCACTACAGCCACTGTGGCAGCAATATTGAAACAATACCAACATTCAGGTACATATTCAGGTCATGATATGACAACAAGGTTCAACAGTTCTTGCTCTTTCAGGTTGTGACACACCAACCAATGGATGTTTGCTGTACAATGTTGTCTGTTACCTTAGTTGCTTCAGGCATTGTGCCATGTGGAATTGGCAGCGGACACATTCAGTGAAGGGTACCATTCTGATTAGTGAATCGGTGCCAAAGATCAGTAATGGAAATTACAAAAACAAACAAAAACTCCATCTCATCTGAACGTCCCACAATGACAATAAGCGTGATTCAGTACAGACTTTCTTTGTACCACATTATATTGTTTATGGTTTTGACACAACTAGTTCTTTGATTATTGCTTGGTGTGTTGCTGCCATCACCAGATGAAGTCAGACTCTCACACTGTGCAAAACACTGCTCAGTAAAATACTGTGGTGATAAGCAGTGATGGTAGCTGGACGACTGAGCAGGCCTTGACTTTCAGATTAATCTTCTGACAAGTCATTGGATCAGTATCTGTACCTGCTCTCTGCTTGGATACAGGAATGGTGTCACGCAATTAATGGGCTTAATGAGGGGTCTTTATCTAACATGAATAGTATGTTTTTTATAGGAATGAGCAGCCAAGTTTATTAAGTGTGTATTGATCTGTCCAAAGTCAACATGATATTCTCCAAGCAGGATTGAAGGTGTTTCTGCTGTCCCCTCAACAATGCAGTCTATTGTTCTCTTTATTAGCAGAAAATAAACCAAACTATTGTATCCACAGCTTACTCTGAGAAAGGATTTTAAATGCAGCATCATAGATAACGCGGTTAATAAAGATCAGAATGTTTACCAACTTCACAGAATGTGAATGTTTTAGAGAAGGGTTACCATAACAACAAACACAACTTGTCACTCAATTGAGGCAGCAGAGTGGGAACTGATTATTCTGCATCGTAGTGTACAACTAAACCACGTGGACTGCATCTGAACTCATGTGAATAAATGTTTTAGTCCTTTCCAGTCTGTGATACTGTGAATACAGTGAGGAAGAGCACAGCTTTTCTGTTTTGGGCAAAAACTTTAATAAATCTAAAATATTTCTCTTGTAGAAAATACAAAACACTGAGACAATTCTTGTGAACTTGGCAGCAGGGTTTTTGGGAGCTTTACCAACATGTCTAAACTGACTTGCCAACATTGTTTGATGTTGAAAACCAAAATCCTCAAGTGTCCTTATGTGTGCTTTTTCAGTCCCTAACAAAACTGAATGTAATACTTATTTAGAAACATGTCCTATGATGTTTATCTTGTTGTTGTTGTGAAGCTGGAGAATACAAAGACATGTAGTGTAAAAAAAAGCTTAAAATGTGGGGGTCAAAACTGTTCTAAATTATTTTCGGTTTGCACAAAAAAAGTTTTAAAGCTCAGGCATTGGTATAAAGGGAGTACAGTGGTCTAACAAAATGTCAGGGGCTATGGTAGGTGGCTTTCAAATAGTTTTTAGTGGTGGTTTAGAGAGTGAAAAGATCAAATTATCAATCACTTTGTTGTAGCAAGCACAGTTAAAAAGAGGTACAGAGAAATTAGTCTATTAACCTTACTGACTTTCAGTACGAAGATGATGGACACCATCTTAACCCTGCATCACCAGTAGCAGATTAGCTATCAATTCATCAGTGCTTACAAGAAACAAAAAATCTTCTGCTTACATGGAAAATACAAACCCCCCCCCCCCCCAAAAAAAAACACAAGAACTTAGAACATTCAACAGACAGCCTATAAATGGAGGTGGTTTTGACACATTCTGCAAATATAACACAAATATTGAAATAGAACTTCTTGATTATAATTCAGAGCAGTGATGTTTCTAGGAGGTCCTGTGTAATGTCAAAGTATTTGACTTGATAAGAAAATCTACAACTACTACAAATTAGCTTTTTCCTTCGTAAGAATAAAGATTTTTCATGTGTACTCTTCTAAAATAGTTATTGGAAGTCATCCACATCTGTGTCCACACTGTGATCACTACCTAACAGCAACTTTGATATGAATGATTCAATGAAAGCTTCCTGTACTTTATTTTGCTGCATAATGCTTTAGGTTTATGTTGAATTAGTTTATTTTCTGTCACTGTGCTGTTCTTCTTTGGTTGGGTGGCATCCTCCTCTGACAAACAGTATGCAAGGGGACACCAACTGAACCTGAATAATAATAATGCACATTCAGCTAGTACAAATGTTCCTTCATCATCAGAAGTAAATAAAACGGTCAAGAAGTGTATAAAAACTCAAAGAAAATATGTCAGTGCAAAATTTGGCAACCTCCTCGATAAATTAATAATAAAAAAACAATTTTAATAATTACTGAATAAATAACATTGTACTAGCTGAATGTGTATTAAATATTTTGTTGATATTTTGTTATTGTATAGCGTCAGCCAAATATTGTGGACTTCGGGTTTTGCTTCTGCATTGTGCAGCCAACTGCCCATGGTTACTAGTGTTTATATGCCACAAATTCATCTGTGAATTCCTGCTCAATCTGTAAACTTTACATTGTGATGCCATCATGAGAAAAGTTTTTTTTCTGGGCTCTAAGAAGCTTTAAGAAATATAAAACCTTTCCTGATTCTAACAGAGGTCTTTCTATCTGACTCTCTTCCATCTCTCTACTCACAGTCAGACCAAAAGAATTTAGATTAGTGAAGTTGCTCTCAGTATAGACACACAGAGACAGTCATGGTTAATTTTATATTACCAAGAAGAAAGTTTTTTTGTTTAACTTCAAATATTTAAAACATAGCGGTTTAAAATATAAAGCTGCACTTCTTCGCAAAATAGCTACTATATTTGATGTTGCTACATATCTTAGCACAACATGTGTTGCATTATCACAGGCAGAGAGAATGAACTGGAGTTTTCTAGGAAAAAGAATGCTCAATGCAATGAAACTACAATTAATGTTTGTGGTGTAAGAAGTGAGTCCAACAGAAATGCATCGTTAGCTTGAGTATCATTTCCAGTTATGTTGCTGTAGTCTTTGGTATATGTTGAACATTCACATCCATGGACCTATTTAATTTTGGCTTTTTCCCCATCCTAAATATCCAAAGAATAGCATAAATGAAATGACTATTAGGAATAAAATAAAACAATTTAGGAAGACTAACAGAGGTTTGCAAGCATGTATTTGAGCACTGTCACTAAATAAAATAGGTCTTCATTTTTCTACAACCTTTATGTGTAAAAATGATGACTTTCATCCTCTGTCCATACCAAATGGAACTCATGGAGAGATGCAATAAAATGTTAAAAGCTAAAGTTTAAAGCAGTGTCCCAAAGTTGTTCTTAAGTGGCAACTGGACTTGCTTGCAGTTCTTATAGGCGTTTCACTTATCATCTGAAGGCTTCATCCGTTTTTCTTTTTATGTAGACCACATCCTCTTTTGCGAAAGGGTCATTCCAGTTTGATGTAGAGTTAGAACTGATAAACCCTTTGTTAGATGAGAGGGAAAATGTCTTCAAGAACTTCAAGCAATTCCAGTTGCCACTAAATAGCACCTTTAGGATACCATAGCCTGGATGACTGAGAATCTTCACTGTGTAAGGCAGGGCATTGCTGCCACCATAGATAAGATCTACTATGATTCTCATTATGAAGTCAACCTATAACAAGATATTTACATAATCAAATGACATATTTCTCTCCCTCTTATTACTACATACTAAACTATTACAAGCATAGTCCTATATATTATGTTTATATATCTTCTGTTGCTATACCATCTTCATTTTATGTTATATCAGAAAACCTGTTCTAAAAAGATTTGACATTATAACATGGCAAGCTCCTACTGCAAGATACATCCACAAGTTAAAATGATCAAAAAGGGTTGGATAAATACATATCATCCAAAAAATAAAATAAAATCATAAAAACCTGTTATTGTCAAATGCTTTGGCTTTTTTGCACTACAATGTTCTAATTATAGGCACTGTTTCTTCATTGCTTCAAGTTATGGATGTTTCATGGTTTAAGAACACACAAACTTAGTAATTCATAATAGAAAAAATCTTGTTTTCAGGAAAAAAATTATTGATCTGAGTGATGAAAAATATAGAGTTTTAATTTGCACTGTGTACGTAAAGAATTTGGACATGCGATAGACTGGCAATCTGCCCAGGGTGTACCCTGCCTCTTCCCCGATGACAGCTGGGATAGGCTCCAACCCCCTGCGATAATAATAATGGAAGCTGAAAATTTTACTGATCTACTGAAAGTTGAATTTGATGTTTGCAATTGTGTGTTCTACTCCAAACTGTGGTTTCCATTCAAATATTGATGACATTATAGGCTGAAAAATAACTCCCTGCTATTATTAGCTAAGGTATTTGATAGTCAGATGAGTAGTAAGTATAAGATTTTGTGCACATGAACATAAGGTTTAAGGGAGCATAGTCTTTAGACTGAACTAAAAAATTAGGTGGCCTTTTTTTTGTGTTCTGATACAGGGTGAGCTTGATAACATAAGAATAGAGGAATGACGGAGTAGTACATTTAACATTTCCTACATACAGTAATCTATGGTCCATTATAGGAGTGACATCAAAAGTATGTGTATCTAGTGCTGTTAGCTTCCTATGTGGGTGGAGGTCCGTCATAGCGGAGCATGATGTTGAAGGACCTGGCAAAATTGTTAGACAGTGAACAGCTGTTGCCCTCATCCATAAGGGGCAGCAGGAAGGCCAGGAGCAAGAGAGCCAGGAGTAGGAGCCACAAAGGAAGAGCCAGTCGACACACCCGCTGCAGCAAGCTGGGCTTCTGCAACAACAGCAATAAGGGAGTATACATACATATACAGTACATCAAGCTGTAACATCTAAAAACTGTATGAAAGACCAGCATCAATGCTGAATGATACAGGAAAATCATCAAGCTTTCTAAGGCTAATATTGATTTATTTGCGTTTTAGTATAAGGAAGGTTCTAGTTATTCACTACATTAATTGAAGGTTCTATACAGCTCTGGTACTGCACTCTGGCTGTATGTGTATGAGGACATGCTATACTCCAAAGGTATCTCTTTGTTATGGGTTTGTAAGATTTAGGATGAACTGAAACAATAATATGAATGTTTTGCGATTACAGTATTCATTTATAAAACTTTTTTTTTTTTTTAACTCAGATATTAGTCATGGAGCACTTTGTTTTAGAAAGATCTTGCTGCAGCCTGAACCATTTCCTCATTATTTCTATCACAGTGCAGGGGCTTTGATCGCACCACACCAAAACATGGAGTATTGACATTTCTCTGTATTGGCTACTCTGATATGATGACTGACTATTATATTTGTCCTGCATTTTTGAGTAAGATGTCAACAAGATGAGGGTCAGTTTAGTAAAAATCTGCTTTTGCAAGTGGCATTGGACTGTGTATACAAGGGTAATGATTTATAGACGCGGAAGTTAATTCAGCTGATCATACCTCCTCATGACAAACACAGATGCATAGATGTTCGGAAATGTGTGCTTGGAAAGAATAAATAAACACTAAGTTAAAAGGGTACATTGGGTAATTTAAATGCTTCTTCTGGGTAAATATTAAAGACATTACACCCATTGATAACAAAGCACACAGGATGTAAATTGTACTGTGATGGAGCACAAAGACTCCTGTCATTCTAAACTTAATAAATGTAATGTTTATGTAAAAACTAAAAGATTTATAAAGGTTTTACATTTAATGTTGTGCAGCATTAAAGAAGATTGACTCAATAACTCATCCTGTCTATAATAAAATCTGCCTTCTCTTGTGAAGATGAAAGCTAATGAAAGCAAACAGGAACTAAAGAGTGATCCTGTAAAGACTGTGTGAAAAGACAGAGGGATGTTTAGAAAACTGCTTCAGCTGGGGCATATGGGGGGGTCAACATGGTGGCCAAGGAGTATGGCATTCTATAATTTGTTCATCATATGCTACTGTTTACTAAAAAATGTTTTCTCTGTATTATGTGAGATCATTTGTATTTGGACTGTTGGACCTAAAATGGCAGCTTGGGTTTTTGGAAACTGCAAAGGACATTTTCACTATTTTCTATTGACTAAGTAGTTTGATGTTACCTTTTGTGCCTTTGGTGCAGTGACCAGCTCCTCCTGTGTGTCTTTGACTTTCTGCAGAGAGATAAAATATTCCATTTAACTCAAGATGTTAACTTAATTTAAAACTTCAGCAAGTATTAAACACACTAAGCATGTGTACGGGATTAACATAGTAAATTCAAAGTAAACTGGTGGTGTTACTGACTCATCCCCATCGACGCTGTTGAACTGGCATCAAGTAACTGTCACATAGCACAGCCTAAACAATTGTTCTCAACAGTAATATGAGTTTGTGATTACATTTATTTTCATTTGGTTCATGTGGTTCTGATTACTATACAGTCACAATCGCGTCACAGTCGAGTCTAGTCTAAACAAGTATTTTTCTTTCAAAGGAAGGCTTAGAAGTTTATTAAATGGGGTTACACTTCCACCTTCTGGTGACAAACAACAGTGCACATAGGGGTGACTGAGGCTCAGGAGGCAGACCAAATCTCCCCCCAACGGTGGGACCGGTGGTTTAAATCCCAGCTTCTCTTGCCACATGTCAAGTGTCAACTGTAATTTAGGGATCAAGACAGCTGTATGGCAGCTACCCCATAAGTGTGTGTGATTGTGAGTGTGAATGGATCTACAGTGAGCAGATATCCTAGTTTAGTCCATCTCCCACTTCTTTTAAAAGTTAGTGAGAGACTTCATAAGGCCAGTTAGGGAAGACTATGTGCTAATTTGTAATAGAAAACACAGAATTCTAGTGAACTTCATGATTAAAGTTTGGACTACATTGGCAGCAAAAGAAGCTAAAGTTCTGCATGAGGTTTTAACCCCTTTAGAACTGTAGCATGCATTAACCCAAAAGTCTTCAAACAAACAAAAAAACAAATTAATTAATTAATTAAAAACAAAGGAAATTTTGACTCCTCAGTGATCTATGATAAACTCTCCTGTCACCTGGGCATTGGTTCTGGCCCTGATGCCTCCCAAATCCTTCAGTTTAGACTTGTAGAGCATCCAACGGTAGCGAAGCTCCTCCAGACCCACATCCTCTGTTGGTCCAGGACCAACTTCACTGTCCTGACTCTCCTGGAGCAACAGCTGGAACTCTTCCTGACCCCAGTTCACATTTGCCCTCAAAGCCTGCACCAAGACACAGCAGTGTTTTAAGTAGACTGAAGGTGAAGAGGTAAGTGCACTTTTACCGTTACTTATCACATATTTGGGTAAATTTATGCTTAACAAATTAGTGGAACTGTAGCATATGGCCACAAACGATTAGCCTGTAAAGTAAATAACCTGCATACAGGTGGTGTTATACCTTCTGTACAATACCGGTGAGTAACATACACACATAGCAACACCTTTGTTGCTCTTTTCTTTTCCCTCTTCACTTTCCACTCACCCCAAGGCAAATGGCCACCCATCCTGAGCCTGGTTCTGCTGGAGGTTTATGTCCTTAAAGGGAGTTTTTCCTCTCCACTGTTGCCTAGAGCTTGCTTAAGGTTTGCTTAAAGATTTGATGGGTTTCCTCTGCACATCTGTATAGTTTTAGCTTTATTATTTAAAGTGCCTTGAGAAGCCTGACATTACAGAATTACATTAGCAGTAAATGGGTTCCTTCACAACTTTAACATTCTAAGCATACATAAGGAATGTCTTCCACTAACCCCCACTTTAAGGGCTCTCTATTGTTTAGGGTGTAAATGTATATTAATGCTTTTAAGCTTCCCTATATAAAAATATTCTTCTGCTTCTAGCTGAAAAACACCTCCAGATGACATCACCTGGAAGAGTTTTTTATCATTAGGAGTTAACAACGGGTTAACAACGACCGCCACCGGTGCTGTTGATCTACAGTTGTTTGTCTATTTGTAGCTAGAGAAAGAAGAGGAAAGCCAAGAATGTAGGACTTTGAATGTTGGGACTATGACAGGGAAGGCTAGATAAAAGGATAAATGGAGAAGGAGTTATCCTAAAATGAGGAGTTTGTGAGGAATGTTCAAGAGGTGAAAAGAGTATCAGATAGGCTGATGAGTCTGAAGCTGGAAATTGAAGGCGTGGTATTCAATGTTGTTAGTGGTTATGCCCCACAAGTAGGATGCGAGTTAGAAGAGAAGGAGGAATTCTGGAGTAAGATAGATGAAGTGATGCAGAGGTGAGAGAGTGGTGATTGGTGCAGATTTCAATGGACATGTTGGTGAAGGGAACAGAGATGATGAGAATGTGATGGACAGGTTTGGTCTTCAGGACAGGAACGCAGAAGGACAAATAGTAGTAGAATTTGCAAAGAGAATGGAAATGGCTTTTAGTGAACACTTTCTTCCAGAAGAGCCAGGAACATAGGGTGACATATAAGAGCGGAGGTAGAAACACTCAAGTGGACTAGATCTTGTGTAGATGTTGTAATCTAAAAGAGATCAGTGACTGCAAAGTATTGGTAGGGGAGAGTGTAGCCAGATAACAAAGGATGTTGTTATGACGCTGGTGGTGAGGAAGATAAAAAGGACTAAGGCAGAGCAGAGGATGAAGTGGTCAAAGTTGAAAAAGGGAGAATATCGTTTAGTTTTCAGGGAGGAGCTGAGACAGACTCTGGGTGGTCAGGAGGTGCTTCCAGATGACTGGACCACTACAGCTAATGTGATCAGGGAGACAGGTAGGAGGGTGTTTGGTCTCTCATCGGGAAAGAGGGAAAAGAACAAGGAGACCTGGTAGTAGTACGAGGAAGTTCAGGAGAGTATACAGAGAAAGAGGTTGCTAATAAGAAGTGGGATACTGAGAGGACTGAAGAGATTAGACAGGAGTACAGGGAGATGCAGGTGAAGGTAGAGGTGGCAAAGGCCAAACAAAGAGCATATGAGGACTTGTATGCTAGGTTGGACACTGAGGAGAGAGAGGTGGATTTGTACAGGGTGGCAAGGCAGAGAGATAGAGATGGGAAAAATGTGCAGCAGGTTAGGTTGATTAAAGATAAGGATGGAAATGTATTGACAGGTGCCAGAAGTGTGATGGGAAGATGGAAGGAGAACTTTGAAGAGTTGATGAATGAGGAAAATGAAAGGGAACAAAGAGTAGAAAACGTGACGGGTGTGGAGCAGGAAGTAGCAGAGATTAGTAAAAGTGAAGTGAGGGGGACGTTGAAGATTTTGAAGAGTGGAAAGGCAGTTAGTCCTGATGGCATACCTGTGGAGGTATGGAAGTGTCTAGGAGAGGTAGCAGTAGAGTTTGTATAACAAGATCTTGGATAGTGAGAGGATGCCCAAGGAATGGTGGAGAAGTGTACTGGTGCTGATTTTTAAGAACAAGGGAGATGTGCAGAGCTGTGGCAACTACAGAGGAATAAAGCTGATGAGCCAAACAATCAATTTGTGGAAAAGAGTAGTGGAAGCTAGGCTAAGGACAGAGGTGAGCATTTGTGAGCAGCAATATGGTTTCATGCCTAGAAAGAGTCCAACAGATGCAGTATTTGCTTTGAGGATGCTGATGGAGAAGTACAGAGAGGGTCAGAGGGAGTTGTATTGTGTTTTCATAGATTTAGAGAAAGCGTATGACAGGGTGTAGAGAGAGGAGCTTTGGTATTGTATGAGGAAGTCTGGAGTGGCAGAGAAGTATGTTAGAGTGGTGCAGCACATGTATGAGAGCTGTAAGACTGTGGTGAGGTGCACTGTAGGTGTGACAGAGGAGTTCAAGGTGGAGGTGGGTCTGCAGGTGCTCTGGAGATGGACAGGCTGACAGATGAGGTTAGACAAGAATCTCCATGGACTATGATGTTTGCAGATGACATTGTGATTTGTAGTGAGAGCAGGGAGCAGGTGGAGGAAAATCTAGAGAGGTGGAGGTCTGCTCTGGAAAACAGAGGAATGAAGCTTAGCCGGAGCAAGACAGAATACATGTGTGTGAATGAGAGGGACCGAAGTGGACCGATGAGGTTAGAGGGAGTAGAGGTGAAGAGGTGGACTTTAAACACTTCAACGGTTCCGTCAACGCTCTGAACTGTTGACGATTCAGAGCAACGGAGAGTGGAAAAGAGGTGAAGAGGTGTTTGCTAGCATGTTGAAATGGGTGGAGAAAAGTGTCAGGTGTGTTGTGTGACAAAAAAGTATCAGAGGGAATGAAAGGAAAGTTGTTCAAGATGGTGGTGAGACCAGCGATGTTGTCCAGTTTAGAGACAGTGGCATTGAAGAAAAGACAGGAGGCAGAGTTGGAGGTAGCAGAGCTTAAGATGTTGAGGTTCTCTTTGTGAGTGACGAGGATGGACAGGATCAGGAATGAGTACATCAGAGGGACAACTCATGTTAGATGTTTTGGAAATAAAGTCAGAGAGGACAGATTGAGGTGGTTTGGACATGTTCAGAGGAGCGACTGTAAACATATCGGTAGAAGGATGCTGAGGTTGGAGGTCAGGAGGTCTAGAGGAAGACCAAAGAGGAAATTTATGGATGTAGTGAGAGAGGACATGAAGTTAGTTGGTGTGAGAGAAGAGGATGCAGAGGTTAGGGTTAGATGGAGGCACATGATTTGCTGTGGCGACTCCTGAAAGGGAAAAGCCCAAAGGAAAAGAAGAAGGAGTTCAGATGATATCAGATAGGGGAACTATGGAAAAGCAGGTTGACCATGATTACAAACTCCATAGTATGAGCAAAAAGATAACATAATATGAACTGAAGCTTCCTACAAACCTGATTCCAAAAAAGTTGGCACACTGTACAAAGTGTGAATCAAAAAGGAATGCAATAATTTACAAATCTCATAAACTTATATTTTATTCAGAATACAACATAGATGACATATCAAATGTTGAAAGTGATAAATTTTGAAATGCCTTGCCAAATATTGGCTCATTTTGGATTTCATGAGAGCTACACATTCCAAAAAAGTTGGGACAGGTAGCAATAAGAGGCCGGAAAACTTCAATGTGCATATATAGTCCCCAGACATTTGCAGACTGTTATAAAAAGAAGAGGGGATGCCACACAGTGGTAAACATGGCCTTATTCCAACTTTTTTTAGATGTGTTTATGCCATGAAATTTAAAATCAACTTATTTTTGCCTTAAAATGATAAATTTTCTCAGTTTAAACATTTGATATGTCATCTGTGTTGTATTCTGAATAAAATATAAGTTTATGAGATTTGTAAATTATTGCATTCCTTTTTTATTCACACTTTGTACAGTGTGCCAACTTTTTTGGAATCAGGTTTGTACAAATTATGTAATCTGGAGGCATTTTTCGGCTAGAAGTAGAGACATATCTTAGGGAAATCAATGGGAAGTTTAATGGCATTAATGTACTGAATATGTACTACCTACGCTATAACCAACAGAAGCAAGTTCAAAATCGGTGAAGGCATCCTTAAGTAAAAGAGTAAATTAGAACAATATCTTAATCTTCAGTCCATTTACCTCTGTTTAAAGGCTAAAACAGGTAAATGCTTATATTGTGCTTTGCCTGCCTTGAGAGATCAGCCCACTTCCAACTGTAAACTGTTCATGTACTTGTATCTGCAAAACTGATTTTAGCTATGTAAGCAACAGCATAACAACTGGGTTTAATAGCTACAATAAAACCTTATATGCTTGATTAGCTGGCATGTCATAAAATAGTTTTTTTTCCCCCATTAGATCTACTAATGCTGCTGCTGATGGAGACTCTCTGCTAAGAGGTAAATATTCTACAAGTTCCTGGATGGTTTGGGAGAGTTGGATCTGTTGTCTCAGTACTTACCAGAATACACCTTTACATAACTTGCAGTTTTAGCTGTATGTATCAAATGTGTGTGTAAAATATGATGGTAGATGGAAGGCTGCAGCAGAGCTAAAAATATTGCTCTTCTTCACAGTTATAAATGTTTAACATCTGCTTCGATCATTTTCTCTTATCGGTCAGTAGCTCATGGAGTGTGTTTCTTGCACAAACCTTAACAACCACTGATGCTTCAGTCAGTGTAATTTCAGGCATTTTAGGATTTAAGATATACTTGGCACTTAAAGAGTTGGTGAAAACTGCTCAGTCTTGAAATCTTTCTCCAAAAACGACAAGCGGTATCATAACTACAACCACAGAGTGAGGTGTACAAAACCATCTTGCATGTTTAAATATTGACTGAAACTCACTTTGAGTGTGTCCTGTTGGATTTTGAGTTTTTTGGTGCTGAGTGTTGCTCCCATGGTGTTAAGGATCCCTGAGAGTAGCTCATTCTCTTTGCCCAGCCAGGCCTCAAACTCCCTTCTCCTTGATGTATACTGTGCTGTGTTCTCCTGCAAAATACCAAACAATTTCAACAACTCATACCACTGTAGAAACGTGCACTGCACTATAACCCTTAAATAATCAGCAGTTGTTTCATATTCTTTTTGACTTGAGTGACGGTACTGTTAAATCCATCCAGGAAATTGTAACCACAGCAATCATCTTTCACAATATTTCTCCCCTTCTTTGTTTGTATTTGTGTCATTTCAGTTCAACAACTGTTCTGCCAGACAAGTGCAAAATGCATGTGAAGGTGATCACAGCAATTCAAAATTCATTAATGGTCTACAACCAAAAATGAAAAGATGACAGAATACACATCTCACAACAGATGCCTAGACAGCTGCATCCATCACTGATATGGCTAGAAAGCTCTGAAATACTGTTGACTGGAGGCCTTGGAGAAAAACACCTCCCACTTTCTATTACCTAAATAATACAAGACACAAAAAAACAGACAGGGCAAGCACACACATATGAACAGATTTAACAGTCAAAGGATTTAAGATCAGATACTACATGGAGAAGCTGAAATTGCCTAATGAGCCGATGACTCATGTCCAGTTTGAGAGAGGGTTTTTGGCACTAGTTATTTGACTGACAGATGGGGCGACTGTGGCGCAGGAAGAGCGGTTGTCCACCAGTCTCACAGTTGTTGGTTCAATCCCTGGCTCCTCTGATCACATGTCGAAGTGTCCTTGAGCAAGACACTGAAACCCAACTTAGTTGCTCCCGGTGAGTGTTGGCCAGCTGCATAGCAGCATCAGTGTATGAGTGTGTGTGTGATTGTGAGTGTGAATGGGTGAATAAGAAGCAGTATAAAGCGCTTTGAGTGCCAATAGGTAGAAAAGTGCTATATAAGTGCAGAACATTTACAATCAGAGTTTTTGATCAGCCAACTCAAACTGTTATATGGTATTTTCAACAATGTCCATAGAGACCCTAAATCCAACTATAAATTGTCTCTACTCATGTCTCTCAGTCTCCAACCTCTATGGTTGGTTAAAGAATTATTAAAAATACATCAACCAGGCATACTACTCCACTGAGAGATGTATTTCTTTATTCCAAATCTTGTGGTAAAGAAATTTTGAATAATCCCCCTAATGCTATGATTTGCAATAATATGGTACAGCAGTCTAAAGTAAGCCTGTCAAACACACCCGCGTAAGAATTATTGCAACTCAGGGCATTTGTGGAAACTTTTAGGAAAAATGTCTAAGCATTTTGTAATTAAGAAACATATCCCCCAGTAGAATAATGTGTCTGGCTGATGTAATTTAAATATTTTGGACAACAGCAGAGGTGACTAAAAATATTGTTAGGGTTAGACATAACCCTAATCCCTAACACCCCCAATCGTAACCCTAATTATTCATACCACACAGTGTCTTCCCAACTACAATAAACCAGCTGACACAGTAAAGCCAAGGCCCTACCAGTCTGGAGTCCAGTATTGTAGGGGCTAAGTAACAGTGCAGCAGGGCAGGGCCAATGTTATTTTCACTTTCTGTATTTCATCTATGATTGTTTGTTTTCACCTTCTGACATGGGAAAGAAAATTCCTATTAAGTCATCTGTACAAAAAAATGGAACGTTGCATTGGAAACTAATTAGCTGTTAAATATGGTAATACTCTCACGGAGGATCTTGCGATTATGCATGGAACATCTGTGTGGTTTATCACTGAAATTTAACTCTGACATGACTCAATTGGAGGCTTGGCCCAGTTTGCAACTCCACAAAGTTAACCATGTCCCAGAAATTATACACACTACTTTAGAGTAAACATGGCACAACAATACCATTATGTGCTGAGTTGGTGTTGATGGCTGCTTGGCTGGATTTTTTCTAAACAGCGTGAATGCTCCTCCTCCTGGGCTTAGACCTTCCCCCGATTCCACGTTGTCTTTACCAGAACTGATTTTTGCCTCTTCACCTTTGCTGAACTTTGCAGTTAATGCTCCCACTCTGTCTTGAGCCAAGATGCTGCTGTCATCCCCTGTTGATTTATCACTACCAGGGCTTCCATCAGTAGTGAAGTCTTTGGAAACTCTCTTGCCAGCTATGCCATGAATTCTCCAAGAGGAATCAACTTCCTCTCCTTTAAAGGAGTGATCAAGTTGTTTGAGGTGATCAGTTATTACACCATGCCATGCATCTTCTTCCTGGCTTCCTCCTTTAGCAAAGGTTCCATACAGCTCTGCTGGCTGGCCGTGCTGTTGGTCTGTGTGGCTGCTAAAGCCTCCTACTCGGACCCGAGTGTCCTTCTCCCCAGGACTGAGCTCTGTTAGGGACAGGCCTCCAAGTCTCCATAAGTCAGGCTCTGTCTGCTCTGTGGAGCCGTTCAGCAACCTGACAAAGCCATAAAGACAGAAAGAAAGAAAAATAAAGAGAGAAAGCAAGAAAACAGGGTTTTACAATTCACCAGCTCATCGTATATTTAATTCTTTTCAACTACATAAAGGGACTGTTGAACAAACTAAGTTATTCCTCTAGTTTTCTTGTTTTTTTCTGACTGAAAAAGCAGCAGCAAACCTGAGGCCAGAGATGTTCTTGTCAGTTTTTGTTTTTTGTACTAATTCTTTATAACATCCAATGATTCAAACACTGCAGTGACTGAACATTTGTGACCTTAGAAACGGCAGTTTTAACAAGAAATTTAGGAAGGCATTCTCGATTTTAACTGTTTGAAAGCTCAGTGAAAAACACTACACTAACTAATGATCATCAGTGACTGGTATGCAAACTTTCAATAGATTGTCTCATGTGGATGTTCCTTTGATTTGCTGAATAAATGACCTTTACAAATCAAAAACTTGTATATAATGTATCTTATTTGACTTATTTAAATGTATAGAGCTTTCTGCTTCCCCTAGAATAACGTTTTATTAAAATATATAATAAACAATTGCAGATGACTACACCAATAATGTCATCATTGCTAGATTTTTTGCATGTGAGGTGTGCAATATTTAGTAATCAGTTTCAACTTCTGATAAGACAACTGTACCTTTATTTGACTCAATGTTTATTATTTTTCTCTGGTCGCATAATGGTTCAAATTTATTTTGCTCGTTTAGTCAGAAATCTGACATGATTAGCCAAAGGTACAGTTCAATTTAAATTTTATAACAATTGTGTGGCTAATAGACTAATTAGTGACACAACTGCAATACATACTGCTGGGTAGCTTGTGTATTTCACAACATGGATAAAAGTTTATGAGCATACTGTATTATGTATAAATCTGAAAAGTTACTAGGAACTATATAGGTATCAAATAAATATAGTAGAATAAAAGTACAATATTTGCCTCTGAAATCTAAAGTAGCAGAAAATGTTAATAATCAAGTAGAAATACTACAAAAAGTACTTAACTACTGTACTTATATATATTAGGTAAGCTACCTTATACCACTGATCCACATGTTGAGTACAGAAGCTTTGATGTGTGAGTGTGAAGCAGATGGGCTGAGAAACAAAAGCTAACATTACTGAATATTTAGGTTTTTACGGAATATTTTTTTTTGTCCTTTTGGCGTGAGTCCAGGGTCGCCACAGCGGATCATTGTCTACATGTTGAATTAACAACTTTTATGCTCATAAAGTATTTTAATCAGATACCTATGAAGATTGAGACTCATGTTGTACAGGATAAACCAGGACTCTCGTAGGCGTTCCATGTCTCGCAAAATGTGGACCTGTCCCTCCTTTGAAGTCTTCTCCAAAACCCCCTGACCCTGGACTTCCATTTGCTGCAACTGAAGCTCCTTCTCTGGAAACTCCCCCAGTGCTCTCTGTGGACAGGGACAGGGGGAGGAAATGTCAGAGGGTATGACATCATATTTGTGCCAAAATTAAAATCACCACAGAGTTCATTTCTTTCATTTGTTTTAGTGACACTTTGTTCTGTATAAGTACTTTTCCAGAAGTGATACATGATTAACTATTTTACATAATCCGTCACAGCATTCCTCATGCTGATTTGCCTGACTGCTGCTTTTGAAACACTGACTCAACTGCCTGTGTAGGAATTAATCTGTAAATAGTGTTTGCAAAACAAAACAAACAAAACATTATTTTGTTGGAATTAAGCTCTCCTCTGCTGCATTCCTTGTGCTGCTTTTAGCCTGATAAATGTACAAAAATATCTGAACTTTTGAAACCTTTCTACATACTGCTACATATACTGCATATCCAGATATGCAGTATATATAGCAGTATACCAGTATAGCTCAAAGCAATGTTAAATGTAACTGTAAGACTGCTTGGGATGGTACTCTGCATGATAAGTATATACTGGATATCTGGATATTCAGTATAATGTAGAGATCCAGTATAATGTAGAGGTGAAGAACCTTAACCCATGCTGGTGATGAGATTGGTAAGTAGATCAGTCTATTCATGAACAGTTTAACTATAAAGAATCTCATCGGTATTCCCACTAAAATTCATAAATGGAGGTCAACATTTATGATCCCAGGAGGCTGCAATCACTTGCTTTACAAACCAGTTGGCAAAACAAAACACATCAAGTGGCAAACACAGTGATCTGAAAAGTTTGACGAGTCCATCACAACAAACAAGACAGATGCTTTTTAATCTTCAATGCTTCCCAAGCCAACACCGGTAGACATTGAAACCACTTAACTGAGTGTTTTTAAGTGGAAAATAGAGTTTGTTCTGCCAGATTATGCTCTGTGTTACCATCCAATATTCTCAAATACAGGCTTTGGTTCCAGGTGTTGGCAGATGAAGAAATCTCTATGACTCATCTGTTGTTGTGAGAGTTGATGTTACAATGTAAAGCTAAGACTATGGCATACCATTTACAAAAACATTCTAGTTAACCTGGTTGACAATAATTGTGACCTCCTTTACAGACTACCTTTCAATAATGTAGACAAAAGAACAGGTCCCCTGAAACACAAATAACACTAATTACAAACTAAACCCTTACATATACACGTACTAGCTATACTACCCTCAATTAACATATTTTTAAAAACACAGACTTGTAGGAATCCACACATAAACAGACCTCAGCTTCATTCTGGCGACCCTCAACACTCCATTCTCCTGAAGGACTGCGAAAAGACTCCAACTTTTGCTTCATGATCATCAGCCACTTCTCTATGTACAGCAGACTGTCATGGAAGCTCTCATGATCTGCAATGTTCTTTTCACTCTCATGCACCTTCACCTACAAACAAACAAAATAATAAAAGATCAGCAAGGCAATGAATAGCGTAATTTTTAAAATTTCTGAAAATGAATGCAATGCATTGGCAACAACCGCTGTAATTTGCGTTATAATACTGTAACAAATGGTTTACTACCTTTTTAAATAAAGCTGAGCAAAAGCTGTTTCATGACAATCTCTCCCATTTCAGCTGCTGAAGCCTGTAACTCCTTCACAGTAGTTATAGGTGCCTAGTCTCCTCCTTGCACAGTAACTCAGTTTTCGAGAGCAGCTGCTCTAATTAGATTCACATATGTGAAATATAAACCTTTTTAATTATAAATTTACAGTGAACAAATGTTCATTTATTCATCATGAGCATTATTTTAATATCAGTATTAGGCTTTAAAATATTTTTTTTAAGAACGTTTTTTATCTCAGACAGAATGATTGTACAACATACAACTTTAATAAATGAAAACCACAAAAAATTGGTACACTTGGTTTAATTCATTTGAGGTTTACAGTAGTAAATTTTAAAGTAAAGTTTACAGTAGTAAATTTGATTTAAAGTACAGTACAGAGTCAAAACTACACATTTCACACATCTAACATTTAGTTAAATGTCCTAACATTCACCTTTAGCAGACACTTTTGGTAAGCATCAACAAGCTTTGGAAGTAACTTTGCTTCAAACATAAATACAATAGTGCACTTTGGAAAACTCCATAAAGGGTGAAGATATTTAGAAAATTGAATTTCAAGTGTTGAGGTGTAGACAGGATGTTTTAGGCTGGTATATCCTTTATTTGAGTCAGTATTTGACTGTTGTTGTCTGTAAACACACCATTTACAGTTGGACTCTTTGCTTCCAGAGAGAGTGAAATAGAAAGAGCAAACAGCAGTGGTTGAGTGAGCTATTTATTAAATGAATAGAATCAACACTGATAGATTGATCAACACTGATCTGAACTTTTCAGATACATGCATTTTTAAGCTCCATTGCTTAAAAACACATTCACTGTCCATTTAACTAATTGTGTGGGTTTGAAAACCAGTTGGCTGCACCAGTGATGATTTAGGTGAGTTTCTTTGAAGGGGGTAAATGTTTAGGCAATCACTTTTTCAGTTTTGTATTTTTGATTATTTTAGATTTGTGTTTTTGTGTCATGAAACAGCTTTTGATGTATGTTTCCCCAAAAAGGCATATTAAATCAACCATGGTTCAAAACTTTAAAAGGGGCGGTAAATATTAGTATTAAAAAACCTATTTAAAGGCACTGTATATGGGACTGAAAAAGAATTAGATTAATGGGACCCTATTAACTGTTTAACCAAAGCATAAATGCATTTCTCTTGTTTTAATTGTTATTGGACTAAATAACTGTAGAAAAAACAATATGTATGGTGCTGTGTAATCATGAGAATGTGAGACCAGTGATGAGACTGGCCAAGAGTATTTAACACCCTCTGATTTATATTCCACTTTACTCAGGCCTTTTGCACTTTGTGCTGCTGCTCTCATATAAAGCAAAGTATCAAGTTTCTTCATGTACAGATCCATGAGAAAGCATTTGCCTGCAACTTGGTTTCTTCTATTGTGTATTTTATACCATATGGTTTCTGATCTTTAAACTAAATTTTGAATAATATAAAAGAAACCCAAGTAAACAAAAATCAGAGGTAGACTTGCTGTGATGTTTGGCATCATTGTCTTGCTGCATAAGACCCAGTTGTACTTGAGCCTCAGTTTTAAAATTGAAATAAATTAAAATTAAAATTTTCTAATAACATTTGAATTTAAAACAATAGACTACTATACAGCAGCTAGTAAAAAAAATTCCACTATTGCAGGTGCTTAAGCGAAAAAGCTGTAAACAAATTTAAAGAAACGATTCTTTCATGATTTGCTTCACCATATGTCAATACAATGGAAAGTAGCCACCTTAATGTTACTCCTGCACAAGTTAATTACCTTGTTGACAATTCTGCAGCCTCACTACGTAAAATACTTTAGAAGAAAGGAAGTGGCGTTCCAGAAATTTTGAAGAATCTCATATAGCCTAGAAAAACAGTTTTTTTACAAAAAAGCTGTCTGTGATGACAGAACAGCATATTATTCATCATTAATAGAAGAAAACAAGAACAACCCCCAGTTTCTGTTCAGCACTGTAGCCAGGATGACTAAGAGCAATAGTTCTGTTGAGCCTACTATTCCCTTAACTCTAAGCAGCAATGACTTTATGACCTTCTTTATGAATAAAATTGTAGCTATTAGAGAAAGAATTCACCAGATCCTCCCCCCAAATATTACAGATAGTTCTCGATGTACAATAGTGCTAGACTAATTAATAAGCCCCAATCCCTCTAAGACTGCTTTTTACCCATAGGTCTCGCTGAGCTAACTTCAATTATTACCTCATCTACATTTACATTTACATTTACATTTAGCAGACGCTTTTATCCAAAGCGACTTACAAGTGAGGTACAAGGCAGCAAAAATCTAAGACAAGGAGAAAACATCAAAGCAAACCCCTATCATCTAAACTAACAACCTGTCTGCTGGACCCTATTCCAACTAGACTGCTCAGGGAAGCTTTACCTTTAATAGATACGTTGGTATTAGATATCATTAATCTATCTGTAGAAACAGGCTATGTACCACAGGCTTATAAGGTAGCTGTAATTAAAGCACTACTTAAAAACCCCTGTCTGGAACCAGGTGTTCTAGCCAATTATAGACCAATATCTAATCTCCCCTTTATTTCTAAAACCCTTGAAAAAGTAGCTGCAAAGTAGCTATGCAACCACCTGTACAGGAATAATTTCATCATAGTACAGAAACAGCCCTTGTAAAAGTAACAAACGATCTTCTCTTGGCCTCAGATAATGGACTCATCTCTATACTTGTTATGTTAGATATTAGTGCTGTACTGTTGTTCACAACCTTTTATTACAGAGACTGGAACATGAAATTGGGATTAAAGGAACTGCAATAGGTTGGTTTAAGACTTCTATCTATCTGATAGATTTCAATTTGTTCATGTTAATGATGAATCCTCTATGCACACAAAGGTTAGCTATGGAGTTCCACAAGGCTCTATGTTAGGACCAATACTTTTTACTTGATGATACCCAGCTTTATCCATCTATGGAACCAGATGAAAAAATATCAGTTAATCAAGCTTCAAGCATGCCTACAAGACATAAAGGCCTGGATGTCCCTCCTTTTTTACTTCTAAACTCAAACAAATCTGAAGTCATAATATTTGGGCCCAAACATCTCAGAAATATGCTGTCCAACCATATCATTACTCTAGATAGCATATGTCTGGCCTCCAGTACTACTGCAAGAAACCTTGGAGCTATTTATTTTACCAGGATTTGTCCTTTACCTCACATATAAAACAAATCTCTAGAACAGCCTTCTTCCACCTACGGAACATTGCCAAAATTAGGAGCATCCTTTCAAGTGATTAACTAAAAAACTAGTCCATGCATTTGTTAATTCTAGTTTGGACTACTGTAGTTCCCTACTTTCACAATGCCCTAGTAACTCCCTAAAGGGCCTGCATTTAATCAAAAATGTTGCAGCAAGACTGCTGACTGGAACTAGCAAGAGAGATCACATTTCACCTTCACTAGCTTCCCATAAAATACAGAATAGTTTTTAAAACCCTGCTTCTTACATATAAAGCTCTGAATGGTCAGGCTCCATCATATATAGAAGACCCCATAGTACCATATCATCCCAGTAGACCACTTCAATCCTAGAATGCAGGCCTACTTGTGGTTCCTAGAATTTCCAAAGGTAGAATGGGAGGCTGAGCCTTTAGCTATCAAGCTCCTCTCCTGTGGAACCAGCTTCCAGTTAAGATTCAGGAAGCAGACACCCTGTCTATTTTTAGGTCTATCAAAGGTCTATAAGCTGTATTAAAGAGGAAGGTTTTAAAACCTTCCTCTTTAATAAAGCTTATAGTTAGTTATAGTTATGCTGCTATAGGCTTAGACTGCTGGGGGACCCACCCCCTGATGTACTGAGCTCCTTTCCTCCTCTTGTCCCTCTCTCCTCACACCCCACAATTGTCACCAATGTATGACATTAACTCTGTGTTTTCTCCCGTAATTGTCTGTCTCTCTGTCTCCCTCTCTGTGTCCCTTTCTGAAGGTGTCACTGGCTTTGAAGCTGTGTGTTTTCCAGTGTGCAGCTACTAGTCCTACCAACCTACCCGATGTTTTGTTGTTGCTTTTTTCTTTTCTTTCTCTACTTTCCAATCACCCCAACCAGTCAAGGCAGATGGCTGCCCTCCCTGAGCCTGGTTATCCTGGAGGTTTCTTCCATTAAAGGGAGTTTCACCTCTCCACTGTTGCCTAGGGTTTGCTCAAAGGGGAATTGTTGGGTTCTCTCTATAAATCTTTATATTCTTGACTTTATTCTGTAAAGTGCCTTGAGATGACTTGATGTAAATTGGCGCTATATAAATTAAGTTGAATAGAATTGAAAATTGAAGTGATTTTCTGGGTTAACGGTTACTATAGTTTTGCCACTCTTCCATCAATGTTTTTTTATTAGTGGTTTTATTAGTAGAAATACGATCCTTAACCCCGGATATAAATAGGTGAGAGGGGTTTGTAGGTCATTACTGTAGTTTGGCAATTTTGGAAGGTTGGTCCCTCCTGCAAAGATTCACTACTGTGAAAAGTAGCTTTAATTAGGAACAATGTCTCTCATGCCTCTCTCCCAGGGTTGTTGGTTCGATTTCTCCCTGCTCCTATCACACGAGAAGCTATAAAAAACTCTGTGCTTTCCACAGCCCATTTCTTTTAATTATGACTTTTAATTAAAGACGTTTGTTTTTTTTTAACACAGGGCAAGTTCGAAAAGTCAGGCTGCACGTTACATTAATGTGTTAGATACACATTTATTCAACATGTTTTTCTTTCTTCTGTTCATCTCATTGTCAGGTTGTCAATGTCATTGTCAGGTCAACATAAAATAGTGATACAACATTGAAACTTTTAATACAAAAGCTTACATCTTAAGACAAATTCAGTTATTGATTCAAAAGTCTCTTAGTCACTGTAATTACAATGATATTTGTGGACAACCCCTTTTACCAGGTAATCCACAGTTGCCCAAACTGAAAAATAACAGTATTTTGAAGAACCCTTTGGAAAAGTACAGATTAAATATTATTATTACCTCTCAATTTTATGTTTTGTATTTCATAACAACAACAACAATAATAATAATAATAATTCCAAATTCCCATTAATTCTATTTATCTTTGAATAGTTCTAAAGTTTTTATTGTGGTAAGTTAAGTTTGGCTATTAGGCAAGTAAAACATCTCATCTACTCCCTCAAAGGGCAAGAGGTCCAAAAAGCTTAATGTCAAGCCCTGACAATGAGCTTGCGCAATCTTGCAGTTTGAATAAAAGGTGGAGGTTTGATTAGTTCTTAATGATTTTTTGTAGATGTAGCAGTAAAAGAATATTCACCAATTTATTTGAGGCTCTCTTCTGTCTTACCTTGACTGCCTTCTGCAGATGTTTCCAATCAGCACAGAGTGTCTCAAACTGTGTCCTGTGGCTCTCACTAGAAGAGACCAGAATCTCCACTGCTGTAATGTGGGCCTCGCAGTCCTCCAGGTCCTTCTGAATCACCTGGGGATACACAATACACAATAAACAAAAACAAAACAGAATTGTTTGGTGTAAACTTTCAGTAATATTGAGTAATATTTGCTGCAAAAAAGAAAATTAAAAAAATATTCTATATTTAGGTATTCAAGAATAAAACCGTGAAATGGGCTTCCAGTAAAAATCAGCCAGTGTTCCCAGTGACTTATTTCAAAACTCTGAAATATCATTCTTTATATGAACTGAAAACAATGGCTGCCTAAAGATAGAATTTTATATTTCTGTGTTTTGCACATACAAAATAGCCATGTGGGTAATGTTCAGAGACATTGTAAGTTAAACTCACCCTGAACTGGTCTGACTGGCTCTTCTTCGCCAAGATGTCAGGTTGGAGTGTGTCTGCTGCCACCAGTTGTTCTTGGAGAGCAGCCAGCTTACAGCGGATCAATTGGTAGGCATCACCAAAGTCCTTGGTTCTTGAGATTAATCCCTGAAAAAAAGAAAATTACAGTATGTGTTGTTATAGAGCCAGTCATGACACTATATGCTGAAACCAGAGTATATCCTCTGTTCTCAACTCCTATTTAATGACATAAGGTTTGCATAAAGACCTTGAATCAGTGACCTTTAACACTACAATGCTTTAATGACATCTTTTATATTCTTTCAAATTTTAAACTTTAATTGACAGCTATGAGTAATAAATCTAATGATGACCTGGACGTAATTATGACTCTATGCCTGTATTCTTCATCTCCTTCCAATGGAGATGACAAAGAACTAGTATATCTGTAAACCGGAGAGGTTGTGGTTTTATTTTTAGATTTTACCTGCTTGTCTAGTGGCCCTAAATTCTCCTGTAATTAATATGCATTTACATGTATTTCCGGATCAAACACTGCCTGCTCAAAAAGAGGTTCTAAAACTGATGATGGTCTATTGTCTAATGATGTTTGTGTGAAACAATGAGGCAAATACTTTAGAGGTTAAACCTCTATAACCTTTTTTTAACTGTGAGCACAGTCACCAAGGAAAACTCTTTTCAACTGCTTGTAACAGAGGTCAGTAATGGGGGCTCATGACCTTAAGTTAAGGTTGGAACATATACTGACTGGTAAATTGAAAGTCCCCCCCTACAACACCATGCTGTTCTAAGAGAAATAAATTAAATAAAAATATGATTTTGGGGGGCCACACCTGTTGGTGTGGGATTCGATCCCACAGCCTTCTGCATCCCAATCTGATGCTCTACCCACTTAGCAACAACCCCTAAAATCAGTTCTATAATGAACCAGATGCTGGCCCGAGTAGAGGTAATTTATTGTTGGTTTTAGGGTCAGTATGGGAAATGGGGATCTTAAAGACCTTACACACAGGGGGCCCAGGAGTCTCCCCCGGCATTAGATCAAGCTCAATCTGAGGTGTCGATAAGTTTTACCAGTGATGAAAACTCGTGCTACATAATAGTCCACTATTAACAATTAAAATCCAATGTTTATTGGATATTTGCAATCACGATTTCAGAATTTTTAGCATGAAAAAATTATGCTTGTTGCAGTAACAGATTCCATTCCATTATCACAATTTAAACTCAATTGAATATCCAATGCATCAAAAATAAGGTGATAAAAACAACCCATAGTATCATCTTCTTTTTAAATATATTATATGTTTACAGTTTTTTTCATAGTTTTAAATAATTCATATTAAAATGTATAATGCAGTAAATGACTAGCAGTAACATGGTGGTACCTGTAGCCTACTCTTCCTCTGCAGCAACTGAGTGTGCAGCAGCTCTCTGTTCCTGATGGCAGCACTCAGCTCACCCTGTAGACCATCAGATCTCTCAGGACCAAAGACAGAATCCAGCAGTTCTCCCTTCACCTGAAGCAGACTGAAACGCTCCAGCAGCTTGACACTGTCATTCAGTAAACGCTAACATAAAAGGACAAAAATGAACACATCAAGTCTGTTGCTCTTTATACTTTCTCACACTCCCAAGTCCCAAAACATTTCAAACCCCACATACATTAAATATGTGGTATGATAATAATATTAATCAACTTCATTATCAATTCCACATACTAAGCCACACACAATTGCAACTAATTTAGATTTTTAACATAAAATCTCTCAATACAGAATTTCATACAACTTCAGAGAGAATTTTTCTGACCATACAACAACCCTATCACAGAGATGCAAATATTACATAAGCTTTGTCTTAGTCATAAATCTTCATGACTTTTAAAAACAGGACCGAACATTGTGGACAGCATGGGCTTGGCAAGTTTGTTATTTTAATAACCTGCGGATCTCCCTGATTTTCTATTTTTGTCATTTTTTTCTTGAAGACAGTTATGCAGATCCAGACATTTTACTGTAAAACGATGGCTGATTTATATTGCTAATATGTTTATTAAATTTCCTTTCTCCATTTTCCATCATTAAAAAAAAAATTCATATTAGTAAATGAGACAGAAATAATAAGTTTGATTAATAATAACTGAAAAAAATAAATTTGCAATGACAAAATTGTTAATTGATTTTAGAACCATATTGGAATGAATATTATATTATAACAAATATGTTTAGAGCAGGAACAAGAATATCTAATAAAACTACTTTAGTGTAATTTCCCCAGCTGTGCAGTGCTGGTCCAAGCCCGGTAGAAATTGGGGAGGGTTGCGTCAGGAAGGGCATCCGGCGTAAAAACTGCCAAATCAACATGCGAACAATGATCCGCTTCACGGGATAAGCCGAAAGGACAAAAAAAAAAACAAAAAAACAAATACAAACACTCACTTGGTTTCAAAAAGCTCAAATGAGTCCTCCTTTCGTAAAAGTTACAATATGTGCTGATTCGACTGTATGATCATCTCGGAGGCTGTAGTGTTTGAGAGACATACACAACTATGGGCAATTTAGAGTAACAAATTAACCCAACATGGATTTTTTGGGGGCAGTGGGAAGAAACCCAAAAGAAACCCACACAAGCACAGAAACAGCATGGAAACTCCACACAGAAAGGCCATAGATTTGAACCTTCTAGCTGTGAGGTGGCAGTGTTAACCATTCACCACCTAGAATCTGGCAGTCTGTTGCCTAGGGATTGCTCAAGGGGATTTGTTGGGTTTCCCCTGCATATTTGTATAGTCTTGACATTATGATGTAAATTCATATAGCGCCAGTTAGCAACAAAGTAAAGTTGAATTGAAAGTTGAATTGAACTGTCGGCCCTGAGATAGGGCTGGAGAACTGTCCAGGGTGGACCCTGCCTCTCACCCAAAGACTGCTGGGATAGACTTCAGCCCCCCACGACCCCGAACAGGAATGATGGTTACAGATAATGGATGGATGAATGTATGTAAAAAAACAAAAAACAAAAACAAAAAAGTGTTTTAATTACAAAATAACAAAAAACAAATAGGAACATGGTAGCTGAAAAAGAATTAAAAATACTCAGAGAAAAGGAGATAAGACTATCAATGCATGTTCAAAAAATGTGGCTTTTTATCAAAGCTTGGATTTTTTAAAATCTTTTTTCTCCAATGCAAAATCTCCAATTTTTTTTAAACAATTGTTTCAATGCCAATGTTTCATGTTTCAGTTGAGGCTTTGTTTTCAAGCCAGTATATTATTTTCAATGCCAAACGTTTAAGGTCTTCTGGCTCCATATATTTCCAAGGACACACTTAGTTAAAAAGGAACACCTGTCAAATTGGAATCCTTTTTACCCGACCTGTGCTATACTTTTGTTCACCTAAAATTTAAGTCATTTGATCCAAAAGGTGATATGTTCCATTTATATTCAGGCCATAAGTTGCAACTATTACAAAAAAGTCTAAACTCCTAGAGAGACTAAAGGAATAAGTCATTGTGAGCACAATACAGACAAAGCAACACGAAATGGAAAAACTAGCACACAGTTTCAGAAAAAAGAAAAATGTTGTTTTACCTCTATATTCTGGACCAACATGGCAATATGGGAGAAGTCAGAGACCTCAGCAGAAGCTTCCAACACCTGAGACACCCTGTGGCTCCACTGGGTGTAGACGAGTAATGGGTCTTGGAGGATGTTTCTCAGTCCTGACTCTGACTCTGAACACAGTCTGGTCACTCTGCATTTCACACTGCAACATAAGCAAACACAAGACTTACAATATTGAACTTTGGAGGTGTCCTCAAAGGTTGAATTGTAGACATTGCACTGTTGCATCATGAAGTTTAAAAAAAAAAAAGGACTGTAGGACTGTATGGCAGCTGTAGCTCGGTTGGTAAGGCAGTCACTCATGCACCACAGGGTCAGTGGTTCAGTTTCCGGTCCCTCCTTGCAAGTGTCCATGGGCAACACACTAAACCCAAAGTATCTCCCGATGGGTCAGATGAGCACCTTGCATGGCAGTCACTGCCATTGGTGAGTGTGTGTGTGAATGGGGGAATGAGAAGCAGATTGTTAAGCACTTTGGATAAAAGCTCTATATACTCGGCCATTTACATATGCAAAAGTTTGGCCACCCTATAAAACCAGTTAACTGTAATACCCTTAGGGCAGACACTGTATTACATTTTGCAAAAACTTTTTGTAGCAGCAAAGTGTATTGCTGTTCGTGAATTGAGTAAATGAGAAATTTTATTCTTGAAGATTAATGTCTTGAACACACAGCACGTTTACATGTCCCTACAGATTTTCACTGATCCTTAGGGTAAGTGTTTTGTTGTCTTCCACAGTTGCTCTTAACTGGCATTTCAGTCAGAGAAAATTTCAAGCAGGAAACATTTTGATATCATTTTATATTCATCTCCTGCTGTGCAGGCATCAGTTGATGAGAAAGGTACAAGATGTTTACTGTATGTGTTTTGGTCAGAAATGGCAAATGCAATATAAATTTTGTACCGTCTATAACATCTAAACTTTAAAGTTTCTTTAACGCATTAGATTAACGCATTGGATTGCATTAATACTGAGTATCAGTGCAGTAGAGTGAATTCAAGGTTTAATGTAGCTTTATTATCTCCAAGGGGCAATTTATTTCACAGGATCGCAGGACAAATAACATCAAATGATACACATTTGAACATAAAGACAACAAATAAGTATTTAATTGTCTGACGGATGGCACTGATAGTGGTGACACACAGCAGCATGTGAGTGTCTAGTCTGTGTTTTGTAATCGTGGAAGAGTTGGTCTTAAACTGAATTTAGCAGGGGTTTTTAAAACACTTTTAAACCTTAAATGCTACAGAAAATGGATTAGAAACATTAAGTTTATAAAGTTAAATTATTACTAATAGTCATTTAGCCAGTGCTTTTATCCAAACCAACTTATAAGGAGTAAACACAATGAGCAACTTGTGGCTCAGTGTCTTGCCGAAGGATACTTCAACATGTGGCGGGAAGGAGAAAGGAGCCAAACAATTAAGTCTGATCTGTGGACTACTGCTCTACCAACTGAGCCCCAACCCCAACGTTACTGATATTAATCAAAGTACAGTATAATGGCCAGAACTTAACTTCTGTAAATTACATGTTAAGATTCAAAAGTTATATAATCACATGTCCATACGGACTGCAAAGGGGGCTCAGGTGAGGTGAGAGTTCACTAGTTTATGAATGTCACTACACTTTGTAACTGTATGCGCATCAGTGCAAAAAGTGAGTAAAAAAGGCAATAAAAGTTTATCAGCACACATGCTGAACATGTAAATCTCTCTGAATAACAGTAGTATCAGCTCTGCCCACAACGTCTCATCCATTGGCACAGTAATCACAGCAGAGTGTTGACTGATTGTTAATTACTGTGAACATGCTTAACTGAATCCTGACTATATGGGCTACTGAATGGTGACTAATTATTCCAATTTAATGCAACTCTTAAAGCTGAGCAAGTTCTGGTGGACTTTCTATCTGACAGTGTGACCGTTCTACCTCCTGCACCACAGATGCCCCGAATAAGAAAATAAACTTGTGGAGCAGCTTCTTCTCTGTGGGTCTGAGCGAGGGTGGAGCACCGAGAGAGCAGACAGCTCAAGTAAATTTAAAGTTACTCCTTAACTCACCCAAACAACATCAGTGCTTGTTGAGGCACCGCAAATTAATCTATAAGAGCAAATGATCGTAACCCTCATTAAACAATTAGAAACGTGCAGAAAGGATAATATCAGCTGTGCCTGCAGTTCCCCATCCACTTGTGTTCACAACAAGCTTGTGGGTTTCATGTTCATTCTTCTATTCTGTTACAGTATTTAAACTAAAGTAAACTGAACTGTTTACTGGTGAAATATAGATTGCACCAAATTCCTTTAACCTGAATGGAACAAACTCTTGCTTTAATTATATAGTGAGGAGACTTTATATTAGTCTGTAAAACATAGATCACCAGTTAAGACTGAAATCAAAATTATGGATGAAATGAAATTTTTATTTGCTGCCTGAGTTTAGCTGTGAACCAGGGCTTGTTGTTTTTGAATATGGTGAAGGTCTCTGTTGGCACACATATATCATCACAAAACATGATGTAAGGTCAGGTTTAAGATAACCTAACGTTATATCATACACGAGGACAGGGTAAAAAGTAGTGTAGAAAAATCGTAACAATAGTACATTTCAGAATAATATATTGCTGTATTGTAATTGATAATGTTTAAACATCACTGTTGTTAAGCTATAAAGGCGTAGCTTATTTAAACTACCTTAGTATACTGACAGGTGATTATAACGATCATAATAATGATGATTACAATAATGAATCTATAAAATTATCAATCATAATATGTAGGCTTATTTATATTTTGTATTAACACTATGCATCTAAAAATTAACTAAAACTGTCATTTACTTACCCCCAAATTTAAGTTGAGTAAAACAGTGGTAGCTACCATGCAAGGTGCTCACCTGACATTGTGAGCAACGTGGGGATCAGTGTCTTGCCCAAGTGAAGTGGAAATGCTTCAGTTACTTCAAAAACTATCGTTAAGTGTAGTAGTTGAGGGAATGTAGTCAGTTCCACCACTGCAAAATGCAAACACTTTATATAATGTGTACTTTGAATTGAAGCCATCTTAAAATTTACATTGACTAAATCAAGTCAGCATGACGCTGAATGGTACTGTATTGTGTCATTACAGATGTAGCTGAATTGTTTTTGTATCTAATCTTAGCCAATATATTGTGATTTGTATGGAATCGATTGAGAGGGAGATATTCGCATACTGTTTACCAGAGCATGTGTAGAAAACTGTTATTGTTTTACATAGTTTCTTGTGGTGTTTGTGTTGTCTAAAAGATTTTTTAAAAGTTAGCTACAAGGGAGCAGACTTGTTTGGGTCCGCATCATCTCATTAAGGTAATGTTGAGATCATGGCAGAGGAAGTGTAAAATGACAGCTTCAATGCCACTTATGTTGATGTGGGTAGTTTTAGACAGGCTCAGCAAGTTTTTCCCAAACCTTTCCTCTATTATTGTTTTGATTTGAAGCTGCTCCAGAGATTGTTTGATACTGCCCCACTGACAACATGCAGGACTGCATCTCACGTTCAAGTAGCATTTTTTGACATGCACACTAAACGATCCAATTCAATGCAGGCTATGCAAAGCTAACATTTTGTGTAGGAAAATATCTGGAGTTGGTAAAGCAGTTGTCCACGGACCACAGGGTCAGTGGTTCGATCCCCGCTCCCAGCTATATGTCGAAGTGTCCTTTGGCACTGAACCCCAAGTTGCTCGCGATAGGTCAGGTGAGCACTTGCAGTGCCAGGGTTCCTACATACCTCTGATGTTCTTTGACTAGAGCCAGGACGTCATCAGAAAGGTTACGCGAGTCCTCGGAGAACCTAAAGAGCTCCTTAAGCTGAGACTTGAGAAGATCCACTTGGGACTCTTCCCCTGTCAAAGTATTCCTAACACCCTGCAAGATATGACACACAAGCAAAGTGAACTCAAGCAGCAAATTATTTTGCTAGGAGTTGCATCACTCAGTCCCTTTCACTATTAATGCTGTCTTAAGAAACTGGGCCTAATGCAAGAATATTTTCGTATTCCAATTCTGCAATTTAGATGGTTCTTTCTTTTTCGTAACTCTTTCTGCACAAACTTTTAAAAAGTTGTGTCAGACTACTATAATGAAGCTGCTGCTGTGACGAAATATGTCAATGACATATTGAACAAAATATTAAGGCAATACAGGTTTGTTATATGCTGAACATTTTAAAATAATACATTTTTGTATCATATTTAAACTCACAGAATCATAAATACGTGTTTTGAAGCTGTAAAGAAAGTTTACTTGGTTAGGATTTGGAATTCCAGGTCTGAACTTAAATAAATTTGTTTGTACAATTTGTTCTTGCATGAGGCCTCATTTTTTTCCCCCTCATAACACGACGTGTTTCTCAATCCTAAAACATTTTGATTACTTTGTGATATTAAAATATCGCTGGATACAGTGCAGGGGAAAGCATGTGCACAATTGATGTGACTACAAAACATTTGAAAACTTCAAACATTTTAAAAAGTGTACACTGAGACTTGCATCCCCATCACTTATTCTTCTCCTGTCCACTTTTCCTTTAGCTTTAAACACCTCCTCCTTGTGTTTTAATTTGGGCTGTGAATCAGTTAAGTGTCCTTTAAGTCGTCTACCTATTTTTATGTGAATGACTAAACATGACCAAGTGAATGATTAACGCTCATTTAAACTATAACTGAAACTCTAAGGTAATGTTATTTCTGAGAGAGCTGAGATCATTCATCAGCTAAAACATTATTTTTCCAGCCCTAATTTTACATTATCAAATTATCTTTCCTGTGGCAGACATTTTGACTAGTCAGAGCAAGAGCAACATTATGTCAAGAGCTGGTGGCACGGTCCCTTTTAGAAGTGACTGTGGACCAGCATGGACTACATGAAAGCTCTGTAAATACATGTAAATAGCCTGTCGAGATTGGATATGGGATTTCAAACGCTGTTTTTTGACCAAGTAAGCTGAAACTCAAACATAGAGGATGTACTTAGTGGAGCCCTAAGTTAGAAGAAGATATGAAGTAGATAAGATCATGTACAGTGAGCAAAAGGTAGGTGAAAGTAGTTTGTTTTGGGTTTTTTGCCGTTTTGATTATTAAATACAGCAACAGTTACCCCTCATAACTGCTTTAAAAAACATTAATAAGAGCACACAGTGGTATTTTCTATAGTGTAGTACAATTGTTCTATAATCATGGTGTTTCTTTCCATTATCTGTCAAAATGAAATCTGACTAGCAAAATATTTCAGCTGCATATACATTGACATATATGTTGACATACTTGCAGTGTTAATACACTAGTCATTCACAATTCAGTTTACACCTTAAACTAAAAATGAAAACAGATTGTGCCACAGTGAGGTGACAGCTTGTCTAGGTTGTAGCAGATGACAAGCATTTGAGTCCACCCATTCATCCTGCATTCCAGTCACACCCAACAGAAGCAGCTCCACAGGTACAGCGCTCCCATGTAAGATATTCTCTGAATAGTCTCTTGCTTATTCTGTCATCAACCTGTCATATGCTGGAAATGTCTATAAAAAAAAAACATGAAGGCTCTGGTAAAACTTGTCTCATTTATTCCCACTTTTCTGTGACACAATGGGAAGGGACTGCTAGTCAAACCACAGCTGGTGGTGACTTTCCAGATTAAGAACTGAATGAAAATGTTATATGTCACAGTGTGAGGCACCCAGATAAAAATAGTCATCTCACTATGTCTCTAACACACCTTAATCAGGTATTTAGTGGATTTATTGACAGGTTTGCAGTGTGTCAGCTGTGTGAGACAGGTTATAAAGTATACTGTGATGAGATAATGATTCAGTCAAGACACATCAATTCAGGGCACATAGGTTTCACCACCTCAAGCAGGGGCTAGCGTAGGGATGATTTTAATGTAAGGAGTGAATGGTAAGAGAAAAGGTGTGCAAAAAGCAGAAAACTGAAGGAGATGGGCAGCGCAGCTACAGTGGAAATAATTTCTCTTAGGTACTAAATCAAGCATCATCTGACCCCATTTCCATACATTATCTTAACCGCTTATCCTGTTCAGGGTCACAGGGGTTGTGGAGCTTATCCCAGCTGTCATTGGGCAAGAAGCAGGATACACCATGGAGAGGTAACCAGTCTATCTCAGGGCCAAACAAAGAGACATACAGCTATTTACAAATGCACCTATGGGCAATTTACAGTATTGATTACCTTACCTGCATGTCTTGGACTGTGGGAGAAAAGCAGAGTACCAGGAAACCCACACAAGTACTGGAACAACATAGATTTTAACCAGGGACATGCTAGTTGTTAGACAGCAGATCTAAACACTCCACTATTGTTTATAGTTATAGTGTAGTTCTGGTAAACAAAATCTAAATATATTAGTCTAATTTTCATCCATTACATATTTTTGGGGTTTTTTTGGCCTGTATTTTTAAAATCTATAGCTATAGATTTATATATTAATAAATATCCAGGAATTTCTGGCAGCAGCTGTCACCATCTTTTTTGTGTATAGTTGCCATTGTTACAGACATTGTTTTAGGGTATTGTGAGGTTAGTGGAAAAGGTTTTTAATTTGTTTACAGTGTCTCTGTCCCTCTGCAGAGCAATCAGTCAATTAAGTTTTGACTAAAATAGAGCTCAATTGGTTCAGCTGGAAAGAAAAAGATAGCCAGTAATGTCAGATACCAAAGACTGAGCATTAATGAATAAGATGCTTCTACAGTCATGCAACTGCTGAAGCAGTTAAATCAACTGTGAACCAGAGTTATTTAGGCATAGGAGGACTTTAAGCACATGCAGGACAAGGACAGTCATATGAAGTTAACAACAGAATACTGGGATGGATAGAGTGAAAGAGTGTTCTTAGTTTTTAAAATACAAAAATAGATTTGCCCTGACATTGTGAGTGGAGCGCTCTCTCTCTCTCATTCCTCTGTATGTCACAGATTTTGCCTATATATACTGTACACCAAATAAACTGGACAAAATCCAGCCTAGCTAATTTCTATGCAGGTTTAGCCCAAATAGCAACAGCTATTATCAGTACCCACTACAGTATCTCTAACAAATTGTTTGGTCCTGCCCATATGTTCAAACTATTTGAAAGAAATCTTTCAATTACGCTCAGACATTAAAGATACTCATTTAGCCAAATTCTTCTATAGCAACATTTCGATTATATCAAATGACTTCTTGACTTTGACTTCACCTTGTTCCTGGTATTAGATAACGGCAGTTGTTTTCTAAAGTAATCGTATTGTCCACAGTCACCATACAGATGCTTAGGCCAACACTCAATCTTTTTTGGTTTATATACCATGTATATATGATGATATATGAGTATATATGATTGATTTAGAAAATTGTCAAAATTATCCTTTAAATATACTTAATCTGAAACAGAAGTGAGAATTAAATGACAGTCCTACACGCCTCTCTGCAGTATCCTTACAACCGTCACCCCCCCACAACTCCCACATACCTATAGAGACTGTGTCTGTTCCCCGACCTAAATTACATAAAGTAAATATGACAACAAGAGGAGTTAATCATAATAACCTAATAAAAGTTAAGACTACTCCTCTTACAGAACAAAACCCCAAAACTATTAAATGTGGATTATTAAATATCAGATCTCTCTCTTCTAAATCTCTGTTAGTAAATGACTTAATAAGCGATCATCAATTCGATTTATTTTGTCTCACTGAAACTTGGTTGCAGCAGGAAGAATATGTCAGTCTAAATGAGTCAACCCCCCCAAGTCATATTAATTATCATGTTCCTAGAAGCACAGGCCGAGGTGGAGGAGTTGCAGCAATCTTCCATTGTAGCTTATCAATAAACCCTAGACCTAAACATAGCTATAACTCATTTGAAAGCCTTACTCTTAGCCTTTCACACCCAAACAGGAAAACTCAAAACCACTATTATTTGTTATCGTGTACCGTCCTCCAGTCCCTTACTCAGAGTTTTTGATTGAATTTTCTGATTTTCTAGCTGATTTAGTGCTTAGTACAGATAAAGTCATTATAGTGGGTGACTTTAACATTCATGTAGATGCTGACAGTAACTGTCTGAGCACTGCGTTTAATTCATTATTAGATTCAATTGGTTTTTCCCAAAATGTAAATAAACCCACTCACTGTTTTAGTCACACGTTAGACCTTGTCCTTACGTATGGAATTGAAACGGATAATTTAACAATATTTCCTCACAACTCTCTTCTGTCTGACCATTTTTTAATAACATTTGAATTTACAATAACGGACTATATAGCAGTTAGGGGAAAATTCCACTATAGCAGATGCTTAAGTGAAAAAGCTGTCAACAAATTTAAAGAAATTATTTCTCCATCATTTGCTTCACCATATGTTAATACAATGGGAAGTAGTCTCCTTAATGTTACTCCTGCACAAGTAGATTATCTTGTTGACAATTCTGCAGCCTCACTACGTACAATACTCGATAGTGTTGCCCCTCTAAAAAAGAAGGCAGTAAATCAGCAGAGGCGATCTCCATGGTATAGTTCACAAACACGCAACTTAAAACAGGAAACACGAAAGTTAGAAAGGAAGTGGCGTTCCAGAAAGTTAGAAGAATCTCATTTAGCCTGGAAAAATAGTTTAAAAACGTACAAAAAAGCTCTCAGTGATGCCAGAACAGCATATTATTCATCATTAATAGAAGAAAACAAGAACATGTGATCACCTTCATAGGAATAATTTGTATGAAGAGTTTCAGTCAGGATTTAGAGTTCATCATAGTACAGAAACAGCACTGGTAAAAGTCACCAACGATCTTCTCATGGCCTCAGATAATGGACTCATCTCTATACTTGTTCTGTTAGATCTTAGTGCCGCATTTGATACCATTGATCATAACATTTTATTACAGAGACTGGAACATGAAATTGGAATTACAGGAACTGCACTAGGTTGGTTTAAATCTTATCTGTCTGATAGATTTCAATTTGTTCATGTTAATGATGAATCCTCCATGCACACAAAGGTTAGCTATGGAGTTCCACAAGGCTCTGTGTTAGGACCAATACTTTTTACTTTATATATATATATATATATATATATATATGTCTCCTTTAGGCAACATTATTAGAAAACACTCCATAAATTTCCACTGCTATGCTGATGATACCCAGCTATATTTATCTATGGAACCAGATGAAAATAATCAGTTAGTAAAGCTTCAAGCATGCCTACAAGACATAAAGGCCTGGATGTCCCACAATTTTTTACTTTTAAACTCAGACAAAACTGAAGTCATAGTATTTGGGCCCAAAAATCTCAGAGATATGATGTCCAACCATATTGTTACCCTAGATGGCATAAGTCTGGCCTCCAGTACTACTGCAAGGAACCTTGGAGTTATTTTTGATCAGGATCTGTCCTTTAAGTCACATATAAAACAAATCTCTAGAACAGCCTTCTTCCACCTACGGAACATTGCCAAAATTAGGAGCATACTGTCTCAAAGTGATGCCGAAAAACTGGTCCATGCATTTGTTACTTCTAGGTTGGACTACTGTAATTCCCTACTTTCAGGATGCCCCAGTAACTCCCTAAAGAGCCTGCAATTAATCCAAAATGCTGCAGCAAGAGTGCTGACTGGAACTAGCAAGAGAGATCATATTTCACCTTCACTAGCTTCGCTCCATTGGCTTCCTATTAAATTTAGAATAGAATTTAAAACCCTGCTTCTTACATATAAAGCTCTGAATGGTCAGGCTCCATCATATATAGAAGATTTCATAGCACCATATCATCCCAGTAAACCACTTCGCTCTCAGAATGCAGGCCTACTTGTGGTTCCCAGAATTTCCAAAAGTAGAATGGGAGGTAAAGCCTTTAGCTATCAAGCTCCTCTCTTGTGGAACCAGCTCCCAGTTCAGATTCGGGAAGCAGACACCCTCTCTACTTTTAAGTCTAGGCTTAAAACCTTCCTTTTTAATAAAGCATATAGTTAGTTATAGTTATGCTGCCATAGGCTTAGACTGCTGGGGGACCCACCCCCCAATGCACTGAGCTCCTTTCCTCCTCTTGACCATCTCTCCTCTCCTCTCACCCCGCAATTGTCACCACTGTATGTCATTAACTCTGTGTGTTCTCTCCCGTAGTTGTCTTTGTCCTCCTCTGTCCCCCTCTCTCTGTCCCTTTCTGCAGGTGTCCCCCGGCTTTGAAGCTGTGTGTCTTCCAGCGTGCAGCTACTGGTCCTACCAATTTGCCCGATGTTTTGTTGTTGCTTTTGTTGCTCTGTTCTTTCTCTCTCCCTTTCCACTCACCCCAACCGGTCGAGGCAGATGGCCGTCCACCCTGAGCCTGGTTCTGCTGGAGGTTTCTTCCGTTAAAGGGAGTTTTTCCTCTCCACTGTTGCCTATGGCTTGCTCCAGGGGGAATTGTTGGGTTCTCTTTATATATCTTTATAATCTTGACTTTATTCTGTAAAGTGCCCTGAGATGACTTTGTTGTGAATTGGCGCTATATAAATAAAGTTGAATTGAATTGAATAGATATGAGTAGCATTCCAAGACCACAATATGTTTTACATTCATGCATCTTGACAAAGTTTCAAGTCACTTTTACAATACTGCCCATGTGATACAAGACCTACCATGTACTTCCTCCACTGTCCCACTATCTGCTCTTCAGTGCAGTCAGTTCGGTTTCCAGCCTCACAAACCCCCTCGAGTTCCTGGTCCAGCCCCTGCAACAACAACCTGAGGCGGCCAATGTTTTCTCCCAGCTGCTGGCACCTGTCCATATACTGACTGTGTGAATTCAGGCTAGTGCGCAGTCCCTCCTCTGCCTCACACAGGCCTTGTCTCAGCCTCTGCCAGCCCAGCCTCAGCTCCTCTGCCTCTTCCACTACCACCTCTGCCCCTGCAGGAGAGGTATTGCCCCGCACAATCTCTGCTACACACTCGATATGCTGGAGGGTCTTCTCCTCACTGGCCACACTGTCATCTAAAGCCTGACACAGAGACATAAGCATTAACAAGATCTTATCATGAATTACAAAGGCATAGTTAGAAAAATAAATATTTTATTTCTCTGCATTTCTCTGTCCCATTTAATACAGTGCCTCACATAACCTTTCTGATGATGTCCTCGCTCTTGTCAAAGAACATCAGAGGTATGTAATCCTCTGCCATGCAAATCTGCCCCAGTACAGCAGTGGGGGCTTAAAAATTGTTAACTAGTGATCAACCCCTTACAGAGTAAACATAATAAACTTGCTCAGGTACAATCAATCACGCACCTAGTCACACAATTAGCTTGGCAATGCAAAGACACAATGGTTGTAAAGTTGCTTTCAAAAGAGCCACAAGATAGCTTAGTGAAAGGGCAAAATTTAGTAGAATAATACAATCAGCTTGTAAAGGCTTTAACTATCCTGCTGAGTACTGTTACCTATCTGAATTGTATTGTATTACTCATACAATACCACAGTCAGCAAATAGTAATCTATGCATGTGGCAACAATCCTATAAGCTTAACACAAAGTCTGCATGTATGTCAATTGGAATTGAAGAGAAAGCCCTGACTGCTGAATATCGTAGGAAACAATGTATATAAATTAAGCTTTGTATTTTTTTAAAAAGGTGGAAGATTGTTTTTTTATAGGCACCGCAGATGTGAATTCTGTGTTAAGTTATATACTAGCTAATTCCACCACCACTGGCACTATTACAATAATTCTATAATTACTACATTTTATTATTATTTTTACTACACTTTACAATACAAGTATTATAAATATTTAATTAATATAAGACAATTAAATATTACTAGAGCAACGAGAGCTAAGGACAAGAGATATGTGTTATACACCTGAGAATATTTATTCCTCGGCCTCTGCCTGATTACCTTTTTCACTTCTCAATATAACAAAAGCAGGTTTCGTTATGAGTATGGCAATAGCAGTTTCTTAATTTAGTCTTGGCGACTCTTACTTGTAAGGCTTTAAGTTTGTTCTCGCCTGTATCCTCCTTCTCCATCAGATCCGTTAGCTCCTTGGTTTTTGACAGCAGCCAGGACTGGAATCTCTGAACACAGCCCTGGTACATCTGGTGCTCCTCAGCAATCTTCTGAAGCAGCGTCAGGCGCTCCTAGCACAGTGGGAGACATACCTCGTGGTAATTTTTAGCACCGTACTGTTCAAAACAAATCAGGATCTTTCAGCACACATCACAGACTTCACATTTGGGTTTCTGAGTGAGGAGCATGAATATAAATGTGAATTTTAATTCATCTGTGAAAACTCACTGCTGCCTTTAACTTGAACTACATGTTGAAAGTTTAGACAACATGTAAACTGAGAAAAACTAGTGAGTCAGCCAACAGGTAGTGCTTTTAAGGGACATTAAACCAGAACAGTAAGCATTATTCAAATCACAACTTTACCATCTGGAATCAGAAGTACAGATTGCCACAAGGCTGATTTGTTCATGTAAAAGCATGATGCATAGGAGGTAAAAATTGTAAAAACTGGGTGTATGGTTAAATCTATCTGACATCTGAAAAGGAGAAGGAGAGGAGCAGCCTTATTTTTTCCTTATTCACAGAGGAAAAAAGCAGTCTATGTCTATTTGTTAATGGTGACTAATCCAACAGTATCACTGCACTGAATGCAAATGACTGCCGTCTTAAAAACTGACAACTGTTTTCCCCCTTTGCAGTGTCTGGATCTGATTATAGATGCAGAGAATAGTATTATAATTTCTTTTCCACCGTTTACTTTGTGTGGCTAAGGGGTTTGCTAATGGAAGGAGTAGAGAGAAGAAACAATCACAGATTGGAGATTAAAGACCAAACTGTTGATATGAATTAAGTCTCACTGATTTGTGGCACATTTAATCACACTCAATTTTCACATTGTTTTTTTTTTTTTTACGAAGGGAAAATAGCCCACTCGTCATCTCTTTAGATACACTTGACCTTAATGGCAACAATACAGTATGTTCTCATTAGATTCTCTGCAAAACATATTCTTTTACTTAGACAACAGTATGTACTGTATCTGTGTGCAGGTGTGTATATGTATCTGTGCATGTGGAATAAGAGCATTATGGAAATACTTTTATTGCAAAGTCAAATGTTTCTCAATCTTTGTGCTTCCTTTTAAAACAAATCTGTTCCTTATTTAAACAACAGAATATACTTTTGTTTTACTCAAGAACAGCATGATGCTTTACCTCAATGGATCATTTAATGTTCTTTCTCCGAGTATTTGCTTAGTTTATCTAATTTCTTTAACTTCTCTAGTCCTATGCTTAAAGCTTAAAAAAAGTTTCCAAAACAGTTGGGATGCAGTGTAAAACATAAATAAAAACAAAACTTGTCTCTGGTCAGCCACTAGCTCTAACACATCCTACTCCCTTAGTGAGGCATTGAAGGACCGCACTGACTGTAGGTCAGTTGTGTTTAAACTATAATCATCCTCCTAATCATTCTAAAGCGATCAGTTTGTTCCAAATTGAGCTATTCATGTTAACTAGTGAAGATCCCTGTATGTTTCATATTGCAATACACACTCACTGGCCACTATATTAGGTACACCTAATATAGTCTCAGGAGGATATAGATGTTTACAGACTAGAAATTAGTATTTGATTGAAACCTTCTTCTTCTTCTTCTTCTTCTTCTTCTTCTTCTTCTTCTTCTTCTTCTTCTGGCTGTTCCCTTTCATTGGTCGCCACAGCGAATCATGTGCCTCCATCTAACTCTGTCCTCTGCATCCTCTTCTCTCACACCAACTAACTGCATATCCTCTCTCCATACATCCATAAATCTCCTCTTTGATCTTCCTCTAGACCTCCTGCCTGGCAGCTCCAACCTCAGCATCCTTTTACAGATATATTCACCATCTCGCCTCTGAACATGTCCAAACCTCCTCAATCTGGCCTCGGACTTTATTTCCAACACATCTAACATGAGCTGTCTCTGTGATGTACTCATTGCTGATCCTATCCATCCTCGTCAATCCCAAAGGGAACCTCAACATCTTAAGCTCTGCTACCTCCAGCTCTGCCTCCTGTCTTTTCTTCAGTGTCGCTGTCTCTAAGCTGTACAACATTGCTGGTCTCACCACCGTCTTCAACACCTTTCCTTTCATTCTCACTGATACTCTTTTGTCACACAACACACCTGACAACAGTGTTCTCCACCCGTTCCAACCTGCTTGCACACACCTCTTCAACTCTTTTCTAAACTCTCAGTTGCTCTGAAGTGTTGAGCCTAAGTACTTAAAGTCCTGCACCTTTTTCACCTCTGCTCCCTGTAACCTCACCGTTCCACTTCGATCCCTCTCATTCACACACATGTATTCTGTCTTACTGCGGCTAAGCTTCATTCCTCTGTTTTCCAGAGCAGACCTCCACCTCTCTAGATTTTCCTCCACCTGCTCCCTGCTCTTACTACAAATAACAATGTCATCTGCAAACATCATAGTCCACGGAGATTCCTGTTTAACCTCATCTGTCAGCCTGTCCATCACCAGAGCAAACAAGAAGGGGCTCAGAGCTGATCATTGATGCAGACCCACCTCCACCTTGAACTCCTCTGTGCCACCTACAGCTCACCTCACCACGGTCTTACAGCTCTCATACATGTCCTGCACCACTCTAACATACTTCTCTGCCACTCCAGACTTCCTAATACAATACCACAGCTCCTCTCTTGGCACCCTGTCATACGCTTTTTCTAAATCTACGAAGACACAATGCAACTCCCTATGACCTTCTCCGTACTTCTCCATAAGCATCCTCAAAGCAAATACTGCATCTGTTGTACTCTTTCTAGGTATGAAACCATATTGCTGCTCACAAATGCTCACCCCTGCCCTTAGCCGAGCTTCCACTACTCTTTCACACAACTTCATTGTATGGCTCATCAGCTTTATTCCGCTGTAGTTGCCACTGCTCTGCACATCTCCCTTGTTCTTAAATTTGATTGAAACCAATACCTCCTAAAAATGTGCAGTATTGCAAGTTCCCTAAAGGCATGATGTTCCGTGCTGCTACACCACTTATGCACCCATTCTGAAAGCTCTGAGCATATTTGTACTTTGTATACAAGACTCTTTGTGTCCAAAGTGTGAATATGATCAACTCCAGGTTATAGTTGAAGAATGCAGAAAAGTTAAACCATATTAGAAAGAAAAAAAGTCTAACCTCAGCTCTGTCCCTCACATCATTGTAGGCCTCCTGTAGCCTCTCTTGGACTTGGGTGTCGACGCTGGGGTCCTGGGTTCTGTTGTGCAGAGCAGCAGCCTCGTCCAGCAGCCTCTCCAGCAGCAATGACTGGCCCTGGATGTCACTGATCATCACCCTCTGCTGTTCCACCTGCCAAAGCTTCTCCTTCACCCCGAGCTGCAACTCCACCCTAACATCCAGACTGCGCTGCTGCTTTGTCAGCCAAAACTCAAACTCCTCGTAAGCTTTCAGGTACTCACTCCAGTGGAGCCACACCCACTCAATCCGACTGGGGGTGAGATGAAACAATACAAGAAAAAAAATTGAATCATATACTACAGCATCTAAATAAAAGTTTCAACACTGTACACATCAATGTGTCGTAAAAACTGTCTTATTTTTTTTACTAGTATCAAGGTAAAGCTTGACCTTAACCTTAGTTAAGATAGGTACTAACTTTAAGTCAAAAAGTCAAACATGAAAAAAATTAGTGGCCCCTTATCTTGAAATGACAGAAAGTCATGTTTTTTTCACCAGAAATTATTTTAAATTAATTTTAAATTAATTTGTCAAGGGGGATGCAACTTTTGCACTTTTTAAAATCGGTATTTTATTAAAATTTTATAAATACACTCCTTAAACATTTTTGTTGGTTTTGATGATAAAAACAAATTTGTAATAGCCAAATGTACATTGTTATTCCCCCTACATGCAGTTTCAACCTAAGGGGATGCAAACTCTAAAACTAACATATTATCATAGCACATTCAGCTAGTACAAATGTTCTATCATTTACTCTTATTGCCATTTTAAAATAAGGGAAAACTAACTTTGTACATAGTGTAGGCATGTTAGTGCAAACACAGCTTTTTAACAGAGAGCAAGTGTAAATATAACCAAAGCTACCCTCAAGCCAAACTAAAAAGAAAATGAAAACACTGTACCTCTGAATTGGATCTTTACCTGTGACAGTGGAGGATGTAGGTGCATGTCTCCTCCCACCGGCTCTTCAGGTCTTTAAGCTTAGCGTGGGTATGGTTCCTCAGTTCTTCATCTGCGCTCTGCAAAAGGTTCTCAGCTGCCACCAACACCAAGTCAATCTTCATACGGCCTTCATGTTCTGACTGACAGATTTTCTACATATTCAGGGAGAAGCATTTTAATATACAGAAGTGTGTATACTGTAGCTGAATGTTAAGGCATTCATAATTTTCTATTTTACTGCTAGAACAAAAGATGACTTTAAACAAACCAGAATTCGTTGAGATGACTGGGGCTCTGGCCTCCAGTACTACTGCTGGGAATCTGAGTTCATTTTGACCAGGATTTGTCCTTTACCTCACACATAAAACAAATCTCTAGAACAGCCTTCTTCCACTTACTGAATATTCCCAAAATTATAAGCATTCTGTCTCAAAGTGATGCAGAAAAACTAGTCCATGCATTTTTTAATTCTAGATTGGACTACTGTAATTCCCTACTTTCAGTATGCCCCAGTAAGTTCCTAAAAAGCCTATTAATATTCCAAAATCGGGCAGCAAGAGCTGACTGGAATTAGTAAGTAGCAACAGTGATCATATTTTACCTCCATAAGCTTCTATTCATTGGCTTCCCATTGGCGTACTTGTGGTTCCCAGAACTTCCAAAAGAAGAATGGGAGGCAGAGCCTTTAGCTATCAAGCTCGTCTCCTGTGAAACCAGGTCCTAGATTCGGTAAGCAGACTCTACTTTTAAATCTAGGCTTAAAACCTTCCACTTTGATAATGCTTAAAGTTAATTAGAATCATGCTTGGGGGTGGGGCGATGCATCAAAATAATCGGATACGTCGTTTTACAAAACGTGCATGGACAAGTTGGAAGTTGGGCTAGAAATTGGCGGCACACAAAGATTCAGCACTGGCATAAAAACACTCCGTAATTTACCTATCTATAAGAGAACATTTTCAAAACACTCAAACGATCATAAATGTGCAGAAAAGCGATAATTTCAGCTGTGCCCACAGTTCCCCATCCACAGTCATGTGTTCACCACAACAAGCTTGTTGGTTTTATTTTTAGTAAATTGTTATGTTATTATATTATATTTGAAAAATAAAAAAAGGGCTTTATGGGAAAATAATCTATAGATTAATTGACACAAAAAAAAAAATCATTATGTGCAGCCCTAAACTTAAGTATCTCACCTCTGTCTCTCTGAGTCGGGCCTCCAGGGCATCACGGGGCCCCTGGGTGTTGTCAGTGGCTTTCAATCTCTCCTGGATGGCTTGCATCCAGGAAAGAGCTGTTTCCAGGCTCTCTGTGAACTCCTGCTGCTCCTGCTGGGTCATGACTAGTCCTACACCTGAATATAAGAGCAGAAGTCAGATAGTAAACCAGTAAACTTAAAAGTTTAAATAATTTTGCCAACAAGCCTGAAGTGTTTTCCCATATGCATTCAGTCGTAGCTGCTGACATTTTACAGAGATAATTAATATTCCCAACACAATGTAACCAGCTTACTCCATCCTGCAGTAGCCCAACATAAACTGCAAAAAAGTAGACCTATGGACATCTTAACTTTGTCATTTTGCCTTTTTTGGCACAGACACAGATATTACACTGGTACAGAGTTAAATTGAAAAAAGTGAATGTTATTGAATGTCCATGTAAAGTGACCCAAGACAAGCAAAAAGGTCACTCTATAATTCTGTTAGACTGCTTTATAAACATGTTACATAGTGTTCCGTGTATACTGCCATAATACCTGCACATTTTACATTCATTGGTTAAGTTACGCATCTAAATTAAGCAGACAGTGAAATATTAATATTTATCAGACATGCATAGTTGTAGATTGAGAATGAATGAAGGAAAGATGTTGGTTCTGCTTGCACAAACAAACAAGTCACATCTGTGGATTCATTTGGAGGTTAATCTGGTGCTGAGGCTTTTGCTTAAAATTTTTCCTTTCTCAAAAACTGTGCAAGAACAGATTTTTAGTTTGCCTGCATAAACAATGCACAAATAAGTCAAAAGACAATATGATCAATTACCTGATCATATTGTCTGCTGACTGTATGAATGAATTACAAAGCCTCATAAACATCATTATTGGGTATAAAAAAACATTCCTGAGAAGATGAGATTTTCAGAAATATGGATGGAGTGAGGTTCATCATTGTATGAAAAAGCACATTCAACATATTAATATTACCGTTTTTCAACCCATTCTAAAATATTTGTGGATGTCATCATCTGTGGTTCATGGTCATTAAGAGATATGACATGCATAAGTCTTTTTACCCAAAATTAGAACACTTCAGTATTATCATGACCAACACATTTTAGAGTGAAGCCAATAAATGAATTAATATTGAGATATAAATGGCTCATTTTTTATACGTATGACTCTGATACTACCAACTGCCTAAATATCTTAATATCAGTACTGAAACAATATTACAACATAGGAGTCCACCATTAACTAGTACTTACTCATTGGGGATTATTAGGTTTTCTTTATTGATCTGTAGGCTTGACTTTAATATCTAAAGTGGCTTTATATTACTTTGTTGTGAATATGCAATATATAAATGAAGTTGAATATAAACTAAGCTGAACTGAAGTAATAGAATAAATAAATAAATAAATGACACTAATAACAATGAAAATATTTATAAAAACTATGAATTAAAAATAAATTCTTGGGAGAAAACTAGAAAATGGACTAAGCAAAGCACAGACTTTTACCAAGGAAGTGTTTTCAGGTCATTTGTGATCATTGCACATTAACGCACTACTGCAGTGTGCAGGATAATGCTGTGTTTGAGCCTTAACCCCATAAAGTGCCAGAATTACAGTTAATTTAATTTATGTTAATTATTTTAATGCTCCATACAATTTTTTATGATTCCTTGTCTTTTTATTTTTTATCCATGTATGTTTGTTTTTAAACCTTATTAAAGCTTTTACAGGACTTGCAGTAATCTTATCTCCTTTACACTTTTTTGGTGCTTTCTTTGATAGTTAACTTGATATTTACAATTAGATTAGGCTAAATAACTGATATTATATAAATAGTTGATAATGGTTACGGGATGTAAAACTTGGAAGATAGGTCAGATTGATGGGGCTAATTAATTTGAGTGATTGTAAATTCAGCTGTCTGAGTATTATTAAAGTTTGGTAAAGTAAGCTATATCTTCTACCTACACCCATTTTTGGTCTCGGCACTGTAAAATGATAATGTATATATGATGTGTGTGTACAGCTAGGAATGTATGTGTAGTGTAGATGCATATAAACATTTTTTTTCAACAAATAAACTGAAACTGAAGACATCACTGATTATTAGGACTGAAAACAACTTAGTGCTTTACTGTGTACATTTTCTAGTAATTGAAAAAACAATATTGACAAAAATGAACAGAGCATTTAATAAATTCCATTGTCTCTAAGCCGAACAACATCGCTGGTTTCACCAGCGTCTTAAACACCTTTCCTTTCATTGTGGCGGATACTCTTTTATCACGCAACACACCTGACACTTTTCTCCACCCATTTCAACCTGCTTGCACTCGCCTCTTCACCTCTTTTCCACACTCTCCGTTGCTCTGAACCGTTGACCCTAAGTACTTAAAGTCCTGCACCTTCTTCACCTCTGCTCCCTGTAACCTCATCGTACTACTTGGGTCCCTCTCATTCACACACATGTATTCTGTTTTATTGCAGCTAAGCTTCATTCCTCTGTTTTCCAGAGCAGACCTCCACCTCTCTAGATTTTCCTCCACCTGTTCCCTGCTCTCACTACAAATAACAATGTCATCTGCAAACATCATAGTCCACAGAGATTCCTGTCTAACCTTATCTGTCAACATGTCGATTACTAGAGCAAACAAGAAGGGGCTCAGAGCCGATCCTTGATGCAGACCCACCTCCACCTTGAACTCCTCTGTCACACCTACAGCACCTCACCACGGTTTTACAGCTCTCATACATGTCCTGCACCACTCTAACATACTTCTCTGCCGCTCCAGACGTCCTCATACAATACCACAGTTCCTCTCTCTGCACCCTGTCATACACTTTCTCTAAATCTGCGAAGACAGAATGCAACTCCCTATGACCTTCTTTGTACTTTGTACTCCATCAGCATCCACAAAGCAAATATTGCATCTGTTGTACTCTTTCTAGGCATGAAACCATATTGCTGCTCACAAATGCTCACCTCCACCCTTAGCCTAGCTTCCACTACTCTTTCCCACAACTTCATTGTTTGGCTCATCAGCTTTATTCCTCTGTAGTTGCCACAGCTCTGCACATCTCCCTTGTTCTTAAAAATCCAGTACACTTCTCCTCCACCTTCGGCATCCTCTCACTCTCCAAGATCTTGTTAAACAAAATAGTCAGAAACTCTACTGCCACCTCTCCTAGACACTTCCATACCTCCACAGGTATTCAATTCAATTCAACTTTATTTATATAGCGCCAATTCACAACAAAGTCATCTCAGGGCACTTTACAGAATAAAGTCAAGATTATAAAGATGTATGGAGAGAACCCAACAATTCCCCCTGGAGCAAGACATAGGCAAAAGTGGAGAGGTAGAACTCACTTTAACGGAAGAAACCTCCAGCAGAACTCCTGGCACCTGTTAATAGATTTACATCCTTATCTTTAATCACACTAACCCACTGCACATCCTTCCCATCCCTATCTCTTTGTCTTCAACCTGTACAAATCCACCTCACCGAGTACCCTCCTACCTGTCTCCCTGATCACATTAGATTTAGTGGTCCAGTCATCTGGAAGCACCTCCTGACCACCCAGAGTCTGTCTCAGCTCCTCCCTGAAAACTACACAACATTCTTCCTTTTTCAACTTCCACCACTTGTCCGCTGCTCTGCCTTTGTCCTTTTCATCTTGCTCACCACGAGAGTCATTTTACACACCACCATCCTGTGTTGTCTGGCTACACTCTCCCCTACCAATACTTTGCAGTCACTAATCTCTTTCAGATTACAATGTCTAAAAAAGATGTAGTCCACCTGAGTGCTTCGACCTCCGCTCTTATATGTTACTCTATGCTCCTGCCTCTTGTGGAAGAAAGTGTTCACTAAAGCCATTTCCATCCTCTTTGCAAAGTCTACCACCATCTGTCCTTCTGTGTTCCTGTCCTGAAAACCAAATCTGCCCATCACATTCTCATCACCTCTGTTCGACTTGAACCCTGCTCCTAAGCTTCTAGCCTTGCTACCTTTCCACCTTGTCTCCTGGACACACAGTATATCCACCTCCCTTCTCTGCATCATGTCAATCAACTCTCTAGACTTCCCCGTCATAGTCCCAACATTCAAAGTCCCTAGTGTCAGTCCTACATTCTTAGGTTTTCCTTTTCTGTAATAACTTCCATTAGTAAACTAGGAATTACTTATTGTGTCTAAATGAATAATTTATAACTGGTGTGACTTGTCTCCATACTTAGGAAGGCCTGATTTTCACCAACTGTGGGATAATATACTCATATTTTTGCAGATTCCAGTCCTCTTAGCCAGCATGCAAAACTAAGAAACCATGAGATGTTTTGGCTGTTGATATTAAGACTTCTATTAATTCTTGCTGATCACCCAAGCAGAGACTGCTTTATCTGAAGGGATCACTAAAGTTTAAAGATCTCAATTGCCACAATATTAATACTGTGTAGTTTGAAGTTTGTTGGTTTGTTTTGTCATTACGTTCACTGGTAAGATCTGGGAAACTGGCCACTAATCAACAATAACTATGCTCCTGCCTCTTCTGGAAGAAAGTGTTCACTAAAGCCATTTCCATCCTCTTTGCAAAGTCTACCACCATCTGTCCTTCTCCGTTCCTGTCCTGAAAACCAAATCTGCCCATAACATTCTCATCACCTCTGTTCCCTTCACCTACATGTCCATTGAAATCTGCACCAATCACCACTCTCTCACCACTGGGGATGCTCTAAATCACTTCATCTAACTCACTCCAAAAACAAGCAAATATAGCGAGCTTGCAGCTCCAACTCAGTATCACATCATACCTCCTTGTCTGTAAATACTATACATCATAATAACTGGTAATGACAGGCTGTAAAGTTACAGATACAAACTGCGTTTCATTGCCTTGTCCATGTGTTATGACAACAAAGTTGAATCTAATCTAAGTTGCCAACTTGTGTGTAACAAATGCTGAAGCCCCTCCTCCCTTTCAACTGACAGCTCATGCACTAACCCCACATTAACACTAACTTTAATCCATGTCCACCACATGTGCCACTAACAGCCCTAACACATTTGTCTGTCTGTCACGCTAACTGCAGTTACCCTGCTCATTTCAAATTTAACAGCGCCTACAAATACTGTTTTGAGTGTGTCCAATAAAGTTTTAGGAAGCAAAAACTTGTAACACTTTATCAGTACATATTGCATGTTTCTATCCAAAAAATAGGACATGTCCATGTACTGAGTGAACTCAGATAAGTATAAAGTTGATCTGAAATATCTAGAAAACAACAATTGTGTTAAATCTCAAAGTGACCTTTTTAGAACGGAACAATGCTTTTATTACAGAGCTATTGTCTAAAAATAGGGCTTAGCAGGCCACTAGGCCAAGTTGTATCGTATTCATCAGAAATCTGAAGCTTGTGCATGTTGTAGGAGGAGGCTTAGAGGTCAATAAAAGTTGTTTGGACTTTGTCAGTCCAAAAATTAGGAAGCTATTGGTGGAAAAAATGTTGTAACACTTTATAGTCATGTTGCATGATATTATTCCAAAACCAAATCCTATGTATGTAATGAGTAGACTAAAATTATTATGTAATTGGTTTGAAATATTTAGCAAACAACACAAAAAAGGCGGAAATGGGGGGAATGAGAAGAAAAAAACATTTTGGCCGCGCTGCATGCACTTTGGAGATGGTCCCTAACGTCAGTCTGTCATTTCCCTGTGAGCCATCGGCTGGCGCAAAACTTTTACAATAACTATGCTTTAAACACGGATCGTGGGGTAAAGAGAACCCTTTTGTCCTTAATACACAACAAATCTGGTGGAGATTGGTTTTCTCCCTTTAAATTTATAGAAGATGAACTTAGCCAAATGTCTGAATATCCAACGTTAAACTGTATGCACCACGGTTGGTTTAACTTAGAGACATGAGTTCAGTCTGATATTAACGACTTACACCATATGTTACTCAAATGTAGCGTACCGTAACGGTAAGTATTTAGAATTGCACTAATGCGCGGTAATACAAAACATATGGGTGGGCGGCAGCTCTAACGTTTCGTAGCTCATTATAGTAACAATAACGCTATCATAATGTGGTGCAACGTTAGGCTTAAGAGGCTACGGAAAGTTATCCGTGTTTGTATGTAGCGAGGAGAGCCTGTTATAATTAAGCTAGCTGAACAACCCTGGACATTTCGTATTGCAAGTGTAGCTTAAGTAGTAATAAATACAAGTACTTACAGAGTTGTGTTCATCGAGTGAGCGAAGCCGCTGGCGTAAATGTGGTCTGTTGTGTACAGTTAAAGTAGGGCACACAGGAAGTAGCACACACCCGAGGCCGCCGGGGGCTGGAGTCTATACACTGCATGTCATGCTGCCTTCACGACTCTTTGTAAATTACACCACTCGACAATGCAGCAGAAATGCAACCCTTCGCAAACGCATGAAAAAGACAAGGAAAATGTAGCTTTTTTTAGAAAATGGTTAAGCATAGTATAGAACATTGTAATTATTACAAGTATTTCCGCTATATTCTAATAATAGGAGATTTTACATGTTTTATAAAAGTGTTTATTAAGAACTTCTAAATCATTGGAAAGTGATATTTTCTGTGTCAGTCAAGTCAAATATTTTTGGACATAGTCTACTTTTCCTAAAAAGAGTGGGGTGTAAGACCAACCTGCATTTTGTTGGACTTTAAAAGTGTGTATTTTACAATACAGCTTGCCATTGAATAAGGGAAAATTAAGATGTCTCAGTTAATTTTCAACATACTGCATTGATTATTATTATTAACAATCACATTTTGTTAGCCACACAAATGAACCATGTGAATGGAACTCCAAAGATACATGAGAAGAATGTACAGGAAGTGCTCCATGATATTGATATTTGTTCAGTGTGGACACACAAGCATACAAAACAGTTATGTTACTTTTTCTATGTTCAACTCAAATGGTATTTCTCCTAGTTATATTTATGTAGTATTTCAGTGTTTCCAGCAGCACTTAAACTAATCAGTAGATCAGACAGAACCAGAAGAAGAAACAAATCCAGAGCAGCTGCTGACCCAGGGCCTGACACGTCACTAGTTTAAGCTGCAGAGTGTGAAACACAAGTTTGTTCCTATTGTAAGAAAGGACTTAACTCAACTCAACTTAATTTCTACAGCAATTTAACAAAACCACAGCTGACCAAAGTGCTGTACCTACCCAGTCAAATAATAACACAAACACTTTAACAACAGACACTTTAGAACAAAACTTAAAACAATATATTACTTTCCTTCACATTAACCCCTTTTTGACTCCCGAAAGCCAGTTTTTTTGTGTTTTCAGCGGAGCCATGTTTTCCTCTGCAGACACAGAACACCCTACCAGAAGACGACATGTTTCCCACCTGTGCACTCTCACCCAGACCACTTTGTCACCAGCCTCTTTTTCTCTTGCCCTGTGGAACTGCCAGTCTGCAGTAAACAAGGCTCACTTAATTCCAGCTTTTGCTACACAGTCAGCTCTTCGGCTGCTTGAACTTACAGAAACCTAGATCACACCACAGAACACGGCCACCCCAGCTTAACTCTCCGCCAGTTTTTCCTTCTCTCACACTCCTCGCTCATCAGGTTGGAGGGGTGGAAGTCAAGTCAAGTCAAGTCAGGTCAAGTGGCTTTTACTGTCATTTCTACTGTACACAGTGGAACTGGATTTCTCAGACATTTTCCCAGACAGCACCCCTCAACAATCTGTCATCTCTGGAATATCATGCCATTAGTATCACAGCATCGATTACAGTCCATATGATTGTGATATATCGACCACCGGGCCAGCTGCGGAACTTCTGCGATGAGCTTGACATGTTGTTGTCCTACTTCCATGAAGACGGCACTCAAACCTCAGGCGGCTGATGTGTTTGCTCTTCTAAACACATTCTCCGAGACTGGTCTCCACTCCTCCAACTCACAAAGCTGGCAACAACCTGGACCTCATTCTCACCCAGAACTGCATCACAGACAACATCTTGGTCACTCCTCTGCATTTATTGGATCACTTCTTTATTCAATTCACAGTCTTCATCCCTAGACCTTCGCATTTCCCCATCACACTTGTAACTTTCTGCCGTAACTTCAGGTCTCTCAACCCAGACCAATTCTCTTCACTGGTATCTGCAACTCTGCACCCAACACAGGACCTCTCCACGCTCGATGGAGATGCAGCCACGGACAGCCCCTGCATTACACTTTCATTGTGTCTGGATAGTCTCTGCCCCATGTCTTCTAGACCTGCTCGTGCCTCAGCTTCTAATCTGTGGCTCACCAACGGAATCTGTGAGCAATGCACCACGCTCAGGAGTGCTGACAGGAAGTGGCACAAATCCAAGACTCTATCTGCTCTTGCTGAGTATCAGGATCTGCTTGGATCTTTTTCTCACACTGTCACCAGGGCAAAGACTGATTACTACCAGGAGAAGCTCAGCCAGGAGAAGCTCAGCCACACCAGAAAGCTGTTCTCGACTTTCAAATCACTCATCTACCCACCTCCACCTCCAACATCTACATCTCTCACTGCCCACGACTTTGCCGGCTTCTTTAATATTAAGGTGGCAGCCATCAGCTCACAGTTCTCTCCTACAGTTGATGATATCCTGCTAACTTGTTCCAACACTGCATCGGTCTCCTCATTTTTAACTCTGACTGAGGACGACGTATCCACCCTCCTTCTCTCTAACCATCAGACCACCTGGCCTCTGGATCGGATCTCTTCCACTCGCCTTCAAGCAGTTGCAGCCACATTAATCCCAGCTATCACACAAATCATCAACACATCTCTCACAACTGGCACATTTCCGACCTCATTCAAACAGGCCCAGAATACCCCACTGCTCAAGAAGCCTTCTCTTGATCCCTCCCTTGTGGAGAATTACCGACCTGACTCTCTTCTTTCATTTCTGGCCAAGACAATGGAGTGAGCAGTATTCAATCAACTCTCAGTCTTTCTTTCCGAGAACAACTTCCTCGATGTCAACCAGTCACTCCACAGAGGGGTCACTCCACAGAAATGGCACTCCTGACTGTTCTCTCTTCGAGCTGCAAAAGCTGCAGGTCACTCTTCAATCTTAATCCTACTCGACTTATCTGCAGCCTTTGAGACTGTGAACCATCAGATCCTCTTTTCCAAACTCTCTGACTTGGGCATCTCTGGATCAGCTCTAGCCAGGTTTCGGTCTTACCTGTGGGGATGAACCTTCAAGGTATCCTGGCACGGGCATGTTTCTCACTCTCAATAACCTCTCTACCGGTGTGCCCCAGGATTCAGTTCTGGGTCCTCTTCTTTTTTCTTTCTATACTACATCCCTGGGTTCTATCATCCGCTCACATGGTCTTTCCTACCACTGCTATGCTGTTGACACACAGCTCTTCCTGTCCTTTCCGCCAGACAACTCCACTGTCTGAGCACACATTTCTGCCTGTCTCTCAGATATCTCTGCCTAAATGAGAGAAAGACATCTTCAGCTCAACCTCCCCAAGACCGAAGTCCATGTCTTCCCACCCAGACTTTTGACACAACACAAGGTCTGCATCGACATTGGATCCACAGTGATTGTCCCCACTAAGACGGACAGAAATCTGGGAGTTATCATTGACAACCAAATGAGTTTTAAGGACCACATCTCCTCAGTCTCTAGCGCATGCAGATTTGCCCTCTACAACATCAGTAAAATCAGAGCCTACCTAACGGAATATACAAACCGGACGGATGATTTCTTGGAAGAATTATTGAGGGGAGAGGATGCTGGCATTGACTGTTTGCTGCTTCTCTGCGCTATATCAGTCTGGCAATTAAACGTATAAACATCCACTCTCTATTATAATACTTCTTATTTACTGGCCACCAAAGCAACACCCAGGTTTCATCACAGAAATGTATGAACTTCTTTCAACTTTGTGTACATCATCACCCAACATGTTGATACTCGGAGACCTGAACATCCATGTGGACACACCTTCTAATCATTCTGCTGCTGAGTTCTTAGAACTGCTGGACTGCTTAAACCTGAAGCAGAAAGTTGAGGTCCCCACTCATAGGGCCACAACCTCGACTTAGTCATTACTGACTAAGTAATGACCCCATTTCTAACCGCCAAGTATACGACCTGGGTGTCTCGGACCACAAAATCATTTCAATGGACTTCCCTTCATATACATTGTTTTCCAACCCACAGCATTGTATCCGGTTCAGGAATCTGAGAAACATAAATCTCTCTTATTTAAATGCTGACATCAAAAATCTCTCCATTGTCCCACAACTCTCCTCAGTCACTGAACTAGTGGACTACTATAACAACAGCCTCCAGAATATCCTTGAGGCCCATGCTCCTGTTAGATCACGAGTGGTCACTTTCTCCAAATCTGCACCATGGTTTACAAGGGAGCTCTGACAGATGAAAACAGCTGGGCGGGCCCTTGAGCATTGCTTTGTCTCAACCAACTTAACTGTCCATAAAATTGCCTACCGGGAACATCAAAACAACTACTCCAAAGCACTTGCCACTGCCAGATCACAATATTACTCAAATATATATCAAAACAACTCTTTTCCAATAAATCATGTACTCAAACCTCAAACCCACACTGGCAGCAACCACACAGAGGAGCAATGCAGCAGTTTTATTGCACAATTCACCACTAAGGTTAAAACTATCCGCTCCTCACTGTCAGTCCCACCCCCAACCCCCAGACCTCCCCACTTCAAAGCCAGAAGGCTGTCTGTCAAACTTTTCGGCTACTACTGTGAAAGAAATTGAGGTTATCATACAGAGGATGAAAAACTCAACGTGCACCCTGGACCCTCTCCCCACTCCCTTGGTAAAAGCTAATGTCTCAAACATAAGACAACTCATCACCATCATCATAGTGATGATCATTAATTACTCCGTCCAGAGTGGCACAGTCCCAACATCACTGAAAACCGCAATAATTACACCACATTTAAAAAAACCCTCCCTGGATCCTGAAGTCATAGCAAACTATCGTCCAATCTCCAATCTTCCATTCCTATCAAAGGTCTTGGAAAAAGCTGTCTTAGCATAGCTCCAGGATCACCTCATAAGATACAATCTGTTTGAAACATTTCAATCCGGTTTCCGCCCCTCCCATAGCACAGAGACAGCCCTGGTCAGGGTCACCAACGACCTCCTAATGGCTGCTGACCAGGGCATCCCATCTCTTCTCATTCTTCTGGATCTCACTGCCGCTTTTGATACAGTTGACCACAAAATTCTCCTTCATTGTCTGCAGCATACCGTTGGATTTTTGGCACTGCTTTGGGGTGGTTTGGTTCCTATCTCACAAATAGAGCTGAGTATGTGGCCCTAGGGGATGCCAAATCTCAGTCACACTCGGTCATCTGCGGGGTGCCACAGGGGTCAAACTGCTAAAAACAGAAAGCTTCCTATGCACTTAAATCTAATAAAACAAATTATTTAAAAAAAAACCTCCTTTCTGCTCTTTCTTGCACTTGGAGGAAGGTTTTAAGCCTTGACTTAGAAGTAAAGAGGGTGTCTGCTTCCCCAATCAGAACTGATAGCTGGTTCCACAGGAGAGTAGCTTAATAGCTAAAGGCTCTGCCTGCCATTCTACCTTTGGAAAATCTGGAAACCACAAGTAGGCTTGCATTCTGAGATCGCAGTGGTCTACTGGGATGATATGGTACTATGAGGTCTTCTATATATGATGGAGCCTGAACATTCAGAGCTTTATATGTAAGAAGCAGGGTTTTAAATTCTATTCTAGATTTTATGCGAAACCAATGGAGAGAAGCTAGTGAAGGTGAAATACAGTATGATCTCTCTTGCTAGTTCCAGTCAGCACTCTTGCTGCAGCATTTTGGATTAATTGCAGGCTCTTTAGGGAGTTACTGGGTCATCCTGAAAGTAGGGAATTACAGTAGTCCAACCTAGACGTAACAAATGCAGGGACTATTTTTTCAGCATCACTTTGAGACAGGATGCTCCTAATTTTGGCAATGTTCCGTAGGTGGAAGAAGGCTGTTCTAGAGTTTGGTTTTATATGTGTAAAGGACAAATCCTGGTCAAAAATAACTCCAAGGTTCCTTACAGTAGTACTGGAGGCCAGACTTATGCCATCTAGAGTGTGGAGGCGATCTTACTCGAATCTGTGGCTCCAGCAAATACTTCACTCGTTGTATGACGAAAATTAAACATGTATTATACTTTCTTTTCATTTTAGTCGATGACGAATCAATTGTACATAGATAAGTGTATACATACACATAGGTTTAAGTACAGTAATCTCACAAGCACGTTCGCAAACAGCTTCATCAACCAAGTTTCTAAAAGTATGGCTGAACTCACAGAACTTGCAGAACTCTGTAATAAACCGTGTGCCTCCACAGCTACACACTGAACTTTTTTCTTCTACCTTGTTGCAGTCCACACCACCTTGTATTCAGTTCCTCTGCTCCAGCTACCATATCACGTCTGCACCCTTCAGTAGCTGAGCTGAACTGCACTCTCTTCTAACAAAATCATTGCTATCCGTTGTTTCCTTGACAACTGGACAACAAACTTAAAAGGCAAACTATCAAAGCTATATGATGTCACTAATTACATCATCAGTGCACAGAAACATAACACAACACACAATACAGCACAGTTCACAACACTTACTACATAAAACAAAAACGAAAACTGAGGAAACCCTTGGTTGGCTCATACAGAGTAACAATATGGTTGGACATCATATTTCTGAGATTTTTGGGGCCAAATACTATGACATCAGTTTTGTCTGAGTTTAGAAGTAAAGAATTGTGGGACTTCCAGGCCTTTATGTCTTGAAGGCTTGAAGCTTGATTAACTGATTTTTTTTTTCATCTGGTTCCATAGATATATATAGCTGGGTATCATCAGCATAGCAATGGAAATTTATGGAGTCTTTTCTAATAATGTCCTAAAGGAGACTAATAAAATGTTGTGATCATTGGTATGGAATGCAGCACTAAGATCTAACAGAACAAGTAAGAGACTAGCCCATTATCTTATGCCAAGAGAAGATCGTTTGTGACTTTTACCAGTGCTGTTTCTGTACTATGATGATTTCTGGGTCATAAGTCAAGACTGTAAAGATGTATATAGAGAACCCAACAATTCCCCTTTGAACAGAACAAGTACAGAGACTAGCCCATTATCTGATGCCAAGAGAAGATCGTTTGTGACTTTTACCAGTGCTGTTTCTGTACTATGATGAACTCGGGGTCATAAGTCAAGACTATAAAGATGTACAGAGAGAACCCAATAATTCCCCTCTGAGCAGGCCCTAGGCAACAGTGGAGAGGAAAAACTCCCTTTAACGGAAGAAACCTCCAGCATAACCAGGCTCAGGGTGGGCGGCCATCTGCCTTGACCGGTTGGGGTGAGTGGAAAGTGGAGACAACAAAACATTGGGCAGATTGGTAAGACCAGTTGCTGCACACTAGAAAACACACAGCTTCAAAGCTAATGACACCTGCAGAAAGGGACAGAGAGAGGGAGACAGAGAGAAAGATAGACAATAACGGGAAAAAACACACATTAAGTTAATGTCATACATTGGTGACAATTGTGGGTTGTGAGGAGAGGAGGGAGGGACAAGAGGATGACAGCAGCTCAGTGCATCAGGGAAGGTGGACCGCCTAGCAGTCTAAACCTATAGCAGCATGACTATAACTAACTTTAAGCATTATCCAAGAGGAAGGTTTTAAGCCTAGACTTAAAAGGACTACGCGGTTGAGTTCGACATGTTGGCTGCCAGCAGCCGGTGAACATGAGAGGCATTCATTGATGAGTTGGCCGGTCGGGAGTTTTCTGAAGATTTGGAGAGTCTTATTGAGCTGGCCTATTGATCGGCGTATAAGGGAGCGAGTCCGGGAGCGCCATAGCAGTCGTAATGTGGAACGTCGCTATCCGCCCCGACCTGCGGAAACCTGAACTACATCCGAGCCTTCCCCCTCCCATGCAGGTGGGCACAGTCAAGTGGTCGGCACCAGAAGAGGCAGAGGAGAGTGGGAGGAGGTCTTTGTATTGTGGAGAGTCCGGACACCTTATCAAGTCCTGTCCACCAAAAGGCTCGCCAATGAGGGGGCACCTAGTAAGCTGCATGTCAACCTTTAAGTTGCCAAGACCTTCTGTGAGGCTCCTCGTCTCCCACCAGCAGTGCACGGGTGAGTTCCTTACACTCATTGACTCCGGGTCAGATGGGGATCTCATGTCTTCAGAGGTAGTTCAGATATTGGGCATTCCCACTATAAACATTAACCCTCCCCTGGTGGTTAACGCAATAAACAGGTCCCTTATTCACCACATTTCTGCAGGCACAGTAGCTGTCAAAATAACTTTGTCAAGAAAACCACAGTGAGACTGCCTCCTTTTATGTTGTCGATTCTGTGCAGGCCCCTGTAATCTTGGGCTACCCTTAGTTGTGTAAACACTCCCCCCATATAAACTTGCCCTCTTGTAGAATACTCTCCTGGAGCCCATACTGTCTGTTGAACTGTTTGTATGCTGCTACTGTGTGTTCTCCCTTGCCCAAGTCTCCTCCAGCTCCTCCGGACCTCTGTGCTGACTTGCTGAGTATCGTGACCTCTGTGCCGGCTTCAGCAAAACTAAGGCACAGTCCTTATCACCTCACGGGCCCTACGACTGCGCAAAGATCAGGGCAATCCTCGAATGGCCGGACCCTGCAGGACGCAAGCAGCTCCAGCACTTTCTTGGCTTCGCCAATTTCTACTGTTGCTTCACTATGGTATGTTTGATGGACATTTAGTTTTTTATAGTAATTAAAGTAAATGAGGGAGAACTTAACATACAGTAAAGGGGTTTATCAAAAGAGGATCATACATACAGCTGTATGCTCATTCATCCAATATGGTGCAGTAGTTATACAGTAATAAAAACCCACTCTTCATGTCTTGAAATCCCGTTTGCTGGAATATTTACTACATTTTTTTCTTTAAGTTTTCATAAAGGATTGGAATTGAGGCTGTGACTTATTTGACATTTGCTTACCATGAGAGTCTGAAAGCCTGGGAGCAGGTGTCTCACACCAAAGGAGAATTTCTGACACAGGTCATCAGAAACTGTCATCACTGTGCACTGAAATTGAATAAAGTATGTAGGATTTATTATTGCTCTTCCTAATTATTTTACCCACCTTTAACCTAAATAAAGATGTACAATCAAGTGTAATTATAAGTTTCAGTTGGCTGTTTTAGACCAGAATGTAATTTTTCTTTCTTTCCTACTTTTTTTTGCACTTTCTTCTCTTTAGTTTTATTTATTTATTTTGTCTTTGGTTCTGTATCTAAAAGGAAACCTAGAATACCACAAATACACTGATCATTATAAATTTCCTTTATAAGTTGCCATTTAATAACTCCTGATTTTTAGTCTTTTTCACACCTCATATATGGGCTCTTCCGGTCACATGTCGAAGTTTCCTTGAGCATAACACTGAACCCCAACTTAGTTGCTCCCGATGAGTGTTGGCCAGCTGCATAGCAGTTTCCCCATCTGTGTGTGTGTGTGTGTGAGTGTGTGTGTGTGTGTGTGTGTGATTGTGAGTGCAAATGGGTGAATAAGAAGCAGTGTAAAGCACTTTGAGTGCCAATAGGTAGAAAAGCCCTAAGTGCAGACCATATAATTTATGTGTGAGCCTGATGCAGTAGCACTAATAGCATAATTTACTTTAAAGAAGGGATTAGCTTGTTTTTCAAATACAAATGAAGATACAGAAAGGAAGGAAATCTACAAATAACTAAATGCTTGACAGTAGGGTTGGGGTTTTTGTATTTACAAATCATTATTCTTGTACTTACAGGGAATTTGTTGGTTCACCTATTCAGCTTCTAAATGTACAGCGTTTCCCAGCACAAGGTCAAACTGAAAGATCTGATTCTGTGCCCAAAATGTAAGTGTGACACTATGCATATGCAAGCAATAAATGCACATCTAGTTTTGTCCTTCCAGTCAGTGTTGTTAGTGACTATGGTATGATGTTTATAGACAGTGGTGTCTGATTTTACTGTTAATCAGTCTTTTACATCTTTGAGTTTAAATTTGCTTGCAACAAATCTAATGAAAGACACAAACCAACAATACATTTATTATTAACAAGTATTGTGTGGATCTAAAGCCTAATATACAGAATATCAATGTTTAAAACTTCATTGGTGTTGAAAAACTGGGTCATGTTTTCCTTTTTGACATTTACACACAAACTGTAGTTTTATTTCACTCACTCATAGGATCCTGCTCCTAAAAGAACTCATCAGAGCAACATGTGATGAACCCACCACTAAAAATGATCAATGGGCTTAAAGCTGAGTGCCACAAAGAGGGAAGTCAAAGTACTGAGAACAGGAATATAATATATCGTTAATTAGGTCTTTTCATGAAACCAAAAAAATTTAGAGTAACAGCAGGCTTATCACTAAAGTCACAGGCACTCCAATTAAATTGATTTGTTTTCATCCGACTGCCAAGATAGAAAATCAATTATTTTAATCTAGCTGGCAGCATTCTGTAAGGAAATAAGCGACTAAGTATAAGCGAAAGTACTAGAAACTACTAGTAGGTTCAATTAGAGTAGCATCACACTTGCCAAAGAACAGAAAAAAAGAGACGCTTGTAGGATAATACGTTTTTCCAAATTGTCCTTATTAAAATCACATAGAATTACTGTTTGTCCCATGGAAGTATCTTGGAGGAATGGAACATCATTCTTCCAAATGATATTCCTTCATGGTGGTTCTTTTTTGCATTCTGTTTGCCCACAAGCAGCTCTATTTCAACAGTAAATGTATCCAGGTAATACATATTCACGAGCACATTTATGTGTCTTTCTGCAGATCCACAGTTAGGGCACTGACATCAGAATGTCAGAAATGCTGCTGTGTCACATTGCAACATCACACTGTGCCAGCTTTAATCCCAGGGCTGAATGTTTGTACCTCATTGGCTCTGAAACTGGTGACTTTAACAAACATTGAACACTTTTGCAGTTCTTTTTCTCCTGCCAAGTAAGGCATCCTTTTCCAACACTAAACTGATACCTCTATAGACTGTCTAGCATAAATATAAAATGATCAGCATATCAAGCAGTGATAGGCAGCGAGGAAAAGCCACAAGGACAGAGGTACTAAGATAATGTTTTAAGAGACGTGAGATGCCCTTTCCTCTGAACAGTGAAACTGCTAAAGTCAGTCTAAGTAAGATGAAATAATATGTATTGTTTATCTGACAAGACTTGTTTCAAGCATTTTGTCCTTAATTATCTTTAGAACTTGTTACTAAGATTTTATTACGAGTTATAAGTAGACTTACTATATAATACTGGGCAACACTTTAGATTACAGCTGACTTAAAGGGTAATTACGCTTTGTGATTCTGCCACTGACCCTTTCTTGCTTCTTAGTTTTAGTTACACCTCACCTAGCCACGGACTCTCCCCCAGATTTCTGACTGTTGTAAGTTGACCTCTGGAAGTGAGTTTTTTTCTGGCTTGTTCATATTTTTAGGTTAACTTATCCTCATGTTACAGCCATTTACATTTACATTTAGTCATTTAGCAGACGCTTTTATCCAAAGCGACTTACAAGTGAGGTACAAGGCAAGCAAAAATCTAAGTCAAGGAGAAAACATCAAAGCAAAGTCCTATCAGAAAAGTTTTCACAGTTCACGAGATACAAGTGCAAGAGAGCGGAAAGTTTTTTTTTTGTTTTTTTTTTAAGAGAGTTAAGTCCAAAGGAAGATGCGGAAGAGTTCAGTTTTCAGCAGTTTTTTGAATATTGGGAGAGAGTCAGCTGAGCGTGCAGCGTTTGGTAGCTCGTTCCACCATCGTGGGATCATTGCACTAAACAGTTTTGCTTGGTGTCTTCTATGCGGTGCTGGGACCACCAGACGTCGTTTGTTGGCAGACCGCAGCGGGCGAGAAGGATTGTAGACTTGAATGAGTGAGTTGAGGTAAGCGGGAGCTGTCGAGTTAACCACCCTGTAAGCAAGAGACAGAGCTTTGAACCTGATGCGAGCAGCAACAGGAAGCCAGTGTAGAGATCTAAAGAGTGGTGTGACATGGGTCTTTTTTGGCTGATTAAAAATGAGGCGAGCTGCTGCATTTTGGATCATCTGCAAGGGTTTGATTGTGGATATCGGTAACCCCATCAACAAAGCGTTGCAGTAATCAAAACGAGATGTGACCAGCGCCTGTACAATGAGTTGGGTTGTATATTCTGTGATGTAGGGTCTGATCTTCCTGGTGTTGTAAAGAGCAAATCTGCTGCCCTAGAGACTGAGGAGATGTGGTCCTTAAAGCTCAGTTGGTCGTCGATGATGACCCCCAGATTTTTGGCCGAATTAGTGGGGACAATCACTGTAGATCCAATGTTGATGCTGATGTTGTGTTGCATCAAAGGTCTGGCTGGGAAGACAAGGACTTCGGTCTTGGAGAGGTTGAGTTGAAGGTGTCTCTCACTCATCCAGGCTGAGATGTCTGAGAGACAGGCAGAAATGCGCGATGAGACAGTGGAGTCGTCCGGTGGAAAGGACAGGAAGAGCTGTGTGTCATCAGCGTAGCAGTGATAGGAAAGACCATGTGAGTGAATGATGGCACCCAGGGATGAAGTATAGATAGAAAAGAGGAGAGGACCAAGAACTGAGCCCTGCAGCACACCAGTAGAGAGGCTATGAGAGTTAGAAAGATGCCCCCGCCAGGATACCTTGAAGCTTCGTCCTGATAGGTAAGAACAAAGCCAGTCTAGAGCTGATCCAGAGATGCCCAAGTCAGAGAGTGTGGACAAGAGTATCTGATGGTTCACAGTGTCAAAGGCTGATGATAGATCAAGTAGAATTAAGACAGATGATTGACCTGTGGCTTTTGCAGCTCGAAGATATTCCACAACAGTCAGGAGTGCCGTTTCCGTGGAGTGACCCCTCTTGAAGCCAGACTGGTTGACATAGAGGAGGTTGTTCTTGGAAAGGAAGTCTGAGAGTTGGTTGAAGACTGCTCATTCCATAGTCTTGGCCAGAAAAGGAAGGAGGGAGACAGGTCTGTAGTTCTCCACTACAGAGGGATCAAGAGAAGGCTTCTTGAGCAGTGGGGTAATCAAGGCCTGCTTGAAAGAGGTTGGAAAAGTCCCTGTTTTGAGAGATGTGTTGATGACATGTGTAATAGCTGGCATTAGTGCAGGTGCAACTGCTTGAAGAAGAGTGGAAGGGATTGGATCCAGAGTGCAGGTGGTTGGATGATTAGAGAGGAGGAGGGTGGATACGTCATCCTCCGTGAGAATTGCAAATGATGAGAGCAATGCAGTGTTGGAAGAGGTTAGATGGATGTCATCATCTGGAGGAGAGAACTGTGAGCTGATGGCTGCCACCTTGTTGGTAAAAAAGTTGGCAAAGTTGTCAGCAGTGAGAGAGGTAGATGGCAGAGGTGAAGGTGGGTAGATGAGTGATTTGAAAGTGGAGAACAGCTTTCTGGTGTCCGTGGTGTTGCTGAGCTTCTCCTGGTAGTAATTGATCTTTGCCCTGGTGGAACTGTGAGAAAAAGGTCCAAGCAGATTCTGATACTCAGCAAGGGCAGATGGAGTCTTGGATTTGCGCCACTTCCTTTCAGCACTCCTGAGCATGGTGCGTTGTTCACGGATCTCGTCAGTGAGCCACGGATTAAAAGGTGAGAGACAGGCGAGTCTCGAAGACATGGGACAGAGACAATCCAGACATGATGAAAGTGTATTGCAAAGACTGTCTGTGGCTGCATCTGCATCGCAGATGGAGAGGTCCTGTGTTGGGGGCAGAGTTGCGGAGACTAGCGAGGAGAATTGATCCGGGTTGAGAGACCTGAGGTTGCGCCGGAATGTTACAAGTGTGGGAGGAGATTGCGAAGGTCTAGGGATAAAGACTGTGAGTTGAATGAAGAAATGATCCGATACATGCAGAGGATTGACCAAGATGTTGTCTGTGGTGCAGTTCCGGGTGAGGATGAGGTCGAGGTTGTTGCCAGCTTTGTGGGTCGGAGGAGTGGAGACCAGACTCAGGTCAAACGTGTTTCGAAGAGCAAACACATCAGCCGCCTGTGGTTTGTCCAGGTGAATGTTCAGGTCTCCCATGACGATGAGAGGAGTGCCATCTTCCGGTAAGTGGGACAGCAACATGTCCAGTTCATCGCAGAAGTTCCCCAGCTGGCCCGGTGGTCGATATATCACAGTCACCTGGACTGCAATCGGCGCTGTGATCCTAATGGCATGATATTCCAGAGAAGACAGATTGCTGAGTGGTGCTGTCGAGGAAAACTTCCAGGTGTCATTGATGTCCAGTCCCACCCCCCCGGCCTGATGAGCGAGTAATGTGAGAGAATGAAAAATTGGTGGAGAGTGCAGCTGGGTTGGCCGTGTTCTGTGGCGTGATCCAGGTTTCTGTAAGTGCAAGCAGGTGAACAGCTGAGTGGGTAGCAAAAGCTGGAATGAAGTCGGCCTTGTTCACTGCAGACTGGCAGTTCCACAGGGCAAGAGAAAAAGAGGCTGGTGACAAAGTGGTCTGGGTGAGAGTGCGCAGGTGAGAAAAATGTCGTCCCCTAGTAGGGTGCCACGTCCTACGTCTGCGGAGGAGAACAGGGATCTGCTGAAAACACATAGTAAAACAAAGAAAAGGCTTTTCGGAGTAGAAAGGGTTAATGTGAAGCAAAGTAGAGAAACAGAAGTAGAAGAAGTTTGAAATAAACTACCTAGTTTATTTGCAATATTTAATACCCCCTCTTTTAATTATGTGTTTTTTTGTGTGTGTAAAACCATAATCATAATCATTTGATCATAACAGATCTTAGTATTAGTCAAATAGAACCTCAGATGAACAACAATAACTTTTGTCACTTTGCCATTATGTATTTAACAAAAGTGTAGCCAAAAAACAAACAAACATAAGCAATACTAAGTAACCCAATTATTTTATAGCTTGTAGATCCATGAATTCCAAATTGTTTGGAAATGGTTTTATAACCCTTTCCAGATTCCAGCAATTGTTAAGTTTCTGTATGTGGACCCAAAAGTAACACAGTTAGAGGGATTTATGATATAGGTGAACTGTATTATTCAATTCAATTCGCTGGAAGACACACAGCTTCAAAGCCAGGGACACCTGCAGAAAGGGACAGAGAGAGGGGGACAGAGAAGGACAAAGACAACTACGGGAGAGAACACACAGAGTTAATGACATACAGTGGTGACAATTGCGGGGTGAGAGGAGAGGAGAGATGGCCAAGAGGAGGAAAGGAGCTCAGTGCATCGGGGGGTGGTTCCCCCAGCAGTCTAAGCCTATGGCAGCATAACTATAATAAACTATATGCTTTATTAAAGAGGAAGGTTTTAAACCTAGACTTAAAAGTAGAGAGGGTGTCTGCTTCCTGAATCTGAACTGGGAGCTGGTTCCACAAGAGAGGAGCTTGAAGGCTCTACCTCCCATTCTACCTTTGGAAATTCTGGGAACCACAAGTAGGCCTGCATTCTGAGAGCGAAGTGGTCTACTGGGATGATATGGTGCTATGAGATCTTCTATATATGATGGAGCCTGACCATTCAGAGCTTTATATATAAGAAGCAGGGTTTTAAGTTCTATTCTAAATTTTATGGGAAGCCAATGGAGAGAAGCTAGTGAAGGTGAAATATGATCTCTCTTGCTAGTTCCAGTCAGCACTCTTGCTGCAGCATTTTGGATTAATAGCAGGCTCTTTAGGGAGTTACTGGGGCATCCTGAAAGTAGGGAATTACAGTAGTCCAACCTAGAGGTAACAAATGCATGGACCAGTTTTTTGGCATCACTTTGAGACAGGATGCTCCTAATTTTGGCAATGTTCCATAGGTGGAAGAAGGCTGTTCTAGAGATTTGTTTTATATGTGAGTTAAAGGACAAATCCTGATCAAAAATAACTCCAAGGTTCCTTGCAGTAGTACTGGAGGCCAGACTTATGCCATCTAGAGTAACAATATGGTTGGACATCATATCTCTGAGATTTTTGGGCCCAAATACTATGACTTCAGTTTTGTCTGAGTTTAGAAGTAAAAATTGTGGGACATCCAGGCCTTTATGTCTTGTAGGCATCCTTGAAGCTTTATTAACTGATTATTTTCATCTGGTTCCATAGATAAATATAGCTGGGTATCATCAGCATAGCAGTGGAAATTTATGGAATGTTTTCTAATAATGTTGCCTAAAGGAGACATATATAAAGTAAAAAGTATTGGTCCTAACACAGAGCCTTGTGGAACTCCATAGCTAACCTTTGTGTGCATGGAGGATTCATCATTAGCATGAAAAAAATTGAAATCTATCAGATAGATAAGATTTAAACCAACCTAGTGCAGTTCCTTTAATCCCAATTTCATGTTCCAGTCTCTGTAATAAAATGTTATGATCAATGGTATCAAATGCAGCACTAAGATCTAACAGAACAAGTATAGAGATGAGTCCATTATCTGAGGCCATGAGAAGATCGTTGGTGACTTTTACCAGTGCTGTTTCTGTACTATGATGAACTCTAAATTTTATATGTAGACTTAGCATATAATTTAATATATCATAATTCTTAACTATACAAGTTTAATCTTAAATATAAAATATTAGCATAATATGAATATTTATAAATTTAATTATGTTTAAATGAATTATTGTATATATCCAGGGAGTTTGAACATCTAGTATATTTAATGATTAAAAGAATTTAAAATAATTCAATCTTTTTCCACATTTAACCTTTTTGATTGTCTTTTAACATTGTAGTTCTTGCAATATCTTATCATCATTCATTTGTAATCATATACATTTATAAAATTTCAAATTTCGATCTTGAACAACAAGTTAATTTTAATTGTCAACAATTGTAAAAATTTTAATTCAACATTATATATATTTATCAATTTGATAGTGCTAATGTTATTATTTGTTATTACCAATTAATTAATAAATTTCAAGAGCATGAACTTTTACTAATGTTGTATATGTCATTTAACCATTTAAATGTTAAGCCTCTATTTTGATAAATATGTGTTCAAATTAACATTAGAATTATCTTTAACAAATTTTTTAAGGGATTAAATAATTCAGAATAGTATAACTACAACTCAATTATGAAGGATTTTAATCTCACTAATTGTTTTTCTAAATTATAAAATGTAAAAATGACTTAACATTAGAAATTATTGTTAACTAATCTTAATCTTTCAAATTAAAATTATAATAATATGTTAATAAAAGACATGTCCATATCCACAATTTATAATTTAAGATATCTCTAAGGTTGTGTCCTGCAATATTTTTAGAATCGTTTAAACTTGTTTAGGGTTTAATCTTAAATTATATTACAAATTTTTTGTACTTAATATTTAATTCATAAGATATATATTTTGCAGTTAAGCTAATTATTCCTTCAACACTTTTTTGTTGACATTTTAGATTTTCCTAATATATCTCATACTGCAATAACTATACACAGTATAGTACTTTTCTGATATTAATTATCAACCATTAGATTTAATTTTTATTTATATTTAAAATTCTCAATTATAAGAATTGAATGATTGTATTAAGTTAAATTTATTATCTTATTTATTAAGCATTTTTGCCAAATTAAATTTATTAAAGTGATTTAAACATCTTGTTCCAATCCAAATGTAAATTTTTTGTGATATATTAATTACATTAAAATTTAATAAAGTTTAATCATGTAAGAATTTAATTTAAGAAATTAATACTATAATCATACTACTAAAATGTAGTTAATATCATTAAACCTTGAATTTTCATATTCTACATTATTGAACATTCAATTCATTGATGTCATCTATACTAATCAATGCAAATCAGTAGCATCTATCAGATCATTAGATCAACTACATTTGAAAAAGCTATTACAAATAAAGATGATTCTACTTGTTATCAGCATTTATGAACATCTATAATCTACATTGTTGTTCAACATCTAATATATTTCAGAAGCTAATTACTTTCAATTCAATATGACATCATATAATAGTTGAATACAGCACTAGTGTAGTATATTAATTAATTCTAAAACATGTAATACATGTACTTCAAGATCGTATATCTGTTAAATCATTTCATATCTAACTCAATATTGTATCAAGTATCATTTGAATATCGAAAGTCTTGATAGCATATTTAAGTACATAATCAATAATATCAAATTATGCATTAAAGTCATATAATACTACTGATGTAATTTGTAATATTGGTTAAATAATCATAATTTATACAGACTAGATTAAGAGAATGTACTTGACGAGTCAGTGAATAATTAATATGTAACTCTGAAGTTAGACTAGTTTAGCTAACTCAGCTAATGTCTTCTATCTTACATCTGACAGCATTGTATCATCAGTCTTATTCAAGTCTTCTGATTGAAGCATATATACATATTCTAAGTTGCATAATACGTATTCATAATTCATTTAATAATGACATAATGCTTGTAGCTATCTTTACATCTATTCTATATACAGTGATGATATGATCAAATCATTATATTATTATGCTACAATTTAGATTATACTTAGATTTAACAGACTACTGATCTAATATAAATCATAGATAATATTACATTATGTAATGCAAACTGTATAAGCAATGTCAATAGCAGAATCATACTTAATATTTCAATTCATAATTTAAGCTGTTATGATTACATCTGTACTATATTTATATTGAATTATTTACATTCATGATATTGACATTTGAAATCTTTATGACTGTATATCTAGACGACATTTTTAAGTATGCATATACATTTGATATTGTATATATGTATTAATTATCTTGTCAGTTCAATATCATGTAATCAATTAATTCATTGCATTTAGATACTAGATTTAACTATCATGATTATCATAATTCATTGACAATGCTATATAACAATTGCTTAAACTATAATTTCAATTTAATATATGCATACTTCATAATACATCTAAGTTACATACAATCTAAGTATAATTCAATTGATGTAAGTAATAACTATACAATAGTTAACATTTAATCTGATATTTCTGCATCATAGTAATTCACATATTAACATAGTAGCTAGTACTGAGTCATAATACTATACAGTCTAACCTAATACATCTTGTTTACAGTATTATATTATGTACATTGACTATATGCTATTACAGTATAAATGTCAATGACATTATAACTATCTAGTTCAGACTATATAGATTCATTTATTCACATTTGATACATAAACTACAAAATACCTAACATAAATACTGATGAATTAGAATTAAATTAGACTAATCATCACGTACAGTAATATTATACTTCACATTCTATCTTTAATTCAATTGTCTGCATAATTACATAAATTACGATGTTCTATACTAAATGAAAGTCTGAGATCGTTAGTAATAGCTTAAGTTAATCAGAACATATAAAAGACTTTAATATTGTAACATTATCATTACTTCACTTTTATCTGCATTATTGCTAATTAGAGTTAATGGTCTACTCTAATGATCAGTCTACTAATTGTCATATTATAATAGATGTAGCTACCATGTCAGATTATGACGAAATTATAAGTACTTGACGTATGTCCATGTACCATAGATCTCATACTGAATCTATACAGTAAGTATCAGCTTAATATCTTATTCATATGTTATATATTTGCATATTTCAAACTGAACATACTTCATAATATGAATGTATGTAGTCTAGATCTATTCATCTATGATATATCAGTTTACATTAGACATGATTACTATCAGTAATCATCTAGAATTCTTACTAATTCTTATAGTAATGCATGCATCAAACCAAAGAAATGCTAAAGTTATGAATCATTGAACTTCAATAGTAATTACATCAAATACGATCAGTAGTCTCTGATCATCTAAATGCATATCATGCTTAGCATTCATACCAAATTAACTAGTATCTCAAGCTATATAGCAATCACTTTGTTACGACTTTATTGTCATAATATGCTATCATATGTTGCAATGTGCTAATATGATCTGACTAACTTCAACATAATTGATCATGACTATTAGCACCATCTAGATACACTATATACAATCAAATCATCATCTAAATATTTCAATTGTCACTCGTCTAGATCTTACAATGTATGGCATTAGTATCCAGTAATATACCTCATATTGCAAGCTAGTATCTTACAATTGATTCAGTTCATTCAATTGAACTACCACCTATGCATTGAATATATTGTCATGATTACGTACATAATTAATGTATAATGCTAAGATTATCCTACTACTATCTCATACTATCATAAGCATTATATCGATCATTTCAACTGTAGTCATTCGATGTCGCAATTCAATAGCTTACCTGTGCATACTTAACATCATAGTCTGCATAACATCGCATTAATGCTACTGAGTCTCTATAACTCTAAGTCCATACCTTAAGCATAATGCTACAATAGATAGAGTTCATAGCTTAATCTTCATTTAAGTATTCATGTCAGCACTACATTCCTACTACTAATGACTCACTGTTATTATTCTCATTGCTGAATGATTCATACATACGAATCTATCAGATCATAGCAACATAGTAAAGCAAGATGTCACTAAGTTATATATATCAATCTATATCTTATCATTAACTCGACTTTACTCAGTCTGCAGACTTTAGTTACATTAGAATTCAACTATAATCTTATGTAATGTCCATATTAAGCTTCTCACATTAACTATGCTCACAGTATCTGCCATGAGATTTCACTTAACTTAATTACTGCATGTTTTCATATTCATTGTATGATCCTCTATCATGTCTATTATCTTGATCTTGTCTCTGCTACTTCTATCTGCTAACTGTATCATCTTGAGTTGTCTCTTTGTACGTATCCTCAGCTCTTTCTTATGACTATCTTTGATCGCTCCTTCTACTTTCATCACTTCACTTCAGCTTCAGCATCTTAGCATGATATATACTTCAGATTGCTACTTGCAGTTAGATCTACTTTATGGCTTTAAGTCATGATTCAGCTCTGTATACGTATACTGCAATCTATCTGCATCGATCTACATCTACAGCTTATTCAGAATTGCTAACATCAGTACAGTACACTTATAGTATGTATGACAGTTTGATGCTTCAGTATAGTTGCATCTTGCCTCACTCATTTCAGTCATGTTCGAGATCTACTCATGAACTGTTATACATTCTAAGCCTGCATCTCTGTCTGTCATCATACTGCTCATGTCTCTGTGCCTACGTCCTATCCGTACCTAGTTGACCATCTACGTCATTGCATGTTGCTAGGATTTCATTCATTGTATACAGGTAACTGTAATGCACATGTTCAGTGTTAACTGCTTAGGCTCTTAACTGCTTCTATGACGATCGTATCATTTAGAATCTTATCTTTGATGACTTAGCTTGTCAGCATCGATGTGTCATCATCTCTCTGTCTGCTTGCTGCTCTACTATCCTGATCCATCCCCTCTTACTGTACTTACTCTACTCCTCCTAGCTTCCCACTGACCTTATCTATTTCATATTACAGATCCTAGCATCTTCACTTCTTCATAACTAGCATAACTGCTTCTACTTAGTACACAACATTCTATCTATCTCATCTGCTCCTCAACTCTTCTGACACATCTTACTTACTCTACTCATCATTATCCTGTCTCCTCGTCACTTTCCTCTTCTATTCACCCATCTCTCATTCCAATCACTCTCTATCCTCATCTCATGCTCATCTATCTCCATCTGACTCAACCTCACTCACTGCCACTGCCTCTCTATCCAGCTGCTCCGCTCTGCCTCCTTACCTACTCTTCCTACTCTACTCTTATCCCCTCCTTTACCACTTCTCAATCTGCACCTCTCCTTTACTCCTCTTATCCTAGTCCATGTTAATCGCACTATAACCTCATCTTCCGTCCTTCACCTGCTCTCTTCATCTCATGACCATTCAATCTGTCACCTCATCAGCATCACCTCTAGCTACCTCTTCCTCTTCACTCTCTACCCTCACACTCAACTCACTTCACATTAAAGCTATAGAAATTAAAGCATTGACACTACAATATCTACTAAGGTACATAAAAATAATATTTTATTGATCTAAAAATAAGATTTTATTGATCTCATTATCAGTCCATTAATTTTGTTTCTCATAGCACATTGTACCAGCATGTATCTTAACCAGTACCACGCAGCCTGTTTAAAACATTTTTTAATGCACCAACGATATCAGAATCGTAGAAAACAACACTTTTAGTAATGTTACTTAATCTGAGACAACCATGCCAAGAAAAATTGCTAGCTTACCACCAAACTACCTGCAAAAAAAAAATTTTGCGCTGCACTCACTGCACCCTTACTATGGAGACATAGTGGACAAACCTAAAGAACGCCTAAAGAGTTCTTCGGGTACCAAGTTGGGGAAGATAGGTGGTATTAAAAAGAGCTTTACCACTTCTGTAAGGCAAGTGACTACTCAGAAGGATGTGAGTGCAGAGCCTGGCTTTAGTAAGACAGACTCTTCCAGTACCATCAAGGCTTCACCCAAGCCTTTCAATACTGTCAAAGCCTCACCAGAGTCTTGTCTGTTTTGCCAAGAGGTGCATACTTTTGAGTACTGTAAAAAACTATGGAATTCTTCTCACAAGGAAGACAGGAAGGCAGTCCGTGGATGGTGATGAACCGGCAATGTTCAACAGATTCGTGAATAGCAGACGTAATCGAAACTTCGATGACAGGTCTGAGGGCACCGAGGGCATCGTTGCCATAATTCCCGTCCGAGTGAAGGCAAAAAAGGGCAACAAAGTGATTACTTCGTATGCATTCTTGGATACTGGGAGCACAGCTACGTTTTGTACCAATAAGCTTCTTGACGAGCTGAATCTGCATGGGAAAAAGGTTAGCCTTCTTCTTACAACCATGAGGGAAAACAAAGTTGTGACTAGTAATATGGTGACAGAGTTGGAGGTAGGCCACCTGGAATTGGATAACTTCATAGAGCTAAATGAGACGTTTTCACAGAAGGGCATTCCAGTGAGCAAGAATAACATTCCACTACAGGAGGATGTGAATAAGTGGCCACATCCTAAAGGAGTGCAGATACCTCTCACCAATGCGGATATACGGTTGTTGATTGGAACTAATGTCGCCAGGGCAATGGAACCAGAGGAAGTCATTCCTAGCATCAACAATGGGCCTCATGCAGTCAGGACAATACTAGGTTGGACAGTCAATGGGCCAATGAAAGAGGATGGTTGCAACAGAGCCAGGAATGAAATGATGCAAGTTGTGTCAAATCGTATATCCATTGCCAAGCTGGAAGACCTGTGGAATCAACAGTTTCAGTATAACTTTCCTGAGGGTGGTCAAGAGGAGGAGAATGAGATGGCAGATCATCCCTTCATGGAGAGAGTGTAACAATATGCTAAGTTGGTATATGGACACTACTGCCTTAATCTCCCATTAAGGATTTGGACATAAAAATGCCAAACAACCAGGTCGTAGCAGAACAACATGCTACAAATCTGAAGAAAAAGTTTCTTAGGAATCCCTCATTTAAGATGGTTTATATTGCTTTCATCAATGATACGATCACCAAAAAATATGCATGAGGGTTCCAGATAAGGACCTTGGCCGCAATGATGGAAAGGTTGAGTATAGTCCACATCATGGGGTTTACCAACCTAAAAAGCTTAAGCTTCGGGTGGTGTTTGACTGTGGCGCGTCTTATCAGGGAACCTCACTGAATGAGCAGCTCCTTCAAGGAGTCTCATTTAGTGAGGGTTACTAGTAAAATAATTGGAGTTCTGACTAGGTTTCGTCAAGAGCCTGTGGCATTAGTGGCAGATGTGGAGGCTATGTTCCACCAGGTAAAGGTCTCGTCAGCCAACGCTGACCTACTCCTATGATTCCTATGGTGGCCAGATGGTGACGTTAGTCAGCCGATGGCAGAGTATAGGATTGAGGTGCACCCGTTTGGTGCCACTTCATCGCCCAGTTCTGCTAGCTATGCATTCAGGTGATGCGCAGAAGACAACACACATCTGTTTGATGCCTGAACAATACGGTGCTGTGAAACTTTTATTTAGACGACTGTCAGTAAAATCGGTTGAGACTGTTGAAAAGGCTGAGTCTCTTTATCACAGTTTAAAAACTGTCAGATGGGTGGCTTCAGGTTAAACAAGTGGATAAGCAATGATCGGATGGTGTTAGCAGGAGGAGAAGGTGACAGAAATAATGGATCTGGATTTGGATCAAAATGCACTTCCAATGGAAAGGGTATTGGGCGTGCAATGGTGCATTCAGTCAGATAAATTCAAGTTCAGGGTCGTTATACAAAGTAAGCCCCCACCAGAACAGGGATTTTATCCATGTTGAGCTCAGTGTATGATCCATTGGGAATGCTTGCACCTGTGAGCTTATGTGCTAGGAAAATTATGCAGGAGCTTTGTAGAATGAAGTTGGGATGGGATGAGACGGTGCCTGAACATCTTGCCCATATGTGGTCCCATTGGGTACAAAGTCTAGAGCAGCTAAATGACTTGAGAAGTAGAGATGTTTCAACCAAAGCCAAAAGGCTTTGGTCAGACCATCTCTGCTCAACTGCATCACTTTGCAGATGCTAACGAGGATGGCTATAGGACAGTAACATAGTTAGTCCAGTGAAACCTCAGCAACCAAGCTCACAGTGCCTTTGTGTTGGGAAAGGCGAGAGTTGACCCCCTAAAGCCCATGACTATCCCTCGTTTGGAGCTTACTGCAGCAACAACTCAGCAATTTCACAGTGGCACTACGTGAACTCTCAGCTTAATCCGTCAGATGGTGCATCAAGGGGACAAAACGTGAAACCCTTTCTGTTTAATACGCTGTGGGTTTCTGGACCTGACTTCCTTACACAAGCGGTCGAGAAGTGGCCAAGAAATCCAGACTTCCAAGACATTGATGTAGCCGATCCTGAGGTGAAAAGAAAGGACACAGTGAATGTTCTCGCAGTTCAGGAAAGTACTACTCATCATGGTCACGCTTAAAGCGGGCTGTAGCATGGCTTCTGACGTTGAAGGATATGCTTCTAACATCATCCAGAAGGAGGAGGGAGCGGTTAGGAAATGTTCTTCAAGATATTCAGCTTCAAGGAAAAATGCCGAATTATAAAACAAGAAAGAAGAACCTAACTGTGGATGAGCTCCAGGAAGCAGAGGTTGAAATAATTGTCACTGCCAGCAGAAAAGCTTTCCGGATGAAATTTCAGCTCTGCTAAAAAAATGATCCGGTTAAACAAAGCAGCCACATACATAGACTTAATCCAATGATTCAGGATGGAATTCTTCGTGTAGGCAGACGGCTCAGCCGAGCTACCATGCCTAAGGAATCCTTGTATTCCTGCTATTCTGGCTAAAGATCATCGGCTCAGATAACGGAACAAACTTTGTTTCTACTGAGCAAGAGTTCTGGAGGTCTCTGGAAGAATGGAACACATCCAAAATAGAAAGTACGCTGACTCAGAGTGGCATCAGGTGGATGTTTAATCCCTCATCTGCTTCTCATTATGGAGGGGTATGGTAGCGTTTAATATGATCCATTAGGTGCTTGGAGCTTCATTGAAAGATCAACGTTTGGATGAATAGGGTCTGCAGACATTGCTCTGCGAGGTGGAAGCCATTTTAAATAGTCAGCCAATAACTACAACTTCTGATTGATCCATATGACTTGGAGGCTTTGACACCAAATCACCTTCTTCTCCTAAAAACCCAGCCTTCGATATCTTTGGGAGTTTTCCAGAAAGATGATCTTTACGCTCGCCGTAGATGGAGACAGGTCCAGTATATGGCAGATCTCTTTTGGAAACGTTGGGCTAAAGAGTACCCACCAGAGCTCCAAAGGCGGCAAAAATGGACACAATTTTGTTCCTGGGGATATTGTGTTGATTGTTGATGAGTCAGCGTCTCATAACTCCTTAGTGATTGGCAGGATTATCCACACAATAAAGGATGGGCGAGGTCTAGTCCATCAGGTTCCTATCAAGACGAGGACCAACGAGTTTGATAGACCCATACCCAAGGTCTGTCTACTCCAGGAATCAGAGTGAGACAGTGGTAAAGACTGATCTCCTACGGTGCGTTAAGTGCTGGTAACCTCTGGCACCAGAAGACAGAAGAGAGAACACCATAGAAGAATAGTCATTATATATGTAGGTTATTGTATAATTTGTTTGTGTTTGAGCAAAGTAATTTAGTAGTTGTTTCCAACATTAAATGTATCTAATATTGGAGCACAATTAGGGCCCGGGTATGTATGAGCCAACCAAGGGTTTCCTTAGTTTAGTTTTTGTTTTATGTAGTATGTAGTGTGTATTGTGAACTCTACTGTAATGTGTGTTGTGTTATGTTTCTGTGTACTGATGATGTCATTATTCACATCATATGGATAGTATGATAGCCTTTGATGGCTGCCTTTGCAGTTTACCTTTTAATTTTGTTGTGTAGGTGCCAAGGGAACAATGCAGTGCAAAGGGTTTGTGGCAAGAGTGGTTCAGCTCAGCTACTGAAGGGAGCAGATGTGACACGGTACCTGGAGCAGAGGAACTGACTACAATGTGGTCTGGACCGCAACAACGTAGAAGAAAAAAGTTCAGTGTGTAGCTGTGGAGGCACACGGTTTCTTACGGAGTTCTGCGAGTTCAGTGAATTCATACTTTGAGAAACTTGTTTGATGAAGCTGTTTGCGAACGTGCTAGTGAGATTACTGTACTTAAACTTGTATGTACAATTGACCTGTCATTGGCAAGTGGAGAAGCAAGTACAATAAATGTTCAATCTTCGTCAAACAACGATCTCTGGAGTGAAGTTTTTTGCTGGAGCGTCAGATTCGTCAGATTCGAGTAAGACCACCTCTACAGCTACTTTAGAACAATTTATTGGACTAAGAAAATATAAATGTTTCTGCTATTAAAACAAAACTTGTTTTCATCACTTTAGCGTTACAATTTCAAATAATTAAGCAATTAATCCTTGTTACCTTGTAGCTAGAATTGAGCTTGTAACTGATCACTTAAAGGTGCCAATGTACCATTCATGCTAGCAAACTCCTGACATATCTTACAATTGAAGTGTTCCTCTGCTTTGACACTGCACATTTTACACTGGTGAATCCAACTCTAGATATTCTCACCATCGCGGGGTGATCTTACTCTCCATTATGTTGGAATAGCTCTGGAAAGGTCAATAGACTCACTGGTGAATTTACTATGTAATCTCCAATCTTGCTCATGACCTACACTTTGCCGTTACTTCTGTTAAACTGTTACTTCTTGCATTGTGGATTTGAGTCTAAAGTTGACCCTAAACTATTTAATTTAGTTGAAACTAGCTGCTTACAAACAATACTTTTTACCTTTGCTATTTATTCACATTCTAATAGCAATAGAGCTTTTCTTACGTATAGTTAATGAATACTCAGTCAATTTCATTACAACTGGAGTCTCACTTTTAGTTTTTTCAGTCATTTCAGTTTTTTTCATGGTTGTTACTTTCCACCATCGCCCCTCTCTATCTGTGACTGGCCCACTTCATTCCAGCAAGAAGAGCACAGGGAAAAACACATGATGAAGTCTCTTATGAATTACACAAATTTAAAAATAAATAAATGAATATATAGAAGAGACAGAATATTTGGTTTGTGGAACTCAGAGAAAGTTCCACAAAGAAACTAACTAAGAACACATTGTTTCAGGCCATTACAGCTGCATTGATCAGCTTTCTGGCCAACAGGGGAAACTTATCTGAAAATAATGGCTGAATAAAGTTAATGATGTCATAGACGGACACAATCACATGATCAGAGGATCAGAGGAGACAGCAACATTCCATCTTTAATAAGGTTTTTGTAAATGATAAATGGGAGCAAGCATTCAATAAAAATCTCTGACTGTTATTAAGTGGCCCTAACAAACGCCAAACCCCACGGAAGATCTGTGGAGCCACCTTAAGATGATAGTTAAAAGTCATTTCCACTTTTTAAATTTTATTTTTAAAAATTCAAAAAATTTAAAAGTTTTTACTTTGAACTGGTTAGGATCGCTGCCTCACACCTAAAGGTTCGACTCCCCATGGAACTTTTTTTGTGGCCTTTCTGTGTGGAGTTCTTTTGCATGTTCTCCTGTGCTTACAAGGGCTTCCTCCAGGCACTCTGGTTTCCTACCAAAGTACAAAGACATGGATGTTAGGTAAATTGGTGACTAAAGTGCCTGTAGGTGTGAATTTGAGTGTGAATAGTTGTCTGTCTGTATGTGTCTCTCTGTGTTGGCCCTGAGATAAACTGGAGACCTGTCCAGGGTGGATCCTGCCTCTCGCCCAGTGACAGCTGGGATAGACTCCAGCCCCTGACAACCCATTTAAGTGGTTAAGATAATGGATGGATGGACTAAAATGTGCAAAAATTAAAGATTATGAATACTCTCCATCTTGAATATACCTTCTAAAGGTCTGATAAAGGGGCAACAACTAAGTCTGTGAGCAGCAGGAGTGACTGTTGGTGACAGATTTTAAGGCAGAGAAAGTGTGCTTTTGCAAAATAAAAGGTGGATATCAAGCACTTGCAAGTAAGAGAGTTTGTTTCCAACTTCCAAATGACAGTAGATACTTGTATTTAAGCATCATCTTTTCCTAAATCTAATTCAGACATTTTTGTATCTAATCGAAACCAGGTAGAATCTCTTAAACTTACCAGGATGTAGTCCGTCACCTTGTGAACCAAATTCTGAAAAAGTAAGAACTGGTAATAATGCATTAAATGGTGTCATAACTTCAATATCAGGTGCAGTGACAGATCTTTTGCATTGCACTACATAATTCAACCCATTGGTAACACAGACATCTTGATTAGTTCAGTTTTAAGTAATAGCAATGGATTAGTGAAATCCCAATTACCCCAAAGCCTCACCAATTACCAAGTCTGTAGGTCTGGTGGACAAGACATGACATGAACAATTTTCATACAGCTGTCAGCAGCTTGGCAGTGTGATGAGCAAGTGTGAAAAAGCTAGATTTCAATTCCCCACACCAGCCTTGTGTGGCAGGATTGGAAGATTTTCCCTGTGTTCTACAGATTTTTTTGCAGGATATATCCCCTTTAATAATAATAATAACCCCTAATAAATACAGTGAAACATTCTATAATGTGAACAGTTACTTATGAATACTTCCGGTAATAGACCTACAGTACATTTCAGTACACCCGTTTTTTTTTTGGAATGGAAAGCAGCCATGTGCACAAAACTGCAGCAAGGACTGCAGCGATGATGGAGGTTTGGGGCTTCCAGAACTTTCATTTTATTATTATGCATTTAGTTTAAGGCACATGGCAAACTGGTTATTGCCCCCTGATAGAGCTCCCCCATACTTTATTGAGTGATCGGTCTCAGCTCCTCTCCCTCTGTTATCCTGTCTGTCCATAAAGCCATCAAAACACATGAAGTCTCACCCAATTATATTTCAACTTCAAACATATCGAAGAAAATTGCAAGGTTGAACAATTTCAATCCCTAAAGAGAGGATGCAGTATCTGAATAAATCCAAAATCAACATTAACTGAACTATATTGGGGTAATATAACAAAGTAATTCGAAGATATAAAACAACAATATGACCTTTCAAGACCTCAGTTTTGGAAATATCTTCTACTATGTTAAATAAGAAGTTTGGGTATGTTCGGAGGTCAGCAAAGTGTTGAGTAAAATATTTAAGGTCATTGGTGAGGAAGTATCTACATATTACAAAGTGCTTCTGGGATGTGGGAGAAATAAAATAGTTACAGCACTCAGATGTTAGGGACTTTCTTAGGGAAAGTTGTAGCTATGGCATTTGATAAGATGGTGAAATTTGTAGTAACTGTTGACCACTGACCCTGTGGTCAACTGCCTTACCAACTGAGCTACAGCCGCCATTTTGAACTAAACAATTTACACTTGGTTTCAAAGATGCTGCATCCTCCTAAAAACACGTGCACATCCTCTTTGGACATGCCCCAAGATTTCACAGTTCTGTAGAAAGATTCATAGTTACTCTGTGAATGTCACTGGAGTCATCTTCATATTCTGTCCAACACTATAGATTCTTAGAAGCAGTGAAGGGCTATATGCTCTTCCAGGTGTGGCTGGCATTAAAATCAAAATCATCATGTTTTTCAAGTTTTAACATTTTTCACCTTGTTGTCAATTAAACGTTGTTTTTAAATGATCCACAAATGATGGCATTTCTTTTTTATTTATATTTTACACAATGGCCCAATTTTGGTTCTGGTTTTTGCTGGTATTTCCTGATATTTTAACATGGTAGAACTGCAATGCAAAACAACATAGGGAACACTGTTGTCTCAATGAGGTCCTATAGTAGGTTTGATTCTAGAAGAGTGTAAGTGCTAACAGAAAAATGATGGATAGAAACTGATGTCACTTACATAGTTTTGACACAGCATCAGAAAACATGACAGCTATGAAATCAGAAAAGTTTTTCATCCATAATGCAGATTAAACTTGTTTTTGCATTGTTTTATTTATCTTCATCAAACCCTATAAGTGATCAATGGCAAAGCATTATCAAAGGGAATAATTTAATAAACAGTCAAGTATGGTAGTGAATAAAGATGTAAATACACATCATCCCTGCATAAATGAAATGGACTGTAAAATCTTTTTTTGTTCTGTTACTCATAGCCACACTGAGTCTGTTGTCCTTTGCCATATCCCCCACATTTCTTTATGAAATCCTAAAAGTTTCTGGTTCCTTCTGAAATATCATGTTTAATGAAATATCATTCCTCACAGTTTTGTTTAGTTGCTTTCTGAAATGTTATTTTTGGCATCTCTGTGTCCCCACATAGGGGCTTTCTCTGCCCACATTTGCTCGCCCCTGCTCTACTAGTTTTAAGCAGACAATGTATTTTCATTTACATTTCTGTTGTCAGTAATGTTTCTATATTTATTTAGTGCCTATCAATGCCTTTTAATGTACTGGTTAGGAAACCTCAGATTTTCAGCCATTTCCACATCTCACAAATGTACAAATGATGAACAACCATGTTTTTGATACTCTGGGGAACTTTGGTCATTGACACTTAACTTCACTTTAATGAATCTAAGCCAGACATATTCAAACCCAATATTTTAATGAAATTTGTGTCACATAGTTTCTGTCACTTAGTTTATGTTGTACAAAAGCTACATCTGTGTTTTCATGAGATTCAATTTGTCATAAACTTATAATTACAATGAAAGCTTAGATCAACAACCAGAATACATCTACAAGCTGTGGAGGGGTAGTTAAGTAGCTTTTTAAGAGTTTGTGTGTACATACAAGTAATTGTTTAGCACCAAAGTAAATAAAAACTAATAAAAATGGGTAAGCATGTTTGAGAAGTGCATTAAATATTATTTTCAGACAAATTCCATTCTGATAAAGAAACAGAGAACACAGTTTTCCTATGGACCAGTTTGTCAAAAAGCAACTGTAGCTGAGAACAGTGTGTGTGAACAAATCAACCAAAAAGTAAATTATTATGTACTTCATAAGTTAAACATGGCCGCTAATATCTTTAGGCCTGTTATCTCAAGGTAATTACCACTAACAAACTTCCTCAAATCATCTAGTCTTGAGGGTAGTTCTGCTAGTATGTCTTCTTCTTAACATATTAAAATGCTATTTCTGGTATCACAATTTGAACATTTCATCCTTAAATAAATTGTTTTACGTTATGTTCTTTGTGCTATATAATTTAATACTTCTGAAGTGCCTCTATATGTGTGTTTCCAATCACTTTTTCTTGTGTCTTTTCAAACTGCAAACCTTTCAAAATACAAAGTGAAACAGTACCAATTAAAAAAAAGGGAAGCACAAAAGTGTTTTTACATTTTATGGACATGGAAAAGTTGAATCTGCAATTGCAACACAGTAGAAACACAGTAAATAAATCATAACATACACTTTACATCGCTAACATTTTTCAAATTTCATTGAACAGCCAGAAATGTAATTTATTTCATATTTTCCACATCTTTCTATCTTTTACAGGTCTTTTTTCTAATTGCAGACAAATATGGCTGACAAACAACTTCAACAGGAACCAGCAGATATTAGCTGGACGTGAATTTCAACATTAGATGGACCTTGAGATGAACATGGTTAGGTAAATGAGGTTGAGTGGTTAGGGTTAGGGAAAGCCACAGTCATATTGATAAGCCCCAGAAACATCCCAAAAAGTGAAAAAAAAAGAGTGATGATAAAGTTGATCTTTTTCTGCAGCCAGGTGTCTCCACCCATTTTTTTAACTGCCTCACCTCATCTTACCCTTCTCTGCAATAATTTATTGGCACCTTAATGTAGAACCAGTAATTACTGGTTCCGTCAATGTGCTCATACAAGATTAGCTCATACAATTATTTAGATTTTCTTTTGGAAACTTTGCAGGAAATCTGAGATAAAAAAATAATGATACAGCCTCTTTAGATGACAATAAAGAAGCAAAGAAGCCAATTATCCTCTGACACATTAGACATGTCTCTGAAAAACAAGGTTTTTCCATGCTACATGTAGAGCTCTCAAAATGGTTACTTTGGTCCACACTGATATATCTTGGCAATCACTGGGACATTTCTTTTACCTACAGAGAGGATGACTCCCTTTGACTTTGATGATTCTTGTTTGATGTGCGTCATCTTGAGTTTGCCATTAAATTTGCAAAAGATATTGTTGTTCTCCACAGAAAACAGCTGAAATCACTTTGGTAATCTATGGTTTTTATCTAGTACCATCGTTATGTAAGATTACATTTTGGGTAATGACCAAACACCAAGAAAGCTGATCACATTACCATTATTTTGACTAACATGTAGCTCAAAGCACCAACACGAATATACACTCTTAGCTCACTTAACATCCTCATCTAGTTAAGTTCATTTCTGAGATAAAATTCTAAAAACAAATAGTCAAAATGTACTGCCTTGACATACTAAAATTGTCATCTGTTTAGTAACTCATTCCAAAGAGATAATAGGCTTCAAAACTGCATTATTATGGTGATTCTCTGCTTGAATATTATTACAAATGAAAATAAATATAGAAACCCATCAAATCAGTACAGAGATCCAGTCCTAAGAACCTCTGTGTCCCCCCGCAACTCTCAAATGCCTATAGACTGTGTCTGTTTCTTGACCAACTAATTTACATAAACCAAAATTGAACACAAGGGGAGTTAATCATAATAACCTTGTAAAAGCTAAGACTACTTCTCTTACAGAATAAAACCCCAAAACAATTAAATGTGGATTATTAAATATCAGATCTCTCTCCTCTAAATCTCTGTTATGTAAAAGCGATAATCATTTTGATTTTATTTTGTCTTACTGACACTTGGTTGCAACAGGAAAAATATATAAGTCTAAATGAGTCAACCCCCCAAGTCATATTAATGATCATGTTGCTAGAAGCACAGGCCGAGGTTGAGGAGTAACAGCAATCTTCCACTCAATCTTACCAATAAACCCTAGATCTAAACATGTTTATAATTCATTTGAGAGCCTTTCATCCTTCCAGATTTTCTATCAGATTTAGTCTTTAGTACAGATAAAGTAATTATAGTAGGTGACTTTAACATTCATGTAGACAGTAACTGCTTCATATGTCATTATTAGATGTAATAATCCCACTCAGTGTTTTAGTCACACCAGTCCTTACATACCGCTTTGAAACTGATAACAAAACAGTATTTCCTCATAATTTCCTCATAATTCTCTTTTGTTTGAGTATTTTCATATAACATTTGAATTGACAATAAGGGGGGGCGGCTGTAGATCAGTGGTCCATGGACCACAGGGTTAGTGGTTCGATCCCCAGTCCCAGCTATATGTAAAAGTGTGTCTGGGCAAAACACTGAACATCCAAAAGCCCATTCCCATCCCCAGCTGTGCAGTGCCAGTCCAAGCCTAGTAGTAATTGGGGAGGGTCGCGTCAGGAAGGGCATCCGGCAAAAAAAAAACGGTGCTAAATCAACATGCGGACGATGATCCGCTGTGGCAACCCTGAACTCACGGGATAAGCCGAAACGACAAAAAAATTATAATTTGAATTGACCATAATGGACCATACACAGTTAGAAAAAATTCCACTAGAGCAGGTGCTTAAATGAAAATGCTTAAGCTTTTTATCCATAGATCTTCAACTATTACCTCATCAAAATTAACAACCTGTATGTTAGACGCTATACCAGACTATATTGCTCCAAGAAGCTTTACCCTTAATAGACATGTTCATCTTAGATATCAAAAATCTATCTTCAGAAACAGGGTATGTACCACAGGGCCAATAAGGTAGCTGTAATCAAACCACTACTTAAAAATGTCTTGACCCAGGTGTTTTATTTTTAAAATCCCTAAAAAAGTTGCTGCAAAGAAATTATGCGACCACCAAACAAACTAAAACAAAGAACAGCCTACGGAACCTAAAGGACATAGCCAAAATTAGGAGCATCCTGTCTCAAAGTGATGCCGGAAAACTAATTTATGCATTTCTTACTTCTAGTTTGCACTACAGCAATTCCCTACTTTCGGGATGCCCCAGGAACTCCCTGGAAAGCCAACCATTAATACAAAATGCTGCAGCAAGAGTGTTGACTGTATTTAGCAAGAGAGATTTTTCACCTTCACTAGCTTCTCTCCAATGGCTTCCTATAAAATCTAGAATTGAATTTAAAACTCTGCTTCTTACATTTAAAGCTCTAAACAGTCAAGCTCCATAACAAGACCTCATAGTTCCATATCGTCCCAGGAGACCTCTTCAATCTCAGAATGCAGGCCTACTTGTGGTTCCCAGAATTTCAAACGGTAGAATGGGAGGCAGAGCCTTTAGTTATCAAGCTCCTCTCCTGTGGAACCAGCTCCCAGTTCAGATTTGGGAAGCAGAGTCCCTCTCTATTTTTAAGTCTAGGCTTAAAACCTTCCTCTTTAATAGCATATAGTTAGTTATGGAGTATAGGAGTTATGTTGCTATTATTTGTCACCACTGTATGACATTAACTCTGTGTCTTCTTTCTCACTTAGTTGTCTTTGTCCTTCTCTGTCCTCCTCTCTCTGTCCCTTTTGCAGGAGTCCTCCACTTTTTGCTTTTTGTTGCTCTTTTCTTTTCTCTCTCCACTTTCCACTCATCCCAACCAGTCAAGGCAGATGGCTGCCCATTCTGAGTTTCTGCTAGAGGTTTCTTTTGTTAAGGGAGTTTTTCCTCTCCACTTTTGGCTAGGGCTTACTCAAGAGGGATTTGTTTGTTTTTCTCTATATATCTTTATATCCTTGACTTTATTCTGTAAAGTGCCTTCAGATGACTTTGCTCAAACATGAAAACACGCTTTTATCACGTTCAGAGCAGAACGATGAGGAATACACCAGCTGACAGTTGACAAAGGTGAAAAACACTGGGAGAATTAGAATCAGTCACACTTTAAAAACACTGTTCAAATTATTATTTTCTCTGGTTTAGTTTCGAGCATTAATGAACATTCAAATTGCTGCATTAAAAAATCAGTCGCTAAGTCTGAATGGAGTACTTTTGCAGTACTTTTGCAGAGCTCATCTTTTCAGACAGTTTTACTGTCCAAGGCCTTAAACCTAATGATCTATCAGCACTACCTATACAGTATAATACAACAGCTCATCTACATTTTGTCCTGAAATTTCAGATTGTGACCCAGTCTTAATCATGTGTCTGTGTTCATTACTCTGGTCTCAGCTGTCATTCAGACTGCCTTTCAGCAGTAGACAGACCAGTAGATAAGGTTGAAGAAGATGTATGAACCAGGGAAAATCATCCGGGAGTATTTGTCAATGGTGTGTGTGTTCTGAATGATGTTGAGGGCACGGAGGCTCTTCTTCTTCTTGGTGGTGGTGGACTCACTACTAACTGACAGATGGACCACCATGTGTTCAGGTTTCTCTGGAACCTCGTGCATCTCATCCTGCTCCTCCTCAGGGACCATTGGCTCCTCGGTATAGCCAGCTAGGCTGTTGGTATCGGCCTCGCTATAGGTACCATCCAACATGGTCATCGTTCGGGTCTGGGAGATGCCGCAGGTGCAGGGTAGTGACTGAGAGAGAAGAGATATATAATATAATTGTTATTTTGCGTGGGATTTCAGATTATTGTCCAGTGACTTTACACCTTACATTTTGGTCAAGAGCCAGCATTGTCGTTAACAACATGTATCAGTGCATTGATCTTTGTTATGAATATTCATTGTTACTTGCTGTGCTTTACAATGACGATTAGGAATCATAAGAATAACCAGATAAATAATTTATTGATGATCATATACCCTTGCCCTGGTGACGTAGCTGGGAGTGGTTAGAGCTGGGTCTTGGTCCATCCTCTTGCTCCTGTGTCTGCCCTGATCTGTACTCATCTTGGGACTTTTCCCACAACTTCCAACACCTCCTGCCTGCAGTGCTAAATGCCGTATAGGTCTTGTTGAAGGACTGCCCTCCTAACCTGTGCCCCTGACCTTTGAGGGAAACACCTCACCTTCTAGCCTTGTTTTTAACAGTCACTGACCATGTTGTTACAGAGCTAGATTAATTTGAAAGTGTTCCAGGGGAAAATTACAGGGAAAATGCTAATGCTAATATGCTTCCAATGTAGTATAAGCGACAGCCAGGGGAGAGTCAATAACAAGCGCTGTTCCCTTTCAGGGGTCACCACAGCGAATCATGTGCCTCCATCTAACCCTGTCCTCTGCACCCTCTTCTCTTACACCAACCAACTTCATGTCCTCTCTCACTACATCTATAAATCTCTTCTTTGGTCTTCCTCTAGACCTCCTGACTGGCAGCTCCAACCTCAGCATCCTTTTACTGATATATTCACAGCCTCTCCTCTGAACATGTCCAAACCATCTCAATCTGGCCTCTCTGAGTTTATTTTCAACACATCTAACATGAGCTTGTCCCTCTGATGTACTCATTCCTGATCCTATCCATCTTCGTCACTCCCAAAGAGAACCTCAACATCTTAAGCTCTGCTACCTCCAGCTCTGCCTCCTGTCTTTTCTTCAGTGCCACTGTCTCTAAGCCGAACAACATTGCTGGTCTCACCACCGTCTTGAACACCTTTCCTTTCATTCTCGCTGATACTCTTTTTTTAACACACCTGACACTTTTCTCCATCCGTTCCAATCTGCTTGCACACGCCTCTTCACCTCTTTTATACGCTCTCCATGGCTCTGAACCGTTGACCCTAAGTACTAAAAGTCCTGCACGTTCTTCACCTCTGCTCCCTGTAACCTCACCATTTCACCTGGGTGGAATACATTTATGTCAATGACCATTGAGATTCCTGTCAAACCTCATCTGTCAGCGTGTCCATCACCAGAGCAAACAAGAAGGGGCTCAGAGCCGATCCTTGATGCCCTACCTTGAACTCCTCTGTCACACCTACAGCACACCTCACCACGGTCTTACAGCTCTCATACATGTCCTGCATCACTCTAACATACTTCTCTGCCGCTCTAGACTTCCTTATACAATACCACAGCTCCTCTCTCGGCACCCTATCATACGCTTTCTCTAAATCTACAAAGACACAATGCAACTCCTTATGACCTTCTCTGTACTTCTCCATCAGCATCCTCAAAGCAAATATTGCATCTGTTGTACTCTTTCTAGGCATGAAACCATATTGCTGCTCACAAATGCTCACCTCTGCCCATAGCCTAGCTTCCACTCCTCTTTCCCAGAACTTCATTGTTTGGCTAATAAGCTTTATTCCTCTGTAGTTGCCACAGCTCTGCACATCTCCCTTGTTTGTAAAGATCGACACCAGTACACTTCTCCTCCATTCCAAGTTTTTTCTTGAACACAATTTTTTCTTTTAGTTCCAAGTAAGTCATAAAATGCTGGCCCCCCAGCCTAATGTTTACACTATCCTGGATATTCATAATTCTATCTGTGATGTTCCTGGTCCATTTCAGTTCCTGAAGAATTGTCTCAATCAGGCAATAATGTCAGGTTATGCGGGTTGGGGGGTTATAATGCCACAGCATTGACTTAGATTGGCCATTGACTTAGATCGGTCAAGTTGAACAGAAGCTTTACAGCAGTGTATGTGTAACATTTCTTCCCTTTTCGATGATTCTCCCGACTGACCTGAAACAACATTAACAACTCTACTAGTTCTGGATTTCTGCCTCTGGGTATTTTATCACTGCTGTGGCTTAGTGATGCCTGTTCCTGTTTATCAGCTTCCTCCTCATATTTTGGCCCAGGTGCTGCTGGGCCACACCTTTTAGCTGCCACCTGTTCCTCCTCGTTCTCCATGGCCTGCAGCTTAGGTGTTTGACTGACCCTACTCATCCATGCTTCGCGCAGATTATGACTTGGTACATGATTATGATGGTTGTCAAATAAATAAATAAATCAATAAAAATAGATACTTGTCTAGAAGACCATAGACAGAGAGAGCTTTTGTTCTTTTCATCCCAGCAGAGAAAGAGCTTCAACTACAACGATGCAACCCTGCCTCTGTCTTCCTGCATTTTTCCAGCTTTTGCAAACATTAGCAGACAAATTAAATATCACATGTCCATTTGTATAACAGTGTATCATTTGTATAATTTCAATAATATATTCAGAATAAATACTGCACTGGCTAGCAGAAGGCAAATCCAGAAAAGCTGGTCATCTTTATGGAAGGAGGACAGAGGCCAACCCAAAGCAGCAGAAATTGTAGAGTGGTCGTCCACAAACGCCGGAGTTGTTGGTTCGATCCCTGGCTCTTCCGATCACATGTCAAAGTGTCCTTGAGCAAGAAAGCTGCATAGCAGCTCCCCCATCGCTGTGTGCATTTGATTGTGAGTGCAAATGGCTGAATAAGAAGCAGTGTAAAGCCCTTTGAGTGCCAATAGGTAGAAAAGCGCTATATAAGTGCAGACCATTTACATGGACATGAACATCTTCCAAAAAATCTGCCGAGTCCTGTCTCACTATCTGACATATTCAATAACCATAGGCAAATTCATGTATAGCTGGGTGTCAGTGTTTCTGGTTTATTTATTCTGTCTAACAAATCTATTGTCATGGCAAAGTCCCCAAAACAAAATTCTCTGCAAAGGTGCCCTGGCCATCTAAGCATGGAGATTGACTAACACTGGAGACTTTATTTATTTAAGACTGAAAACCTCCAACCCTTGGGAAGCAGTTGTGCTGGTTTTCCTATCCCTACATCCCTATGCAAATGAGAGAGTTACTCTCTGCAAAAGTGTAAATTCATTTAAAATTTGGTCAGAAAGCAGATTTACTAAGTTTCTGCTTGCAAGAGGGAAATGTATGTAACTGCAATTAAACGGAGAAAAGAAACCTCCTTGCCCCACCTCACACGTTTGTTTGAGCAGCTACTGTTTCTAGTGCAAAATGTACAGCTGAGGAGAATAAGTGAGAATGTAGCAAAACATTTTTCTTTTGGTTTTGTTAAAGACTACTGTAATTCCTGTTTTTCTGTTAAAATAAATCACAACTGGCTATTAACATACTGGAGCAAAACAAACAGTAACTCCCCAGGTTTTCTCAGAGTGAGAAAACTGAAAAGGCTTCCGAACAGAGAGTGCACCATGAACATGTCTAATTCGTAATATGATACAAGATTTTATCATGGCAGAAAAACTTTGACTTAACACTTTTGCAATTTGCCTGAGGTTCTGACGCCAAGGGTCAGACACAGAAGGCTCCCACAATGACAGCTCTACTGTGGCCATTCATTGTTTACTCTGCGTCCTTCATCTCTTTCATTCCCACCAATGTTCCTATTTACAAAAAATAAACATAATTTAAAAAGGTAATATTGCACTAATAAAATTAGCCTAGTTTATATCCTGGTTATAATTAACAGGTTTATATCCTAACAGTAACATTTATTCTTTTCCTGTTTTTCTTTTGTTGACCATCACCAGACAAATCACTATCTGGGTAGGAGATGGAGGAAGAGAAAGAAACTAGGCCAAGCACAAAACCTGGACAACAGGCAATTGATGAGTGCAAACAGTTGGTGGTAAGACCACCTGAGCCAGTGGCTAAGAAAGAAGATGAGGGAAAGTTATCAAAGAGCTAGGAGAGCAGGACCCAAGAAACTATCACAAAAGCAGTCACAAACTAGTTTCAAGACACTGGGAGACATTCAGACATCCCAAGACTCTGTCCATTTAATTCTTTTTTTGTCCTTTCAGCTTATCCTTTGTGTTAAGGCTCGCCACAGCAGATCATTGTGTTGTTGTTGATATGGCACAGTTTTTACACCAGATGCCCTTCCTGACACAACCCTTCCCAATTTCTACCAGGCCTGGACTGGCACTGCACAGCAGTCACAAAGGCACTGCACATGGGAATGGGCTGTTGGGGGTTTAAGTGTCTTGCCCAGAGACACTTTGACATATAGCCAGGACCAGAGATTGAACCACTGACCATGTGGTCCATGGACAACTGCCTTAACAACTGAACCACAGCTGTCCCGATTTCAGACTCTGTCCATAATTCATCATAAAAAATAAAACTAATACTGCCTGTTTGTTTACAGGCCATTACCTATCTGGTATTTTAAAATAATAATAATAAGCAGATTGGCTTGTTTAGTCACCCTTCACTACCTGGTTGTAACACAATTCTGGTGTACGCAACAGATGCGCAAACTGGGTTGGAAAGTCTAGGAAAACTATTACAAATGTACTCCAGTTTCTTAGATATTTTAGGAAAACATACCCACAACTCAGGCACAGATATGGAAAAGTAAATATGACTTTGCATATGTGGCTTTATTAGTAAAGATGTTCATGTTTGGTGCTATGTTATGTCACTCAGATGTTTGCTTCTGCTCAATTCAGTAAGTCAGTTAGTTGAAAATGTCTGTTTTGGGTGGCTGATTAAAGTGTTTGTGACTCCATCTCAGATGCGCCATCCTGACCTACAAAGCTGTGCTGACTTGTTGGGGTGTTAATTAATTTGGTCATGCTTCATGAGACAGCTGTTACTTTGTTGTGCTTGTGTTAATCATGTGCTACTTGTTCTAATCAAAGTCACTATGATAGTGTGTGTGTGTGTTTATTAACACACTCACATGTTAGGACATGCATGTTCTCATGAAATCCAAATGCTGGTCCCTATGTCGAGATGCTGGTTGAGAAGTGAATTTAGAGTTATGACATGGTTTAAATTTAGGTTTAAGCTAAGGGGACTGAATTTCCCAGTTTGTCCAACGCACATACTGTAGCAAGAGCCAAAGCATGTCACTCTGGTTTACTGATACTGTCTGGGGTTTTCATCCTTGTGTCCTTGTTTTTTGCTGATTAGTTTCAGTAGAGTTTTTTTATTAAGAATCAAATGAGGGTTATTCTTCAAGGTCAGTTAGGATTTAATTATTTAGATGTAGATGTTTGTTCAGACAGCCAGCAATGATAGTTAAGTGATTGGGTTTGAAGAGTAGTGGTCAAGTAGTTACTGCCCGTTCTCACTCCCAAGGCATTAGAAACTCCGCTTTGCACAGTCCCTTCTGCGATAAATGCTGATGTTAAGATACCCCTTTGCGTTGGTGACTGACGTTCTGAGCTTTCAGTGTAGTCAATTAGAAACCGTGGTGCCTAAATCGATGACGTAGAGCAAGAAGAGAAAAGGTCTCATAGCGAAGAGGACAGGCATGGTGGATGGTACAAGAAAACACAGGACTTCCACAGGTGACTGGGGTTCAACTCTAGTGTGAGTCATTGTGTGCTTTATTGATGATTGTGGCAGTAGTGTTTTCTATATTAAGGAATTGCAAATGTGCTGTTGACACTGTATGTAGCATTTAGCTTTCATGCTTTGTCTTTTTTTCTTCGTTTTTGTGCCTAACCCCAACTGTTGTTTTTTCTTAACATAATGTTGCCCTGTAGTTTTTTCCCTCACCCTAATGTTTTTTTTTGTGTATATAAAGTTGTTCCTTTGGCGTCATAAGTTGACCCTCATGGAGCATCAAATACTGACACCAGAGTGCACCTGCAGCCTCATTACTGGATGCAGTTGTTAAGAGGTCGACAAATAGCGGCGCTCCTTAAGCCTTCAATAGTAACGCCAAAGGATGTAAAAAGTGGTGTGCACATGTGTGTTTTCTTTTTTTCCTATGCATCATTTTCTTCATGCAAAGACATAGGTTGAGAAACTGTACAGTATTTTAGACAGATCCCATGTTTATGTGTTAAAAAAATGGTGTGGATAAATACAGCAAGAGGCAGCAAGGGACAACCGAAAAATCAACAAACCAAATGAACTTAAACTGTGACATGCTATTTGTGCTGTCTTTGTTTTTCACTTTTGTGCTAATCAGGAAGTGTAAAATGTGTTTATCACAACATTATATTCCAAATTATCTAGGAAAATTTTAAATCAAATCATCAAAATTTATTTTAGGAACATTTTAAAAGTTTAGAATTATATACTGTCATTTAGATCTCACTATAGCTAAATTTTAGTTCAGCAGAAATACACACTTAATCTATTGCCATTATCAACTATTTCAAACAAATGTGCTGAACATGCTCTTGCAGGGATGAGAGATTGAATTTCACCAGCTTTCTCAAACCCAGTAGTTAACTGTTGGTTACAAACATTCTCTTGCTATTCTTTGTTGCTTTTGTTTTTGGCTTGCAATGCAGACAGTCTGACAGATGCTCTTGTAAGTGAAATTGCACAAAGAAACTAAGAGTGTCTCAAGCTTTAGGAGTCTGGAGTCTCTGAACTGCTCAAGAGACTGCTCTGGCTCAAAAGAGAAAATGATGCCTCTTTTCATTAATATTGCATGGCAGTTGGAGTTTTTCCTCACAGCACCAAATAGCATGCATTAGAACCAAACCTGAGATCGTGCCCTCTCTCTCATCTTGCGCTCCCGGCGGTCCTGGACTGTGGACAAGTAGTTGACGGCGGCATACTCCAGCACAGACAAGAAGACAAAGACGAAACTGACCCAGAGATAAATGTCCACAGCCTTGATGTAGGACACCCGGGGCATAGATGCGTTCACACCCGTGATGATGGTGGACATTGTCAGTACGGTGGTGATGCCTGGACACAAGATACACAACATTTTAGTTGAACTACAGTAATGCATGAAATGGAATTGTGTTTGTTGAGTTTGTTTGTTTACTTTCACAGTGTAGACACATTATAATGGACTTACGCAGTGCCCTGAATCAGTAAGCAGACACACTGTTGGGTAGCTGAAGTTATAAGAGGTAAAAGCAATAACACAATCATACAACATGATGCAATTTGATTCAGCTTTGCTCTAATAAACAGCACCCTGTGAGGCGCCCAGGCATCAAGGCTTCCAAAATTTGCAGATCAACTATCAGGGGTGGTATAAATACTGAACTTTTACTTGATGTAGTAGTAATACTACTAAAAGAAGTAAGGATACTAAATCGTACAGTGTACAAACAAAAAAAGCAAAAGCAATGGATATAACTATTTAAATCAAAACTTGGTTACAGTAACAAAAATACATGTTATATGTTATTTATTGCAGAATAAAGATGTACATTATAGTACTGGATGAGAATTACTGATGAATCCCTGTACTCATCAGATAAATGTTAAATGTGTCATTTTAAATACTTTCTAAAGTATACTGCTGGGTTCTGGAGTTTTTAATTGTTATCACATTTTCAGGAGAAGTTAGAGTTGTGCAGGTGTTACCAAATTGTAACTATCAAATTTTCAGTGTGCTTGAGGGCAGGTGCTGCTCACTGCAAGTGACATGACACTGTTTCTCTTTAGCAATAAAGCAATGTCAGTCTGAACAGTGATAATGAAGCATTGGTTTTATTTTAATGTAACGTCTAATATAAGTGGGGTACTTAAAGTAATCTGCAAACATATTTAGATTAATCAGCTGTTTTATTAGTAATATATTTTTGTTAAGACTAGGTAATTCTACTTTCTGATGCTGAAATCATTTTTCAGTATGAAAAGGGGGGTTTGGTTTAAACATCACAGCCTATTTGGAGCAGAGCAACAGCAGCCGACAGAAGGAAAGTGGTTGTAAAGGAAATTCAGTGGCAAGAAGATGCTGCTAGATGTGTGGGAAGGCTGCTCTCACACACCTAGCAGCCTCTTCTAGCAGCCTCTAGATTGCTAAAAGCCTATTGTTAGGTCTAGTTGCAGGTGAGATAGTTTGTTTGATATCAATTACTGAGAGGATGATGACCCCCTTTACAAAAACGAGCAAAATCTATTGTGACACCATATTACATTAGCACTCCAATTTAAGTAAACACATTCTTGGAAAAACTGCATTTTTTTTCTAATTCTGTCACCCAGAAAAAATCAGTGATGGTGTATGAGCTCACTGACTGCTGTGACGACATACTCAATAAATACTCAAAACATATCAGTAGCAAAACAATAAAATAAGAGGCAAAACATTCATGTCATTCATGTCTTTACTGACCCCACCCATTAAACCTAACTTTTTCCAGCATCACTTTGTATTTTTAATGGGTGTGTTTAATAAAGACAAGAAAGACCGTGATTGTTTGTGTTTTACCTCTGAAGTTGCAGAAGCTACAGAACCAACTAGATTTAAAAAAAATCTAATTCTGTCATTCACACTAGTCAATGACTGTGTAACATTGGTCAATCTGAGAACCAGGAAGAGGAGCAATATCGCTATATGTTTTCTAAATGCTTACACTTTATGGATACCTGAAGCTTTTCATTATGGATTATTAGGGACTGCATGTTTACAATAATTACTGGGTATTATAGGAACAATTTTCAGAAAAAGTGTGTAAAGGTTTTAAAATGCCCGAATTGCTTAATGTTTTACACATAAATTAAGTTCTAGGATGAAAAGTTGTGAAAGTCTCTTTGATTTTACCTCCAAATTGATAAAGGCTAATATTCTTCTGTTAAATAAATCAACTCAGCAGTTCTAAGTGTCAATAAACTTATTAACCTGAGGTAATTTTTACTAGTAAATTAGTGTACCATTCAATTTAGTTAGAAATGCTCAGAAGCACTCACTGAATGTTAGGGGTCAATGGTATGCTGCGTAAATTAAAGGAGCAGTGACAGGATGGAGGAGGATAAACACAGAACCATATGTCACAAACACAAAAATAATAACTTTTATTGTAAATGAACTATGAAGCCATTAGCTCCAGCTAAGACCCTTCATTAGAAAGTGGCCATGCTAACCAAAATAGAAACATTCTTGTTCTAAAATGATCAAACCTTCTACACTCATTACACGCACAGTTGTTGGAGTTATTAACAACAATAACTATGCACCAATGAGGACACTGACACAGCATTAACAGCGGTTGTGGAGGGGGAACTATGTGATCTTTTTGAGGACAAATGACCTGGATGCACACACAGGGGATCATAAAGGAGAGCAAACTACAACTTTTATTATGTTGCCCAGTCTTTATCATCCATTATGTTGAATAAATTAAAAAGAGAAAACAGAAATGCTATAATCTGCAAGGAGAAGAGAAAACACAATATGCAGTTAAGACAAATGGATTTTGTAAAAACATGTCTTCTTAAAAGCTGACTTTAATATGAGCAATGACATGATGCATGAGAGGATCTCAGTATGAGGGAAACAGATGCCTATATAAGCACTACAACAGCCTCAATACAGAAAATAATTCAAAAGAAAGAGTGGTAGAGTGGGAAAGGTTTATATGTTTTCTATTGGTGTAGCGTGTCACAGAGGCTTTTCATCATTTCACACAGACAGATTTTTCCCCAGCAGACAGTCTTTTCAAAAGACATTTGACATGAATGTATTTTTACCCAGGGAAACTCTGGCCGGCACAGCCCGGCGGTCTATCCAGAACGACACCCATGAAAGCATCACCATGAGTGTGGCGGGAAAGTATGTTTGCAGCAGGAAGAAGAAGATGTGCCGTCGCAACGTGAAGTTGATGTAGAGACGATTGTACCAGCCTGCAACACAACATGAGAGCAGCTCAGACTCCAAGATTCAGATTTTCAAAAGTGTTTTTCACCAGACACAGATTTTACATGTTCTTTAATTTTCTTCATTTAATGGATGAAATTTATTTATTACTGTAACATACACAGGATACGTAAAATCTGTCCCCCAGTATATGTCTTTAATGTACCATGCTTTCCCGTCTTTAATAGGTACAGTTTGCATAATTTTATTAGTTGCATGTGTCAATTTACTGACTGAGCATAATTAATTTACTGACTGAGCATAATTACAGTATTTTTTCTACACTTATTTTGCATAAAATGTGGCTAAATAGGATCCAATTCCGGATCCACGTTTAATTTATTTATAAATTTTTTGTTGCTTTAACTGCAATACCAATTAAAAAGATTATTCATATTAAAATGAAACAACATGGAAGATTTTTCCTGTGAACAACTTACTGAACAGAATAATTAGGATGTCACTGTTTTCTGCATTCTGACGTGCTGTGAACCATTACAAGTCAAACAGGAGAGAAGCAGAGGTGTCCAATCATGTAAAAACAGTTGTGTTTTTTTGTCCTTGTCATGTGTTAATTTGCAAATCTAATTTTCTCACATGCTTTATCGTGTCTCTCTACACTGCAATTTAAACATGTTTTTCTCATTTAAATTGTTCCAAACTTAGAAACTCACATACACACATAAATAAAATATAATTTATATCATCACTAGCATCATTATCATCACTATCATCACCACCATATTGATAAAAGAAATGTATCCATTAAACGTCAAAATCAAACTGGATATGAATATTAACTTATAGGTGGTTCTAGTATGAGGATTACAACTGTTATGATGTTCTTGTCTCTGCTTTATTATTTAAAAATGAATTCTCCTCAGCAAGATCTCACTAGTTTATTTTTATTTTCAATAACCATTAAATAAGCACCTAGCAGTAGTAGTAACTTTATTTTAGGATGCACAAAAATTTAATAATTATGGATTAAGAATTAGCAGGTTTGAGTCACTCAGCAGCAGCAGTGGATTTAAAAATATCAAGTTTGCCCTGACAGTCATGCTGGACAAAAGGTCATGCAGTCAAAATAAACCACTAAAAAAGTCCTGGCCTGCTCTCTGTAGTAACATTAACCTTATATTTAGATTCAATGGCTTTAGAGAGGGCAACTGACATGATTTGTTTAGACAAAATAAGAACTATTTGTAATGTTGTAATTGTAATGTTCTTTCCATTATATTTATTCCAAAATAATTTGCGTTTATTTGTACCTGTGCTGCTGTAGAAGGCCAAGCGAGATGTGGTATGAAACTTTTGAATGAGGAACTGTGATAAGGAGATGCGATCATCAGTGCTGAGAGACTCATCGCCACTTTTCCAGTACAACATCAGGTCTTCATCTGTGTAGGCATCTGCAAAACATTATACAGTCCTGTCAAATTTCAGGATTTACAATGTTTTTATAGCATTACTAATGCTTCTCAACCTCCTTGTTTCATTTGGCAATTTTTACAAAATAGCTGTCATGTCACGACCGCTGTAAAGAAGTTAGAAGCTGGTTATTAGACTTATGATGCAGACATGTTAATGTGTTAGTTGTATATGTGCAAAACACACATTCTATCATGCACATTTTGTTGATATTTTGATTACAGTACACTAGGGCTGCACTAGACTATGTGTGTTATGTGTATAAGATATTGGCAGCTCATGACTCTGCTCTTTGTTCCAGGGGCAAAAAAGAAATGGCTTTTGATGGTCAGTAACTGAGCAGCAGTCTGAGGCAGTGTATACAATCTGCACTGTGAAAGTAGCAGATGTATAATATTTCTTTCAGTAAAAACAGATAACAGTGGCAAATAAAGTCTCATTCAGCCTTAAATTATGTTGTAGGTCTTTGCCACAGACCCTCGGTTTGTTTCAGATGGGTAAAAGCATATCTGTATTGTTAGGAAAGCATGTCCAAGTCCCACTGGACATTTTGTAAATAAACTATTTTAATCAAACACTCTAACAAGACATCACACACTGTTGTAAGAATACTTCTCACGTGTGTTCAGCTCCATTCAGCCTCACCTGTGTGGTGCAAAGCTGCAGAAAATAGAAATTAACTGACTGAATTACTGAGTACCTCACTGTGCAGCCTGAAACTTGAATAGAATTTTATACACATATAAAATTGTACTGGTTAAAACGTACAGTTAATCAAGTAATCTACTTAGATGTAATTCTTAAAGCACTTGTACTTTACTGGAGAATTGGCATGAACTTCCTTCCAAGCAAGTAGTAACAAAGAGTCCAGAACCCACTTTATGGCAAGGAATTCCTTCTCTGCCACTGAATGCCTGGCTTTGTGCTTGTTGATCTTCCTGCTGATGTACAAGACAGGCTGGAGACCCTCTGGCTCCGCTTGCAGCAGAGGAGCTTCAATTCCGCTCTCTGAAGCATCCGTCTGCACGGCAAAAGTCTGTCAAAAGTCAGGACTCTTCAGTACAGATTCTTTGCACAGTGCTGTTTTCAAAGATTTAAAAGATTCCTCACATGTATCAGTCCACTAAACTTTTTTAGGCTGATTTTGTTTGTCAGATTTGTAAGAGGGACTGATAGTGTGGAAAATGAACCTTCTGTACCATCCTACCGAGTCCAAGAAAGATTTTACTTGGTTTTCGGTCTCTCTGCAGTCACGATGGCATCTACTTTTCCCACCTGAGGTCAGATCATTCCCTGTCCCAACACAAATCTAAGGTACTTTCAGGGCGGATGGTAAGACCTGCATTCTTGATGCGCTGCAGCACCTCTTGCAGATGAGCCAAGTGATCTTTCCAGCTAGTACTGTAGACAATAACATCAACCAGATAAGATGCTGCAGAGGTTTTTTCATCATCCTTTGGAATGTGGCTGGACCTGCCAGTATCCCCATAAGTCTAGGGTACTGATGCTATTGGCACTGCTAAGCCTCTCAATCAAATCATCAACCTTGGCATGGGATACAAGTCCAACTTACTCACTCCATTGATCTTTTTAAAGTGCAAACAGAACCTTAGTGTGCCATCCTTCTTGCGTACCAGGATGATTGGATTGGATTCAAACATTCACTGTTTGAAGGTTTTCTATTACTCCCAATTTTCCTCATCATGTCTAGTTCTTATTTCAGCACAGGTAACAGTCGCTCTTGGACCCTATACACAGGCTGTCGCAAAGGAGTGGGATCCTTCAAGGACTTTTTTTCCAGGGGTCTGCAGAAAGAGATCAAAAGGCAGGATCTCAAGAAGCGCCCTCTTCATTTCATCCGATAGGTGGGCCAAATCCAGTTGTTTCTCCTCTACGCCCACTGGAAGAAACTGCTCCACTAATCCCATTTACATTACATTTACATTTAGTCATTTAGCAGACGCTTTTATCCAAAGCGATTTACAAGTGAGGTACAAGGCAAGAAAAATCGCAAGCAAAAAATAATCCCGTCTCTTCTTTTACAGCTCGAAAAAAAGGAAATGTGTTGTAGACGACTGTGGCGAAGGAAGGTAGAGCGGCTGTCCACCAATCTCACAGTTGTTGGTTCAATCCCTGGCTCCTCCTGTCACATGTCAAAGTGTCCTTGAGCAAGACACTGAACCCCAACTTAGTTGCTCCTGGTGAGTGTTGGCCAGCTGCATGGCAGCTCCCCCACCAGTGTGTGATTGTGAGTGCGAATGGGTGAATAAGAAGCAGTGTAAAGTGCTTTGAGTGCCAATGGGTAGAAAAGTGCTATATAAGTGCAGACCATTTACCATTTACAGTTCTGAAGCTGTGCGTGGGTGCCATTTCTTTAACATGTTGATATGGAATGTCTGGAGTTGTTTGTGTTCTGGCCATTAGGATCTAATAAGTCACTTCTCCCACCTTTTTGTTCACCTGATAAGGGCCCTGCCATTTTGCCCACAGTTTGTTCTCAGATGTTGGCAAAAGTAACAAAACTTGACCAGCCTTGAAGCTCCGCTTCCTGGCTGACCGATTGTACCAGCCTTTCTGCTTGGCTTGAGACTTTAGGCTGTAGTCTTCATCAGTGGGTCACGCAACAACATTACGATCCTATTCTTACATCCTATTCTTAGATGTGTATTCATGAAACCCAAATGGCCTGTATACAGTATGCCCGACCTTCATGACCTCTGCCCTTGACCCTTCATGAAGAACAAGCTGTTTACCCTCATCAGACTGTCTGACAGGAGACCTTATTCCAATACAAAATACTCTGAAAGCATGCTGGAACTGTTCTATACTTTCCTGAAACATTCAGCTCTAGTGTGGAATAATTTTTCTGTTGGCGGGAAAGATTACAGGGAAAGGAAAAATCCCAATCAGCTAGCTCTGGAGGCTCAACTTCCTGCTCTGATTGCTCTGCTGAATGAAATAGCAGCTCTTCAACCTGCTCTCTGCACTTAAGCCTTTCCTCTTGTGTGATCTTTGACCCCTCACCTACTTGTTCATTGTGGACTGGCAAAAGTTGTAATGTGTCACTGATAGTAGCTGGTGCTTGATGAGGGGGGCTTTGGCATGATGTATCAGTAACTTGACTGCCAGCAAACACTACCTCTGTTGGCATATCTGAAGTAGTGGACTCAAGAGTGATTGGCAAAACAGCATCAAGCGCAGTCGAATTGGAAACTACAGGGTTTGGCTGAACCCACCCTGGATCTTCAAACATTAATTGTGCTTCTTTTGGTCTAGCTCTAGTGACTACACCACACAAGTTACTCCTGTTCTCTTCAATGAGATCTAAGAGGGTTGGTAAGTCAATCCACAGCAACACACGATAAGGCAGCTCTGGAGCTACTCCTACTTTCATAAGATATGGTTGATCATGCACAGAACTGTGCCCATGCACACAAACCACTGGCAATACCTTCTCTATATTCCACAGCTCTTTGGGAATAAACTTGGTCTGCACAAGAGACTGAGTGCAACCCCAGTCTAGCAGTGCAGAATGGTGGAACCATTGACCAGGAGACTAGTTGTTTTTCAGCTTCCTTCTCCTGCCTTCTCTCTATTTCCACTTGAATTTGCATGAAATTCTCAAACATTTCGGCCAGTGTGACCAGACTGGATTCTGAAGAACAACTGAGGTTGTTTCCTGGCTTGGTGTCATCCTCCACAGTACCCGATATGGCATTTTCCTCAATCAAAACTTCTGTCTGCTGGTGCTGAGGCTTTTTAGGAGGCATCCTTGGCTTAACGTCTGACACCACATGTAAGGTTTGGCAGAGTGGTGGAGGACACACATGCAGGGAGGCAGGAGTATAGTTCACTCAGTGTGGGATTTATTTACAGTAAACCCAAAAACAGCAGCCCAAACTGATTTTAAAAATGTTTAGAAAATAATATACAGACATATAAAACAAAAACAACAGCAAAATAAACCTAAAACTGAACAAATAAAATAAGAAAACTGAACAACAGAAAAGAAAAACTAAGCTAGGCCCATTGCTACAGGGCAGCTAACAGCAGGTATACCTCTGAACTGCAGCCAAAAACAACTCTCTCAAGGAGCTTCTACTCCAGAGCTTATATACCTAGAGCCCCTCCTACAAAGACAAACCACTACTCATTTATAATCAATTAAGACAATTCATTAGTTCTTTTCTATAGAAAACAATATAAATGTCTTATGTATATAACCTAATTCATCCAACATTAAATGCCCGTAAGAGTACTTTTAAAATGATTTCTCCATAAAATCCTAAAACTCCCCTCCATTTCATCTCCGGATGGTACAGCCTAATTCCCCCTGCTATAAAGACTTTTCAGACCTCCCAATTCCTGTTTGATAGTCTGAAGCCATGACCTGTTGGTAGATGGAGTGTAGATCAGATGGTAAACATAACAGAAATAATATTTTTTACAGGATGTATTAATGGGGTTATTTTGTACTTTGAATTTGTCCACACAACTAAACAACAACAACAACTCTATTCTGCTGGCTACATGGTAAAACTAATAGAATACTAGTATGTGATAACAAAAGTGTACCTAGTCTCTACAGGGCATTGGCTAGCCCCATGACAGGGGCAACTTTGGTGCAGGTCATTTGTGGAAGTGGAGAAGAAAGCATTCAATTCCTTCCCAGGGACAGGTCCAACCCACTGGTTCAGATATATAGATGACACTTAGGTGAATATTAAGATCCAGGACGTACAGGCTTTCACAGACCACATAAATACAGTTGACATTAACATCAAATTTACCAGGGGAGAACACCAATGACAACAGACTGGCCTTCCTGGACTGTGCAGTGAACGTTGGGACTCTATCAACCTAGAAGAAAATCTACAGGAAACCCACACACAGACCAGTACCAATGGTTTGACTCCCACCACCCACTGCAACTCAAACTAGGAGTCCACATGGTGCATCCCCACCTCCTCTGAAGCCAGAAAGGAGGATAGATGTTTGATGACAGCTCTTAAGGCCTGCATTTATCCTAAGTGGGCTTAAACTCTATACAATTATATTAAACTAAGACTATATAATAACAGTTCCAATAGAAAAATAGAAAAAAGAGCTTACTCTCTCCACCAACTCTGACTTTTGAATAGAGTTGCTGCAGTTCCCGAGCAGCCGTAAGAGATCTAATGCTAAACAGACGCCCGAGATTCACCACCAGTCGGTTCACGTTTCTAATCGATTTTCCCCACTCAGCGACACACCCGCTGAGAAACCAACTCTGGTAATTGGCAGCTCTATAGTCAGAAACGAAGTTAGAGACTCCAGCGGCCGTAGTCAAATGTCTTCCTGGGGCCAGAGCGGGCGACGTTGAATCATATTTGAAACTCCTGGCTAAAGATAAAGGTAAATACAGTAATATTATTATTCACGTGGGAGTTAATGACGCCCGATTACGCAAATCTTACGCAAATCATATGTCGTCATTCAACCGCTGGCTGTCTAGGTGGTGCCCAGCAAACGATGTGGGCTACATAGACAATTGGAAACATTTTGGGGGAAAACCTAGGCTGATTAGGAGAGATGGCATCCATCCTACTTCAGATGGTGCAGCTTTCTTATCCAGAAATATGGCTGGTTTTATTAGACAACCAAAAGAATGACAATCCAGAGTTGAGCCTAGGATGCAGAGATCCAGTCCTACACGCCTCTCTGAAGTATCCTTACAACCGTCACCCCCCCACAACTCCCACATACCTATAGAGACTGTGTCTGTTCCCCGACCAACTAAATTACATAAACTAAAAACAACAACAAGAGGAGTTAATCATGATAACCTAATAAAAGTTAAGACTACTCCTCTTACAGAACAAAACCCCAAAACTATTAAATATGGATTATTAAATATCAGATCTCTCTCTTCTAAATCTCTGTTAGTAAATGACTTAATAAGCGATCATCAATTCGATTTATTTTGTCTCACTGAAACTTGGTTGCAGCAGGAAGAATATGTCAGTTTAAATGAGTCAACCCCCCCCAAGTCATATTAATTATCATGTTCCTAGAAGCACAGGCCGAGGTGGAGGAGTTGCAGCAATCTTCCATTCTCAATAAACGCAAGACCTAAACATAGTTATAACTCATTTGAGAGCCTTACTCTTAGCCTTTCACACCCAAACTGGAAAACTCAAAAACCACTATTATTTGTTATCGTGTACCGTCCTCCAGTCCCTTATTCAGAGTTTTTGATTGAATTTTCTGATTTTCTATCTGATTTAGTGCTTAGTACAGATTAAGTCATTATAGTGGGTGACTTTAACAATCATGTTGATGCTGACAGTAACTGTCTGAGCACTGCGTTTAATTCATTATTAGATTCAATAGTTTTTTCCCAAAATGTAAATAAACCCACTCAGTTTTAGTCAAACCTTAGACCTTGTCCTTACGTATGGAATTGAAGCGGATAATTTAACAATATTTCCTCACAACTCTCTTCTGTCTGACCATTTTTTAATAACATTTGAATTTACAATAACGGACTACAGCAGTTAGGGAAAAATTCCACTATAGCAGATGCTTAAGTGAAAAAGCTGTCAACAAATTTAAAGAAATTATTTTTTCATCATTTGCTTCACCATATGTTAATACAATGGAAAGTAGTCTCCTTAATGTTACTCCTGCAGAAGTAGATTATCTTGTTGACAATTCTGCAGCCTCACTACGTACAATACTCGATAGTGATGCCCCTCTGAAAAAGAACGCAGTAAACCAGAAGAGGCAATCTCCATGGTATAGTTCACAAACACACAACTTAAAACAGGCAACACGAAAGTTGGAAAGGAAGTGGCGTTACAGAAATTTAGAAGAATCTCATTTAGCCTGGAAAAATAGTTTTAAAATGTACAAAAAATGTCTCTGTGATGCCAGAACAGCATATTGTTCATCATTAATAGAAGAAAACAAGAACAACCCCCGGTTTCTGTTCAGCACTGTAGCCAGGCTGACTAAGAGCCATAGTTCTGTTGAGCCTAGTTTTCCCTTAACTCTGAGCAGCAATGACTTTATGACCTTCTTTATGAATAAAATTGAGCTATTAGAGAAAGAATTCACCAGATCCTCCTCCCAAATATTACAGATAGATCTTCACGTACAGCAGTGCTAGAGTCATCGATAAGGCCCCAATCCCTGTTAGAATGCTTTTTACCCATAGATCTCTCTGAGCTAACTTCAATTATTACCTCATCTAAACCAACAACCTGTCTGCTAGACCCTATTCCAACTAAGCTGCTCAAGGAAGCTTTACCCTTAATAGATACGTTCATGTTAGATATCATCAATCTATCTTTAGAAACAGGCTATGTACCACAGGCCTATAAGGTAGCTGTAATTAAACCACTACTTAACCCTTAACCCTGTCTTGACCCAGGTGTCTTAGCCAATTACAGACCAATATCTAATCTCCCACGGACCACAAGGTGAGTGGTTCGATCCCCGGCCCTGGCTATATGTCGAAGTGTCCCTGGGCAAGACACTGAACCCCTAACAGCCCATTCCCCTCCCCAGCTGTGCAGTGCCGGTCCAAGCCCGGTAGAAATTGGGGAGGGTTGCGTCAGGAAGGGCATCCGGCGTAAAAACTGTGCCAAATCAACATGCGGACAATGATCCGCTGTGGCGACCCTGAACTCACGGGATAAGCCGAAAGGACAAAAAAATAAAAAATAAATAAATAAATCTAATCTCCCCTCTATTTCTAAAATAATTGAAAAAGTAGTTGCAAAACAATTATGTGATCACCTTCATAGGAATAATTTGTATGAAGACTTTCAGTCAGGATTTAGAGTTCATCATAGTACAGAAACAGCACTGGTAAAAGTCACCAACGATCTTCTCATGGCCTCAGATAATGGACTCATCATATGACATAAGATTAGTAACTGAAATTCTGGAATAATCGAGATAATAATTGATCAGTACTGTAATTTAATATCTGAATGTAAAATGAACAAGTCACAGTCAGATGACACTGATGTGATCAAATCACTTTCAACACATTCACATAGATAATTACTTACTCTTTAAAGTACATAATGCAATACATAGTTATTCATAACTTTTTCTCTAGAATTATGAAACGTAAAACTGATGTCAAAATATCTACAAATAGAATTAATATATGCAAGTATAAAGTCTAGTATGCACAGATAAATACTGAACAGACATAATTCAATAGACATAATGAACATCAGACTCACTGATCTATCACATTTGTAAACTTGAAGGCTACATGCAAGTAATGACAGATCAAATGACTCAATGACTCATATCAATACACAGTAGCACTAGCTGGTAAGACTGACAAACTTTGACTAGATGTCAGAATGTCAGCTTCATAAGCATTGTACCAGTACATATACAATACATACCGTCACTCTTATTTATCAGACTGATCCTATGTGACACTTGTCAGAACTCAAATGCAGTAGACTTACAGACTAGACTACAGTCAAAATTAGAGAAACATATATACATCTTTAAATCTAATACACTAGCTTGTATATTCTATGTGGTGATGATTGCTACTAGTGTACTGTGTATGACTATGAACGAAGTTCACATGCTGTAATTAACTGACATCTAGGTGTTTACAGACTGCATTAATGCATGTGCTATATGCATCTTGGATGAGTATAGAGTTTTTAGTGTATGATACAGTTTAATTAGTGCTAGATGATTGTCATTCAAGCGTACTACACATGTATGGCTGATCTGTTATTAGCATGTACTAATGTGTGTAGTAATCATGTCTTGTCTATAATACTGTATGATGCTTGCATTGTTTCAATGCTGAACATGATAATCTTATATTTAAATTTATAGTACTAACTTGTAGGATATCTTGAATGAAAGATATGCAACTGTTGATTCATAGGTCATCTGGATACTTGATTTTGCTATTGTTTTGGTATAATTAAGTCATTGCATTAGTTAGCTTTATGTAGACTTTCAATGTACTAGTGCAGTGTTAAATGCTATTTTGGATTAATGTATACATTTCATGTTGACTTGTATTATCGAGTCACTGATCATGTAGCAGTGTCATAGTAGGGCAGTATGTAGCAAGTCAGTAGTGTCATGTGTGTCATTCATCATTGATACAAATGTACATAGTTGTTAGATATCATGTTTGAATGGTTGTATAAGCAAGCTTTACCTATGCTACATTGTAAATCATTGACATGTTCTAATATATTCTTAGATTGTTCTTTTTACTAGTACAGATTACAAATTGTAGATCTCATGATTATAATGCATAGAGTCATAAGTATAATGATAGTACTATGTAAATGTTCATAGATTCTTCATGATTTCAAAAGTATGTGTATCATACATCATGTTGATTACATGCATCATTATTCAATTAAGTGTAATTAATCTAGAATGATGAGTTTTACTTGTAGTTAATTTTTGTATTCAATTCACATATAGTTCAGATTATCTCAGATTATGATTACATTATCCGCATTTAGTACAGATTACTTCAGCATTAAAGTTCAGTGTGACAATAATGATTGTACTGATGCACAGTCATGTCATGATGTAAATTATGTGCTTGCTGGATTCAAGTGAACTCTACATGCTTGAGTGCAGAGATCGAATGTCTAGAGCTAGATTGATGACTGCGCTAGATGCTAGGTATCATGTTGTAATGCATCATGGTCTAAGTGATATGACATATTGCTTTATAGTCTCTGTGCATGTCAGCAGCATACTCATGAAGACAAAGATTAGTCAACTATAGTGATGCTATGAACATGTCTGTGTACATATTGCTTATAGTAACGTGTATATTCATATGTGAACTATTGATATGTCAAATGTAATCATAATGATAGCTGAAGTGCAGCTTATAAGTGATTAACATTAGTATAGCTAATGAGTTAATATATCAGTATGATTAATGTAAGTAATGACTATAGTTAATCACTTATAGTTCTAAACTATGTTATGGAATTATGAAGTAATCAGCAAGACAACGATTAAAAACTGGAAATACTGTTAATGAGATGTTCAATAAACTTAGTATGTATGTTCTATTGTCATTTTAGTATCATATGTTAGTACATGTAAATGTAGTATATTAATGATCAATTAATATGACTTAATATCATGAAGATTTATGATGCTAATTAGAACATTTAGCTAATTAAAGAATCAATATTAGATATATCATCGATAATTATATGTATGCATTAAATCTATATTTGTAATAACTGAAATTTTCAGCATAGTTAAGTTAATGTTAAAGTAGATTGTAGTCTTTGTCTTCACTGTACTTTGGCTAATCAGCTATAGTATATGACATAATGTGCATATAACTTGATATAGTATTAGCACATCAGATCTAATGTACAAATATGTGTTTAGCTATATTCAATAAGTTTAACTCTTGATACTAAGACAAACTAGTAATCTGCATAGCATAAGCTTTGCAAGTCTTTTACTTATGTACATGACAAGGAGTCAGGTACTAAGAATGTACAATAGTATACTAGCAAATGACATAGCAAGTATGATTATGAAATGCAGTACTTATCTGAAGTGATGTTTGTCTAATGTATAAGATAAATTGATATAGCTTGATATTGATGTTAATCAGTAGAATTTGAGATTGTAGATCTGTTGATGTCTCTGATACACTAGTTGATAGTAATCAATAGTAATACATGATACATATACATGCTAGATGCTGACACTAGTTCATGAATGAATAGAAAAGTGAATAAAAGCTAATATCAATAGCTTGTAATAATAGTACTACTTAATTGAGTTAAACATTTGATGTACATGCTCAAATATGTACATGACTAGATAATCACATACATAGACTATATACAGTTTCAGAATGACGAACTTAGAAATTGTCTGAAATGCACTAAACAGTTAAGTGAGTTTTATATCATTACAGGAACAGTATAACAGATGTCATAGATAGAAGCATCTTAGACGTGTCATAATGTAAATCCATGTCTCATATTCAGAAGTCTTATAAGCTAATAACTATGTAAATTTAAAGATATAAGTTTGGATATAATACTTTTACATTACATACATATCATGCAAATGTCATAGGATATAATTACAATATACATGAAGTCTAGATATAAATACTATAAACAGAGGAATCAGCAAAATGTGTTATTAAAGTTAACTGTTAAATACATATATTATCTCATATAGTTAACATGTATAGTATACTTTATACAGTATCTTATAAATAATGATCAGTATCATATCATTTTCATTATAGTAATCATGTAAATATATGATAATCTTTTAAATAATTATATTAGTCTGTATATGTGATCTAAAATATCATTGATCATAATGAGCTAGATGTCATATGCATTAATAATTACAATGTCATCGATACTTTTCGTATTGTAAACTGATATATAATATCTATGACTTACAGATTGAAACTAAGTTAATCTAAATTACTATTCTTAAGAATGTTCATATAATAATACATATGGATCTTAATTTACTATGATATGATTAATCATTGAATTATATTAAATATCAATAGCTAATAGTTGTAATGAATTCATAATAAGTGAGCTTCAGTTATATAATACAATGCAAATGTACATATGAATGTCATACATATCATATGTAATCTCAACATGTAGTCTATTAGCAGTTTTGATTGGACATAGCTCATTTTTAAGTTGATCGATCATATACATGTACTGCATGTTAATGCACTGTGAATAAAACTAGTTAAGATGTTAATATATCAAATATCAATTATACATATGTATAAGCTCATTATATGATAATGTATAGTATGATACTGAGTAATCTGCATTACATAAATATACTAGCTCTGAAATTCATGTTAATGCTATGCATTGATCAACTTATGTCTATGGAATTGAGCATAGATATACTAGTGTGAAAATAGTATACTATGATAATTCATGAAGCTAAGACTAAGAGTAAGAATTTATTTCGTAGCTGTACATGATAAAATATTGCGCAATACTTACTTTTCGAAACTACTTTTGCAAGTCAGATGATACATGTACGTGACAATACATGTAGACGATAAGCTGAATATACATGATGCATATCAGTAGTAGACTGCAAGTATGACTGAATACTCGTCATTAACTTATAGAGACATTTAATTCATGTCTCATTGCAAAAAATTAAAAATTTTCAAAGTTCATATCATGTTTACGATTCTTACAATTTTAGATAAGGTGTCAGCACATAGAACAAAATAATTTAAAGGTCACACGTATATACCAGTTATAGTTCTTAAATCATACAAAAATGAAATATTTAATAATATAAAATTTTAAGAGATTCATGATAGAAATCTAATTTATGTATATCATCAGTAAATGAATAACTTCAAAAGTTAAAAGCAAGATATGTTATAGAGTTAACTATGTAAAAAGTATCAGTGATAATATAAATAAAATTTTGTCAATGTTACCATATTAACAAAAAATTTAAAAACTAACTTAAAGTATTCAGAATTAATTAATACCAATACAGCTATAATGACTATATAGAATTAAATCTGATAGATATCTAGACTAATTAATTGAATCATTAAAACATCAAAGAATTATTAAAGAGACAATTAACATTTACCAAAATTTAATTAAATGAATCTTTGTTAGAATTATGTTCTTTATCAATAAGAAACGCAAGTTAAATTCATAGAGCTATAGAATAATAATTGTAATAATACAGGTAGATACTCTCGAAGTATATGAAAAATTTTTCATGTTGAAAATTTTCCATAAAAGAAATTTAAAACACTATTTATTGATTTCAAGAATTGGTATTAATGTAAACAATTGGAACATCTAAACAAAAATTATCTGAATTATATGTCAATTTGCAACACTGTATCTCCTTAAATAAGATTTATTAAATATAAATTTACTAAAATTATTACCAAGTTATATAATAACTGATTTTTAATTTAACAAAAACAATTTAATCTCCGATTGACAGTACCTAATAAGAGATATAACATTTAACTCAAATAAATAACATATGATTAAGTATAACTCTCACCCATTATTTAACAATTAAGAATTAATTGTCAGTTCTAAAATGAATTTTTGATTTATCAAATATATAGTTTTAAATACAATAACATTTTTCAGTAAATTACATAACATTCTACACCATAATAGGAGCATTTAAAGCATAAAGTGCATATATGAGATAAACACTATATAGATGCAATTTAAAATTTTTAAATAAATAATAATCAAAATTAGTGTTAGAATAAAGTTATGATTCACCATTTGTAATAAATATATTAATAAATTAAAATATTTAAGAATTTAGCTAAAAACAGCCTCTAAAATGTCACATATCAAAAATTATATTAATAAAAGTTTTAAGTATGGAAGTCATAATTGTTAGTAATACTTATATGTAACATACAAATTACAGGATATAATAATAATTAACAAACATTTAATAAATTATTTCAGTAAAAAAAAATACTTTATTCAAAATTTAGGAAATGGTTAATATCAAAATGAATCTTTTCAAAAAAATTATGAAAAATTTCAGTATAATGATAAACTAAATCAAAATTCACGAAAGTTATGTGAGTTGTAAATATAATATTATGCTAGACACAGTCTCATCAAAGTACAAAAAAATTGTAAAATTTAGTCTCCATTAGTAATTGTTCAAAAAAATTTTATAATTTAAGGAAATATTAAGTATTTAAACTATTATGAGAAATTAAATTTTTAAACTAGGCATAAATATATGGGTTTAATCAAAATGTCTCAATTTAACTGATACTTATCTAAATAAATTTAATTGTAGAATAATCTTATTTAAACTGAATTAAATATGTCAAAGATTTCTTAACAGTTTCAGACATAATAAGATAGAAGTTATGTATATGAATTCTAAAATAATCCTAACAAATATATTGTATTCAATTGTTTCTCAATTAATGACGATTTAAGAATTTGCAATTATACTTTCAGAAAATAAGTATTTATATTATACATTTAAATAAAAACTTCACAGAAATTTAAAATTAATTATTAAATTTCAATTATCACATTTGTAAAATTCATCATTAACAATTTAATTTTCTACCTAGATTTTTAAAGAAAAAATTCATTGTAATTGTGAATTTAGACTAAAATGACAAAAAGATTAATCAAATTTTAAAGAGTTTATAAGTGTAAAACACAGTTAACTAAATTCAGCTATTTTTGTAAATTTAATTGATACTGAAACAATTAAGTTAAAAATCCATTAAAAATTAAACTGTTAATACTTAATTCATTACGCTCAGTTAGATTATTCTAAACCTCAAATCAAGGATGATAAAAACTTGAAAGTTGTGTGAACTCTCAATTCAGATACAATTACCTGCCAGACCTTGCCAGCATGAAAACAGGAACCTTGGTCTGAAGTAAACATTGTTTTGTGTCAACATTGTTTTCCCATGACACAATTTCAGTGGTAGGAAGAAATGACAAGTTCAGTGTTTGTCTATGAAATGTTACTGATGTAAGAGCCACTGAAATAGCACTTGTACAGTGATGGAAACTAGCTAATAAAGCTGTGGCTGATGAAATTCTTTTAGGCTTAGCAGCCTTTTCAAACACAGTGACCCAACAGGAGGAGGTAATAAGGCCACAAAATGAAGGCTTGGACTGTCAAGGTGGACAATATCATGTCTGTTCTGAACATCGTGTCGTATATGCTCTGAACCAGGGTGAACTTAGACAGGTTGGATTGAAGTGTTGGATTTTAACAACTGCACCAGTAGTTAGAATTTGTACTACAAATCTTGTATATTGTATATATTGTATTGAAGTGCTATACTTTTGTTTTCTTAGGTTGCAGGAATCCAGTGGTCAGAAATCATCAGCAGTTTGTTATATCCTGCTAGAGTGATGTAATCCACCTTAATGAAAATTAATATTTGGAGTGTTATTGTTTGGCACAGCATTACCATAAAATATTAATGTAACTGTGGCAGTTTAATATTCCACAGAATAAGATGTTTTGCTGTCTGTAAAGAGAGACAGATGAAGTTTAACATTATGTTAATGCAGAAAGGTCTGTGGTATTGGTGCTGGCTCAGTGGTATCACTTTCTATAATATTCATTAAAACTGAGCCAATTTATATGTTATTAATTAGACCTGTGCTTCTTCATTTTTTTCATGTTTATGAAGAAGGTTACCTTGTGAGGGAATTTTATTTTACAATGTTCTACTAAACTGCAGAGGTCTCATGAGGAAGGTCAACGCAGTTATGGCCATAGTATGCAACTTTTTTCAAGTATTTTTAGTTGAAGTATGTCTTATTGTGGAGAAGTGCTGTCCTTGCCTCCCGTGAAGTGAGATTCAAGGCCTGTGCCAACATAAAAAAAGGTTTGCACTCATTGAATTGACCAACAGATACTACCATGGGAAAGTCCATCCATATATACTAAGTGCAGATCTAAAGAAGACAATGGTAGATTTCAGGACGTCTTTGAGGCTGTTTTGCCTCTAAAGAACCTGGTACATTGTGCAGAGTGGATGAAACAATGAGAAAGATATACCTCAGAACTATTTAGCATAACCTCAAACTACGAGCTATATGGCTGATGTGTGTATGTAAACTTTTGTTCACATTTATGTCATTAAGTCAGGTGCTAAAATGCTACAAACCTCAGACTGTAGAGGACGTGCCCATCAGGAAAGACACGTAGCATGATGTTATCGGTGGTAGTGTCATGGATGAAGGACCTCTTAGAATGAACAAAAAAGACATCAGGCACCCAGATCTTCTTCACCAGACGACCATCAAATGTCATGCTCTTGTTAGTGCTGCTGGTGAATGACAGACGCTCGTCCTTCCAGTAATGCCTGAGGTACAGTGTCATGGTGAAGTCCTGGTGGAATAAGAAAGACTGTATTGTAGACTCATATTCATGTAAAACACTAATACACTATCATTATATTTTTTAATGACCATATGTAAAAGAGCATTTAGTTAGTAATGGAAATTGTATTGTGTAAACAAAGAAATACAGTAAAGGAAGAAAAAAAAAAAGTCCCATGTTCGAGCTCTCGAGTATCGACTCTTGATGATTTGATGAAATTGCCCTCCTCCATCCACTTGTTCAGCTTTCATTTACCACTGTGGGCACAACTGTAGGATAATGGCATACTGAATTTCCTACCATTTACCAACATTTTGTGAGTAAATTGCTTAAAAAAACGCATTGGGAGTGGGGCAGAAAACAGAAAATACTGCCTTGTGAAATACATACTGGTTTGACTTTGTTTTAACTTTATAGATATTTCACAACATAACACAGCAGTGCCATAACAATTTTTTTTCATTTATGTGCTTTCAGGAGCGTTCCTTTCCCACCCTAATAAGACCATCAGATTCACAGTTGTGCGATCCTCCCCTACAGGTTTAACATGAAGATCATTAACCAACAGCCCAACTGACTGCATCAGCGAAAATAAATTGATTGATTGAAAACAAATCACAGTAAAAATCACAGTAACAATGACCTAAACCAAAACATTACATTGAGATAGGGATTATAAATACTGTAACTAAAAACAATAGGAAATCAGAGAAAATTTAATAAAGTTAATGAAAGAAAATCATATCTTTGAGCTATTGAGAGGCAAAAGGAGGTATAGAACAATTTGCTGCTGTAAAAGTGTCTAAATTCTGAGGGATATTTCAACCAGTTTAGCCACAACTGCCATCATTTATTTATTTATTTATTGTCTGTATGTGTTAGTGAAATTGTTCCATTGTCAGAGTTAAGCAAGGAGTGACTTTGACCTATGAATGCTTTACCGTGCATCATCACTTGTATATATTTATAATTCAACTTTTCCTTCAGGCAGACTACTGACCTATATCCACACTGTCCCATCTGTCCACAGTCCTAGATTCACCAGTGAACTCCCTGGAGGATAAGAACTTTCTTCAGCAGTCTGGTTTTAGACCTGCTCATAGCACAATAACTGCCACAGCTGTTGTGGTGGAGGACATTGTTAAGTCACATGATGCAAATGACCATCATCGTTTTTGCCTTTGGCCCCTACACAAACCAGATCCTCTTTAGATTGCAGACTGCTTTCAATGACCTACAGACCTCTCTTTTTAAATAAATTATTTTAATTCCAAAGAGACTAAATGTGAACAATGGCAGAAAAACAGACTACTGATGCTCCCAGTGATCCCACTACCTGCTCCACTACCACCTGTTACACTTTCAGATATTTGTCATTAATGAAAATACAATAAATTAGTAGGTACAAAACCTATTAATCAAGCAGAAATAGTCAAAATATTCTGACTGGTTAAATAGGGAGAACCTCTCCACAATAAGATAAGTAATAGAACACACTGTATGTGTAAAATAAATGAATGAATGAATGAATAGGATTCTCCCACAAAACTCATACTGAAAAACAAACAATTGTAATTGTAATCTTGCCAATACCAAAAGTAAGGTTGCTTCCCTTAGAAAACACACAAAAAACACTATGCGATGATCATGCTTTTGGTTTTATGGAGATGTCAACTGTGCCCATGCTGTTGCTGCTACTCCCCTAAAATCACTGGATGCTGTTTACTACAGTACAATTGTATTCTTGGCTGCAGACAGCTATAATAACTGCTGTGAGCTTCCCTTCCGGGTGAGTTTGTGTTATAAGCAGTTGCTACACTCCAAACAAATCTCATGTGTTAAGTTGTATGGATTTAAAGTCACACTATGGTAAATTTGAAATAGAATACAGCAGTTCCAAAAGCTTAACCATATATTCTTATTATTGGCCTTGACCATTTGCACACATAATCCTTTCCAACATGTTTAGAATTCTGTAAGAAACCTAGGTATCTTTGATTTTAGCCTTTTAGCTTTTATTCAATTTTACCAACGATAATCATCTAATTACCTCTGAAGTAATATTGTGAGAATTCCTATAAAATTTAACTCCACTGTTGAATCACAAATGTTTCCATTTCCTAATTTTTTTACTACTGTAATAGTCTTTACAGAAAAAAAAAGCTGCTGTGGAATAATAAGTAGCTAAAAACAGCTGCTGATTGGGAGATAAGACTGGACAACAACACTTAGACAAGATATAGTATAGTTGTATAATAATATATAGCTATATAGTTTGGGGCAACAAAACAACTGGAGTTGACCAGCTGACTGTGGGAAGTTGCGAAGTACTTTCAGGGATGCCACTTCACAATGTTTTTTCCAATCTATTCCATTAGGGGTTACTGTGGTGCAGGAGCCAGAGCAGTCGTTCACTAATCATGCAGTTGTTGGTTCAATCCCCGGCTCATCTGGTCACATTGTCAAAGTGTTCTTGAGCAAGACACTGAACCCCAGCTTAGTTGCTCCCGGTGAGTGTTGGCCTCCAAGAGGGACATAGGCACAGACAAAGATCACATACTGCCAACATTGTGCTGGAGTTATCCTTCCTAATGTATTTATCACATTGAGAACTTTCAGCACACCATCTTTGGAGGTTCCACCTGAGAATAGCTTGTGACTAACATCATCTGGTATTAGTATCTGGCTGACTGTGACTGAAACACAACACAGGAAGAAACACTCGTGTGGATGTGGGGCTAAGACTCGAGAGTATGTAATGTCACATGTATGTGACATGTATGTTATGTCACATGACCAAGCAGCATGTACTCCATGCAGCACATGCAGAACTGCAGTGTGAAACTTTGTGTATTACGTATTTCTAATATGTGCTATTTTATACTTTTACTCCATACTTTGCTGGAAATATTGTACTTCTAGTTACAGGTTACTTTTCAGATAAAGATAAGAAATCATGTTCAGCTGATGAGTCTGCAGTCATCTGATTGTGGTACAGCAATTTGCTGTGAAACTAACAGGAGCCACAGCAGCACATGAAAGAAGAACAACAGCAGCAAGTTGCTGCTGAGCTGCATGTGGGGCAGGAGTACTGGATGGTTGGTTATGACATGACATGCCATTATGACTTGTACTCCCAAGCTTTAGGAACTAATGTCTACCCTATTCCAAGTGTCAGTGGTAATGTTCATCAGCTTCACCTGCGTTACAGTAATAGTAATGTACAGATGTTACATCATGCTGCTACTGCTCACATCATCTTTTTATAGTCTTGAGTTATTAGGTACTTCTGTTTCCCCCCTTTTAATGAAGCTCTGTGGAAGAGAAAACATTTAGTTAGCATCTTCTGGTTTTTAGTCAGTGCTCACCTCTGTTCCCTGTCAGATCATCTTCTTTGTTTCATCTTATTCAGGCATGCAACTCCCTGTCTCCCTGTCTTGGACTCTTGGCTCTTTTCATGTGGACTTCTGTCACCTTCTGTCATCTTGGTCTGAGGTTTGGTTGTTGTTTTGCCTTCTTTACTTTCGCTCTGTCTCACTGTTTATGTTGTTAGCTGTTTGTCAGCCAGTTTCCTTGGTTCATGTCATACTCTGTATTCTCTGCCCACTCAGCGTAGTCATTGTTCATCTCTTGTTATCCCGGTTAAATAAACGTACTTATATTTCACATCCCTTTCACTGCATTGCTTTTGGGTCCTCACACAAAAACTACAAAAATACAAAAACAGATCCTTGATATTGCACCTTAATGTCAGCAGGTTGAATTGTGTGTCACTAACATAAGTTCTGATTTTAACTGATGTGAGGTGACTATCAAAGTAGCCGTTTATGTGTCTGCTCTCTCTCTGTCAGTCAGTGGAAAAGCTGACCACACCACTGTCTGTACTGTAAACTCCTAATATTTTTTTTCAGATCAGTGTTTAATTCTGAAACAGGAGCTTCAGTATTTAGAGCAAGGAGCAGTTAAAAATAAAATTCGCCAAATTGAGTGGGCTGTAAATGTGTAAATGCATGTTTCTTTGGGGATGTTCAGTCTGATCTCATTATTAGGGTGTAGCTGCAGACTGTGACCACCTATTAAGCTGCCACTCAAAACTGCCTCTCTTCTCTACCTACCTCTTTTTGTTTAAGTTCTAATCATCCAGCCTTGCTAGGGTGTGAGAGAACCACACATGGAAGACATGAGGGGCTTTATTTTCTACGCATTACCTCTATTTTATCATGTTTCTCCCGTAGTGCATCAGTGAGCTGATGGTGCAGGTCTGTCAATAAAATTCAATTATAATCAGTTATGAATCCATAATCAAGTTCATTAATTTAACCAAAAGGCAACTCACAAGTAAATGTTAAGGTGAATTTAAGCACCAAAATGGCAAAACAAAGAGTAGGCCAAATCAGATTAACCACGCTGTGTAGGTTGTTCAGCCTTTCAAACATTTACCTCAGCAGCTGGGTTTACACAAAGAACAAAGTGATAAGTAAATGCAAATCAACCTTCATACAATGTGGTCAGGAGTCTAATTAGCAAGTTCTTGTCACTTTCTCCTTTTGTCTTCCTTGTCTTTTAAGTCCTTGAGACTAATCATCTGTACTGGTTCCCACGGGATTCCTGCTAGGAAGCAAATGTTCAGATGTAGGTAGTTTTATGGTTGACGTCTAGCTAACCCACTTCTTTGTGGAGCCAGAGACTGGATGTCTTGCTGGGGAGCAAAAAGTGAGGAAGCACTGGTGTAAGCAAGTTTGATACTGGGTCTGCCAGAAGTTTGAAAACAGAGAAACTGTTACCTAGATTTTGAAATTTCTCTCACAATACAGTTGTACAGTTGTACAATATAATGCAGCTCTGCCATGAATTCTACTTTTACAGGGTTATGATTTCTCAGGTTGAAACTGTCATTTAGTTGAAACTATCTTCAAGCCAATAATTTTAGTTTATTATTGATGTTGTAGCACCAATTCTTAATAAAATGTCTCAAAATTTACTGCACTCGACCACCGGCTGTGACCTTAATTATAACCACATAGTAGAATTATCACCCTAATGACGGTTTTAACTTAAAACAAAAAAAAGGTAGAATTTATGGCTGAGGTGCTATTGGCTTGGATTGTACAGGTGTACAGTAACTAATAAAGTGGCTAATGAGTGTAGACCAGAATTAAATTCATGCTGTGAACTTTCCACACTGTCCAAAAAGCGAGCGAATATGATTGTAAATACATATTAAACAAAGTTGTTTTTACATAACATTTAGTTTAGAATTACAAAGACACATGCACATACATGCAAATACTTGAGTTCACATGATCAGGATGGTACCACCTCCTTCTCATTTTAAGCTAGGAAAAACATTTGAAACTGTCACATAAGAAAATATAATGAAAATGGTCATGGTTAAAACACACAACTTTGATGTTTACCTTCCAATACTCTTCCAACTCATCCCTCCTCCTCAACTTGCCCCCTACACAGACATGCTTACCATATCAACTTCAGAGATGCTGTCCAAGCTCTCCACCTGAACATCTACTCCAACAGGAATTGCTGGACCTGCCAAAAAGAAGTACATCATGAACTTAAGAATCTAAAAACACTGTCATATAGCAGCATGTGGTTCATCTGGTTTATAAAACTTGGTAAAGTTTAACATCAAGCTACTTTTGTCAGTTCAGTGAGACACATAATCCTGTTTTTTTTTTTACATATGAACTCCAGACAAGGAGTGATTTGTAGGACACAGCTGAAGACTGAGTCAAAGTGTCTCACATGGAGAAACTTGATTTCAGTGAGGAGTGATGGTGGACAGGGCATACTGGAGGCACAACATGATAGAAAAAGTATACTACATATCAAGCCCACAACATATCAAGCTGTGGCCGAAAAAAAAAATAGTTATGGCCCACAAATCTCATGCTCAAAAACAAACAATTCTTGCCAATACCAAAAGTGAGGTTAACACACCCATTTGCTTGCTTTAAATCCTCCAGACATTTTAGAAGAGAGTGACAGGTTCTTTCCACACAGGCCTGCTCACATTACCAAGACATTCATGTCAAAGCTGATGGTGGTTACAGTTTATGGATTAATTTCTGGGCCGTCTGAGGTTTCACATGCATTGTCATATGCATCTCCTGGGATAAAGTCCAGAGAAGTTCAGGGTTCATCTGTATGTGTGAAAATGGCTATAGAGTAGCAACTATTATCCCTTGGCTAAAGATGGATGACACTCAGATTGGATAAATGCATTATTATTAGGATATTAAAAAAATAACATTTTCCAAACACTGAGATGAAATTGACTAAATTCCTAATAATACTGCCTTACTTCTTCTGCATCTTCCTCTTCCTCTGCATCTACGAGGATGTCTCACTAGGACCATTTGGAGCCCTATGCTTGTCCTTTGTTGAATTTGTATGGTTTTATTGCAAGCCAAGTGTAACTTCTTCTTCACCTAATAGAAATTCCTGTTTGAGATTAAATTATCGAGGACTTATATTTTTGCAAGATCTGCCTTCAATTGGCCAACATTTGGCAGAGTTACATCATTTCCAGTTTTTAAATTTGGTATTGGTTCGGTTATGTCCATGTTTGCTACATTATTTTGATGCTCTGGTGCTCTGGCCTATTAAAATAGTAATATCGATAACTCACATTCCTACAACACCGCTGTGGATGTCCTATGGATGATTAAATTTGACACAAAATGCTTATTTTGAACTTTTTGTGGATGTGTACATGATCAGATGTCCCAAAAAAGTTGCAAAACTTTTACAATCCCAATTCAAGTAATTTAAGAGGCACCATGATGGTGGAGTGGTTAGTGCTCAGCTAAAAGGTCACCAGTTCATATCTACCCACTGGGTATGGCATTTGCACATTCTTTATGTGCTTGTATGGGTTTCTTCCCACAGTCCACAGATATGCATGTGAGGTTAAATGGTGACTCTAAATAAGTTTGAATGTGAATGTGAATGGTTACCTGTCTGTGTATGTCTACCATGCATGTCTTTGGACTGTGGGAGGTAAACTGAGTACCCCAAAAAAAACCCATGCACAACTTTCTATGCTGCCTTCATGAGTAGTCAAAATGAAAGGTTTCAGGACATCTTCTGAATGTCCAGTAGACATAGACACGACATTCAGTAGACATAGACACAAAGTTCAAAATACAACCCCAATTCCAAAAAACCTGGGAAGATGTGTAAAACTTAAATAAAAACAGAATGAAATGATTTGCAAATCTCAATATTTTTTTCACAATAGAACATAAACAATATTTCATATGTTTAAACTGAGATATTTTGCTATTTCATGGAAAAAAATTAGCACATTTTGAATTTGATGGCAGCAACCATTAACTGTTATCCGCATCAACCTTTAGGATTACTTTTGTTGCATCATTAAATTTTTACAAGTTGGGTCAAGTTGTTTTTCTTTTATGTCTGTTTAATTTAACAACCAGTCCATAAACAGTACCTATATGATCTGACAAATTTATAATTTCATGTTTAGCTTTGCAGTAACTGGACTCTTATAAATGTTAACCATGTTTATCATCTCTGTTATGAACTCTAGACACTCTACACAAGGTAACATCATTACATGTGACCCTCCCTCACATTCACTGCATGGATCAATCCAAAGAGGAGTTGAGGTTTACAGGCTATTTGAACCACTTTATATCACATTTCTATATGGTCTGTAATCCAAACAGATTAACACAGATGCTAAATGCTAGATTAGATTTACCAAAGCCCTTCAGATGAAGGGTTTTGGAGAGATCTTTGTGTGTTGTATTATTCTTCACTTATTGGAACAATATCATCAAGTGTGATGCATTTCTTGTCACATTAAAAATGCTCTTTTGCCCCAGCAGTGACCTTATCAATATAAAGCCAGTCATTCAGGGAATAGATGGGACAATGACAACATGACAACAAAAGGAATCACCTCCCTATGCTTTGCTAAAAACAAAGGAAAACCTCCGATAGGATGTTGGATCCACCAATCAGCTTGCTTAACACACAGGTCTGCACTATGTGCTGTAGAGACTTGGGAGGTGTGAGTCAGCTCCTCTGCAAGACTCTATAACCTATGGTTACTCTTAACACCCTTCTCTGCACCATTTTTCAAAGTCAGGCATGTCAGGTACACATTCTGACAACAAATCATGCTCAGAAGGATAAAGCGCTGAGAACAGGTTTCATCTAAAAAAAAAAATTATTAAAGTTTTAATGTTAGTAAAATACACAAAAATAAAGCAATAAATTAATTAATATGAAGTGCGATGTATCAAAATAAGAGAAAAAAATAAACATATGAACATAATACAAAGAGGGGGAGAAAGGATGAAAAATAAAAAATAAAAATAAAATATGTCATTATATTAATTGTGCAGCAACAGACATGGCTGAAAGTGTTTGTGACATTTCCATCTGTTCTGCTTTGGAGGAGCTGGCTACAAAAAAAGTACAGCTAAAATACAACTTTGGCAGAGAACTAATAGCTTGATATCAGTAACCTTCAGAGAAAAAAGGCTCTACATCATGTAACAAAAGCCCAATACTCTGTGATCCAAAATCTTATCACAAGACAAGACGCCTCAGGATATCTGTGATTCAGCTCAGCAGGTGACAATGACTGATTGAAATGGTATGGTCATTTGAGGTAATCAGAGCTGCACATTTCATATTTGAGCAAAAAATAACCCTTCCTCAGAGTTTACATGTTGGGAAAGTAAATCTGTCAGTGTATCATGGGCATGTGTGAAGGAAAACCAGGGTAATTTTATGTATATTGAGGTAAGAAATCTAGCAACCAAAGAGATTCCAGTCTACCTAAAAAGTTCAATAACCAATGTGCACATTACATTTGATAGATTTTATATAGTTACTTACTTAGTCACCATACTGTATGAGGGCTTCCACTGGGGACTGAAAGTACAGATGTTCAGTAAATCTAGAGCAGCAAAAAGTATTTTGTAAAACAGAAAGCCTATCTGAAATATAAATGCTTCTGAGATTACAGCTTTGTGATGTGACATGCTACAGTGAAGCCAAATAAGCAAAAGCAACACGAAAACAAGTTTGAAAGAATTGCATTGATATTTGACTTTGGTTTGTTAAAAACTATGGTATTTGGTTTATGCTTTGGATGGAGTCTAAGTCCTGCCCAGACCTTACTGCTACAGCAGATGCTTGATATGAGCCAAAACTATGCAAAATAAAAAGGGACCCATCAAAGGAAAAGTTGTGGTGGCATTTCTTAATATAGAACTATGAAGCATCACAAATTTCTAAATGAATAAATGTGCAGTGATACCATGGTAGTGGTAAATGTTATTCAGACAAATAATATCTCATGAAATGTTTTCATGTGAAAGTCAGACGCTGAAACAAGAGTACAGAAATAGCTGTTGTTTGATCATAGATGCCTGTAAAGCAGTCATAGACAGCCCTGCTACAACCACCCAGGTAACCTGTATCATATCATATTGATGGTTAAATATAGCAATAGGGATTTAAGGAATTAGTCTGCATGCAAAGGTACAAATTTACCTGCCGTTGAAGAGATAGCAGAAAATAATTGAAGTTAAGTCAATATCAGTCAGAATATTATTAAATCATAGGACATTGAAAACATCCCAAGGAGAGGTCTGATCTAGTTCCACAAAATGGCCATAAATGAGCCTGGGATAAATTCATCACAGAAGCCGATGAGTGCAAACAGGGCTAGGCTAAGGGTGCTACATAAAAAAATATATTTACTGCAGCCTTTTTCAGTCCCTTCAGTCTGCCTTCGCTTGACATGATTCACTTGTTGGTGATCTCACTATGTTTCTTGAGTTTTTTCTTCACACTTCTTACAAATCTGATTAGTATTGTGTATTTTACTCAGTAAACTAGTGGTTCCTTTTTTTTGTTTCGGTAGTGTATTGGCAATGCCCAGTGTTTTGTGCAAAGTCTCTACCTGAGATGTAAATTGTGTGATTATATAGATATCAATATAGTAAATGTTCTGCACTTATATAGCGCTTTTCTACCTATTGGCACTCAAAGCGCTTTACACTGCTTCTTATTCACCCATTCACACTCACAATCACACACACACTCATACACCGGTGGGGGAGCTGCTATGCAGCTGGCCAACACTCACTGGGAGCAACTAAGTTGGGGTTTAGTGTCTTGCTCAAGGACACTTCGACATGTGACCGGAGGAGCCGGGGATTTAACCAACAACTGTGAGATTGGTGGACAACCGCTCTACCTTCCTGCGCCACAGTCGCCCCCAATAGCTTGAGTTCAGTCAGCTGGGGCAAACTGAACTGGCATGAAACAAGATAAATATTCAGGACAGCTGACAGCATTTAATGTACTATTTGGGAGGTTTAGCGACTTGACTAAGGACACTACCATATGCGAACAGGAGGATCCAGTGACTGAAGCACCAATCCTGCAGTTTCTTGACAACATGCTCTATTTACTGAACCACACCTGCCCTTAGAGACATGAAGGGTATATAGAGCCCCACAAGTCCCATAATATTAAGCCACGAGGCAACTTAAAACAGAAGTTACACTTTTCACCCCCAAATTTACACCCAAGTTTATTTAAAAAAATGTTTTTCAACAACTTCAACTCTAACCATAAATATAAGTACTAAATTTTTTATGTTTTGCCTTTTTTTCATAACAACGGCTGATTTTTTTCACACTAAATATGGAATATTTTGGATTAGGTTACTACAACTTTGACTAGGTAATTGATAACAACATGCCATGAGCGTTTATTCAAAAAAAATCTTTTTTACCCTTAGATCGCAAAGTAGTCCCTCTCATAAAAGTGTAATAAAAATGATATATATTTTGTTTCACTTTCATTGTAGCAAATCTTTTCAACAATTTCAGACCTATATAAGAATTAATAAAACCCCCTGAATTTTTCAAAGGTAAAAACACAAAATATGCAATATTATGTGTTGTGTTGTGTGTATGTTCAACCACAGGTCACTGTGAGGTGACACTGGTGCAATGTGACTGTGCAGTGTTACCACACCCTTCTGCGCTGTGGGCACAGGACATACTGTCTCTGCTTTCTGAAGGTCACTGGCTGTGGCTCCTCCTCCTCTTACTCTTTCTGACCATGGACCTGGCCCTGGCTTGTACGACCAGGCTTGGCTCTAGGCAAATTGCTCCTTGTTGCCATGGCCAGAGCAATGAGAGCACTGCCAACCTGCTCAAAGAAGAGACGCGGCCAGAAGCACTTGCCGCTGTTCTAGCTGAAGAGAACAGGACATAGGAATTATAGCATGACATGTCTATCATGTGGTAGAGCAGGCACATGGGCCACCTGCATGTCTGCTGATGGCAAGAGCAGGTGCCATAAAAGTGCAAAAGAAAAATCATTTCACCATTTCTTGATCTCCATGGAGAGGTGTCATACTCCATTGCCTCTTCCTCTTCTTCCTCCTCCTCGTCCTCCTCCGAGCTGCAGGACCCTCTGTGCCTGGCAGGAATTCTCCCCTGGTCTCTCCTGGCTCTCAGATAAATCTTCACTGCTGGTAACATCCTCCTCAATCTCCTGAGAGGACTGCAAGACTGCAGCCAGAACCTTGTTTGATTTCAGGCTGTTCATGGCTGTTATCTGGTGAAATGACGAGCAGGACAAGGCCTTGCTGTCCTATTCTTGTAGCATGTCTATGCAGGTTCATGTTTACGTTTGCCACACATCAAATTGGAGACAGTAGGCTCTCTCTTGATCAAGAAACGACATAAAACCCATTTGGCCATTGATAACTCGAATTTCACAAACACACAAACGCGCAAGCACGCACGCAAAAACAGACACACAGAGAAACCAACAGGAGTTTTGTCATCAGTGTGTCCCCTCATCCTACACTGACGTTTTTGGAGGGTCTTAATGTTCAGCATCAGTTTGTGTTACAATAGGGGGGTTGCCAGAGATCAGAAGACAGGGGACAAAGGGATAAATAATGCCATGGAAAAGGATTAGTAGGAAGTCAAAGACCTGTACAGTAGCAGGACACGCAAACAGTAAGAATGAAAAATAAAGATGATTTAGTACATGTATGTAAAATCTTTCAGCAGGTAAGTAAGGTCAGGTATTCTTTTTTGTTGAGGAACATGACATTTAACAGATTTAACACATTTTGAACAGATTTTTGAAGGACTTTCTGTTACTTTGACGAAAAGCTGTACTTAAGAGTCTTGTTGACATTACTAGAAAAACTACCAATTCATGACTGCATTGTCTGTTGGCTGTTCTCAAAAATAGAGATAATATATTTCTGTCTCCCAAAGTTGAACAAACAAAGATGCCGTCAAAACTGCTTGTTATACCACTACATATCTAACAGTGTTTGTTCTAGGCTGATAAATGCTAACAGCCTCGGTACCTAGTGACCTGTGTCAATGTGAGTGTCAACATTTGGCCAGAACAGAATTTGAGGTATAACTGTGTTTTAAATGATCATGATGTAGACTACAGGTCTTTTAGTAAACTGAATTTGGGAGTGGTCAGTTGTATTAAGAATTGGATTTTAGATAACGCCTTAAAATATGGGCTAATGAAAAAGGCTGGAAATCAACAGGTGGGTAATCAGGCAGAAAAAAATTGGAAAGCTCCAGTACAATAGATAATCTCTCAGGGAAAGAACAGAGCTGGACTGGCACTAATCAGGAAATATAGACAGAAAAGAATAGTCAGGTGTGGAGAATTAGGTGCCAGGGAACAATGGGAAGAGCTGAGGTAACAACAACTCAGTTGAATGGGAAAATAAACAGTTTATTTTCACAGTTTTTTTTGTTTTTTTTTATGAAATGAAATGTATCACTTTGGATTAAATTACTTGGTGTTTTACAAGCCTTATTCTGTGGCTGTGACCAGCATAGTACTATGTAAAACTCAACAAACATTGGTCTTTCTTATGTGATGATTATAGACAGTATATTATTATACACTGTCTGTCTATACTCATCCGATAATGAAACAAAAGCGAATATCATCAAAGAGAGGAACATTTTTAAGCACTGGACAACTGTGAGATGATTGACTCACAGATGACATGGCAGAATTTGGTGGCTTTAGCGCCCAAAATCGATAGGCTGTTTGAGTTTGGAGTGTATGAGAGAAAAACAGGAGGAGTATACAGTCAAGTCCTCCTGACTGAACTTTCTCTATGAAAATGTTTCATCCATTTCAGCAAGTCACATGAAATTTTGTTTTGGCTGCCATATTGGACATCTAGCTGATTGGGCTGCACTGTCTGCTGAGTTATTTGACCTGTGGTTCACGTTTACTTGTGGCATGGGAATTATCACTCAAAGGACTATTGCATGGACCTCTTGGGAGATTAACGTGACTAACTAAGGCTGGACTCTCTACTTTTATCATCCATCTGAATGGTGAAAGCAAGCAACGATATGGGGACAAACTCAACTACTCAACCTCAAACAGTTAAAGAAGATGACCCCTATCTTTTCCTTACTGAAATTCTGTGAAATGATCAGATGTACCATATTTTGACTACCTTGATTAGTATGATTTTGTCATGCTCAACCAACACTCTCATCCTACAGTATAGATAATGATGCCTTTTTGAAGTCCTTTGGTGTATCACACAGGTACCCTAGTGTTACTCTTGGACACTCCAGGAGCTTCACCATTTGAGACCACAGGAACAACTTTATATAGACAAAAAACTTGTTAGTGTTAGGGAAAACAACTTAATGCCTTAACTATACGCTAAAAGACAACATGGGTTAGTGCAGGCACAAAAACTTCAAGGTAAGGTCAAATGAATAAAGCACACAAGTACTTCCTTACTATAGTAACCACACGGCAACGTTTTGTTACCATCTTCACTAAAGTCCATGAAGTCTCATATTAGAGTCGAACCTTGGACTACTCTGAAAAAGTCATACCATCCTCCACCCCGTCCACCTCCCAATGACTTTTCCACTTAATATTCTATGTCATTGCTTTAGGTGTGAAATATTAAGGCATCTGGATTTCCATTATACTACACTGAAAGCTCTGAGTGTCAATCACGGATGCAAACAATTATCTTAAGCATCAGCATTGTAACGCAGAAGGGACTCAACAAAGTGGCAATGTTTGATGCTTTGAGAATGGGAACACGCTGACTAACCTCACATGTATAGAGAAATACCCAGCAATATGCAGCATTACATATTTAGTACCAACAGCAGAATGTCAGGACAGATGGTCACAGGTCTAAAAGGGTGGGACATTGAGGTCTCATGTGACCTGTTGATTTCACATGAAAAATGTCTATAGCTTCGTTTTACATAACTAAAGAAGGACAAGTACCTGGCCTCAGCCTACCACCAGTGGTTACATCATGTGGTGTGACCTATCACATTAAGTGAGAGTAAGCCAGTTTTTAGAATAACTTTAAATTTGAAATAAATTATCCTAAACTAAAACAGACACAGAACACATATTGAATACAATATGAGAGGATACACAGAGATTTATGAGTAAAATGTTATCAAGATCAATTATCACAATGGACAAATATATACAGCTCCGGTGATAAAACACAACAGTATACAGAATTTTAAAGAATCTTCAGTAATAATAAGTGTACTTTTACAGTATCTTTTAGACATCATCTCATATGTTCTTTAGTTTGGACAGAGTGTCAGTTGCTGGGTAACAGCTGTTTGATGGCGTAACAGATTGGTGCCTGTGCTAATCTAAGCTGTAAGCAGGAGGAACCACTGCCAGCTTAATCTGCTCATCACTGCTGGAGTGGGGCCTGCCATGCAGCGAGGCAGATCTATGCTACGCTAACACTGAGGGCAAGCTGAAATAAAATGGGCAGAACTAGCAGCTAACACGATAGTCATCACCTCAAATTAAGCTGACATCTCCAGATGGTATCAGGGTGATAGTGACCCATCCATCACAGAGCACTGCTTAAATCTTTAGCTACAAAAGAGGAAACAAAACTTTGGTGATTATGGTGATGTTCCTCTGAGTTTAGAGGTGGGGACAGCATGGCACTTTGTTTCTCCTGAATAAAACAATTTTCTGACATTTCATAAGCAAAGCCTTCAACTATGCACATATTTAAAAGTGACAACATTTAATTTGGGTGGAAATAATAAAGCAGCAGTGGGCCTAAATCAATGGATTACTGCAATTTCCTTTGATGTAGCAAGCTTGATACAATCTTCTAATTGAATCTCTACAGTCCTGACATCAAACTATGACAGCACCAGTCATAGCCCTGATGTATGGTGGATATCATGTCATGTTATTTTAAGACTTGCAGGGGATAATATTCAATCACTTCATTTATAATATGAGTTTTAAGAGCCTCTAAATGGAATACTAAATTTTTATGGCTTTCTGCGCATTTCAGTGATGCGTCAAAGGCCCTTTAACCTCTTCATCAAGACTAAAAGATTAGAAACTGCTCAGTGGCAAAGCTCCCAGAATGAATGTGTGGATGAAGGGGCAGCAGGGGATTGCTGGAAAAGACCCAGAGCTCTACTGACTTTCTCTGGATAAAGGAAGACCAAAAAAGCATTTAGAATTTCTGTGGTGTTTTCCCCTCCTTTTTATACAGTATTCCATAAGGCCAAATCTTCAAGTTATTATCAAGATTATCTCCACTGTCCTTTGGCCTTTAATCATAAACTAAAAGTTAAAGCTGCATTTATAGATTTTTTACTTTAGCAATGGGAGAACAAGCTGAAAACACATAATCTGACATATCACCTTAGAAATTTGTGAGCAGCATGGAAATTCTGGAGATTTTGTCAGTTAATATTTATTCTTGTTTTGGAGTCATGGATGGTAGAAAAATAAACAATGAGCACAGTAGAAGCTACATTTTTTAACTAGGACCTACAGTATATTGTATGTAAATCTGGGCCCTACTGTACATAAAATTACATGAAATGAAACTAAGCTCTTAAAAACCTCAGACACTTTTAAATACATCATACAGTGTTTGGGTGTTTACAAATACGACTACAAAAGTCTAAGCCAGCTAAAGCTGCCCATTCATTGTCAATTGAAAATCAGCTGTGCTGCTGAGTAGCCCCTGCTGTGTGGTTCAGGTGCTGTGTAACAGGGGAAAGTTGAAAAAAGCTGAACTTTATGTAAATATGCTCTGAGACAGTTCTGATACAGCCTGGAACGGGTTTTCATTACAGCAGACACCAAAGCAGAAAGTTTACTACTCACTTTGGGAAATTACAGTTTAAATAAAAAAGAGAAAAAGCTGATTACTGTGATTTCTTGATCATTAAAGTTGTGGGTTTAACATGCTAAGAAAGTAACATGTTGAACACACCTTGTTGGTGGTGGCGGATACCACAACTCCCAAGTCAGAGCAGAGCATGCAAATAACATGCTCAGCCAAAGACACTCACAGACCTGCAGCTTCACCAGAAACCAGCTACAGGCAATACATTGCAACTGTGTGTGTGATTCCAGCTTTAGTATAACTAGATATTACAGAATTCTTTTCAATATTCATACATAAGTGACATTTGTTTTTCAAGTGCATTAGTGTCCATATACATCAACTGCTACTATATATCATGTAAACATTAACTAGGTGAAATGTAGTAAACATGGCATCTGACTGATCATGTAGGTCATTGTACCAATTAGCAGCAACTTACACCATCTTCCTCCATCTGCAGATTTACGTGTCAGAGTGAGACCAGTGATGTGACTGCTGAGAGTATACATCTATATTCTTATCAAATATTACTTTTATTATTACTGCTTCACACATTGCATTGTTACCCTTTTGTGAATGAACAGAAATATATCATCTCATCCATTTTATTATGAAGGCTAGAGCTTTTAGGTCAAATAAAAGAAGGTATTCATCAGGAAGGTCTAAAACAGTTCTATTCATCTTGTGTTACTGGACATTTTTCAACTGAAGACAGAGTTACTTTCATTAAATCCAGCAGTGTGTGATATAATGTATTAAAGCTACAGGCTGCATGAAATGACACCACATCTGACTTTGTGATCCTGTGTCAATCCATAGCTTTGCTAAGCCAGCACATTTTCTGAAAAGCATACAGTGAGTCATGTTATGATCTGTTAACTGTTTACCAAAGCCACAAAACCCATACATCAAATGATATAGTGTGGCTGACGGGCTTCCTCTCTCCTTCCATTCTGGAGGATTTAGAAGCTTAATGTGTTATATTACCATGGATTAAAAGCAATAAGACAGCCTTACGTCCCTTTTGTCCACTAAAATGCATGCATGTTTCTGACTTTGATTTAGATCTTTGTGAATGTGTATGTGTACAACCTCATAGATGTATGAATGTATGTAATACTATGCAGTGGGTATACAGTACATGTATATGTATATACTGGAAGTGTGAGATTTTAAAGGTGTGGATGTTTACTACGTGGGGGAAGGAGGGGGTGTTATTGGCTAGGGACCTAAAGTCAGGCTATCTTAGCCTCTGATAGTTTGCCTTTGACCATGTTTCAAAAATACATGACTCTTGTGAGAGCATTGAGTGGCCCAAAACTGACAAAATTATATACTCAATTGCTAGAGAACCCTTTTAATTAAAATTATCTTTGATATTGGGTGTATTCAAATCCTGAGTGTCCTGGGGATGGACATATTCATCATCCATTGTCTAACACTTGAGCCTGAGCAAGATGCCTTGACATCCACTTTTAAGATAGTCTGTTTTATATAATATTCATGGCTTACTGAAAATAAAAACAGCCGGCTTATTCCTTCAACCAGTGCTTTCACTAGGTAACAATTTTCCCTTAGCTAACAATAAAAGAAATTGACATTTCAAGTAAAACTAGTCTATGGAATTTAATGAAGAATTGTTTTCAATAATCGATGTCTTTGTCAAGCAGTTACACAGATCAATCACATTAAAATCAAGGCATGAATTCCAGAAGACCTCTGACAGTGTCCTCTGATATCTCTTTTGTGGAATCCAGCTTGATGCACTATCCTTCATTCCCACAAGCATCATTGAACCTTAGGGTTACCCATGACCCTGTCAGGTTCATTGGTTCTCCTTCTTTGGACCACTTTCGGTAGGTACTGACCACTGCATAACTGGCGACACCCCACCAGACCTGCTGTTTTGGAGGTGCTCTGACCCAGTCATTTATCTCTTACAATTTGACACTTTTCAAAGTTGCACTCATTCATATGCTTGTCCATTTTACAACACATATACTTCAAGAATTGACTGGTTACTTGCTATTGTAACAGAATAAACAATGTTATTCACTTCACCTGTCAGTTGTTTTAATGTTATACTCATGGTTGTACTCATGTTCAATATGTTTGTTTGAAACGTGTATGGTCATTATTTTTCTTCCCTAGTGTGTTGTTGATGACTGTGTGGATTCAGAAGTATCAATAACACTTTTACTTCATTAATTGGAACTTAATATACTCACAAACATCAACTCTTAAATTTGGTCAACAAGAAGCTGCTGTTAGAGCTTCTCATATGGAGGAATTGTGGGTTTTGTCAGAGGTCTTTTCAATTTATAGCTTCTTTAATTGATGCAGCTAAGCCAGTAGTTCACTGATCTGTTTTGGTGAAAAATCCATGTTTAAGTATAATTGAATATAAAAAAGAGATGGGCTTACAGACAAGAGAAAGGCCAGCTGTATGGATAAAAGGTAGAAAATAAGACTTTTTATACTAACATGACTAAAGTCAGGTTTCCTCTTCTGGTACTCTGTGTCTATAACCAGGCTATTTTTAGTCCCACCTCCTGTGACATGCTCTGCCTTTCTCCAACGTACCAATCACTTCAACAGCCGAAACACAACTCCTCTTAATGATGATTTTATCTTCTTCTCCTAACAAGATACAACATCAGAGGAGCTGAGTAAAAAGAAAATGCATTATTTACCAATCCTATTTCAAGAAGAAGAGGTGTCTCTTAGTATGCGAATATTAGTATGAAAGCTCAGTTGAGTTTTGAGCACATCCTACAAGTTTCATCTGATTGCACAAACAAGACACAAGAGACCTACACATCTAAGCATATTAACAAAGACCTAGCCTTGAGCTACTTTCTGACATAGCACATTGATAAAACACTACTATCTTTAGAATTACCCATGCCTTGAAAAGATATTAAGACATGCAGCTTGAAGTGTATAAAACATCTTGTAAGCCTTTAGCTCGCATATGGAATAACTCCGGTGGGAGATTTTTTAAAAGCTTTGTAACTTACAGAACAATCTCTTAATACAAGTGCAGCAGTAAGAAAGTCATCCTGTTGACCCAGACTGAGACACTGGTTACAATGTCAGTTTGAATAAAGTTTTAGATCAAGACTGGAATTAACATGTCTGTTCCCAGCTTGGTGAGTGAACACGATTAATGTGGAGGGTGTAGACTGGAGAGGCTTCATACTTTGCAATGATTCCAAAAGAGGGGTCGATACTTTCAATTGGTCTAACATCAAAGAGCCCTTCATATCAGAGGTTCTGGACACCAAAGACCAATCAATTATGAGACATGAGGGTAGATGGAAATGCTGAAATGCAATTGGTTTTTTAGGCTTGAGGGAGGACCTGTGACACACTCAGGTCAACCACACACATCCCTGCCTCTATGGAGGTTGCCTCTAAATCTCTGCTTCACATCACAGGCTAAAAGGGGCAAAATTTTTACATATAAAGGTCAGTTCACTTGTCATGTTGAACACCACGCAGCCTTTTGCTACCCTGGAGTGGCTTTGTCAAGTATGAGAAAATTATCCTGATGATGGTGTGATATTATCATATGCAGTACTGTTTAAAAGTTTTTAGCCCTTCAAATGTTTGGATTTGAATCCATTACACAATACCAACAAGAACATGTCTGATATGTTTTAAATTCATTCTGCAGCATGACAACCAACCAAAATGTAGCCAAATCAGCAAAATAACTATAGTCAGTTGCAAGCACATGAAGTCCTGCAACATATGCAACATAATATCTTGTTTTATTATTTAAAACATCTGCACTGTGCTAAACTGTATACTTATTATACAAAGCCATAACATGAACGGTTTGAATAGAATCTTTGGAGATATTTTACTGCTCTGTGGTTAACAAAAAATGGGTGCTGCATTTAAACCAATACATTAATAGGAAATGCATACTTTTATGTAAAAATTCATAGTATTTAATTGTTTTGCAATGTAATAAAAAAACTGAGAATTGTACACCACTTATATTGCCGAAAGTTACATGAAAATAAAACAAAAATATACTATAATATAAAAAAGCACATTACACATCATTAAAAACTCTTTCAAAGAGAGATATTTGATCAAACTTTTATATGTTCTGCTGCTTAAATCACATATTCACGTTGGAGATGCAACATCTGAGACCTGGCATAAACCCGAGGCGACTGTGGTGCAGGAAGGTAGAGCGGTTGACCACCAATCTCCCAGTTGCTGGTTCAATCCCCGGCTCCTCCAGTCACATGTCGAAGTGTCCTTGAGCAAGACACTGAACCCCAACTTAGTTGCTCCCGGTGAGTGTTGGCCAGCTGCATAGCAGCTCCCCCATCGGTGTATGAGTGTGTGTGTGATTGTGAGTGTGAATGGGTAAATAAGAAGCAGTGTAAAGCGCTTTGAGTGCCAATAGGTAGAAAAGCGCTATATAAGTGCAGACCATTTACTCAGTTTTGAATGAGTCCTGCCCCTTCGGATATACCTACCTTGAAAAAGCCCGCACCACTGGCCGCGGTGGGGGCCTAGTCATAATCCACCGTGAATATCTGAAACGGTCACCCTTCCCTCTTCCTAAACTGTCTACCTTTGAATGTTTGGCAATTAAATGTAAACATCTACTCTCTATAGTAATACTTCTCATTTACCGGCCACCAAAGCAACACCCGGGTTTCATCACAGAAATGTACGAACTCCTTTCAACTTTCAGCACATCATCACCCAACGTGTTGATACTCGGAGATCTGAACATCCACGTGGACACACCTTCTAATCATTCTGCTGCTGAGTTCTTAGAACTGCTGGACTGCTTAAACCTGAAGCAGAAAGTTGAGGTACCCACCCATAGTAAGGGCCACATCCTCGACTTAGTCATTACTGACTCTATCCCCATTTCTAACCTCCAAGTATAAGACCTGGGTGTCTCGGACCACAAAATAATTTCAATGGACTTCCCCTCATATACACTGTCTCCAAACCCACAGCGTTGTATCCGGTTCAGGAATCTGAGAAACATAAATCTCTCTCACTTAAATGCTGACATCAAAAATCTCTCCATTGTCCCGGAACTGCCCTCAGTCACAGACCTAGTGGACTACTATAACAACAGCCTCCAGAATATCCTTGAGGCCCATGCTCCTCTAAGATCATGTGTGGTCACTTTTTCCAAATCTGCACCGTGGTTTACAAGGGAGCTCCGACAGATGAAAACAGCTGGGCGGGCCCTTGAGCGTTGCTTTGTCTCAACCAACTTAACTGTCCATAAAATTGCCTACCAGGATCATCAAAAAAACTACTCCAAAGCACTTGCCACTGCCAGATCACAATATTAATCAAATATAATCAATAACAGCCCCGGGAACTCAAAACAACTCTTTTCAATAATAAATCATCTACTCAAACCCCAAACCCACACTGGCAGCAACCACACAGAGCAACAGTGCAACAGTTTCATTGCACATTTTACCACTAAGGTTAAAACTATCCGCTCCTCACTGTCTGTCATAAACCCCAAACCCCCTGACCTCCCCACTTCAAGGCCAGAAAGCTGTCTGTCAAAGTTTTCGGCTACTACTGTGAAAGAAGTTGAAGTTATCATACAGAGGATGAAACCCTCAACGTGCACCCTGGACCCTATCCCCACTCCCTTGGTAAAAGCTAATGTCTCAAACATAAGCCAACTCATCACCAGCATCATTAATTACTCCATCCAGAGTGGCACAGTCCCAACATCACTGAAAACCGCAATAATTACACCACGTCTAAAAAAACCCTCCCTGGATCCTGAAGTCATGGCAAACTATCGTCCAATCTCCAATCTTACATTCCTATCAAAGGTCTTGGAAAAAGCTATCTTAGCCCAGCTCCAGGATCACCTCAAAAGACACAATCTGTTTGAAACATTTCAATCCGGTTTCCGCCCCTTCCATAGCACAGAGACAACCCTGGTCAGGGTCACTAACGACCTCCTAATGGCTGCTGACCAGGGCTTCCCATCTCTTCTCATTCTTCTGGACCTCACTGCCGCTTTTGATACAGTTGACCACAAAATTCTCCTCCATCGTCTGCAGCATACCGTTGGTTTTTCTGGCACTGCCTTAGGGTGGTTCAGTTCCTATCTCACAAATAGAGCTGAGTGTGTGGCCCTAGGGGACGCCAAATCTCAGTTATACTTGGTCACCTGTGGGGTGCCACAGGGGTCGGTTCTTGGGCCGACCCTTTCCAACATATACATGCTCCCACTGGGCCACGTCATTGGCAAGCATGGAGTCTCCTTCCACTGCTATGCTGATGATACTCAGCTCTACGTGAGACTGAGCCCGACCCCACCGACACCTCCGTCAACTCTCACCTGTTGCCTGGAGGACATTAAGGCATGGATGACAGAGAACTTCCTTCAGCTAAACAGCATAAAACCCGAAGCCCTTCTAGTTGGCACCACTCATCAGCTTCATTCCTCACCCATAAATTGTATCTCCTTTTCTGGTCACACTATTACCCTCGCCAACTCTGTTAGCAACATGGGGGTCAAGTTCGACCCCCACCTATCATTCGAAACACATGTCCAACACCTCTGCAAAATTGCATTTTTTCATCTGAGAAACATAGCCAAACTCCGCCCCTCTCTGTCTCTCTGTGACGCTGAAAGGTTGGTCCACGCCTTTGTCTCCTCCAGGCTGGACTACTGCAATGCACTTCTCATTGGAATCTTCGGCAGGAGCCTACAAAAGCTCCAATATGTTCAAAACAGCGCCGCCAGGATCCTTATGAGAGTGCGGAAGCACCAACACATCACTCCTGTCCTCCGGACACTTCACTGGCTCCCCATCCACCTTCGCATTGATTATAAAGTCTGTCTACTCACCCACCAGTGCATTCATTGAAATGCCCCACAGTATCTTAAGGAACTCCTCACATTGCAATCTACAACCCCCCCAGATCCAAATTCCATACAATGGGGGACCGAGCCTTCTCAGCAGCTGCTCCACGGCTATGGAATGCTCTGCCTGAGAACCTGAGGGCACCAGAGACTGTGGACTGTTTTAAAAAACAGTTAAAGACTTTTTTGTTTCGAAAAACATTTTAAAGTGATCATTACTTTTTACCTTAATGCTGTGTTATTCTATGTTTTATATGTGTTTAGGCTTTACATGTTTATTATGTTTTATTCTTAGTCTTAATCCGCTTGTGTAGCACTTTGAGATTTGTTAGCAAATGTAAAGTGCTTTATAAATAAAATGAATTATTATAAAAAATGAATTATCTGAACATGTATAACCATTTAAAATGTCATTAATTCTGCCTTTCTTACAAAGAAATTGAATTCTGAATCCCTTGAGACCAACATTTAATGGCTTAAAGCGGAGAAGGATTAAAAAAAATCTAAAATTTATTTGTGCATTAGCATCTCAAATAAGCAGGTGACATGTGTTTGGAAAACTCAAGAGAACAGAGTCTGTGTCTACATCTGTTTGTGATGCATGTTGAGAAAATAATGCATATGCTCCACACCTACCTCCAAATGCTGGTCTCATGGTGAAGTCATGATCATCTACTCTGAGCAGGTGTTCTGTCTTCATTTTGCGGGACTTGGTAACATCTGGAGGCTTCTTTGTCAGAGAGCTAGAGCAGGGTGACATTCAATGTCAAAGCACAGTCGGCTCATAGACAGGTTTGGCTTTAAAGAGACAACACCGTGGAATACCAATTCAATCTGCTGTGACAAGTGAGAACAGAACCTGCATAAATTGAACATTTACATAGAATCATTTCTTTTTTTCTTACCTGCAGTGTTTGTATTAGTGTATTAGAGACTGAATATAATTCTCTCTTTCCTCAGAACATCTGCATTTCAAATAAGCAGAAACTAACATACAAACTAATGGGGGGCATGGTGTCTCAGTGGTAGAGAATTGGGTTGGGATGCAGTAGGCAGTGGGTTCAAATCCCACCCCACCAGGTGTGGCCCCACCCAGCCATCAAGGGCAACCTTGGTGCCGGTCCTGAACCCGGACAAAAAAAAAGGGAGGGTTGCGGCAGGAAGGGCATCCAGCATAAAAACGTGCTAAATCAACATGTGGAACATGTTCCGCTGTGCTGAAAGACGTTCATTGAATTTAACATGCAAACTAACCATCAAATTGTGGATGTTCAATGCATATTAGAAATGTTAGATTAAGCAGTGCAACCCGATCAGTGTCTCTGATTGAACACAGTGTCATGCTGTGAGACAATAATTATCACTGGCACAGTGTTTAACAGTAGTAGTGAAGAGGCTGGAACAAAAAAATGCATATCTGTCAGTCTTTAAACAGCTGCCTTGTAGCTGTTGCGATTAGCCTGACAATGACATTTATTTATCACGTGAGACCTTCCTCGAGTTTTATCAGAATTTTGAGAAATAATTGATGCCAATTCCTCAGAACAAAACAGAACATGTCATTTGTATCTGTCCTTCATAAAGACAAACTCTTTTACTTTAAAAAACATTACACTAATTTCCACTGTAACAAATTTGCATTTGCAGTTTAGTAGAAACAATTTTTTTGTTACAACACTTTCCATGTCAAAACCATGTTTTGTTAAAGACTTTTCACTTTTTAACTGACATAAGCTAAAGTTCTGTACAAAGGTTTTCATACACTTATGATGGACATGACTGTTATTGCAGAATTTGGTGCAAAGGGTTTAATTTATTTTTGCTTTTCTGACTAAACACAGTCTCAAAGTTATACATACAGTGCTGAAACTACACATAAACCCACTCAGAAAATTACTTTAGTTGTGCTGAAAGATCTGAAACATCTTTTAATTTGTCAACCCCGAGGTCTCTTAACTTCCTGTTAGTGATCACAGTTGACTACAGCAGGTGGCTTTTCTGGGCCACATAAAATAATTACTTTGACAGCACTCACTGAATTGATCAGCACACAATTAGAAAATCAAAGGAATTTAGAGCAGATCTGAGAAAGGATGGTAGATTTAACTTCACAATCTATATTGGACATATTTGATGCCAAAAGCAATTGCATCCACCATGCCCAGTTGCATTCTATCTGAATGGATTTTTTTGGGCTTTGACAATGTCATTGGGCAGAAATGGTCTGACGCAGATTTTCTGGACAAATAAGATATTTAATGTATGCAGCGTCCACCCTGAACAGGTCTCCAGTCTATCTTTGGGGCAACATAGAAAGACATGCACAGACAGATAGCCATCCACACTCACATTCACACCTTGTGGCAATATAGAGTCACCAGTTAACCTGACATGCAGGTCTTTGGGCTGTAGAAGTAAACTAGAGTACCTGGAGGAAACCCAAACAAGCAAGGTGAGAACACAGATAATAGATAGATGGACAGAAATGTAGCATCAACCATAAACTGTCTAACGTAGAGCTACATTTAAATGTAAACAGTATAGATCAGGGGGTGGAATCTCCAAGCCACTCAGCAGCTCATACAGTGGTTAAAGATCCACTTGCTCAACATTCTTCCTCATAAAATTCATTCATTTATTGTATGGTCATAGGCTTGACCATTTTACCTTCATTTATTAGCAAATTGGTGTTTTCTGTAAGTTTTGATAGCAGTACCATGAGCTGAAGAGCAGTGTGGTGGGTGTGTTTGGAGCTGAACTGTTTCAAATTGCCGTCCATCTCCCTTAGGACAAAACTTGACCAGAGGCTTCTAACCTATACATGGACTGTAACAATGTACTTGATAATTAAAATGAAAATTATAGAAATACATGAAGTTAGCAATAGCACGTGTCTATGGAAATGGAAGGTTCCTCATTTATTGTTTGTTTTCCAAGTCAATCAGTGGATGAGAATGTTAAATGTAAAATCATAATAGTTTTCCAAAGGTCCCAAAATAGTTTTGTACCAGGTCCCTGTTGTATTGGCATAAGGGATATAAAAATCTATAGTTTTGGTATGCAATAGTAATGATACTGTTTTTGGATGTGACCAGTCTGAAAAAATAGCAAAAACTATATGCATATATTGAAACTAAATGCAGCATATATTTCCAGTTCAGTGCGTGTAAACATGGTTTACTTTAATGAGTTTTTCTTGGTAGCAATAAAGCACAAAATAATTGGTGAAATATTCAGTAGGGTCACACACAAGAACAAATAAAGCTTATTGATTATTTTGATAATAAGAACACAATGTACCATACTTGACATAGTATAACTTTCTAATAGTAGTAACACAAATAGCTTAGAAATTCAGCAGTACATAAACTACATTTTACATAAACCTGAAAACATGTGAAATCCTATTAGATTTTTCAGAGAATTTGAGCTGTCGCTGTGTGGTCATTAAAATCAACTACATTTAAAAATAAAAATGCAAAACAAACTCCAAATCTAATATGTCTAATCATCCTTTTTAGCAGCGCTTTAGATGCCACCTTAATTCATGTAACAAAGTGTTGCTACAATCTGAAAATGAGATGAGCTGCATCATGAAGAGTTTGTCGTGATGGGCAATAATTATATTAAAAAAAAACAGCATTATGAAGGGCTTTTCTTTGTGAAGCAGGTCCTCTCTATGCCTGTGTGAGTTTCAGTTTCTTCTTAGTACTCTGGTTTCAATACTCCTGAAACCAGAATGCAGTACCCTGTGGCCCTTCAGAGAAACAGCAGTTTAGATAATGGATTAATGAATTTGACTTTAAATATTGGAAAACATAAATATGGATATGACATACAGAGCTGATGTTCCTCCTGTCATTACTACTTAGTTGAACAAGGCTGAGCAAGTGGTGAAAATAGAATAATTAGAGTATGAGGTTACAAGGAATTTAATTGTCAGCTTGGTGTGACACATTTCTAGACTTTAATTTAATTGCTTTTAGCATTTACGTAGGGATAAAGAAATCTTAAGCATAACTGGTCTGAGTATGAAAAGGGGACTACAGCATTTATTATGTCTTCACCATATAACAATACAATGAAGGGTAGCCACCTTAACTTGTAGTCCTGCACTTTAGTTGATTATCTTGTTGACAATTCTGCAGCCTCACTACGTACAATAATCTATAGTGTAGAGGGGCAATCGGAAAAAGAAAACAGTAAAGAAGAGGCGATCTCCATGAAATCGTTCTCAAACTCTCAACTTAAATCACGCAACAAGAAAGTTAGCAAGAAAAAGGATTAGTGGTGTTCCTGTTCAGCCTGGAAAAACAGTTTAAGAATGTGCAAAAAAGTCCCCCATAATGTCAGAACAAAATATTATTCATCACTAATAGAGGAAAACAAGAACAACCCCCGGTTTCTTTTCAGCACTGTAGCCAGGCTGACTAAGAGCCATAGTTCTGTTGAGCCTACTATTTCCTTAACTCTGAGCAGCAATGACTTCATGACCTTCTTTATGAATAAAATTGTAGCTATCAGAGAAAAAATTCACCAGATCCTCCCCCCAAATATTACAGATAGATCCTTATGTACAACAGTGCTAGAATCATCAAATAATGCCCCAATCCCACTTAGACTGCTTTTTACCCACAGATCTCGCTGAGCTAACTTCAATTATTACCTCATCTAGACTAACAACCTGTCTGCTAGACCCTATTCCAACTAGACTGCTAAAGCTTTACCCTTAATAGACATGTTTGTATTAGATATAATCAATCTATGTTTAGAAACAGTCTATGTACCACAGGGCTATAAAGTAGCTGTAATCAAACCACTACTTAAAAAACCCTGTCTTGACCCAGCTGTTTTAGCCAATTACAGACCAATATCGCCACCAACGATCTTTTCTTGGATTCAGATATTGGGCTAGTCTCTATACTTGTTCCATTGTATCTTAGTGCTGCATTCAATACCATTGATCACAACATTTTATTATAGAGACAGAAACATGAAATCGAGAATAAAGTAACTGCACTGGGGTGGTTTAAATCTTATCTATCTGATAGATTCCAATGTGTTCATTTTAATGATGAATCCTCCATGCACACAAAGGTTAGCTACAGAGTTAGTTAGGCTCTGTGTTAGGACCAATAATTTTTACTTTATATACGTCTCCTTTAGGCAACATTATTAGAAAACACTTAGCTATATCTATCTATGGAACCATTGAAAAAAACATCACTGAAAAACCCAGAAATATGATGTCCAACCATATTGTTACTCTAGATGGCATAAGTCTGGCCTCCACTACTACTGAAAGGAACCTTGGAGTTATTTTTGTCTAGGATTTGTCCTTTACCCTACATACAAAACAAATCTGTAGAACAGCCTTCTTCCACCTATGGAACTGCCAAAATTAGGAGCATCCTGTCTCAAAGTAATGCTGAAAAGCTAGTCCATGGATTTGTTACTTCTAGGTTGGACTACTGTAATTGCCTACTTTCTGTATGCGCCAGTAACTCCCTAAAGAGCCTGCAATTAATCCAAAATGCTTTTCTCCATTGGCTTCCCATAAAATCTAGTATAGAATTTAAAACCCTGCTTCTTACATAAAAAGCTCTGAATGGTCAGACTCAATCATATATAGAAGATCTCATAGCACCATATCATCCCAGTAGACCACTTTGATCTCAGAATGCAGGCCTACTTGTGGTTCCCAGAATTTCCAATGGTAGAATGGGAGGCAGAGCATTTAGCTATCAAGCTCCTCTCCTGTGAAACCAGCTCCCAGTTCAGATTCAGGAAGCAGACACACTCTCTACTTTTAAGTCTAGGCTTAAAACCTTCCTCTTTGATAAAGCTTATAGTTAGTTATACACATGATGCTATAGGCTTAGACTGCTTGGAGACCCACCCCCCGACTGACTGAGCTACTTTCCTCCTCTTGTCACCACTGTATGACATTAACTTTGTGTGTTCTTTCTCCCGTAGTTGTCTTTCTACTTCTCTTTCTCCCTGTCTCTGTCCCTTTCTGCAGATGTCCATAGCTTTCGAGCTATGTGAGCACAGAGCACAGCTACTTGTCCTATCAACCAGCACAAAGTTTTGCTGTTGCTTTTTGTTGCTCTTTTCTTTTCTCTCTCCACTTTCCACTAACCCCAACTAGTCAAGGCAGATGGGCGCCCACCCTGAGCCTGGTTCTGATGGAGGTTTTTTCAGTTAAAGGGAGTTTTTCCTCTCCACTGTTTCCTAGGGCTTGCTCAAGGGGGGAACTGTTGGGTTTTCTCTGTATATTTTTACAGTCTTGACTTTATTCTCTAAAGTGCCTTGAGATGACTTAGTTGTGAATTGGCGCTATATAAATAAATTAGAATTGATTAGAATTGAATTGAATATGGCATACAGAGCTGATGTTTCTCTTGTCACTACTACTTAGGTGAACAAGGCTGGGCAACTGTGTGTGTGTGTGTGTGTGTGTGTGTGTGTGTGTATATATATATATATATATATATATATATATATATATATATATATATATATATATATATATATATATATATATATATATATATATATATATAGGGTTTTAGTTTAGATGTGATTGACTGGTGGAGTGGTTATTTGAAGTGGAACATAGCCCAATTACAATGGACAGCTTGAACACACCCACAGTACTGCCCTTCAACTCATGATTCTTTTTAATTCCGACAGAAAACAACAGGACAATGAGCCCAAGCACAGAAAGAAGGTTCTTGTGGAATGGATAAAATGGACTGACTTTCCCAAAGTCCTGAGCTCAACCCAATTAAATTGTCTTTTAAATCATCCTTCTTCACCAAAAGGAAAAAAAATACTTCAAAGAAATCCTTAAAAGCCCAATATTGCCTCTACTGTCATGTTCATAACGAGTGTATGTAAACTTTCTTTTGGCAACTGTTTGTCAACATAGTTATGAGCTGAAAATAACCTGCTTGCACAGATGACCTGTAGGACCCATTTGTAAAGACAGTCAGTCTAAAATATGGTGTAGTTGTTCTTTCCATTTTCTGAAAAAGGAAAAAAAAAGATACAAACTGGAAGTGCAGTGATTCATAGGTCCTCCTAACAGTACAATTCTCCAAACCAAGCATCAACAGAAATTGTGAGTCACTGCCTTCCAAAAAGACTCATATTTGCTTTTTCTGATCTCTGGTGTACGCTCATAAATCCCATATGACTGCTGCAACATACAACAATGTCAGAAAAACAATGTAAAAAAACAACATCTTGGTTTAGGTATTGGGGAATGATTTTAGCTTAGATTTTTGCTTGCCGTGTACCTCACTTGTAAGTCGCTTTGGAAAAAAGCGTCTGCTAAATGACTAAATGTAAATGAGAGTGGCCATTGTTATGAGAAACCAGAGAAGACGAGTGAAAAGAAAGCGCATTGGTGTCACACTTACCTCCAACCTAATTGCTCGCTGCATGATAGTGTCACTGACTCCACCTCAGTTATTCACACAAACTTTACTTTACTTGTCTGTGTCTGATAAAATCTAATGCTGCCTGATTTAGGCATTTGAACAAATGATGGATACTAGAGTTGTTTTGTGGCCAGTGTCCAGCAGCATGTCAAAGTGTCCTTTTGAACCCACAACCACTCCTATTGAACAGGTCAATGCCTTGCAGGCACTTTCACCCCCATCAGTGTACTGAATATGTGTGTGAATCTTTGCCAAAGCACTTAACACTAATAAGTCCAATCCATTTGCCTTTTAAAATGCACTAGATTTTGTTATCTGTTGCCTCTTTCTAACCTCTCACATGCCTCACATAAAATCACATTGTGTAAATCACAGGAAGCTGCATCATTTAAGGACTAAAGTAAGACTGAAAGATCAACATAGGTCTCCAAAAAGTTCCAATTCAATCTGACTCTATGGATAAAGACTATTCTGATCATGCATACACCCACTCAGGAGTTTTTTTTTTTTTTTTCATTTTTTAAAATGCTAGGCTGAAACAAATGCAGACTAATAAAATGATAAACCCTCCTTCATCAAGGTGATTATCATCAGGTTTTGTTCAGTTCTAGAGAGGAGTTAATGCAGTCGATTATTTGGGGGGCAGTTCTTAAATTACACAGACAGGAAATTTCTGTTGTTTTTTGGATATACTTTAAGTGGACAATTGAATCGAAACAGCTATGACTTTGTACATTTTACCCAGCATGTACTATGTAATATATCTTCACGTTTTATCCAGTGGATAGAGCTTGGGGAGCCTCCTTTTGACTTCTCATAATGAGTTTTTTACAATTTTATTTTTTTAGAGGAAATGATTTTTTTTCAATAAATAAGTACTATTGTAAAGTGATCCCACAGCTCCACTACTCCTTTTAAACCTGTTGTTCCACTGACCCCAGTTAAAGAAAGTCCACATTAACCTGCAAATATTGAGATAATGTGAATTCACTTAACAATGTTAAGTAAATATGTCATTTGATGAATGTGTGCCATTTTCTCCGCATTTCCCCATAAATTTTGTTAATACTTACGTGCCATGCTTCTCGCTCTCCACGGTACCAGTCCATCTCCGCACCCGGCATTCACCGGTGACGACCAGACACAGAAGTATAATAACTGGTTTGGTCAAATAAGGCATTTTGATGGCGCGAATCCACAGGTGAGTCCCTTGAAAATCCCTTTCAGTCGGTTCATTCCAGCAGGGCTCAGCTGGCAGTGCATGGTTCTTAGCTCAGGAAGGACACCTCCTCGGTCATGGCATCGTCTCTGCTGCGCGAGGCTGCGGGAGAAACGTGTGTGCGCGCGCTCCTCTGCGCTGTCTGCACTTATCCCCTCACGAGACAGACAGACAGAAGGGAGAGAGAGACAGAGAGGATGAACATCTGTAGCCTAAATGCTCCTAGGGAAAATAAACACACACACACACACACACACACACAGATTATTTGCAGGCTGGCATGACACGACTCCAGAGGCAGATTATTCCTCCCCCTTGTAAATAAAAGCTTCAACATAGAAATCACGTTTCACTCAGCATGAAGGAGGGACATGAAGGAGCAGTTTAAATGCTTCCTCAGTTCTCCACAGTGCAGGGCCAGAAAAAGCATTTCTGGATGGCATGGACAGAATCCTTCATCTCTCATACTGTGGAGTATACTGTATGAACGTTTTGATTAATTCATACACACTTTTTTGCAGCTGTTGGTTTGATTCCCAGCTCCTCTTAACAGAATGTGTAACACGGCAACTCCATCACTATGGCCGCATAAATGTGTGTGAGTGAATGTTGTTCAAAGCACTGGACACTGCTCTCATGGTCAATGTGTATCCATTACAAATGGATGAAGTCATTTCTTCCTTGTATAAAGATGTTTTGAGCTGATCCTAAGGCTCAGTATCAGGCTATCCACTCATATTTTAAAGGGATGATATAAGCAGATCAAAAAAGATCTTCTTTATTTTAGTTTTCCTTCTTAACCTCGGGGTCCCTACTCATCTCTCTCCTCTGGAGTGCCCCTCCCACCCCTGATCTACACAGGGATCAAGGATGGGAGGGATGATGATGCTGAACACAAGCCCTCTTTACACTGCCTTTTCAAGGTAAATGGTAAATAGTCTACACTTAAATGATGCTTTTCTTATTGGTACTCAAAGCACTTTCCACTGCTTCTCATTGACCCATTCACAACGATGGGGGAGATGCAATGCAGCTGGCCTACACTCACCAGGAGCAACTAAGTTGGGGTTCAGTGTCTTGCTCAAGGACACCTCAACATGTGACAAAAATCCTTGGATTGGTGGATTACTGCTTTACCTTCTGCGCCAGAGTCGAGTTGGCTCAAAAGGAGAAGTTGCACGTACTGTATCTCTTAGATGCCGCAGGCTTTGAGACAGCTGCAGTATTTGAGGCTTAAGTGGACTAACTTAGAGTCTCATACAATTCCACAGCCACATTTTGTATTTTTAAATGAGATCACAGAACCAGTTTTTTCTTTACCAGATACGTAGGAGGACAAGTAGCATATACCACAACTCCCACTCAAGCAAAGTTGTGTTGTGTAGTATTGTTTAATGCTATGTTTGTGTTATAAGACAAAAGCAGGATATCTGTAAAGGACCTCTATAGAGTGCAAGTTTTAGGAACAAGGCAACCAAAGCAGGAAGTCTGCTTTTGTTAGCCCAACCACTCATGTGTTACACATAACCTGACCCCAGCCTTTACTAGTTATCTTTTCTTCTTTCGGCTGCAATTCATACATGACCTGAAGATGTTTGTGAGGTCTTGACTTATTAACACCTGATATTATGTTAGAAATACACTGAATATGCATGTGAGTGTTATCACACAATTGAATGCGCTGTTATCAAATATTATCAGCCCATCAGTTATAGTTCAGTTGGTAACTAACTATTCCCTAGTAGATTCAGTAGATTGTTATTGTGCTTTTTTTTTTTTGGCCTTTTATTGTGCATATCTTCTTAAAATCTACACAGTTACATTAATGCATAAAGACCACTTAATTAGTTTAGGCATAAAAACATCTGGGTTAGTTTTCGGAAAACGTTGCAATTTGGGTAAAATTAAAATATAAAACAATATTTTAAAAAATCTAGTCGGCTCAAGGTGGGAAATGATCTGTTGTCACACACTCATTCACCCAGAGCTCCTCTCTAAACCAACTTTCTCTTTCTTTTCTTTTTATACTACAAAAGTCACTCTGCTTTTGTAGTGCTTGTGCTTTGGTTGTAGAGGATTTAAGCCTTAATTATGGGCAGGTTATATTTCCTTAAGTCACACCATGTGAAACCTAAATACAAAAAATCTGTCAGTAATGGAGACAGTATAATTTTAGTAGCTGTTGAAAAAGCAGAACACAGACTTGCCCATGTTTCACACAATCAGATGCTGCTTGTTCTGCTTTTGTTTTTGATTTATTTGTGTGTGTGTAAGCAACATCAAAGCATCACACTTTGTAGAGTAGTAGTCTACAGTACAACAAACAAGTAGTACTTTATGTGACTACATATTGTTAGCTCAGTCTCAGTAAATGTATTGTTATTCTCTGTCTGCTCTCTACTGATTTCTTTGACCTCTCTGACTCTCAGCCATAGCTTTATATTGAAGACACATCTTTCAAAACAACCCACAAATGTATAATTTCCTTTAATAAATCTTTTAAAAAGGGTTACTTAAACAGGAGCTTTTGAGTGCCTTTGTGCAGACTAATCTAGAGATTTCCCAGGGCAATGATAAGTATGAGTATTAGGGTGGATCAGGGCATAAAACCTACTAAATCTGGGCTGATTTCTTTACGGTTTGGTCTACCTCAGCCTGCTACTGATGCAGCACTGTAGTTCTTCGTGATACCCTAGCCTGCAGTATTTGTCACACTTTCAGTAGTGTGTTACTTTGATTTTTGTAGGACCTGAAAAGGAGGAGACGGCAAGGGAAAGGGTTATAGTAACTTAAAGTTTATTTAAAGAAAAGCTAACAACAGAAAAACACTTTGTGAGAAGGACGGAAAAACACTTGCAGCAATAACTAAAGTAAAGTAAAACAGAACATCAACTTAAACACTCTGGAGGGGTATGATAAGCTTAATAACGGTGCAGGGAATAAACTCAGTAACTAAGGGAAGGCAAACAGGGAAGAACTAAACATAAGGCACTGCCAGACTAAAGGGACAGACAAAACACTCAAACATTTAACAAGGGTCAAACACGAGGGGAGAACTAGGAACAACATTAAACACTGAAAGAAACAGAAAACCAAACCTCAGACCAAAACTCAAGGAATAGGTGGGCACAAGAGGGCAAAGTCCAAGAGGTAATCAAAAGGTATATTCTCTAGGGAAGGCAAAGTCCAAAGAGTTAATTCGCAAGGTAAGTTCTCTAGAGAAGCAGGGAGATGATCTAGCAGTGAGCAGCAGGGAAAGCTGGGTATAAATAAACTGGGGAACAGGTGAAACCAATTAGAACAAAAGGAGGAAGGTAAAGACACTAAACAGATTCACAGGAAGAGACACAGGTGGAGCAACAAAATAAAAGCCAAAAACAGGAAATCAATTTAAACAAAACTAGTCCAAAACCAGGGACTGTGACAGTATTTCCCTGTGTATGAGTATCAAAACAGTGTGAATGTGTGAATTTTGGATTGCACATATGATTGAGTCTCATCTGACAACCTGTTTCCCCCAAAAAAGAGATTAGCAAATTATTATTAGCAATTGTTTTTTATTTAGCCACCACCATCAAGTGTAGCTCGCAGCTACTAAATATTAACTATTATTATTTGAAAACAAGTCTAAAAAAAGCTTTTTTCAAGGTAGTTTCTGTACTGGTCAAAGTGGCCCTTCCCTTGAAGCATTTGAAGAAAATTTAAAAAGAAATGAAAATATATTTGAAGACTACAATAAAATTTACAGTATTTTCTGAAGAAAACAGTGTGTGATGGTGTGAACGTTGCTCTTACAATTACAAAATGAACACAGTTACTAAATGAATGCTGAGCTACAACCTTGTCAGGTTTAGGCACACCTGAACACATTTATGAACACATAAAGTCCAAACAGGAATATCTACTATTAATTACAAATGGTAGGCAAATCAATGTCTTGTTTGCTTTCAAAGCCACCCGACCTCTGTCTTTAAAATGTGTCACCAACATTCACTCATGTTTATGTAATATTTAGTATTATAGACTGGAGACTTGTCCACTGTAGACCCCTCCTCTCGCCCTATGACAGCTGGGATAGGCTCCAGTAAAGTGGTTTAAGCATAAAGTGTTTTTTCCCGCAAGAGAAACAGCTCTTCTATAGATTCTCAAATCACAAACTGATGCACTGATGATGATTGTGTGTTGGTTCTATTAGACCTCAGTACTGCTTTTGATAGTCAACCACTGTAAGCAGGTCTCTCAACCCCTGGTTGCTCTGCCCCCCTGTATAATTATGATACATTTTCCTTTGTTCAACTCCCAATAAGCTGAAAAACTGTTCTACGTAATTGACTCGGTTCTATAAAAATCGATGGCTAATAATTTTCTTACAGGTAAATCAAGATAAAACAGAAGTTCTTTTTTCTGCTCCAGCTGGTTTTGTTCTAAAGTGCGTTGTTCTAATTTCTGCCATCTTCTGTTAATCTTATGAAATCAAAGTCTGGTCCATATAGAAAGCTAAGTTATTTTAAGATTAAGATATCATATCTGTCTCTGTCAGCTGAGGAACATTGCCAAGCTCAGACCTACTGTGTCTCAAACATAAAGCAAGATGATTATTCATGCCTTCATTTGCCTTCCTTGATCGCACACAAGGTGGCTCAGAATACTCCAGCCAAGCTCTTGACAAAGTCTTCAAAAATGTCTCATGTCACACCTACACCTACTGTGTTTTGTTTCTTTTTCACAGACTTCCATTCAAATTTAGAATCCAAAAATAGTTGTTATAACATTTGAAACCTTACATGGTCAGGCTCCTGCCTACATTAATGAGCTACTGCAGCACTGGTAGAAATGTCAGGTTGTCAGATTAGGGTTTGTTGGTTGTCCCTTGCTTCAGGCTCAAGACAAAAGGAGACTTTCGTGGTTGTAGCTCCTCAACTCTGAAACTGTCTTCCACTGGGTTTAAGAAGTGTGGGTTGTGGATTGTAGACACCTTCAAAAAGCAGCTCACTCACACTCACTCATACTTTTTTTTTTAACATTTGCTCGTCATCAGTCCAGGCTAAGTGTAAGCAGCTCCCCCATTGGTGTGTGCATCCGATTGTGAGTGTGATTGGGTGAAAGAGAATCAGTGTAAAGCACTTTGAGTACGAGTAATCTAAAAGTGCTACATAAGTGCAGACCATTAACCATTTCACTTTGTGATATCTGGTTTTGAACGATGGTATATTAAGAAACGTACTTTCAATTGACTAACTGAGCAGGAATTAGAACCCTTCAGGACCTCAAAATCTTCAGGTTTTAAATTTTCTTTAGTATCTAAGTAACCCAGTAATAGTTATTTGATTATGTAATCAGACACAGAATAACAAAACCTACAGAAATAGATGTTCTGACATACAAAAAGTAAACACATATTAGCTAAGAATATTGGATATTGGAGGGAAGAGGGAGAATGTTGAGACTACTTCATGTGGTTCTAAAGAGCACAACAACTTCATATTCATAAGACTTCATATTTTCTTTGATTTATTTCAACTAATATAATCCACTTAAACTACCACTTTTCTTCATGTAATACAGACATTGGATGAGGATCTGTGACTGGCAAGAAGCTACAGCAACTCCTTATAGGGTGATATTTTGTGAAAAAAATCCTATGCATTTATACAAATACATATTTGTCTGTAACAACCACAGTTTAAAAACACTAAATATATACGTTAGGTTGGTTAGATTGTGCATGGTTTTGAATTTAATTTTTTAAAAATATTATTATTTATAATATAAATATTTGATAAGTAATTTTGCAATATAATTGATGTTTTGAATAGAGAGTCTGATTCTAAGGTAAAGTAATTGGTAAATTACTGCACAATACTCACTGTTACTTACTGTACATTATATCATAGTATCACAAGATTCAGATTTGTTAATAGCGAGATGTTTTATCCTAAATGTTCTTAGGATTCTGCACCACATTCCCATATTGTTTGTTCTGTCTAACACATCCACCGTAACGCACTGTGCATTCACTCACACATTGAGGCTGCTCTACCTTGAAATTGTGTCTTGTAGTGTGATTGGATCTTTTTCTCTGGAATTGTTGATGTCAAAGGAGACAAGGAGAATGTCATTGTTTAGGTATAGAAACACCTTCACCTCTATGACCCACACCACAACTATGCTGGAAGCTTAAAGTGTGTTCTTGTGGAGCCATGAAAGGCAAAGTGTAAACATGATGATGAATACTATAAGTTGCAGCATTTACATTGCAGAAAAATACTGCATGAAATGTTAACAAAGATGTTAGCTACTTTATATAGTGATTTTATCCAAAGCGATTTACAATGTATACAATGAGTCCATGTCCAGAGAAGCGCTAAACACTCAAACATCAACATTACCCTCATTAAATTATCACTAAATTGTACAATTCAACTCATCTCCCTGTTGTCATTTCACAGCTCACAACTCTATTTTGTTGGTACAGTCTAAATGTTCTTCGAGTCAGATTTATTACAGCAACCAGCTCAAAAGTCTGACTTACTGTTTTATCAGCTGAGCCCCACAGTGGAATCAGGGAGAACAATTCAGGACAGAGGAGTGTGCTCCACACATTGGTTCACTCACATAATACAGAATTTGTAGCGTATGAGCCAATCAAGGGTTCCTCAGTTTAGTTTTTTGTTTTATGTAATGTGTGTTTGTGATATGTGTCTGTGTACTGATGATGTCATTAGTGACGCCATATAGATTTGATAGTTGCCTTTGATGGTTGCCTTTGTAGTTTACACTTTAAATTTGTTGACCAGTGGGAACAATGCAATGCGAGGGAAGAAGTGTTAAGGTAAAGACATGCCCCAGAGCAGCGAGAAGCTAAGCTTAGGGCAGAAAGAGAAGCAAGTACAATAAATGTTCAATGTTATCTAGCAACGATCTCCGGAGTGAAGTATTTTGTGGAGCGTCAGGAGCGTCGGATTCAAGTAAGATCACCTCTACATGTAAGTGAGGGCCTCGCAGGATAAACTCTAGATATTTTCGGGAGCATCTCAGACAGACTCACATAGCCCCTCTGGACAAACTCAGGAGAATATCAGTATTCCTCTGCATTTATGAACGAGGGCTAAGTTTCAAATATGTCTGTTAAATTGAATTATTTCTGAACACCAGGCCAAGCCATGCTAGAGCATCACCCAATTCAAGCTCCTACTTCAACTTAAAATGCAAAACTCCTTTCAGATCCTGTTTCCCACTGGACCAGGCACTGGATCTGAAGGGACGACCCAGGAACCAAGACTGTTGCTGCGCAGGTCAGCTGGGGAACAAAAACTGGTGATGCATAAGCTGTCCCTGGAAGAACGGTGGCAACCAGCTTGAGACCAGGAGAACTGATGGCCAGCTTGGCATCAGCATCAGGCGAAATGATAGCCGACCCGAAGGCAGGATCAGGAGCAGGACAGAAGGCGGCCGACCCAAAGGAAGGGGCAGGCTCAGGAATCGGAGTCAGGGCCAGATCGGGGAATTGACCGACCCGGAGGCAGGTTCCGGAGCAGGATCAGGACCAGGACAGGCGTCTGTTGACCCAGGCCCCAAAGCACTCTGAGGGTTGTTGACCAAAGCAGGGGCAAGTTTCAGCAGGTTGTCAATGGTCTCATGAACAAGAGCCTGAACCAGCAAAACATTGGCTAACTCCGAGCCAGGCAAACAGTTATGGTAAATGGTCTGATCTTATATAGCGCTTTTCTACCTATTGGCACTTAAAGTGCTTTACACTTCTCATTCACCCATTCGCACTCACAACCACACACCCTTATACTCCGATGGGGTAGCTGCTATGCAGCTGGCCAATGCTCACCAGGAGCAACTAAGTTGGGGTTCAGTGTCTTGCTCAAGGACACTTCGACATGTGACCAGAGGAGCCGGGGATTGAACCAAAAAGTCCCAGATTGGTTGACAACCGCTCTACCTTCCTGCACCACAGTCGCCCCTGTCAGTTCTGGACAGAAGGGGGTTGTGTTCAACTCACCTCCCTCCTGAAAGTGCTCAACCTTGCTAGTTAGGTGGGCACCGTAGGCAGGTTCAACAGCCAGGATCTGGAGCTGACTGTTTTCCTGCCGCAGGCGGCAGAAAAGGCAGCACCAGGACCTGACAAAGCCCTGTTCCAGCCCGGCCCCGGAGGGCTCCGGCTTCAGACGCTGGCCTCCAGCCCTGCCCCCGGAGGGCTTCTGCCTTAGACGCCGGCCTCCAGCCATCTCGTGGTGGTTGGCCTTCGTCATCGACCACAAGGTCGGTCTCCAACCATAGTCTTACCTGAGACTATTAAAGAGTTTTCTTGTTCATAATTACTTGCAAATGTGCTTAGAATGAATTTCTTTCTTTCTTTAGAAACATTAATTTATAATCAAGTACTTATACAGTTGTTTTGGAAAGTATTCATACCCCTGAACTTTTGCATGTTTTACTGCATTTTACATTAAAAACAAAACGTTATTTCCCACAAAGCTATAATGACCAGATGACATTATAAAAATAAATAAACTGCAAATCAATTAAAAATCTAAACTTTAAATCTCTCAGTTACAAGTGTTCAGACCCTTAATTCAATACTTTGTCGAAGCCTCTTTGGCAGCAATTACAACTCTGAATCTTCTTGGGGAACTCACGACAGACTTCTAACACCTTGATTTAGACCCTTTATTCTTTTAGGATGATGGGTTGAGGAAGTTACCAAAAACTCATGAATCTTTTTTAGCCAGTTATTTTTTGAGGCTTGTATTAGGTGAACTGCCTCCTATGCGTACAAATGAAAGGAGAACTCAGTGAACTAATTTATATCTCAGTGAGATATAAATGCAGCAGATCAGTGTAAAATGGGTTGAGTTAGTGCAGGACTCCAGACTCTTTTCCACTAGTAAATGGTCTGCATCTATATAGCGCTTTTCTACCAACTGGTACTCAAAGCACTTTACACTGCTTCCCATTCACCCATTTGGGCTCACAATCCCCCACACACACACCGATGGAGGAGCTACTATGCGGCTGGCCAACAGTCACCGGGAGCATCTAAGTTAGGACACACTGGCATGTGACAGGAGGAGCCGGGGATCAAACAAACAACTGTCCCCAGTTAAGTTGGCATGTCGGCATCATAGATTTCAATACAAATGACACCTGTAATTATCAGGTAGAATGTTAATAAATTAGATGTAATCATTTTTCTCCATAATTCAATTTTCCAGTCTACATGCCAGGGGCAAATATTGTACTTTTTTACTCTATTAAGTAGTAGATTAAATTTAGTTACTAATTACTTTGATGATTAATTATGATGTATAATTATAGATTAGGCTACCAAACAGTACAGTAGTTAAAACAAGCCCCACCATTAGCCACTGCAAAGATGAAGAAATCCAGTAAAACTAATCCAGTAAGTCCACAGTATATATGATTCTGAAACTGAACACTTTTCTTTATGGTCCTTTAAATATATTTTGATGCCAGTTTTTTTGAGTTACATTCTTTTAAACTTATTGTTTGCTCTGGACACCCTCTGTGATCCAGACTCAGTGCTTAGATATTCACGTCTAAAGATTTGGAGTGAGGCTTTGCCCTTCTAGCCAGAGTTTTTCCATCTTCTTATTTATAGTAATTTGATTATAACTAGTACCTGAAGGGCTGTGCAGAAAATGGTAATGTGTAACACATTAGAAGAACAGAGTTGCCTGTTGCACTACCATAGTTAACTGTTTATTTGTTTAGTTATTTGTCCTGTAGCTTCAAGGCAATGTCCATTATTCTCCTTCATTGCACTTTTTTTATTTGGCTATCTTGCATTTGCAAATGTTTGCTGCCAAGAGCAGATACTGGAGCTTGAGGTTGTGGTGAGAGAAGTGGAGTCTGAAGCTGCTGTGTCTGCTAACTCATTGATTGACATTTTCCTACTGCCCTATGTTTTATGCTAATGATGTTACAGTTCACTCACTTGAGTAATGGTGTTTATGTAAAAATAGGATTCGATAAACTAGTGTAGTTGCCATGGCAATGCACATTTATCAAATCTGGGGGCGTGGTTATGCAAACCCCAGAAGGGAGTAATAGATTCTTTTAGGTACTGAAACAAATTTCAACAAACCGTTGCCAGAATCATACACTATAACCTAAACTATAGGATCTACATAGTTCAAATGATTCATTCTTCCTACATGCTGCAGGCAGAGGTCCCATCAGTTACATTAGGGCATCAGTCCCTGCGTAGTATATTTGTGATGCAGCTGTTATATTTTAAATCGGATTCTGCTAACTGTTGCTGGCCACACAGAGCAGTGCAAACAACAGGCCTACATGTCTATTTTCTAACTTTTTTCTATTATGTTTTAACAGCTGCTCACTTGAGCATCTCCACCTCTCCCCTCCACTCTGCTCTCCCTGTCTCTCCCTCCCTGCTGAGCCACCTTATCAGCCTCTATCCTCTACACCTGTTACCTCCCCTATATAAGCCCTGGTTACCTCTCTCACTCAGTCAAAATCTAGTTGCTGCACTCCAGATGGGCTCCTACTTCCCCTCTCCATCCCTAGACGTCCCTGTTCTCACATGTCAGTAGATTTTGTTAACGGTCTCCCCCCATCCCAGGGCAATACTGTCATTATCACAGTCGTTGACAAATTTTCTAAAATTGTGCATTTTATTCCCCTTCCCACACTACCTTCTGCCAAAAAAACAACTAAAGTATTGGTCAATCACATATTTAAAATCCATGGCCTCCCTCACGAAATTGTCTCTGACTGTGGCCCCCAATTTATATCCAAATTTTGGAGTTTTTTTAGGTTGCTCAGTGTCAAGGTTAGCCTCTCTTCAGGGTTCCATTCACAATCTAATGGCCAGACCGAGAGGTTTCTGGAGACTGGGCTCTGGATCCTCTGCTCCCGGGAACCGTCCTCCTGGTCTCAGAATTTGATCTGGGTTGAGTACGCTCATAACATCCAGCCAGATTGTCTTCCTGTTTCCACTTGAGAGTGTGTTTTTTCTGCTACTGAGTTACCTGTTTTCTTAGCGTTAGTCTGGGCATGATTTGCCTGTTTTCTGTGCCTCTGTGTCCCTTTTTGAGTAAGTGACTGTTGCTGTTTATTGTTCCCGTGGAGTTATCTTGGATCTCCTTGTTAGAAGAGGATCAACAGCAACACTGAGGATTACTACATTTTCTGGTCATATTCCTCGGACAGTTTTAGTTGGTACTTTGTATTTTAGTTGTTCTTTGTTGCTGGCTTTGTGTTCTCCTTTCTCCTGATTCTTCAGCCGCCCTTAGTTCTCCTTTTTTCCATACCCCTTCACCTGTGTTGGCTCCTCTCCTCTGGGGACGTGGACTTCACTAATGGGGGATCACTCGTCACCAACCCATCACCACAGAGAAGACTGACTTTGATGTATCTTCATACAAATTATTCCTGTACAGGTGGTTACATAATTGCTTTGCAACTACTTTGTCAAGGATTTTAGAAATAAAGGGGAGATTGGATATTGATATATAATAGGCTAGAACACCTGGATCAAGACAAGACTTTTAAGTAGCAGTTCGATTGGGGTGACTATGGCGCAGGAGGAAGAGCGGCCATTGGTACATAGCGTGTTTTTAAAGATAGATTGATAATATCTAAAATAAATAAGTTTAAAGGGTAAAGCATCCTTGAGCAGTCTAGTCTGGATAGGTTCTAGCAGACATGTTGTTGATTTTGATGAGGTAATAGTTGAAGTTAACTCAGCGAGGTCTATGAGTAAAAAGCAATATTTATATTGGATATTACCTTGTATTACCTGTGTCTTAATGTTACTGTACTGCTGCATAAATAATTATCATTATAAACTTGGTGAACTGTCTGCAGGATAAAAAGTTAAGTTTTTATTATTTAACAACTTCTCATATTGCCCAGTGTTGCAGAACCAATAACTGACTTAACATCTGATTCTCTTCATCACCCAGCACCCACTGTGCAGCTTCCAAGAAATGCAGCTTATCATGGATAAACAATCCCCAGGGACTGCTTCCCCTCAATCAGCCACTGCAAGATCTGGCTTGTTGCCAACACTGCCATGCGATGAGCTGAATTATGTATAGAAAACTTTGGTCTGGCATCTCGATATTAAAATGGCATAAACCCTTATGGTTAATTTAGCTACAAAGCTCCCAGTGCCTACCACAGCATTCCCGTGGTGTTAATAGGTTTTGTCATGGCTCACTGTGAAGCTATACAAAAGCTCTGTAAATGAATTACAGCACTGTTCACTGTAATATTCATATCTATGTATATTATTCATACAGTAAGATGCAGGGTAGGCACTGCAAGCTGCCAAACTTTAATCAAAACACCACAGCTACATCTGACATTATTTAGCAGCTTAAAAACATTAAAGGCCTGTGACACACTAGTCCTGTCTCAACCTGTCTGTGTTTTGCAGTTTAAAGTTTGGACAATATCTGACTTTTCAGCTGACTTTTCATGGTCTGAAAATTACTCTTTGTTTCATTCCATATGATCAGACTCATCTTCAACATGTGGTTAAGACAGTTTAAATGAGGCGACTGTGGCGCAGGAAGGTAGAGCGGTTATCCACCAATCTCACAGTTGTTGGTTCAATCTCCGGCTCCTCTGGTCACATGTCGAAATGTCCTTGAGCAAGACACTGAACCCCAACTTAGCTGCTCCCGGTGAGTGTTGGCCAGCTGCATAGCAACTCCCCCACCGGTGTATCATTTGCCTTAGTGGAACATTATGAGTCCGAGGGCAGACTCGTGCGGTAAGCGAATTGCGTCACTTCCTGTTTCTGCACACTCTTTGGTTTCTACCGAAGGACTGTTTACTGATTAATTGTAGCTCTTATTTTACTTAAATAAGTGATTTCTTCACACAACAATTAATACTTGAGTCGTAACATACGCTTGTATTACACAAGCACCTGCTCTTGTAAAACATAACCAGCTAACGTTTACAGATTCCACATTTCACCTATATTAGCTTCGCTAGCTTAGCAGTTATCCGTTAGCAATGGCTTCTCTGTCTTCCTCTTTCTCTCCTTCTCTCACTTGCTCGGTGCGTCTCATGTTCAGTTTTTCCTCTGCCTCCTTTAGTGATAATGGTATATGTAATAAGTGTAAGGTTTTTGCAGTTTTGGAGGCGAGGCTCACGGAACTGGAAGCGCGGCTCCGCACCATGGAAAACAATTCAGCTAGTCAGGCCCCAGTAGCTGGTGCAGGCCAACCTAGCGTACCCCCTGTTAGCTGTCCCCCAGCAGTTCCCGAGCAGCCAGGAAGCCAGTCCGGCTGGGTGACGGTTCGTAAGAGATCTAATGCTAAACAGACGCCCAAGGTTCACAACCAGTCAGGTTACATTTCTAATTAATTTTCCCCACTCAATGACACACCCTCTGAGAAACCAACTCTGGTAATTGGCAGCTCTATAGTCAGAAACGTGAAGTTAGAGACTCCAGTCAAATGCCTCCCTGGGGCCAGAGCGGGTGACGTTTAATCATATTTGAATCTCCTGGCTAATGATAAATGTAAATACACTAAGATTATTATTCACGTGGGAGTTAATGACGCCCGATTACGCAAATCGGAGGTCACTAAAATTAACGCTGAATCGGTGTGTAACTTTGCCAAAACAATGTTGGACTCTATATAGTTTTCTCTTGACCCCTGCCAAATCTGACCAGTGACGACATGTACACCCGCATGTCGTCATTCAACCGCTGGCTGTCTAGGTGGTGCCCAGCAAATGATTTGGGCTACATAGAAACGTTTTTGGGGAAAACCTAGGCTGATTAGGAGAGATGGCATCCATCCTACTTTAGATGGTGCAGCTTTCTTATCCAGAAATATGGCTGGTTTTATTAGACAACCAAAAGTATGACAATCCAGAGTTGAGCCTAGGATGCAGAGATCCAGTCCTACACGCCTCTCTGCAGTATCCCTACAACCGTCACTCCCCCACAACTCCATGGTATAGTTCGCAAACACGCAACTTAAAATAAGCAACACGAAAGTTAGAAAGGAAGTGGCATTCCAGAAATTTAGAAGAATCTCATTTAGCCTGGAAAAACAGTTTAAAAATGTAATAACAAGGCTGGAAAATCTAATAGTCTAAATGACCACATAGGGGAAAAACTAGGAGAGTAACAAAACTGAAATAAAACTCCAAAATGAAAACACGGCACGGGGAAAAGCATAGGCTACTAAATAAACAAGACAGGGATAAACATGAACTGACTAGTAACAGGTAATACATGGAGGGGGACTAAGGAAAACTGATAAACAGAGGTAAACCAGATAAATAAGGCACAGACAAACATAAGTCACTACACAGGTAAACACACGGGGAAGTCTAAGAAAATTAACAAACAGATAAACTAAATTAACGAGACGTGGAAAAACAAAACTGCAAACAGGAATATCACAAAACGTCAGACCAAAGGGAAAAGCTGCACAGGGTCCAGAATACAAAAGTCCAAAAGAAACAAGAGTCCCGAATGCAAGAATCCATGAAACACACATTCAGCTTTTACCTAGAGTCCAGAGACTACTGTGGGGTTGGTGAGGGTAATGACGACGGCAATGACGACGACAACGAAGACAGTAACAGCGACGGCAGTGATCACAAGGATCTGGCAGGGGAGTGAAAGGAAGACTGAACTTAAATAGAGGAGGGAACAGGTACAAACAACGATGGACAACGAGGGTAAAGCCAGGCAAAAGAACCAGGGACAGGAAGTAAGGAGAAAATAAAAGACCAAAACCAGGAAGTACACTGTGACCATGACACCCCCCAAATATTACAGATAGATCTTCGTGTACAGCAGTGCTAGAATCATCGATAAGGCCCCAATCCCTGTTAGACTGCTTTTTACCTATAGAGCTCTCTGAGCTAACTTTAATTATTACATCATCTAAACCAACAACCTGTCTGGTAGACCCTATTCCAACTAGACTGCTTAAGGAAGCTTTACCCTTAATAGATACGTTCATATTAGATATCATCAATCTATCTTTAGAAACAGGCTATGTACCACAGGCCTATAAAGTAGCTGTAATTAAACCACTACTTAAAAAACCCTGTCTTGACCCAGGTGTTTTAGCCAATTACAGACCAATATCTAATCTCCCCTTTATTTCTAAAATAATTGAAAAAGTAGTTGCAAAACAATTATGTGATCACCTTTACAGGAATAATTTGTATGAAGACTTTCAGTCAGGCTTTAGAGTTCATCATAGTACAGAAACAGCACGGCCTCAAATAATGGACTAGTCTCTATACTTGTTCTGTTAGATCTTAAACTGCACTAAGTTGGTTTAAATCTTATCTATCTGATAGATTTGTTCATGTTAATGATGAATCCTCCATGCACACAAAGGTTAGCTATGGAGTTCCACAAGGCTCTGTGTTAGGACCAATTCTTTTAACTTTATATATGTCTCCTTTAGGCAACATTATTAGAAAACACTCCATAAATTTCTACTGCTATGCTGATGATACCCAGCTATATTTGTCTATGAAACCAGATGAAAATAATCAGTTAATAAAGCTTCAAGCATGCCTACAAGACATACAGGCCTGGATGTCCCACAAATTTTTACTTCTAAACTCAGACAAAACTGAAGTCATAGTATTTGGGCCCAAAAATATCAGAAATATGATGTCCAACCATATTGTTACTCTAGATGGCATAAGTCTGGCCTCCAGTACTAACTGCAAGGAACCTTGGAGTTATTTTTGACCAGGATTTGTCCTTTACCTCACATATAAAACAAATCTCTAGAACAACCTTCTTCCACCTACGGAACATTGCCAAAATTAGGAGCATCCTGTCACTGGTTCATGCATTTGTTACCTCTAGGTTGGACTACTGTAATTCCCTACTTTCAGGATGCCCCAGTAACTCCCTAAAGAGCCTGTAATTAATCCAAAATGCTGCAGCAAGAGTGCTGACTGGAATCACATTTCACCTTCACTAGCTTCTCTCCATTGGCTTACCATTAAATCTAGAATAGAATTTAAAACTCTGCTTGAAGCAGACACCCTCTCTACTTTTAAGTCTAGGCTTAAAACCTTCCTCTTTAATAAAGCATATAGTTATAGTTATGCTGCTATAGGCTTAGACTGCTGGGGGACCCACCCCCCGATGCACTGAGCTCTCTTCTCACCCCGCAATTGTCACCATTGTATGTCATTAACTCTGTGTGTTTTCTCCCATAGTTGTCTTTGTCATTCTCTGTCCCCCTCTCTCTGTCCCTTTCTGCAGGTGTCCCTGGCTTTGAAGCTGTGTGTTTTCCAGCATGCAGCTACTGGTCCTACCAACCTGCCCGATGTTTTGTTGTTGTTTTTGTTGTTGTTTTTTTCTTTTCTCTCTTCACTTTCCACTCACCCCAACCGGTCGAGGCAGATAGCCGTCCACCCTGAGCCTGGTTCTGCTGGAGGTTTCTTCCGTTAAAGGGAGTTTTTCCTCTCCACTGTTGCCTATGGTTTGCTCCAGGGGGAATTGTTGGGTTCTCTCTATAATCTTGAATTAATTCTGTAAAGTGCCCTGAGATGACTTTGTTGTGAATTGGCTCTATATAAATAAAGTTGAATTGAATTGAATTGTATGAGTGTGTGTGTGATTGTGAGTGTGAATGGGTGAATAAAAAGCAGTGTAATGTGCTTTGATTGCCAATAGGCAGAAAAGTGCTATATAAGTGCAGACCATTTACCGTATAATAATATTTAAATACTGTAATAATATAATAGTATTATATTACAAGTTACATTGTATCTTCATTTTTTAACCTAATCATATTCTTAACATTTACACACAGACACTAAACCCCTCATTGTTTTATCTTAACTCACATTTAGAGTCTGTCAGTCATTAAATCACATCAGCCAGACACACCTCTCCACTGTGTGACTTACTCTAAAATGCTTTGTAAAAAAATATTTAAATTCCAAGATCTTGTGAGGAGACCTTACACATGCACAGTTGACTGGCTTACTTGAGACTGCTGTAAAAAGTTATGGTGATTTGGAGAGTTTAGGTCAACATATTCATAAAAATTCTCAATCAAGTATTTTGGAATAATTATAACACCCACCTTTTTGACCGACAGAACTGGTTCTGCTCTCATTTGGAACCAGTTGCCTTTAGTAACCCCATTGCTAAAAGAATATGACACGATCTAATGCATTATGACCACAGCACTATTATGTTTGACATTTAACCCTCATCTAATGTTGTGTCAGTTTCAATTGTGTCAATTAAGAGCACTAATAGGCCAGTTTGCTGGTGTGAAGCCCAGCGCATAATGAGGAATTGTAATGAAGACTAGGATTTTTTTTTATAAAAAATTCAGCATATGTCGAAAGTAAAAGAAGAATTTCATCAGGCATTCAAGGCAAAACACTTCTCTCATGTTTAAATTACATTAATTATTGTTACTGTAACAAAGCACATTTTTGTAAGGATTTTTAAAAACTAAACTAAAAACTTTACTTTTCCTTAAATATCTTGATTTTTAGGTTCAAGCTTCATTATTCAGTGTGAATTTGAACTTTGGTTGCCCCAAAATGTGGAATGAGCCATTTAAAACAGCCTCCAACCTGCAATTTACCTGTTAGTTTGTGCAGGTAAATGCTACTACATTTTTAAAATCTCAAACCTGACAGAAGTTGTTTTAATACAACCTTGTCTTACATGTTACAATGTTTGCTTGTTACATTTTTAATGGGTAAATTATATTATTTTCTTCTACTACCATTCTAAAGGTCAGCTGGATTGTAAAACTTTATTCAATTTAAAAATATGCATGCATTGTACAGCACATATTTTAATTTGCTGATGTACATTATTTTATTCCCAACGGTGAATAACATTCTCGCCAGTAGTTGACTAGTGATCAGTTTGTTTTTTAAAAGTTGGGATGGACATGCATTACCTAAAATCTCTGATTTCTTCAGTCCATACTCCACACCCCTCAGATCCTCGGATCAGGTCCACCTTCTAAGTCAAAGTCCAAACATTGAGCCTTCTCTAATACTGCTCACAGACTGGGACCACTTATCCCCTCACTGTGAGATCACTTCCATGTTCTGTCACTTTCTATTCTCACCATTATATTGTTGATTGACCCACCCCTTAATTATTGCCATAATGGTAAAAATGTAATTTTGTTCATTACAGTTATTTACATGTATCCTTTACTTTTCTCTGTAAAGGACTGTTATTTAAAATTGTAGCATATCTTAGTTCTTTAGATTAAAATCTGACACACTGTGCTAAATGACTAAATGTAAATGTAAATCTGCCTTTATCAAAGGGACTCACAAGTGCAAAACATCAAAGCAAAGTCCCATCAGAAAAGTGTTTACATTTCATGAGATGCAAGTGCAAAAAATAGCAGAAAGAATGTTGCTGATGATAACTTTGCATTAGCTCTTATTTCTAATCACCTTCTTTTGTGTGCGTGGAAGAATCATCATTAACATGAAAATATTGAAATCTATCTGACAAATAAGATTTAAACCAACCTAGTGCAGTTCCTTTAATCACAAATAAAATTTTCAGTCTATGTAAAAATCATTTGTGATCAATGGTGTCAAATGCAGCATTAAGATCTAACAGAAAAAGTATAGACTAACACTTTTTAAAAATAGATTTAAGTACATAGAAAGGTGTGGAAGAGTTTTCAGCAGTTTTTATTATTTGGAGTGAGTTTGCTGAGTGTGCAGAGTTTCATAGATGCCAAAATACTGAGAGTTTGGTCAGATGACACAGTAAACTAATGAAATGCTGTTAGCATAATGCTAATGTAACCAGATGAAATACAATTACCACCAAGGTCACAACATTTGTTTATTTTGATGATTGTGCTCTCTGATTATTTAATTTGTGCTTTTTGTTTAATAAAAGCTGCTGTGCATGGGTACCTCACTGTTCACTAACACTGTTGTTGCTGTTCATCCACCTTTAGGCTTTGGATCTAATGCAGGTATCCTTAGGAAAGAAATCTCCCTCTGCTGTGATGACCCCTGTGTTTTCCTGTGGGGTGTGATGAGGTAAGAGCCTAGATACACAATAATAATGCTGTACATGTTCTACATTGATATAATTATCTTTTCATGTTAGGTGGCTGACAGAAGTTTGCGAATGTGGTCACAGCTATGTTTGATATTGATTTTATCATAATGACATTATCACACTTTCATGCTCCACCTCTTTGTTGTAGAGTTAAACCTGAGGGAATGAATGACAAAATTACAAAGTCATTTTTAATGACACATGCAGCTTGGAATATGCCATAGGAGTATTTCATGTAGTTATTATAAATTTTACTGTATGTTAAGCATTAGTGTTTTTCATGAAACTCTACTACAAGGTTGAATTAAGAGGCAATGGCTCCCTGGGCACAGAAATATGATATCTAATATGATATAATGCGCTTTTCTTTTAATTAGCTGTAATTATTCCTCTAATGGTGAAAATAAGCCAGGTTTATTCTTAATGATACTAACACAGCACTGTAGACTCTCTTAGATCTATCATGTTGTGGTTTGATTTAAAAATAAAATCTTCATAAATACTGTTGTAATGTGTGTAGTCACCTGTTTTTGGTGTCTGGGTGTAAGAGAACTATTTTCATTTTTGTGAAAACCCAAACATTACTAACAATAATAACACCTGAAAGTCCAGGGCTCTGTTAATTGTACATGTCAGTTAATGGGCATACCACTGACATACCTTAATGGAACAGAGCCATACTGGTATTTGTTACACCTCTACCACCTCTGTCCTGAAAAAGGTTAGTAGTGTTCCATTATCTTTTTTTTTGGTTATCTTCCAGAGCAAGCACATTTATTGATGTACTTATATGCAACTAACTCCAGAAATGCTTCGCATTTGGCATTTGAGCCTGTTTATTTCACCCAATACCTAATTCCAGTCCTTATGCAAATCTTGACACACCAGGACTGTCAGCCAACTTAATAGAGTAAAGAGTAAAGTTGGGATCACAGGTATTGGGCACAAAAATGGACAAACTGCAGGTGGGACGAAGTAAAACGCCCTTTTTAACCAGCACATTTTTGTCATTCCATAATTAAGAATGAAGCTGACAATAGCTGAATGTTTGGAAATGTGTAGAGCTGATTAGCACAAACTTATTTATCTTTGCATGGCCTTCATTACATCAACCAGTACTGTGCTGAATGTTTAGCATATTTAAATGGGACTGTTTCTAAGTTCCCCTTACAAATACTCTCCAATCAATCCATCCATTTTTTATCTGTAACAGCTTATCCTGATCAGGGTCACAGGGGGCTGAAGTCTATCCCAGCTGTCTTTGGGTGAGAGGTGAGGTCCACCCTGGACAGGTCTCCAGTCTATCTCATGGCTAACACATAAAAATATAAGCCCCTTTGAGAAATGCACTGAAATTCTCACATTGTGCCTCAGTTTTGTCTCTGTTGTGGTTAGAACTTGTGTTGTAATTTCAGTTTCTTAGTTTGAGTTTAGCTAACTTTTGTTGACCTCTTTTAGGGCCCACATTTTGTTAGTAATTAAAATTTCTTTGTATATGTTACATTTGGGTAAATAAAACTAATTTTCCTTCGAGACTTTATTCCTGTGTCCTGTGTCTAGCTGCTTGGTCCATAACACACATTCACACTCACATTCACGCCTACAGGCAATTTAGACTCATCAATTAACCTAACGTGCATGTCTATGGACTGTAGAAGGAAGCCCTTTGTAAAGATTTTATAAAAAAGACATTGAGGTTTTTTTTTTTTCCCCCTGTGACTGGATGGATAAAGGTTTTAGTGTTGCTGGTAAATCTGTAGTTCATGTAGTTTCCATATTTGAATTTTCCAACTGGCCAGCCACATATAACTTTTTTTTTGTTTGTTCTGAGGTTGTGAAAACACCTTGACAATTCTATCCTTTATTTTCCTTCATCTTTTGAAAGTGATAATTGGTATGTCACAGACTCATTCAAATTGTGCATGCTGTTGTTGAATGTGCCAGTATTCCAAAACATTTTTAATATCTCTGGTTTTAGTAGTATAAGTAGTGTAGAGGTCTACTCCTGTTATTAATACATGATTATTGGTAGTCTTATAAGTTATGCAGTTTCAGAACCTTAAGGCAGGACTTGCTAACCAATTTCTCTTTCTTTTCTTCTTTTTTATTTTAGGATTATTGCTTGACATGACTGGATTCATTGCTGTGACTATTTAGCATGAATTATAGTACAAATAGACCACAGCTTTAGTGTACAGGTCTACAGATGATTCTTATTCATCTATCAGTTTAGAATATAATAGAAATAGTCACAGCAATGAAAAAAGAAAAGATAGAAAAAAAGATTAGCAATTTTAACCTGTTGCCAAATTACTGAGCGCATTTACATGGGCTTAAGTAACCAAGTTACGGTCTGCTTTCTCGATAAAGCAGATTTTTTTAAGTGTAGTGTAAATAGGAAAGATGGTTTCTGAAATCGGGGTAGGGGATTAGGGAAACCTGGTTTCCACAGGTAGATTTCTGTCAGAGAACGCAGATTAATCCACCATCTACAGTATACCTGTAACCAGGTTTCTAATCAGCTTTCTACAACTGTGCAAGTGCATAACCAAAGACTGCAGACAGTAAAGTTCATCCAGCTGAGATTATTAACTGGTTAACGGGTTAATGAGTCCTCATTATTAAAACAAAGTCTGCCTAAGGTCTGACAGAAAATTTTACTAAATGTCACAAAATGTCTCATAGAAGTCTAAATAAGTCACTCCCCTCTGTGGATTTTTACAATTCAGACAGTTGTGGATCAGCTGCATGTATTTTTCCTTTCTCGACCTCTGCACTGTCACTCAGCTGTGACATGAACACACACACAAACACACACACAGAGAAAAAGAGAGAAAAATCAGAAAGCAGCGACTTCTATTTAATCCAATTCAACTTTATTTATATAGCGCCAATTCAAAACAAGGTAATCTCAAAGCACTTTACAGAATAAAGTCAAGACTGTAAAAGATTAATAAAGTAAACCCAACAATTCCACCCTAAAGGAAGCCCTAGGCAACAGTGGAGAGGAAAAACTTACTTTAACAGAAGAAACCACCAGCAAAACCAGGCTCAGGGTGGGCAGCTATCTGCCTTGACCGGATGGCGTGAGTGAAAAGTGGAGAAAAGAAAAGCGCAATCTGAACTGGGAGCTGGTTCCAAAGGAGAGGAGCTTGATAGCTAAAGGCTCTGCCTCTCATTCTACCTTTGGAAATTCTGGGAACCACAAGTTGGCCTGCATTCTGAGACCTAAGTAGTCTACTGGGATGATATGGTACTGTGAGGTAATTTATATATGATGGAGCTTGACCATTTAGAGCTTTATATGTAAGAAGCAGGGTTTTAAATTCTATACTAGATTTAATGGGAAGCAAATGGAGAGAAGCTTGAAGCTTGTCAACTGATTTTTTTTTCATCTGGTTACATCGATAGATATAGCTGGGTATCATCAGCATAGCAATGGAAATTTATGGAGTGTTTTCTAATAATGTTGATTAAAGGAGACATATATAAAGTAAAACGCATTGGTCCTAACCTTTTTGTGCATGGAGGATTCATCATTAACATGAACAAATTGGAATCTATCAGATAAGATTTAAACCAAGTGCAGTTCTTTGAATTCCAATTTCATGTTCCAGTCCTTGTAATAAAATGTTGTGATCACTGTAATCTAATGCAAGGAGGGTTAGGGTTGGGTTAGGGTTAACCACTGTTAAAATATCTTTCATTACAAGTTAATTTCTCCCTTTTCTTTTCTTTTAGACCACTTTCATAAGCTAACAGTTGGATACTTATATTCTTTATTTTCCTTTGAATGGTTCATGCAAAATATTGGCTATGCAACTGATCTCAGTGCACAAAACAAGCGCTGGGACTTTTCTTCTGAAGTGATTTTGGAGAGAGAAATAATGTAGTTTAATTCATTTGGTAAGTAACTTACTGTGGACAAAGTAAATCTTTTTGGTCAATGTTCCGGGGCTTTCTAATCCAGCCACTCTATTCTTGAACATTACCAATGCAGCTTCTGTATTTTATTCATTAAGCCGTCAAGAGACTGTAGACTTTGAAAATTCTATGTCTACCTCCTCAAGAGTTAAGTAAAGACTGCTGTTAAATGTTAGCCTGTGCAGAAAAGCAGTGATTCCCAACCCTGGCCTCTGAGTACCCATGCCCTACTTGGATCAAGATTGGATAAAATTGGATCAAGCTGTGTTAAATCAACTAGAAGATATAAAATACTATCTACTATCTTAGATATATAATATTCAGTCGAATGTACATTTAATTAATGTAATTTGTTTTTTAAGTAATAAGAAAATAATTTAGGAATTAAGAATTATATATTTTTTTATTATTTTCTGTACTATCTCATTTATCCATGTCTGTAGTGAAGAGGTGTTTGCTTGAAATGAAGCAGAGATTTTAGAGATAGGAAAAAGGTGTAGCAATTGTCTTCTATGGCAGTAAACTGGGGTGAAATTTCTGGTATTTGAGTGTGAAAGAGTGAAAATATGCAAATAACAGATCAGGCCTAACAAACTTAATTTGTCCCATCCTTGTTATGAACATCATACACAAATTTTTATTCTAAAGGTTCCAAGAAAACATGTAATCTTGTAACTTGTAACTTTATTTGTTAAGCGCTTTAAAACAACTAGGTTGACCAAAGTGCTGTACAGGTCAAAAACATAAAATAACTATACAATAGCATAAAACCAAGATGGCGGCACGCAGAAGAGCTGCGGGAACTCGGTCTGCTCCGGAGGCCTACACCATCACCGACCCCGTCTAGTGCACCTCGCCCACAGTGGAGGCGCCACAAGCGGCATCAGAGGAAGCAGAAGAGGGGTAAGCGCGGAGGTATCCGGGCTAGGCTAACGGCTAATCCACACAAGCCAGCCATCCCCACCATCATACTGGCTAACGTACGCTCATTAGACAATAAACTGGACTACATCCGCTTACTACGGTCAACTCAGAGGACTGTAAGAGACTGCTGTGTTTTTGTGTTTACGGAAACGTGGCTTAGCAACAGCATTCCAGACGGCGCCATTCAGCTCGATCAGCTGACATGCTATCGAGTGGACAGAGCTCTCGGGCTTTGTGTTTATACCAGCGATGCGTGGTGCAGCGATGCTGTTGTGATCTGCAAGCACTGCTCACCCCTGGTGGAGTTCATGATTATCAAGTGCCGGCCGTTCTACCTGCCGAGGGAATATACAGCCATACTGCTCGTTTCTGTTTACATTCCCCCGAACAACAACATCAGCAGCAGGAACGATGCACTTAATGAACTGCACCAGTACATCAGTGAGCAGCAGACAGCCCACCCTGATGCTTTTCCCATCATAGCTGGGGACTTCAACCATGCAGACTTAAAGAGTGTGTTTCCAAAAATACACTAACACATTAACTTTCCAACTCGAGGAAATAACATCTTAGACATTGTTTACACCACACAGAGAGGAGCTTACAAAGCCCTTCCCCTCCCCCACCTCGGTGCCTCGGACCACATCACTGTCATGCTAATGCCGGCATACAGACCGCTTGTCAAAGTCGCCAAACCAGTTAAAAAGCAGATACAGGTGTGACCGGAAGGGTCGTCAGAGGCTCTTCAGGACTGTTTTGACACCACTGACTGGGATATGTTTAAGCAGGCTGCCACATATAATAACACCACAGACCTCCAAGAGTATGCAGAGACTGTCAGTGCCTACATCAACAAGTGTATTGATGATGTAACTGTCAAAAAGAACTTCACTGTACGGGCCAACCAGAAGCCATGGATGACAGGGGACGTCTACAGACTCCTGAAGACGCGGAACGCTGCCTTCAGAGCTGGAGATGAAGTGGGCCTGAGAACAGCCAGGGCCAACCTGTCCTGTGGCATCAGAGAGGCTAAGAGACAGTACTCCAGGAGGATAGCCCATCAGTTCAGCAACAGCAGGCACACTCGGTCTGTATTCCCTGCCTGTGGCAGGCAATACAGACTATTACGGACTACAGGCCCCCACCGCGGACGTGTGACAGTAACATCTCTCTGCTGAACGAGGTGAACGCCTTCTTCGCTTGCTTTGAAAAGCAAAACTGCTCCACTGCACAGAAGACTCCACCTCCTCCCGGCGACCAGGTGTTGATGCTGACCCCAGACAGCGTGAGGAGATCCTTCAGCAGGATCAATGCACGGAAAGCTCCGGGTCCTGACAATTCTGGGTGTGTACTGAGAGACTGTGCAGCAGAACTCACCAATGCCTTCACAAACATTTTCAACATCTCTCTACTTCAGGCTGTTGTACCCACATGCTTCAAAGCCACCACCATTATTCCAGTCCAGAAGAAGCCGTCTCCATCCTGCTTCACTGACTACCGTCCAGTTGCACTTACTCCGATTATCATGAAGTGCTTTGAACCGCTAGTCATGCACCACATCAAGTCTGCCCTCCCCCCCTCCCTGGACCCCTTCCAGTTTGCATATCGGTCCAACCGCTTGATCGACGATGCTGTCGCAACAGCTGTCCACTCAGAACTCAAACATCTAGATAAAAAGGACTCATACATCAGAATGCTGTTCATAGACTTCAGTTCAGCATTCAACACTATCATCCCTCAACAGCTCATTCACAAACTGGTCCAGCTGGGGCTCAACACTTCGCTGTGCAACTGGCTGTTGGACTTTCTAACTGGAAGACCTCAGGCAGTACGGGTCGGCAGTAACACATCCAGCACCATCACACTGAACACTGGGGCCCCCCAAGGATGTGGGCTGAGCCCCCTTCTTTTCACCCTGCTGTCCCATGACTGCACACCAACAACTCCAGCCTCTTCATTAAGTTTGCGGATGACATGACTGTGGTGGGTCTCATCAGCAACAACGATGAGAGAAACTACAGGAGCGAGGTGAGACGCCTGGCCAGGTGGTGCAGTGACAACAATCTCTCTGAACGTGGAGAAGACGAAAGAGATTGTTGTTGACTTCAGGAGAGCGCTCACCCAGCACACTCCTCTAACCATCAACGGTGCTAATGTGGAGAGGGTGAGCAGCACCAAGTTCCTGGGTGTGCACATCACAGAGGACCTCTCCTGGACCGACAACACTGCAGCACTAGCCAAAAAATCACAGCAGCGTCTCTACTTCCTCTGCAAACTGAGAAGAGCCAGAGCCCCGCCCCCCATCATTGTACACCTTCTACAGAGGCACCATCGAGAGCATTCTAACGAGCTGCATCACTGTGTGGTATGGGGCCTGCAACGCCTCATGCCGGAAGACTCTACAACGCATAGTGAGAGCAGCTGAGAAGATCATTGGTGTCTCTCTCCCCTCCCTCCAGGACACTTATGGAACCCGTCTCACCCGCAAAGCCCTCTGCATTGCGGGTGATTCCACTCACCTGTCACACAGCTTCTTCAGCCTGCTGCCATCAGGGAGGAGACTGCGGAGCCTACAGGCCAGGACCAGCAGGTTGAAGGACAGCTTCATCCATCAGGCTGTCAGGAAGCTGAACTAACTCCCGAACTTGCCCCCCCTTCCCTCTTCGGCCTCAGTACTGTACTGTACAGGCACAGAACTATAACCCCCCTACTACCTCACATGTAAACTTAATTTAAAGAACTGCTCTTGAGCCCTCTGCACTCTGCTACTTTTACCAGTCTGAATAAGCCATTTTTGCACTAATTCTGTTACCTGCACTGATGTACACTTTACTGGTTTGCACTCCATCTGCCATGTGCCTTGCGCTGCTTTTACTTTATTGTACTTTGTATTGTATTTTTATTAGTATACTCACCAGTACCCTTATTGTATAGTTGAATTGTATAGTGTATTTTATATTTTTATATTTATGTGATCTAGATCTTAGGCTCCACTGTTAGAACTACCTGTAAGCACCATGGATCCGAGAGAAATGCAATTTCAGTTTCCTGTATGTATGTACTGTACATGTCGAAGAACTGACAATAAAGCCTGACTTGACTTGACTTGAAAACGTGATAACAATAAATCAGGCAGAATAATACAACGAACAGATGAAATAATGTCAACAACTCAGACTCTGTCAAAGGCCAATGAAAACAAGTGGGTTTTAAGAAGGAATTTAAAAACAGGTAAGGATGCCTGTCTTCTGTGCAAGGGCAGCTCATTCCATTTCGTTAAAATGTAAAAAGTTAAGAGCCATCCAGGCCTCTAAACATTCCAGTAATGAACTGACTCATTCTTCTTAATGAGCGGAACATAGATCTGACAGTCATCAGCATAGCAGTGAAACGAAATGCCATGTCTTCTGAGGATGGAGCCCAGGGGCAGCAAATACAAAGAAAAGAGGATAGGGCCTAAGATTGAGATTGTGAAATCCCACAGGACAGAGGAGCAGAAGAGGACTTGAAGTCACCCTGTTGGACACAAAAAGTTATATCTTTTAAGTAGGACCTGAACCAATTTAGAGCTAAGCCCTTTTTACTGACCCACTGTTCTAAGCGGGAGATTATAATATCATGGTCCATTGTATCAAATGCAGCAGTTAAATCAAGTAGTACAAGGACCACACAGTCACCACAATCGGAGGCTAGAAAAAGGTCATTATCGCTGGGTTCTACAGGAGCCAAAACGGAAACAGGTGGGCAGCTGGCTGGCAGGTTCAGAGATGGGCGGTACTGTAGTAGACTCAGGGGCAAAAAGCACTGTCAGCCGACCCAGAAATATGCTCAGGAACAGGTGAAACAAGCGATTTGGTCTGAGGTTTTTAGACTCCTTCTTCTTCTGAGGCCCTTAAAATAATATGGGCCCATTTGACGGATAGCTAAACCACAAGTTTAGCTATCCGTCTAGTTTAGAACAGGTTATCTAACTGAGACCCATACTGATACCAGAACTCAATTTCCTCTGAGGGTTTCATGATGTCTCCCTCCCACACGTCTCAGGGTCCGATATTGGCCAGATCCTACTATCACAGTTTAGTGCTAAGGTAGACCCAAGTGAAGAGACTAGACTGTGAGAGGGATTGAACTAAAGAAAAACATGTTTATTGTAAAATAATCAATAATAAACAGAAATCGCTCCTAATGGGAGGGTAGAAAGAAAAACACGACAGGTAACAGAAATCACTGGGTTACAAACAAAGACACCACACATCTAAAGAAACCTCTAACAAAAGCACAACCCACTAAACCTAAACTACAATAGAAAACCAGACTAACAATAGGAAGAGACTAGGGATAAAAGAACAGAAGCACACCAAACCTCAGACCAAACGTTGGTGGGAAAACAGAGTCCGATTTCCAGGAGTCAGGATTCCTAGGGTCAGGTAAATCATGCATTCAGTATGCAGGCTGGGAGACAGATGAGAATCTGGAAGGAAACTATGGGGAAAGCTGGACCTAAATAGTGAGGGGAACAGGCGCAAACAATAATGAGGAAGGAAAAGACTAGGAACAGGAAGCAGGGAAAAGGGGCTAGAAAATTACAGGTTATGACCTGTAGTCCCAGTATCATCTACAGCAGCCTGGTATTACTTGGCACTGGATTAGAACCAAATGATGAACCCAGCTTGCCATCATCTCTAAATATGCATTTTTGGCATTTTATATTTGTTGAGCTTGTAGTTGTGTTTGCCCTTTGATGCTATGACATTTGGACTTACATGCAGTCATCTTTGTTTCACAGCACTGAATGGATGAATCTTATTCTTATATTTGATGTTCATTTCCACTTACACATCTGTGAATAATCCACTGTCTCATTTTAAAACTGGTAGATCAGGAATTTATTTTAACGGGGATCTCAGGTGTGTTTGCTATTCAGTGGACTATACACAGAAAGACATCAGCTTAGAAAACATAGATTTGTTCTATAAATGCTCCATGTGCACATCTGGCAGTTATTACTCCATACGAGTAATACAGTGTTATTGATCAGATCAAAAGAATACTTTCTGCTGCACTGTTACATGAGTACATAGGGCCTTTTAAAATTGCCCACCATCAAAGTTCAATTCAATTCAATTCAACTTTATTTATATAGCGCCAATTCACAACAAAGTCATCCCAGGGCACTTTACAGAATAATGTCAAGATTATAAAGATATATAAAGAGAATCCAACAATTCCCCCTGGAGCAAGCCATAGGCAACAGTGGAGAGGAAAAACTCCCTTTAACGGAAGAAACCTCCAGCAGAACCAGGCTCAGGGTGGACGGCCATCTGCCTCGACCGGTTGGGGTGAGTGGAAAGGGAGAGAGAAAGAACAGAGCAACAAAAGCAACAACAAAACATCGGGCAGATTGGTAGGACCAGTAGCTGCACGCTGGAAGACACACAGCTTCAAAGCCGGGGGACACCTGCAGAAAGGGACAGAGAGAGGGGGACAGAGGAGGACAAAGACAACTACGGGAGAGAACACACAGAGTTAATGACATACAGTGGTGACAATTGCGGGGTGAGAGGAGAGGAGAGATGGTCAAGAGGAGGAAAGGAGCTCAGTGCATTGGGGGGTGGGTCCCCCAGCAGTCTAAGCCTATGGCAGCATAACTATAACTAACTATATGCTTTATTAAAGAGGAAGGTTTTAAGCCTAGACTTAAAAGTAGAGAGGGTGTCTGCTTCCCGAATCTGAACTGGGAGCTGGTTCCACAAGAGAGGAGCTTGATAGCTAAAGGCTCTACCTCCCATTCTACTTTTGGAAATTCTGGGAACCACAAGTAGGCCTGCATTCTGAGAGCGAAGTGGTCTACTGGGATGATATGGTGCTATGAGATCTTCTATATATGATGGAGCCTGACCATTCAGAGCTTTATATGTAAGAAGCAGGGTTTTAAATTCTATTCTAAATTTAATGGGAAGCCAATGGAGAGAAGCTAGTGAAGGTGAAATATGATCTCTCTTGCTAGTTCCAGTCAGCACTCTTGCTGCAGCATTTTGGATTAATTGCAGGCTCTTTAGGGAGTTACTGGGGCATCCTGAAAGTAGGGAATTACAGTAGTCGAACCTAGAAGTAACAAATGCATGGACCAGTTTTTCGGCATCACTTTGAGACAGTATGCTCCTAATTTTGGCAATGTTCCGTAGGTGGAAGAAGGCTGTTCTAGAGATTTGTTTTATATGTGACTTAAAGGACAGATCCTGATCAAAAATAACTCCAAGGTTCCTTGCAGTAGTACTGGAGGCCAGACTTATGCCATCTAGGGTAACAATATGGTTGGACATCATATCTCTGAGATTTTTGGGCCCAAATACTATGACTTCAGTTTTGTCTGAGTTTAAAAGTAAAAAATTTAAGGACATCCAGGCCTTTATGTCTTGTAGGCATGCTTGAAGCTTTATTAGCTGATTATTTTCATCTGGTTCCATAGATAAATATAGCTGGGTATCATCAGCATAACAGTGGAAATTTATGTGTATGAGTGTATGAGTGTTTTCTAATAATGTTGCCTAAAGGAGACATATATAAAGTAAAAAGTATTGGTCCTAACACAGAGCCTTGTGGAACTCCATAGCTAACCTTTGTGTGCATGGAGGATTCATCATTAACATGAACAAATCTATCAGACAGATAAGATTTAAACCAACCTAGTGCAGTTCCTGTAATTCCAATTTCATGTTCCAGTCTCTGTAATAAAATGTTATGATCAATGGTATCAAATGCGGCACTAAGATCTAACAGAACAAGTATAGAGATGAGTCCATTATCTGAGGCCATGAGAAGATCGTTGGTGACTTTTACCAGTGCTGTTTCTGTACTATGATGAACTCTAAATCCTGACTGAAACTCTTCATACAAATTATTCCTATGAAGGTGATCACATAATTGTTTTGCGACTACTTTTTCAATTATTTTAGAAATAAAGGGGAGATTAGATATTGGTCTGTAATTGGCTAAAACACCTGGGTCAAGACAGGGTTTTTTAAGTAATGGTTTAATTACAGCTACCTTATAGGCCTGTGGTACATAGCCTGTTTCTAAAGATAGATTGATGATATCTAATATGAACGTATCTATTAAGGGTAAAGCTTCCTTGAGCAGCTTAGTTGGAATAGGGTCTAGCAGACAGGTTGTCGGTTTAGATGAGGTAATAATTGAAGTTAGCTCAGAGAGATCTATGGGTAAAAAGCAGTCTAACAGGGAGTGGGGCCTTATCCATGATTCTAGCACTGCTGTACACGAAGATCTAATTTTTGGGGGGAGGATCTGGTGAATACTTTCTCTAATAGCTACAATTTTATTCATAAAGAAGGTCATGAAGTCATTGCTGCTCAAAGTTAAGGGAATAGTAGGCTCAACAGAACTATGGCTCTTAGTCAGCCTGGCTACAGTGCTGAACAGAAACCGGGGGTTGTTCTTGTTTTCTTCTATTAATGATGAATAATATGCTGTTCTGGCATCACTGAGAGCTTTTTTGTACGTTTTTAAACTATTTTTCCAGGCTAAATGAGATTCTTCTAACTTTCTGGAACGCCACTTCCTTTCTAACTTTCGTGTTTCCTGTTTTAAGTTGGGTGTTTGTGAACTATACCATGGAGATCGCCTCTGCTGATTTACTGCCTTCTTTTTTAGAGGGGCAACACTATCGAGTATTTTACGTAGTGAGGCTGAGTACAGTTAGGATTGGTGCATACCCAGAGTCCTCTCTCAGAAGGCTTCCAGCTCACTCGTTTTCCCATTCAAGTGCATTCGGTATTGCCACAGCGTGCTCCTCTCAACACAAACTGAATTTGTAACTATCTGTGTGGCAGACCATAATATGTGCCACTAAATGACACTCCAATCAGATCGATTACACTGTATTAATGCTAATTAAATGCTGAATGACTGTTTGAATGACAGCTACTTAACATATCATCCCATGCTGCAGACATTTCTGTTGGACTCATAAATGACCTCAGCTTGTCATCTACAATATTATCTACATTATTATTGTGTGCAGAATGGTGCATCCTTTAATGCTCACAAATAACTCTAATTAAAAATATAATATACTGGAGACTTTTGCCAAATCCTTGGTTCTTGAATCAGTCTTTGAAGAGTTGTTTTACAATCCAGCTTGTTATACATATTGTAGTGTTATAATATGCAAATTCATGTCACAGATTTCCTTCCTAAAGGTAGTGACAACATATGATGATGTATCATCATATGCTGAGGAGCAACTGTAGCTTAGTTGGTAAGGCAAGTCATCCAGAGAACACAGCGTCAGTGGCTAGTAGTATAAAACTGGTAGGAAAGCGCGTGCATGTGACGTGCGTGTTAAGTGTCTGTTTGTTCCCCATCCCAGCAGCGACGGGCGTTTCTGTGTCCATTGACCGTTAGATGGCCTAACCCTGATCTCCCTCCATGTGGTAGTGCTTTTGTTGGTTCATGTGTGTATTTCACCTGTCAGTTATGATCAGTGCACGGGGTTCCCTCCAATCAAATGTTTCTATGTTATACGTAGGGAACTCCACCTTTATATATAGATTTAAAAAGTAGCTGGGTATTATGCTAGCTATTGCTGCTGCTGCAGCTATTTTTTATATCCTTACATTATCAAAACCTTTGAAAAATGGCATATATTACAGGTGAGTGTTTTTTATAATCTATTTTACAATTTAATACTGAACCATAATTTAAAAGATGCATAGATTTTTCTTTAACAAATTTAAAACTATATTAAGAAAAGTAGTCAACAGGTCAGTTCGGGTGTGTGATGGATGAGGCACTGGTGTTTGTGATCACGACAGGTGTGTACGACCCAGTCGCTGCTACTCTCAACTTACTTAGACACCCCATTGCCCATTGGTGATGATGATGATGATACAATAAATGTGGATACTGTAAAACGTGACATACATACTGGCTCTCTGACACATCCCTGCTACACCCCGTGGAAAAAACACGCAAAACAGAGCAGTCCATGGAGTGGTACGGATCTGTCAGTGAGGAGATTTTTTACTTTCAAAAAGAGCTGAGAGTCTATGGTGTAAACGATGTTGAAGTGCTGTGTCAGGTATGTCAGATATATCGTGAAACTTTTACAGAACTTACAGAACTGGACCCGTTTAGCTTCACCACGCTGGCATCCAGCTGCATGGGGGTGTCCCAAAGACACTAGCTCTGACATATAACAGTGACTACATAGACCAGTATATAACATATTCGAGTTTCTCCATGTAGTGGCTGTAGTATGTGGAGCATGTGAAAAAATAGAGGTCAAGTACGTCATAAACCATGGTGAACAACAGTTTGGACCTTACTACATGCATGGCTATCATGCCCGCTTGCATGAAGTGTACAAATCATGGAGAGTTGAACCCTCTCAGTAAAATCCCAAATAGTATACAATGCCAGAGCATTTTGACCCGTGACAAGCATTCTTTTGGTGGTCGCACGAATGCTATGGAGCTCTATCACAAAGCTGAAGAGGGTGAGAAAATCAGGTAATATGACTTTACAAGTCTGTACCATACTGTGCAGGCCCAAAAGCCATATCCTGTAGGCCACCCTCAGGTTATCTTTAGGAATTTTGATTCCATTGATAAATATTTTGTATTTGTGTAATGGACTGTTCTCCCACCATGTGGCTTGTACCACCCTGTCCTTCCTCACAGAGTCCACAAGAAGCTGATGTTTCCTCTTTGCAGGATGTTTGCGGATGTCCTGAATCAGACTAGCAGGTGTTGTCACAAAGACAACTGTCAGGAGTATGGGTCTCTTTTGAGCTTCAAAAGGCTGTTGAAAAAGGCTACATAGTGATAAGTATTGATGATGTTTGGCACTTTCCTCAGGAGACAGACACCTTATTTAGGGAATATGTCAAGACATTTCTAAAGTGCAAACAAGAGGCCTCGGGCTGACTGGGGCATATGAATGATGATGCGGCGAGGCAAAAATACATTAATGAGTATTTTCAAAAAGAGGGCATAAGGCTAGACCCAAACAATATCAAAGTGAACAAAGCTGTTCGAAGTTGTAATAAACTGCTCCTTAACTCACTCTGGGGACGGTTTAGCAGGAGAAGTGAAATGGCCAATTGAGAATAAATATCTCACCCCTCTCTATTCACAAAGCTAATGTTCAGTGACCACTATGATGTGCAACACTTTTGCTTTATCTCAGAAGTGGCACTGGTTCAGTGGCCTCATGCTGACAAGAGGGCATCTAAAACTAGTGATGTCAATGTCTTCATAGGAGCCATGCCCACTGCACACACGTGGCTCATGTTATATGACCTTATCGACACATTGCAGGAGCATGTGTTGTATTGTGAAACTGACAGTGTAGTTTTTACATCTAAATTTTTTTACGCTTTTTTACGCATACGTCACCAAATGTGGGAAGACACAGGTGAAATACACTCTAAATGCCAAAAATGCCCCTGTCGTCACACACCAGTCACTAAAGAGTCTTGTTAACTCATTTTTGGCCAAAGGGGTTTCTGATTGATCACCTGACCAATGAATCTGAAACAATTGTTTGGAACAAAAAGGCCTTTGCCCCTAAAAAAATTCTACACTTTCCTGTCGCCTGCAGTTGTTTACACTAAGCTGCATGACTATTCTCTCCCTTATGGCTACTGACCAGGTAGAAACATTTGACACTATTTTAGAACACCCATTTAGTATGGTATTTCATAGCTATTTCATAGAAATCTTAGCTGTTTGTACCTGGTTCAATCTTTTTATTCAGGGTTAATCAAGTAGGACCATCAGTTTAAACACAAACTATCTAGGGTTTTTTAAAAATCTGCGTGACAAATACCAAATAACATTATTGGCTAGACAGATTTTCCCCGGTAATAGCTGATTTGTCCTGGATGCTTTTAATGATGCTACAAGCCCTGCCTACGAGCATCTTCTCATAGACTTTAAAGCTAAGACCCCTGATCATCTGCGAATCAGAACAAACTTACTATCTGACCGTCAAGTAGTGTATGTGTCTAAAAACCTAACAACCTGATAATGTCAGCATGCGTGCTTAGAAATCTGATTCTTTTGGAGGCTTTATATAAACAATGTGAACAATGCCGGGCCTGACTTTATAAATGTGCTGTGTTAAATTGTGTGAACGTGTTATGGGAGACCATATGGGAGACAAACACTACAGAGTGCTGAAGAGGAACAAAGCCGGTATTAGATTAGTGCCAAACAAGAAAGCCAGATTTTCACAGAAGAAAAAAAACAATTAATTAATAATTAACAATTCATTAAAAAACAATTAATTAATAATTAATCAAAAGTGCAGAGGATTCTTACCGTTTCTTTTAGGAGCCGCCATTCCATTCATTGCCAGTCTCATTACACGTAGCTGAGTGCCTTTTACTTGGAAGTGATGGATCATGCCCAGAAAATGTATTTGATCCCACAACACCAATCAGATGCTTTAAAACACCATCACCAGAATCAAAATACAGGGTCTATCAGATAGTTGGTGGAAAATGAGCTAGATAAAGCTATGGCCAATATTTTGAGCCTGCCTGACACTGTTTTGTATGAAAAGGCCAAAAAGAACGGTGGTGTTTTACCGAAGTATTATTGAAACAGGGTGACGGTGAAAAAAGAATGAATACGTTTACACTATCTGGTGGTGAAAACAGCGGCAATGTATTTCCTAATGTTGTGACATTAGGCTTTATGTCCACCTATGTGATGCTGCTGACGCCAGCGGTACTGCTGGAGGATATTTTATGTTGGAGGATATTTTAAAACACATGCCCGTTAAAAGACATGCACGGCAACATATTAGACACCATTGCTAAAAACTCTGTCTCATGGACTGGTCAGGGGGAGCTTGTTGTTGAAGGGGAGGTTTTAAAGGGTTCGAACATATATTTACATTTACATTTAGTCATTTAGCAGACGCTTTTATCAAAAGCGACTTACAAGTGAAGTACAAGGCAAGCAAAAATCTAAGTCAAGGAGAAAACATCAAAGCAAAGTGTTCACAGTTCACGAGATGCAAGTGCAAGAGAGCAGAAAGGATTTTTTATTTTTTTTAGGAGATTTAAGTGCATAGGAGGATGCGGAAGAGTTCAGTTTTCAGCAGTTTTTTTGAATATTGGGAGAGAGTCAGCTGAGCGTGCAGCGTTTGGTAGCTCGTTCCACCATCGTGGGATCATTGCGCTAAACAGTTTTGCTTGGTGTTTTCTATGCGGTGCTGGGAGCACCAGACGTCGTTCGTTGGCAGACCGCAGCGGGCGGGAAGGATTGTAGACTTGAATGAGTGAGTTGAGGTAAGCGGGAGCTGTCGAGTTAACCACCCTGTAAGCAAGAGACAGAGCTTTGAACCTGATGCGAGCAGCTACAGGAAGCCAGTGTAGAGATCTAAAAAGTGGTGTTTTTCTTTTTCATAGTTTGTAAGCATTTCCAGAGTGCTTTATGGATAAGTGTTGGAGGACTGTATTATAAGTCGGTCCCCCAGTGTTATAACAACCTGTGAAAAAAGGGATGCTCCCGGATAATTCACAAATCCTATGTTTGCCCCGTTTGCAATATTTGATCTGTCAGGGTTAGTGATTTTGACACGGGTGTACTGGTATGTATTGTTTAAGTCTAGGTAATCTTCACCGCTTGATGAAATGTAGAATGCCAGAGGTCCGGTGGGATTTCAACATATGTGGATTTCTCAATACTTTTCTGCGTATAGGGTTTGGCAAAAAGGTCTAGCTCGCTCTTTACACACTCTCGTGACTAACTGTAAATATGCGCCATAGTTTATTTCAGAAGATGTCGGTACTTGTGAGTCCGGCGCTACGTGGGGTGCTGCCTCTGCCAGGTTTCTTAGCAATCCTTGCTGTTTTACACAATTTTTTAATCGTTTTGGGTTCAGAGACGGCATGCCTATATCTCAAAGGAGGTCTTTTTATTGGTCTTTTACAGTACAGAGCTAGTCCATTTCCCTTCTGCTTCTGTGTGCTTCTCCCAATATTAGACACCACATGACCCACAATACCCAATGCTTCTTTTTTCAGATGATGAGCGGCTTATACTGAATCCCGGTTTAAGTAAGGGCATGGCCATTCTGAGTAGACTGCAGAATACCCTGCCAAGTCCATTTCCATATTGTGTACTGCTGCCAATAAATCCGGGTAACTCGCCGCCTGCTTGATTTAGATAATAAGCCATATAACTCCCATTGTCGTTTGTGTATGGATTATACGCCATATCAACTCCTTAACCCGTCAATGTGTGGTTCAGAAATACTGATTTAAAGGTCTAAAGTGGAGTTTAATGATTACTTTCCCATATGTAAATGGTATATCTTGATTCTGACCGTTTTTTAAATAAATGTCTATGTTATCTATGACTGATTGTAGCGTGGCTTATCATAACTCAGAGTGGGCATCCTACGCTTGTCGTCGCATAAGTATATACACTTTAAGTGCCTCAATTCACTACATGTTTAACATTGACACCTTACTAACAGGTACCCTGCCCTTGTAACTAGGTCCTGTTCCAAACATTAACAGTGGTTTTGTGTTTGAATTGTTGTTTCTTAGGATGAAAATATGTTGAAAAGAGTGTGCTCCAAGGTTAGTTCCAGAATCCCAGAATTAATTAAACAGCAATGCACATTAGCATCCGCTTTTTAAAACACAGTAAGAATATCCATATATGGTTCTCATTTAAATCACCTGGGAGAGGATGTTATTTATACTTTTCAATTTCAGCTGTTACTGATTTGATCACTATTTCCAATTAAAATATCAAACATTAGCAATCATCTTTCACAAAGGCTAATTCGAAGTTAAAGTTTATGCAAGGCCAAAATGAAATGTCCTGGTGTTTAAGAACACATGGTCTTTGCAAGTCCATGGAGAAACCGACTTCAACATTTATCTGTGTGAAGCAAAGACTTATCTGAGGTAAGAGTGGTCTGTAAAATATCCGAACAGTCAGAGCTTACTGAGTAGTTCAGTAGTTTAAATGAAATGAACAGTGAGTGAGCTATTGCCTTTTGTAAAACCATCAGCTGATCAGCTGGAGAACCTAATTTTTAGAAACTACCAGTTAATAATTTTAACGATGACAGGTATGGTGGAACACTTCATTTAAAGATTCACTGAACAGCACTGGTGCAGAGATATTCTAAAAGGTGTTTTGACAAAGATCGCCCTGCTAACCAGAGGCAAACAGCAATGACTGCCTGATTAGTTTACCGTTCTTATTTAGTGCTTTTTAATAACTGATTACCTGAAGTGGTGTACAGAACGATGTAGAGCATAATGAGCAAAGTAAAGCTTTTTCAAAATAGTAAGAGGGGTCTTAAGTGTTACTTTAGCACTAACTTAAGTTGCACACTGTTACTTAGATGTTCATATGTAGATTAAGATTTTGTTGTCAGATCAGGCATAACATTATGACCAACTGTGCAATTTAATGCAATCCATTAGAGCAGGAAGTGGGACTGAGCTAATACAAATAAAACCCAGGACCAGGAAGAAAAGCTGGTGGCCATGACAGTCAGAGCCTTTAACAATTAAGCTCCCTTTCTGTGGAACCAGGTCCAAGTTCAGATTTTAGCAGGCAGACACCCTCTCTACTTTTTTACATTAAATTATGTTTCCTTTTTGCTCACCTGACTGAACCATTTTTTTCTGTCTGTTTCAGATATGAACTCCGGACAATGACAGGAGAAATCAGCCTCAGACATTGTCCAGAGTTATGTTTCACACATGAAACACACAGCAGGACATCCTCTGAGTGAGAAGTGTCCTCACGGGAAAACTCAGATCACCACAACGCAGTCAGTTGTTGCTCAGTTCGTAAGGCAGTCATCCACAGAGTCAGTGGTTCAATCCCCAGTCCCGGGTAAATGCCGAAGTTTCTTGAGCCAACCAGGGTTTCTTCTCTTTTTGTTTATATTGTGTTTTATAGGCTTTGTTAGATTAGGATCACCTCTTCACTTGTAAGAAACCGTGGGCCTCTACACAGCTACACACTAAAACTTTATCTTCTACCTTGTTGCGGTCCCCACTACCTTATAGTCTGTTTTTTCGATCAGCTGTAATGGCTGACCTTAAATCTCTAATAGCTGTATCTTGTAGCCCTAATAGCTGTACCTTGTAGCTCCTATAGCTGTCTATAGTCTCTTCTTTCCATAGGTTGAGCTGAACAGTGTGAAGAAGCAAGATATGAACCTGATATGGGGTTGTTCGGTGCTGGATTCAGTGGGAGTGCAAAGGTGGAAACATACCACCGTGGTTTCTAAACAAGTGTTGTTAGCCAGCTTCCAGGTTCAAAGAGTCAACATGATTCGTTTAGGGATAATCAGTGTCAGAACGACATTACAGAAATTTAGAACAAACACCAAAGGTTGTCTATTCTACATCCGCAAAATATTCTCAACTTTAGTGGAGATCCTCTGGAGTATAGACTCTTCATCAGAGCATTTGAACACGGGGTGGAGAGTAAAACAGGGAATGACGGTGCTCGGTTGTATTTTTTAGAGCAGTATACAAGTGGCCAACCTAGAAAGGTTGTGTGAAGTTGTTTCACATGGAACCAAGCCAAGGATACAAAAAGGCCAAGGAACTTTTAAAGGAACGCTACTTTAGGCCTTTTGGCAATGAATATATCATCTCCGTAGCCTACATGGATAAGGCCTTAAGTTGGAGGATAGTGAAGCGCTCAACTCATTCGCTCTTTTCCTGACAAATTGTAGAAATGCAATGGCAGATTTGGATTATATGGAAGAGCTTAATGCTGCATCTAACATGCGCGCAATTGTTTCTATGCTTCCATTCGAGTTGAGAAAGAAGTAGAGGAATGCGGATTTCGACATTCATAAAAAAAATAAAAAATACGAGCATAAGGCTTCGTTTAAAGACCTAGTAGAGTTTGTATACAAAAAAGCCCAGATTGTAGTGCACCCTTACTTTGAGGATGTAACGGACAAATCTAAAGAACACATTCAAGATCAAGCCAGGGAGGGCTGGTGGTAGTAAAAAGACCTTCACCCCCCCAGCAAGGCAAATTAATTTTCTAAAGGATTTGAGCGTAGAGCCAAGCTCTAACAAGCCCTTCGAAGCCTCGCCTAAGTCTTGTCTTTTTTACTACAAGGAGCACACTTTTGGACACTGTAAAAAAATTCCTTAATTCTCTCACAAGGATAAAAGATTTCCTAAAGAGCAAAGTCATATGCTTCAGGTGTGTGAAACCAGGAAAACTGAGGGCATTCTTGTCATAGTTCCTGTTCAAGTGAAGGCTAAAAAATGCAACAAAGTAATTACTTTGTATGCATTCTTGGATCCTGGCAGCACAGCCACTGTTTGCACAGATAAACTTCTCGGTGAGTTGAATCTACACGGGAAAAAGGTTAACCTTCTACAGCTATGGGTTTGTAACATGGTAACAGAGTTAGAATAAGCCACCTGGAATAAAATAACTTCATAGAGTTAAATGTTTTTTCACAAAAGGATATTCCAGTGAGCAAAGACAAAATCCCATGACAGGAAGATGTAGATAAGTGGCCACATCTTAAAGGGGTGCATATATCTCTCATAAGGGCAGAAATAGGACTGTTGATTGAAACTAATGTTGCCAAGGCAATGGAACCATAGGACGTTATCCCTAGGATACGCTGGGATGGACAGTCAATCGGCCACTGAAAGAAAGTGATTTAACAGAACCAAAGACCAAAGTCAAAGAAAAATGCTGAACTACATAACAAGAAAGAAAAACCTAACTGCGAATGAGCTCCAGAAAGCAGAGGTGAAAATAATTCATCACTGCCAGTGCAAGAATTTTCAGGGGGAAATTTCTTCTCAGCTAAAGAGAGAACCACGGAAAATGCATACATACATACATAACTTAATCCAGTGCTTCAAGAAATCCAAACGCCCTGCCATTCTGGCTAAGAATGATTGAGTATCACAGCTCATATTGTAGGACATCCACGAAAAGAGTCACAATCATATTTTGTCTACTTTACGTCAAAGGTAATGGATTCCAAATGCATTGTCAGCAATCAGAAAGATTCTATCTAAGTGTAGAACCTCTCTCTCTCTCTCTCTCTCTCTCTATATATATATATATATATATATATATATATATATATATATATATATATATATATATATATATATATATATATATATATATATATATATATATATATATATATATATATATATTTATATATCTCTTCAACTGCTTATTTGCACTGCCAACTGTTCATTTACAGTCACTACTGCACCTTACAAAACATGCAATAACTTACACTGCACTACTATTACTTTAAAGCCTCTGTTAATAATTTATTTGCACTATATTCATTGCACTACTGCCCATCATAGGCTTATTTATTGTTGTATGTTATCTATTTCTTACTTCTGTTTATAGCTCACCACAGCCTTGTACATCATTGTATATATCAATTTTCTTTAAATTTCTGTTTATGTACATATGCATCTGCAAAATACTGTGCAATACTAACCTCATTTATTTATGCAAAAACTGGATATCCTGCTTTTGCTGCTATTGCACTTCTGGTTAGACCTAAACTGCATTTCGTTGCATTGTACATGTGTAATGACAATAAAGTTGAATCTAATCTAATATATATATATATATATATATATATATATATATATATATATAATAATTAATTTGTAACACAAGTAAATACAATAGGTAGTGTAAGGGGCACAAGAGCTCCTGCACCTACTCAGTGCTTGAGGTGATAAATTTTTTGATACAAGAAGTTCTGACAAAGCTCTTTGAAGAAAGTTTTTCTTTATTTGTTTTCTTCATTGTATACAGGGAAGCTAAATCCTATTAGCTAGAAACTAGAGACAAGAACATGATCTGTTTAAGTTTCATATGGCCTGATGTTTTAACCAGCCTAAACAGTATAGGCTGCAGTTAGGATTGTAGTAGCCAGAGAACATAAAGAGTAGCAGATTACAGCTGATAATATGCTCATTATTTGATTTTTAAAAACACAATACATGCGGTCTGTAGTGGAGCATAAAGGAAAAGTGCATGTTGTCAAAAATAAATCATATCATTAATTATAAAACTGAAACAAACCCTTAACAAATTATTTTCAGTAATCACTCATTCAAAAAACACATTTTGTATTCACATTTCTCCCACGTGTTCCAAAGCTGCAGTCAACTAAAACTTGAGAGAGTTAATAAGGTAAGTTTATCTTTGCAGTAATAGATCTACTTATCTCATGTTGTCAAAAATAAACCATATCATTAATTATAAAACTGAAACAAACCCTTAATGAATGGAAAGTGTTTCCACTTTTCACAGGTTTAGAGTTTGTATTAAATTGGGAAATTCATTTAGGGAAAAAAAGAGTTGTTTTTTTTTTTCTTAATTTATGACTGGTAAAAAATATAATTTTGATTGTCACTTCTATATCAGCATGGGCTCATCTTTGTCTCCCTTAGAATTTAATAAGTGAAATAAGTGAAAGTTGTCACCTTTAATTTTTCTCCAACATTAAATCATGGTCATCAATTTAGTTTTCCTTTTTTTATATAAAAAACAGGAAGACAAAAAAGGTGAAACAGACCTCTAAAATGCAATCTAAATTATTAAAAATATAAATCTGAAAAAAGTGATTGCATAAAGATTTACCGCTTTAAGTGTAACTCACCTAATTCGTCACTCATGCAGCCACTTTCCCACAGTCCCACAGGGAATGTGTTTAAAGGATTGTCGCATATACCTGGAAGGTCCAGTTAGTGATGAATAAATATCCTGTTCAAAATTTAAACCATTAAGACAAAAGAACCCTCCATGCAAATTATTGAAAAACACATGTCAGGGGATGGATACAGTTATTTTCCTAGTCATTAAATATCTCATGGAGGAAATAGAAGGAATATGCCACATGCATAAGGTCTTCATCAAAAATGGCTCTGACTGACTGTAAAAGAAGGAGACTAGGTAACGGAGGCCACCTAAGACTCATCGGAATGAGTTACAAGCTACAACAGTTGAGATGGAGGAGACTGTTCATACAGCTGAAGTCTGGGTTCTTTAGCAGTCATAGCATCTGGTCTGTTGACCAAAAAGCTTATTTTTAGTCTCATCTTAGAAAGTGTCATGATCCGGCCCTTTAGCTTCACTTCCTGTCCTGAACTCTTATTTTGTAGCCATTTTCCCCACTTCCTCTTCTCAGTTTATTCCTCATCTTTACCACTCTTCACCACTCCTAATTGTTTACACCTGTTCCCCTGGCTATTTAATCCCAGTCCTTGTCACAGTTCCCTGTCAGATCATTTTCTTCATTTCTGCATGACTTCAATGAGCCTTCAAGCCATTCTCTAGGTGTCATTGGGTCTATTTGGATCCTGTATTAGGAAAGCCTTGAATCTTGGGATTCTGTGTTGGACATTTACTCTGGTACTGTGATGACCTGAATGTTTACTACTTGTTACTTACCTGTTGTCCTGCATAAAAAACATATCCTGAGCTCCTTTACAGGAACTATGCACCTGCATCCTGCCATTCATTCCCGGTGCCCCACTATCTTTCTCCTCACCACTCGCCTGGTCATCCCTCGTTTAACTTCCCTCCTGGTCTCCCCTTCTGTCTGGCTCCTGACTCACCCACCTTTCCCTCCAACTACACTCAGTATTCTTTATTGCTTGCTGTCTCCGCCTACAAGTAAGCCCCTTTTAGATTATCTGTATCTTGGCCAATAGAGAAATGTATTATACTTGTATGTATTATAATTATTATAATACATACATTATTATATCTTCTCTTACGCCAACTAACTTTATGTCCTCTCTCACTACATCCATAAATCTCCTCTTTGGTCTTCCTCTAGACCTCCTGCCTGGCAGCTACAACCTCAATATCCTTCTACCGATATATTCATAATCTCTCCTCTGAACATCTCTAAACCACCTCAATCTGGCCTCTCTGACTTTATCTCCAAAACATCTAACATGAGCTTTCCCTCTGATATACTCATTCCTGATCCTATCCATCCTCAACATATTTTAAGCTCTGCTACTTCCAGCTCTGCCTCATGTCTTTTCTTCAGTGTCACTATCTCTAAGTCGCAAAACATTACTGGTCTCATCACCGTCTTGAACACCTTTCCTTTCATTCTCGCTGATACTCTTTTATCACATAATGCTACGGCTCTAATATCACCATGGCTCAGAGGAACACATAACATATAAAATAAAAGGGGTAAACGGGAGCCCCGACCAGAAGAAACAAAACACAGGGTGTTTTGTTTCCCCGGACCAAGCCACACAAAGGGCCATCTAATTCTGGCTTACCCACTAACCTAACACATATCCAACTAACCTAACAAAACCAAAACCGAAAACATACCTTTACAGGTATGTTATCAGGACCAACTGCCTTTCCAATTTTCATAATCTTCATAGCCCTCCTCACTTCACTCTTACTAATCTTTGGTACTTACTGGTCCACACCAGTTCCCCATTCCAAAATGGTCTACACTTTTTCTACCTATTGGTACTTAAAGTGCTTTACACTGCATAAGCACTAACAACATTGTACCAACAATTTCCAGCTTCAGACTCATATGATGATACTCTTTTCTCCTCTAGAATATTCCTCACAAACTCCTCTTTCAGCATAACTCCTACTCCATTTCTCTTCCTATCTGACCCATGTTAAAACAACTTGAACCTTGCTCCTGAGCCTTGCTACCTCTCCACCTGGTCTACTGGACGCACAGTATCCACCTGGCTTCTCTGCATCATGTCAACCAACTCTCTAGTCTTCCTGTCATAGTCCCAACATTCAAAGTCCATACTGTCAGTCCTACATTCTTGGCTTTCCTCTTGTCTCTCTGCCTACGAACACGCCTCTCCTTCTTCGACCAACAGTAGCCTAACTTCAAGCGGCACTGGCGGCACCCAAGTTGCGACTGATCTGGTATGGAAGTCAGATTCAATGTGGAAGTCAAGATTAGAACGCATGTTTAATTTGGCAAGTGTTTTATGTTGGATGCCCTTCCTGACACAACCCTTTGCATTTATCCAGACTTGGGACTGGCACAATAGGACACTGGTTCTTGCCACCTCGTGGTTGCATTTGGTACCGTAATGTATGGTAGTGAATTTAGGGGTGCATGGTTAAAAACCATAATTAAAGGGAATGAGAATGAAAATAATATCATTGCATAATAGACATTTGAGGCACTGAATTAACATGAGTAACAGGTTTTTAGCAGTAAATTATTCTGCTATTCAAGTCAATTAAAATGCAAAAAATTTCATAAGTTACAACTTAAACAAATTTGTTGTTTAGAAAACACAATTTAGTTGTAAGAAATACACTAAATCAAAAGTTCATCTAAAGTATTAATCTATGAAATTTTTTTTGTTAAACTGAGCTGTAAGTGCACTACACTAAATTCTTAATCCACCGTATTAAAGAACTTTTGTTGAATAAAATGTCAAAGACATTTGCCACATATCGTGAGAGGTGCTGGTTAACTGGTTGTATAATCAGTTTCTAGTTGTAAGACTCTATCCTGTAAGCGTTATACATATCATATCAGTGTTTCCCATAGTGACAATAACCTACTCAGTAGTCTGGATGAGTGCTCCTCCTCTGAGAGCTTTGTTCAGGCCTGGAGCTGTGCAGCAGGGAACATGAACGAGCCAAATACTACTCGGTTGAACATGAACCCCAGCCGTGTGGCTATATTTATTTCCAAAGCAGAGAGCTATGACTAAAATCTCTCCACATATCACAGCTGGAGGTCACCTTTCTGGCTCTGCTCACTGCACTTAAGGGTGCGTGTTAGACATCACTAGCCTATGAGTTTTCATGTCCAAGAGTTGTGATTAAGTGTTTTAATTTACTTTTTCATTTTACCCACTGTCCCTCACCCTTCCTTATCTCCTTCCACGTCAGTGAGAGATTTTGTTTCCCAGAATATCTCCCAATATGCTTTTCACTATAAAGAGAAAGTATTAAGATTTTTTTTTCAGCAAGGATAAATTGAGGGCAGAGGAAGAACTTTGCTGTATTATGGTTTCATTTACAAAATATTTCCTTCAACAAGAAGTGGAATTTACATACAGTGCTATCCACAGCACGTCTGTCAAAATACAATCTGCATGTGCAACAGTCATTAGTGCAGAAATTGGTATTTCTCTCTTCTAAATTGGATTTCTCTCAGTATGATTCCCACACCAACATCATATGATGCTGAGCATCTGCAGTGAAATTGGCTTTATAAGAGTATATTAAAGACATGGTTTAAAGAAAAATGCAGCTATTTTGTATGTGTGTGTGGTGGGTGGGGGGATTTAGGGGATTATTTCGGTTACATACAGTGTTGGTGAATGAGCATTATCATATTTGCTTTGGTGTTGAATAGGTTTGCAGGTCTAGGCTGACCTCCATAACCCCCCAGCATATTTTTTCAGATTGTTCCCCAAGACAAAAAAAGGCAGAGGAAATTAGTTGCCACACGAGACGCTTTAATTTAAGAAAAAAAAGAGAAAGGGAAACAAAACTTAAAGTAATGAAAAATAACATGTCACAATAATCTGAGAACATAAAATAAATAAATAAATGGAAACATGATTCCATAGACCCATAAAATAACCCAAGAATGAACTTTAAACTAAAAATCACCACCTCTACTTTTTGTTTATAGTATCATAGTATAACTTTTTATGTTTGCCCATAACATGTACTTCATCCATCCATTCATTATCTAAACCGCTTAATCTTGTTTAGGTGTCAGAGGTGCTGTAGTCCATCCCAGCTGGCATTGGGTGGATGGTAAATAGTCTGCTCTTACAGTATATAGCTCTTATTTTATCTATGGGTACTCAAAGCACTTTACACTGCTTCTCATTCACCCATTTGCACTCACAATCACACACCGATGGAACAACAACACTCACCAGGAATGACTAAGTTGGGGTTGACATTTGACTGAAGGACCAAGGGATTGAACCAACAACCCTGGCATTGGTGGACGACTCATGTATCTCCTGTGTCAGTCCCCCAGTGAGAGGTGGTTTACAATTTTATTAACATTTACTTTCACCAGTTAACTCAATTGCATATCTTTGGTTAATTGAATGAACTGGAGTACCAGAAAGAACATGCAAACTCCACACAGAAAAAACACAGCTGGATGGCTCGTTTGAATCCATAAAAATCTGTCTTTAAAATATTGTTCGCTGACACGGTATATGTGATAGGACTGAATAAGGGTTGGTTTGCTTTGAGGCCATTGGAACAGAAATAAAAAATAAACCAGGTGTAGGGACATCCAGGACAGATTGAGCATGACTAACGATGACAAACTAAACAAAGCATACAACAGAGTAAATAAGGAACACAACTACCAAACTTTCAGACCAATGGTGAACAGAGTCCAAATAACTCGGGGCAAGGCAAACCAGAAGTCAGGGTGTTCCATCGGGGAGAAAAGACAAGAAACTGGTAAGAACCTGTGGGGTCTAAATAGGCAGGGAAACAGGTGTAAAGAATTGTGACAAGTGGTGAAACTAGTGGAATCAACTAGGAATGGGAAGTGGGAAAAGGGCTACAACATAAAAGTCCAGAACAGGAAGTGAATTTGACCAGCCAGATCATGCTGCTCACTTTCACACTGTTCTTATACATGTCCTGTACCAATCCCACATACTGTACTTGCCCAGTACTCCCGGCTTCCTCGTGTTCAGTTTCCACAATGAGATTTTAGGTTCAGTTCTCACTCTCTTTCTCCTCCTCACCTCCAAAGTCTCTGCCACCATCTGGTGCTACACTATCTCCTGCCACCACCTTTCAGTCTTTGATGGCTTTCAGGTTGCAACTCTTGTTGTTCTAGCTGTGCTGCTCCCTCTTCTTAAAATTTATATTCACCATTGCCATTCTAACCCTTTGCAAAGTCCACCACCATCTGCCCTTCCACATTCCTCTCCTTGACACCGTACCTACTCATCTTGGCAAGCTGCTCCCTTTAGGCAATGCCTCACAGCTGTCACTGTTCTTATACATGTCCTGTACCACTCTCGCATACTTGCCCAGTACTCCCGGCTTCTTCATGTGGTACCACAACTACTCTCTTAGTACTCAGTCTTATCTGTTCTCTATGTCCACAAACATACAAAGTAACTTCTTTTAACCTTCCCTGTACTTCTCTATCAACACTCTCAAAGCAAACTTTGCACCTGTGCTGCTCTTTATTGCTATGAAACCATGTTGTTTCTCACTAATGATCACCTCTCCTCTGGCTTCCACTACTCTTTTTCACAGCTTCTTTTCCTGGTGTGTCTGATCAACTGTATGCCTCTGTGGTTGCTGCAGCTCTGAACATTTCCCTTTTAGTTCTAAAAATTGTAAAAAGTCTTGTGCACTCCTCAGGCGTATTTAATTTTTTATCTTATTCTCTTTCTATGTTTATATTTCATGTTCTTATGCACAATTTTCTACTCTGGCAAGGAGCATCTGGGATGAAAGCAATTTCCCCCTCAGGGATTAATAAAGTATTTCCGATTCTGATTCTCTAATTTTGTTAAACAATCTGGTTGGTCCCTTCACTGCCGTCTCTCAAACATTTCCATTTTGATTCCACTTGATCTGCTTACTCAGACCTTCTCTGTCTCATTTTCTACATTCCTCAGCTCCTCAAAGTTCTCCCTCTACCTGTTTAACACATTCTCTTAGCTTATCAGCACATTTCCATTTGCATCCTTTACCACTCTAAGGTTAGAGTGACATCACATCCCTCCCAGCTTGATCCCTCTTTCTGGGCAGTCAAGTTCTTTTCTTCTTTCTTAGTGTTCATCTATTCTCATACATCTCATCATATGCCTTTTCCTTAGCCCTTTCTTTTTGCTTTGCATCTCCTTATATACCTGTCTACTTACCTCATCTCACTTACTTGCCCAATTCTTTTTCACTTCACTATCTTTTTCCTCTTATCCATTTGTAAACTTCCTTATTCCACCACCAAGTCTTTTTGTCTCCCCTTCTCTCTCTGGATGGGATACCAATTTCCTTCATTGCTACTGTATTGCCATAACCTCTTCTTCAGTAATTGCCCAGTCATCCAGTACATCTTAAATTCCACTCAGCATCTAATTCACCTTCTCTCTGAATTTCACATAAAAGGTTTTCAGTTTCCACAATCTGATTTTTGGTTCAGTTCTCACTCAGTCTCTGATTGCTTTCTGGTTGCAACTCTTCCTTAGAATGTAGTCCACCTGTATGCACCCTCCTCCAATCTTGTAGGTCTCCCTGTGCTCCTCCCTCTTCTTAAAATAAATAATCACCACTGCCATTCTAACCCTTTGCAAAGCTCACCACCATCTGCCCTTCCACATTCCTCTCCTTGACAATATACCTACTCATCACCTTCTCATTACTTCTGTTCCCTTCACCAACATATTCCTTAAGGTCCACTCAAATCACTACTCTTTCTTCCTTGGCCATGCCCTATGTAACTTGCTCCAAAAAGTTTTTTTCTCATCTATCTAACACCTAGCCCACTGGACATATGCACTGACATTAATCATTACTCCTTCGATTTCCATTTTACACTCACTCTGAATCTATCAGGCACCCTCTTCACTTTTAATACACTCCACTATTATCCCTAAACAATTTCTCTTCCTGCGATGTTCCTGGCCTTACTACCCTCAGCCGTGGTCTCTTGTACATACAGTATGTTGTTCCTATTCTCACCTTTATATTCCTCCCCTTTCTCCTCTCCTGTTGCCTCAGGACACAGCTTCCCCCCTGTCTTTATCCTCCTTTACCAAGCAGTAGCATACAACGTACCACTGGTACCCTACTGGTCAACAGTACTGTTGGTGGTCATTGGTTCCCCAGGTCTCTACCGATCCGGTATGGAAATTTTAATAATACACATTTGATTTGGGACAGGTCCTCCTTCCTGACCCAACCTTCCCAATTTATCTGGGCTTGGGATCTGTACTTAAAGTGCCTCTGTGGCTGGGTTATACACTTATATTCTTCTTCTTTTCCTTTCGGCTGCTCCCTTTCAGGGGTCGCCACAGCGAATCATGTGCCTCCATCTAACTCTATCCTCTGCATCCTCTTCACTCACACCAACTAACTTCATGTCCTCCCTCACTACATCCATAAATCTCCTCTTTGGTCTTCCTCTAGACCTCCTGCCTGGCAGCTCCAACCTCAGCATCCTTCTACCGATATATTCACAGTTTCTCCTCTGAACGTGTCCAAACCACCTCAATCTGGCCTCTCTGACTTTATCTCCAAAACATCTAACATGAGCTGTCCCTCTGATGTACTCATTCCTGATCCTGTCCATCCTCGTCACTCCCAAAGAGAACCTCAACATCTTAAGCTCTGCTACCTCCAGCTCTGCCTCCTGTCTTTTCTTCAGTGCCACTGTCTCTAAGCCGAACAACATTGCTGGTCTCACCACCGTCTTGAACACCTTTCCTTTCATTCTCGCTGATACTCTTTTATCACACAACACACCTGACACTTTTCTCCACCCGTTCCAACCTGCCTGCACTCGCCTCTTCACCTCTTTTCCACACTCACCGTTGCTCTGAACCGTTGACCCTAAGTACTTAAAGTCCTGCACCTTCTTCACCTCTGCTCCCTGTAACCTCACCATTCCACCTGGGTCCCTCTCATTCACACACATGTATTCTGTCTTGCTGCGGCTAAGCTTCATTCCTCTGTTTTCCAGAGCAGACCTCCACCTCTCTAGATTTTCCTCCACCTGCTCCCTGCTCTCACTACAAATAACAATGTCATCTGCAAACATCATAGTCCAGGGAGATTCTTGTCTAACCTCATCTGTCAGTCTGTCCATCACCAGAGCAAACAAGAAGGGGCTCAAAGCCGATCCTTGATGCAGACCCACCTCCACCTTGAACTCCTCTGTCACACCTACAGCACACCTCACCACTGTCTTACAGCTCTCATACATGTCCTGCACCACTCTAACATACTTCTCTGCCACTCCAGACGTCCTCATACAAAATTATATGCAAGTATACTTTTGTATCAGTTTCTGCTAAGTATATTGGCAGATACTGCCAAGGATATACAATATATTTCCTCACAACTCTCTTCTGTCTGACCATTTTCTAATAACATATGAACTTACAATAATGGACTATTCAGCAGTTAGGGAAATTTTCTACTATAAGCAGGTGCTTAAGATGGAAAGTAGGCACCTTAATGTTACTCCTGCACAAGTTGATTATCTTGCTGATAATTCTGTAGCCTCACTACAAAAAATACTTGATAGGGTTTCCCCTCTAAAAAAAGAAGGCAGTAAACCAGAAGAGGCGGTCTCCATGGTATAATGGTATAACTTAAAACAGGCAACACGAAAGTTAGAAAGAAGGTGGTGTTTAGAAGAATCTTATTTAGAGAAAAATAGTGAAAATGTACAAAAAAGCTCTCCGTGATGCCAGAACATCATATTACTCATTAATAGGAAAAAACAAGAACAACCCCCAGTTTCTGTTAAGCACTGTAGCCAGGCTGACTAAGAGCCATAGTTCTGTTGTGTCTAGTATTCCCTTAACTCTAAGCAGCAATGACTTCATGACTTTCTTTATAAATAAAATCGTAGCTATTAGAGAAACAGATATGTTCGTATTAGATATCGACAATCTATCTTTAGAAACAGGCTATGTGCCACAGGCCTATAAGGTAGCTGTAATTAAACCACTATTTAAAAAAACCCTGTCTTGACGCAGGTGTTTTAGCCAATTACAGACCAATATCTAATCTCCCCTTTATTTCTTAAATCCTTGAAAAGTAGTCGCAAAACAATTATGTGATTACCTTCATAGGAATAATTTGTATGAAGATTTTCAGTCAGGATTTAATTCAATTCAATTCAACTTTATTTATATAGTGGCAATTCACAACAAAGTCATCTCAGGGCACTTTTTCGGCATCACTTTGAGACAGGATGCTCCTAATTTTGGCAATGTTCCGTAGGTGGAAGAAGGCTGTTCTAGAGATTTGTTTTATATGTGAGGTAAAGGACAAATCCTGGTCAAAAATAACTCCAAGGTTTCTTGCAGTAGTACTGGAGGCCAGACCTATGCCATCTAGAGTAACAATATGGTTGGACATCATATTTCTTAGATTTTTGGGCCCAAATAATATGACCTCAGTTTTGTCTGAGTTTAGAAGTAAAAAATTGTGGGACATCCAGGCCTCTATGTCTTGTAGGCTTGAAGCTTTATTAACTGATTATTTTCATCTGGTTCCATAGATAAATATAGCTGGGTATCATCAGCATAGCAGTGGAAATTTATGGAGTGTTTTCTAATAATGTTGCCTAAAGGAGACATATATAAAGTCCTTTCTAACATTTGTGTTGCTTGTTTTAAGTTGCGTGTTTGCGAACTATACCATGGAGATCGCCTCTTCTGGTTTACTGCCTTCTTTTTCAGAGGGGCAACCTTATCGAGTATTGTATGTAGTGAGGCTGCAGAATTGTCAACAAGATAATCTACTTGTGCAGGAGTAACATTAAGGTGGCTACTTTCCATTGTATTGGCATATGGCGAAGCAAATGATGAAAGAATAATTTCTTTAAATTTGTTGACAGCTTTTTCACTTAAGCATCTGCTATAGTGGAATTTTTCCCTAACTGCTATATAGTCCGTTATTGTAAATTCAAATGTTATTAAAAAACGGTCAGACAGAAGAGAGTTGTGAGGAAATGTTGTTAAATGATCCGTTTCAATTCCATACATAAGGACAAGGTCTAGGGTGTGACTAAAACAGTGAGTGGGTTTATTTACATTTTTGGAAAAATCAATTAAATCTAATAATGAATTAAATGCTCAGGTAGTTACAGTCAGCATCTACATCATTGTTTAAGTCACCCACTATAATGACTTTATCTGTACTAAGCACTAAATCAGATAGAAAATCAGATCAAAACTCAAAATTCAATCAAAAACTCTGGGACTAGAGGATGGTACACGATAACAAATAGTAGTGGTTTTTGAGTTTTCCAGTTTGGGTGTGAAATGTTAAGAGTAAGGCTCTCAAATGAGTTATAACTATGTTAAAGTGTAGGGTTTATTGATAAGCTAAAATTAAAGATTGCTGCTACTCCTTCACCTCGGCCTGTGCTTCTAGGAACAAGATAATTAATATGACTTGTGGGGGTTGACTCATTTAAACTGACATATTCTTCCTGCTGCAACCAAGTTTCAGTAAGACAAAATAAATCGAATTGATGATCGCTTATCAAGTCATTTACTAACAGAGATTTAGAAGAGAGAGATCTGATATTTAATAATCCACATTTAATAGTTTTGGGGTTTGTTCTGTAAGAGGAGTAGTCTTAACTTTTATTAGGTTATCATGATTAACTCCTCCTATTGTCGTTTTTAGTTTAATTAATTAGGTTGGTCGGGGAACAGACACAGTCTCTATAGGTATGTGGGAGTCGTGGGGGGGTGATAGTTGTAAGGATACTGCAGAGAGGCGTGTAGGACTGGATCTCTGCATCCTAGGCTCAACTCTGGATTGTCATTCTTTTGGTTGTCTAATAAAACCAGCTATATTTCTGGATAAGAAAGCTGTAAAGTAGGATGGATGCCATCTCTCCTAATCAGCCTAGGTTTTCCCCAAAAATGTTTCCAATTGTCTATGTAGCCCACATCGTTAGCTGGACACCACCTACACAGCCAGTGGTTGAATGACACCATGCGGGTGTACATGTCGGCACTGGTCAGATTTAGCAGGGGTCCAGAGAAAACTACGGAGTCCGACATTGTTTTGGCAAAGTTACACACCGATTCAACGTTCATTTTAGTGACCTCTGATTTGCGTAATCAGGCGTCATTAACTCCCATGTGAATAATAATCTTACTGTACGTTTATCTTTAGCCAGGAGTTTCAAATATGATTCAACGTTGCCCGCCCTGGCCCCAGGAAGGCAGCAGCAGGAGCTGCTATAGCCGCTGGAGTCTCTAACTTCACATTTCTGACTATAGAGCTGACAATTACCAGACTTACCAGATGCTGAGTGGGGAAAATTGATTAGAAACGTGAACCGACTGGTTGTAAACCTCGGGCGTCTGTTCCTGGCTTCCCGGCTGCTTGGGAACTGCTGGGGGACAGCTAACAGGGGCTATGCTAGGTTGGCCCGCACCAGCTACCGGGGCCTGACTAGCTGAATTATTTTCCATGGTGCGGAGCCGCGCTTCCAATTCCGTGAGCCTCGCCTCCAAAGCTGCAAAAACCTTACACTTATACATATACCATTATCACTAAAGGAGGCAGAGGAAAAACTGAACATGAGACACACCGAGCAAGTGAGAGAAGGAAAGACAGAGGGAGACAGAAAAGCCGTTGCTAACAGATAACTGCTAAGCTAGCGAAGCTAATATAGGTAAAATGTGGAATTTGTAAACATTAGCTGGTTATGTTTTACAAGTGCAGGTGCTTGTATGTTACAACGCAAGTATTAATTCTTGTGCGAAGAAATCACTTTTTTAAGTAAATTAAGAGCTGCAATTAATCAGTACACAGTCCTTCGATAAAAACCCTAAGAGTGTGCATAAACAGGAAGTGACGCAATAAGTTACTGCCAAAAGGCTTTGGCAGTAACTTAACACATTACACATTAGTGAGTCAAGTATATGGGAGCCAAAATACATGTATATAACAAGTATATACAGTATATATGAATGGACATTTTGCATTACTCTGGCAATTGTTTTTCACATGTGTGTCTGTGTAGGTGTATAATGTAATGTTCTGCCTTTTTGTGTATATTGTTTCAGGAATGGGAAGTTCTGCCTTTTTTTGTATTTACTTGTTTAATCATGTCTATAAATAAATAAAAAATTGTCTTCAATCCCAGCAGGAGCTGCTAAAAGCTAAAAATATCACAAAGCCATTTTTCTTTTTATCTTTAATTTTTCTTGAGCAGAAACTTGTTCATGTTGTGTTTTTTTTGGCAAATACGATGTAGACTGAAATCTGAAATCAATACTTCTATTTCTTTTCTCAACAAAGACAGCTTTTTAAAGTGTCTTACAGTATTCAAGTTTGCCATTTAATATGTTGTAAAATGACTGTATAAAACACCTTGACATGACACACAGTCAGAGCTGGTGTAAAAGGCAGTGTTTCAAATGTAAATCATTTCAGTGAATCATGAAAATTGGAAACTACACAGATTTGTTGATAATAACTCCAAGGTACAGCTAATTTTGAGTCTATATCAGGGTCAGCGATCCCCAGCCCTGGCTATATGTCGAAGTGTCTCTGAGCAAGACACTGATCTCCTAACAGCCCATTCCCCGGTCCAAGCCCGGTATAAATTAGGGAGGGTCTTTATTGACAGCGTCTGTATACACTGACAACTGTGGGGTGACTGTGGTGCAGGAGTTAGAGCGGTCCACCAATTCACTCCCAGTTGCTGGTTCAATCCCAAGCTCCTCCAGTCAGATGTTGAAGTGAGCAAGGCCCCAACTTAGTTGCTCCTGTTGAGCATTGGCCAGCTGCATAGCAGCACCCCCATCTGAGTGTGTGTGGGTGAATGAGAAGCAGTATAAAGTTAGGAAAGCACAGACCATTTGCTTTTTTAAATTATTTTACACTACATCCTCTAGAGTGCAATATTGTCAGAAAAATACTTCAGAGCTTTGTCTGTTCCAACATTGCCGGTTACTAACCACTGAGCCGGTGGCCACTGTGGTTAACCATCTAACACTAAATGCCATTTTCTAGCCTTTTTGCCTCTTATCAAACAAACAAAAATCCGTAAAATAACACACTGGCAATAACACGTTATCCACCCCTATAAATTTATGTAGGCTCCTTTCTTTTCTACCATCCAGATTGAAAGGAGGTAAGAGAAAACCTCCTACATTATTATCATAATTTTGGTACCAGCACCAAAACCATGTCTGCACCTGCTTCCTCGTGCCTTTCTACCTTTCTCAGAGCTCCAGTGGGTGCAGCACAATGCCACAGTGAGAGAAGGACAACACAGATAAAGTGTATCATTGCAGTTGGGGCATTTCTGGAGGTTTGATAAGCGTCTGTCCCGAGAACCTTGGAGATTAGACCAGAAATTAAACGCCTTATGTGCTGGGTACAGAGACATCAAATGTACTCTCACTGGCCACTTTATTAGGTACATCTGTACAATCAAATCCAATCCAATACAGCAGCTCTAACATGAATTTTAATTTTACAATGTTATAATTTCTCAGTTTACAAATTGAAACTGTCAGAAAGGTGATAATTGTACACTGTTTATTATTGACATTATAGTGGGAGTTGGAGGTGCATTATAAGAAAAGATGGTTTTAAGGTTGTGCCCACGCAATTTAAAATGCATGAGGGACTTGTGCCTGCAGTAAGTGTATGTAGTTTCTAATGTAAATAGTAAATGGTAAATAGTCGCTTATATAGCGCTTTTATCCAAAGCGCTTTACAATGTTGCTTCCCATTCACCCATCGATGGCGGTGGCTGCCATGCAAGGTGCTCACCTGACCCACCGGGTGCAAGTTGGGGTTCAGTGTCTTGCCTAAGGACACTTCGACTTGTAGCCGGGAGCGGGGATTGAACCACTGACCCTGTGGTCCATGGTCAACTGCCTTACCAACTGAGCAGCTGCATAATGTATGAATGCATGACATTTTTTAAGAGTATGTTCGTAAGATTTCATATTGTATCAGTTGATTTTTCTTTCTCATTTTAAAATTTATCTGATTGAGGTAAACTTTTGGAATTTGAGTTGGATAAAGGATTTATTATGAATAGTACACATAATTTCTACTTGGATTGACTAAACTTTCATGTCCATCCAATAGTTGATCTATTTCAAAGATTTTCATCATCAATCAATTATAAAAAAGAACATTGCTCACAGTATTAAACACCTGATATTGAGAAGACACACAGTAGATAGGCAATCTATTATCATGCAGCAACCCATTTTAGCTCACACCACTGTGTAAAAATGACATATGAATAACCTTGTACATATGTTCCATGTTAATATACGGTTCCATTAGAATTAGGATAAAATTGTAGAAGCAACTCCAGCCCTAGGGTAGTCAGTAAGACTGTGGCGCAGGAATCCTGCAGTTGTTGGTTCGTGTTTATGTGTTAAGCCATGTATGTAATTTTTTACTGTACATAAACAAAACTAATAATATATATGTTTGTTATGTAATGACAGTAGCCATAAGAGTAGACATAAGAAGGGACCTGAAGATGGTAAAAGTATTTAAAAAAACCAAACAATTAAAGACTACAAGACAAGAACATTTGTTTTACAACTAAATGGCAGCAGTGAGATTCTTCAGACTACAGGCAACAAGCAGTCTGCAGTCAATAGGTACATAAATGAATCTGATTAACTATAAAGCTCCCAAGAAGTCTCTTATAATTTTTTTTAGTGAATTTTTATAATTAAAATTCTGTCTGCAGCTTAATATGGGTTTGTAGTACTAAAAAGTCTCTGCAGTTAGCACCCATACTGTACTGTAGCGCTAAAAAGCCCAGACGTGAAGATGCTTCAGTCAGTAACAACTTATACTGCTTAAAACAAACAAAACTGTGACACAGTAAAGTGAGTTTGGATGAGATATGGTCTGCACTTATATAGTGCTTTTCTACCTATCGGCACTCAAAGCACTTTACACTGCTTCTTATTCACCCATTCGCACTCACAATCACACACACACTCATACACCGGTGGGGGAGCTGCTATGCAGCTGGCCAACACTCACCGGGAGCAACTAAGTTGGGGTTCAGTGTCTTGCTCAAGGACACTTCGACATGTGACTGGAGGAGCCGGGGATTGTGAGATTGGTGGACAACCGCTCTACCTTCAAGGACAGTGAAGCTGGTCAGAATTGATGGGAAGATGGATCTAGCCAAATAAAGGTAAATCTTAGATGAAAACCTGTCAGAATATGCAAGACTTGAGACTGGGGTGGAGGGTCACCTTCCAGCATTCAAAGATAAACATTTGAAAACCATTTATAATTTTTCTTTTACTTCACAATTATTTACCACTTTGTGTTGGTCTATGACATAAAATCCCAATAAAATAAATTTACATTTGGGGTTGTAATGTGACAAAAAGTGGAAAATTTCAAGGGGTATGAATACTTTGCTAAGCATTGTAATTGTGTTTTATGCACTCTACTCATAAGCCCTTTTAGTCAAGACATGTTCAATCTATGGAAGCCCTAAAAGTCAAGTGGAAAAAAGGTTGAGTTAGTTTTTCAGTCTGGTGGGTCAAAAGTGTTTTCTTAGCTAATCTTTCAAAGTTTCTTAAAACTAAAAATAGATGGGCAAAATGGTTTACCAGTTTCTTCATTTATGAAACAGGAAACATTTTTGTCTTAATTTGTAAAAAGAGGGAAAAAATTATTGTCATTAGTGAAACACACAAGAGATTTTTAAAAACACCTGTTTTTGTAACTTTGTATATGGTAAATGGTCTGCACTTATATAATGCTTTTTTAGCTATTTTAGATCATTGAGTCCATTAAAAGTAAACCCACAGTAGTAAGCCCCAATCCAGAATGCCTCTTCTCTCTCTTTTTTTTCCCCATTATTAGCACTTAGCTAAAGGGAAACCTGCAGATCATGTTTTCTAGTGTTGATATATGTGGTCTACTCAGCCACTGTACAATAAGAGTGTGCAGTTGATAAAATCCAGCTTTGCAAATCCACTTCTCAAGTGGGTTTGAAGGACCAACATTGCTGAACCACCTAATCTAGGATTAGAATATCCATTACTCATTACTTGCATCTCTTAAGCCACGTACGAAGAACTTCTGGCTAACCACTTTACCACCCTGCTGACCTGCAGTCTAAACAGTCTTCGAGTAAAGAACAATCCTCCGTCCTAAAGGTGATCATGAAGAGTTTACTGTATGATCCTGTGTCAGCATAACAATAAAATTCATTTTCATTTTCAGTTTAGTTTAACATTTACCTTTAGGGTACTCGCTGAGAGAGAGAGTTTCAGCTTCAGTCAGGTCATTAACCAAACCATGGTACTTTCATTGCTGTGTGTGCTTCTGTTGTGTTTAGGTAAACCAGGCTTTTGCCCTACATCAACATGGTAAATATTAAATATTCTGCACTTATATAGCACTTTCTACAATGCTTCTCATTAACCCATTCACAAACACATTCACACACACACTGATGGGGGAGCTGCTGGCCTGTACTTACTGGTTGCAACTAAGTTAGGGTTCAGTGTCTTGCTTAAGTACACTTCATTTACATTTACATTTAGTCATTTAGCAGACACTTTTATCCAAAGCAACTTACAAGTGAGGTACAAGGCAAGCAAAAATCTAATTCAAGGAGAAAACATCAAAGCAAAGTCCTATCAGAAATGTGACAGGAGGAGCCAGGAATCAAACCAACAACCTTAGGAGTGGTGCACGACTGTTCTACTTCCTAGGCCACAGTCACCTCCAGCCACAGTTGCTTTACATTTGCAGGAAAAGTGAAAAAAATATATTTTACATTTAAATAAGAAGACTCTGCAGGTTGTATAGGTGCACTTTTAGCTCTGGTCTAACAACTGTCTCAGATAGGCGTCTCTGGAGCTCAAATCCTGTCAAAAGCTCATGAACAAAGACCTGATTATAAGCATTATTAGTAGTTAGACATTCATGTTATGGTTACTATAGACAAATAGGACTAAATAAAGGGGTCGTTGATTTGGGGCTTACTAGTGTGGGATTCATTTTTTAATGGACTTAATGTCCTGACTACATACACAGAGCAGGTTACAAAAACAGCTATTTTAAACTAAATCAAAATTGCAGCTGTTTGTTACTCATAAACACTATCTTTCTTACTCGCTAGCTAGAAGGCTACCAGCTAAGGTCAGTGAGTAAGTCAAAATACAGAAAGACATGTTACCTTCTCTACAGGACACGCCTCTGAACCATAGTTGGTCCTCTGGTACCGCTTGACTCGTAGCTGGTAACTAGCTTAATGGTGTGGGCTGATTCAGTAGTGAAGAAGAAAGGAAGGAGACGAGGGCAACCATTCTAATCTCCCTCTTTATTTTGTTTTGCCAACAGGTCAATACATGGCCTCTGCAGTTATCCTGGCACTGCAATTACTTGGCATTTCTATTGGATTCCAGACCATAGCTCCGCAGCCACCCACATGCCATTTCTCCACACACACTCAAACTCACACCAGCCACGTCACATAAATGCGTCAATCACCGGCTGTCAATCTACAGGTGGAGGCTTAACCGGTTACACTACCCCCACTTTGAACAATAATTATTTCTCTTAACATCACTCCAGCACACCTACATACATTAACATGCAAAACAAAGAGTACACACTTTAGTCAAACAAACAAGTTGCCCACCATATTAACTAATATAACCTACTGCTGTTAAACCATTACAACTGTTAACTAAAACTGCAGGCCCTGTGTGTTACAGGCAAGTGACTCTATTTAACAGACAGAACTGCTCTTAACACACACACATACTGTGTGGAGGTACTCCCTGTTGATACTGTAAGAACAGAGGGCGAAAACAACACTGTGCAGGATATAAAGAAGTGTTTGTACAGTATTGTTCAAAATAATTGCAGTACAATGTGACTAACCAGAATAATCCAGGTTTTTAGTATATTTTTTTATTGCTACGTGGCAAACAAGTTACCAGATTCTCAGAAAACAAACAAGACCCAGCATTCATGATGTGCACGCTCTTAAGGCTGTGCAATTGGGCAATTAGTTGAAAGGGGTGTGTTCAAAAAAATAGCAGTGTCTGCTGTTGACTGTACAAACTCAAAACTATTTTGTACAAAAATTTTTGTTTCTAGGATTTAGCATCCAGTGAATCACTAAACTAATATTTAGTTGTATGACCACAGTTTTTTAAAACTGCTTCACAAGCAGCACAAGTTTCCCCCTCGGCCCATTTTAGTTGATATTTTCTGTTTGTTTGTTACTTTGTCATTTTTAGTTGTTACCATGTGTGGCATGGCGTCAACCAACTTGTGGCACCTCTCAGCCGTTATTACACTCCAACATTCCACAATTCATTTACATTTCTTGGTTTTGCTTCAGCATTTTTGATATCACCCCACAAGTTCTCGATTGGTTTAAGGTCCGGGGATTGGGCTGGCCACTCCATAACATTAATTTTGTTGATTTGGAACTAAGACTTTGCTCATTTACTAGTGTGTTTGGGGGTCATTGTCTTGTTGAAACAACTATTTCAAGGGCATGTCCTCTTCAGCATAAGGCAACATGACCCATGACATATGCAAACTAATCCATGATCCCTGGTATGCGATAAATAGGCCCAACACCATAGTAGGAGAAACATGCCCATATCATGATGCTTGCACCACCATTCTTCACTTTCTTCACTGTGTACTGTGGCTTGAATTCAGAGTTTGGGGGTCGTGTCACAAACTGTCTGTTCTGAACAATGTCTTGAACGACCCATTTTCCTCAGGCTTTCAAATGCATGCAATAAGTGCTGGCTTCATCCTTAAATAGGGACCTGATTCACACCTGTTTTTTCACAAAATTGATGACCTCAGTGATTGAATACCACACTGCTATTTTTTTGAACACACCCCTTTCAAGTAATTGCCCAATTGCACAGCCTTACGAGCGTGCACATCATGAATGCAAGATTGAAGATATAAGAGTTTCTGTGTTTCCCCCTCGGCCCATTTTAGTTGATATTTTCTATTTCTTTGTTACTTTGTCATTTTTAGTTGTTACTTTGTTGGCTGCTGTTGTGTTTTCTCCCTGGTGTTTCCAGCTGTGTTTAGTTGTCCTTCTTCCTAGGTTCCTCCTGGCATTTACCCCCCACACTCTGGTTCTGTTATTGCCCTTCTACTGCTTCATTGTTGGACCTGCATAGACCTGGCAGACGCGAAGGACTGGAAGAGCCATGTAGAAGGCACTCTTTCCCAACATGATACTTGGGATTTGCTCCATTTTTCATTTGCTTAGAAGGGCTTTCCTGGCTTCCTCAGGGACCACTCCTTCTCCTCCTGTAGCTTCAGCCCCGGTCCCTTTATTCCATGAATTCAGCCCTATAAATTCAGAGGGGGATGCATTGCGCAGACTGTCTAGACTCAGACAGGGAGGGTGAACTGTTGCCAAGTACGCCATTGAGTTTCTCACTACAGTGGCTTGAAACGACCCTGCATTAGTTGAAAGGTTTTATCAGGGATATCGTAATCGTTAAAAGATCAGCTTTCCTTTCGGAACCTGACACGCTAAACCCATCACTATCCATGCTCTAGACAGCCACCTGTTGAACCCTAGCTCATTCCAAATCATCCGTTCACTCCAGCAACCACTCATCCTTGTTTTTTCCTGGTTAGCACAGCACAATACACATATAGACTGGTTGAGGTAGGGGCCGTCCTCCTTCAGCCTCTGCCTCAGACAGGCTATCCCTGCGGCCAGCCCCCCACAGACTGTGTCCCATACCATTGAACTAACTAATATCCCCAAAGTCTATCATGACCTTCAAAAGGTATTCATCAAAAACAGAGCCATATCTCTCCCCACTCACCGTCCCTATGACTGTGCCATGGATCTTTTCTCCGGTATCATGCCCCCGTGCGGCCGATTGTATTCCCTCAACTACCCACAATGAGTAGTTGGCCCCGGTCTCATTCGTCCTTCATCTTCTCCTGCCGGTGCAAGTTTCTTCTTTGTGGGTAAGAAGGATGGGTGGGCTCCGACACTGCATAGATTATCGTGGGCTTAATCAGATAACTGTACATGACTGTTACCCTCTTCCACTCATTTCCTCCGTTTTTGAGCGTCATGGAGTGGTAAGGTCAGTGTTGGACCACCTTTGACTTGGCCCATGGTGTCTTTGTACGTATGTGTATTTTGTAGACCAGATTGTCAACAAGGGCTACAATAAAATAGGGCCCCTCATAGGAAGGCAGGAATTTCCACACTCTATTCTTCCCCTTTTTTGTGCCCTTAATTAGGTGCCACACTGCATCGCCAACCTTATACTGGATTCAGCAGCTGTTCCTATCATACTGATGCTTGGCATGTTCCACTGATCTTCCCAATACTTCATGAGCCAGCTGGTGTGCAACCTTCAAACGTTCTCTGACCTGCAGGATATAACGTGGACGGGTGCAGGCGTACTTGCTGTCTAGCGGCAGACCCGCAAAAAGCTCTACAGGTTCTGTTATTTCTCGCCCAAAAATCATCATGTTTGGTGTCACGTTGATGGAACTATGTTTGGTGGCTTGGTAGGCCACGAGGCATACAGAATCATCACATCCCAGTGACACCGCTCTGCAGTAGCAGCCAGGATCTTCTAGACCATCTGACTATGAGTGGAATGGAGTGGTTCTTGTTTTGTCAATCCCCAGCAGTTTACACATGCCTTGGAAAATGGCTGACTCAAAGTTTGTGCCCTGGTCACTGTGCAGGGTGTGATGAACTTTCTTTTGATCTTTTCTGCCACTGTTGATGATTGCTAATTTAGGATTGGGTACACTTCAACACACTTACTGAAATAGTCTTGGACCAATAATATGTAGCGGTTGTGTCTCTCAGTTTTATTCAAGGGCCCCATTAGATTGACTGCAATCCGTTCCATGGGGACCCCAACAAGTACTGTGCCCATGGCAACATGGGGGGGTTACCTTGGCTGTGCCCTCTCAGCACAGCTGGTGCAGGTTTGGCACCACAGTGTGACATCATCCTTTATGTTTTAATTCAATTTCAATTCAACTTTATTTATATAGCGCCAATTCACAACAAAGTCATCTCAGGGCACTTTACAGAATAAAGTCAAGATTATAAAGATGTATAAAGAGAACCCAACAATTCCCCCTGGAGCAAGCCATAGGCAACAGTGGAGAGGAAAAACTCCCTTTAACGGAAGAAACCTCCAGCAGAACCAGGCTCAGGGTGGACGGCCATCTGCCTCGACCAGTTGGGGTGAGTGGAAAGGGGAGAGAGAAAAGAACAGAGCAACAAAAAGCAACAACAAAACATAGGGCAGATTGGTAGGACCAGTAGCTGCACGCTGGAAGACACACTGCTTCAAAGCCAGGGACACCTGCAGAAAGGGACAGAGGAGGACAAAGACAACTACGGGAGAGAACACACAGAGTTAATGACATACAGTGATGACAATTGCGGGGTGAGAGAAGAGATGGTCAAGAGGAGGAAAGGAGCTCAGTGCATCGGGGGGTGGGTCCCCCAGCAGTCTAAGCCTATGGCAGCATAACTATAACTAACTATATGCTTTATTAAAGAGGAAGATTTTAAGTAGAGAGGGTGTCTGCTTCCCGAATCTGAACTGGGAGCTGGTTCCACAAGAGAGGAGCTTGATAGCTAAAGGCTCTGCCTCCAATTCTACCTTTGGAAATTCTGGGAACCACAAGTAGGCTTGCATTCTGAGAGCGAAGTGGTCTACTGGGATGATATGGTGCTATGAGATCTTCTATATATGATGGAGCCTGACCATTCAGAGCTTTATATGTAAGAAGCAGGGTTTTAAATTCTATTCTAGATTTAATGGGAAGCCAATGGAGAGAAGCCAGTGAAGGTGAAATATGATCTCTCTTGCTAGTTCCAGTCAGCACTCTTGCGGCAGCATTTTTGATTAATTGCAGGCTCTTAAGGGAGTTACTGGGGCATCCTGAAAGTAGGGAATTACAGTAGTCCAACCTAGAGGTAACAAATGCATGGACCAGTTTTTCGGCATCACTTTGAGACAGGATGCTCCTAATTTTGGCAATGTTCCGTAGGTGGAAAAAGGCTGGTCTAGAGATTTGTTTTATATGTGAGGTAAAGGACAAATCCTGATCAAAAATAACTCCAAGGTTCCTTGCAGTAGTACTGGAGGCCAGACTTATGCCATCTAGAGTAACAATATGGTTGGACATCATATCTCTGAGATTTTTGGGCCCAAATACTATGACTTCAGTTTTGTCTGAGTTTAGAAGTAAAAAATTGTGGGACATCCAGGCCTTTATGTCTTGTAGGCATGCTTGAAGCTTTATTAAGTGATTATTTTCATCTGGTTCCATAGATAAATATAGCTGGGTATCATCAGCGTAGCAGTGGAAATTTATAGAGTGCTTTCTAATAATGTTGCCTAGAGGAGACATATATAAAGTAAAAAGTATTGGTCCTAACACAGAGGCTTGTGGAACTCCATAGCTAACCTTTGTGTGCATGGAGGATTCATCATTAACATGAAAAAAATTGAAATCTATCAGATAGATAAGATTTAAACCAACCTAGTGCAGTTCCTTTAATCCCAATTTCATGTTCTAGTCTCTGTAATAAAATGTTATGATCAATGATATCAAATGCAGCACTAAGATCTAACAGAACAAGTATAGAGATGAGTCCATTATCTGAGGCCATGAGAAGATCGTTGTTGACTTTTAGCAGTGCTGTTTCTGTACTATGATGAACTCTAAATCCTGACTGAAAGTCTTCATACAAATTATTCCTATGAAGGTGATCACATAATTGTTTTGCAAGTACTTTTTCAATTATTTTAAAAATAAAGGGGAGATTAGATATTGGTCTGTAATTGGCTAAGACACCCGGGTCAAGACAGGGTTTTTTAAGTAGTGGTTTAATTACAGCTACCTTATAGGCCTGTGGTACATAGCCTGTTTCTAAAAATAGATTGATGATATCTAATATGAACGTATCTATTAAGGGTAAAGCTTCCTTGAGCAGCTTAGTTGGGAATAACAGACAGGTTGTTGGTTTAGATGAGGTAATAACTGAAGTTAGCTCAGAGAGATCTATGGGTAAAAAGCAGTCTAACAGGGATTGGGGCCTTATCGATGGCTCTAGCACTGCTGTACGTGAAGATCTATCTGTAATATTTAGGGGGAGGATCTGGTGAATTCTTTCTCTAATAGCTCAATTTTATTCATAAAGAAGGTCATGGAGTCATTGCAGCTCAGAGTTAAGGGAATAGTAGGCTCAACAGAACTATGGCTCTTAGTCAGCCTGGCTACAGTGCTGAACAGAAACCGGGGGTTGTTCTTGTTTTCTTCTATTAATGATGAATAATATGCTGTTCTGGCATCACAGAGACATTTTTTGTACATTAAACTATTTTTCCAGGCTAAATGAGATTCTTCTAAATTTCTGGAACGCCACTTCCTTTCCAACTTTCGTGTTGCCTGTTTTAAGTTGCATGTTTGTGAACTATACAATGGAGATCGCCTCTTCTGGTTTACTGCCTTCTTTTTCAGAGGGGCAACACTATCGAGTATTGTACGTAGTGAAGCTGCAGAATTGTCAACAAGATAATCTACTTGTGCAGGAGTAACATTAAGGAGACTACTTTCCATTGTATTAACATATGATGAAGCAAATGATGAAAAAATAATTTCATTAAATTTGTTGACAGCTTTTTCACTTAAGCATCTGCTGTAGTGGAATTTTTCCCTAACTGCTGTATAGTCCGTTATTGTAAATTCAAATGTTATTAAAAAATGGTCAGACAGAAGAGAGTTATGAGGAAATATGGTTAAATTATCCGCTTCAATTCCATATGTAAGGACAAGGTCTAACGTGTGACTAAAACAGTAAGTGGGTTTATTTACTATTTGGGAAAAAAACAAATCTCATAATGAATTAAACACAGTGCTCAAGCAGTTACTGTCAGCATCTACATGAATGTTAAAGTCACCCACTATAATGACTTTATCTGTACTAAGCACTAAATCAGATAGAAAATCAGAAAATTCAATCAAAAACTCTGAATAAGGGACTGGAGGACAGTACACGATAACAAATAATAGTAGTTTTTAGTTTTCCTGTTTGGGTGTGAAAGGGTAAGAGTAAGGCTCTCAAATGAGTTATAACTATGTTTAGGTCTAGGGTTTATTGATAAGCTAGAATGGAAGATTGCTGCAACTCCTCCACATCGGCCTGTGCTTCTAGGAACATGATAATTAATATGACTTGGGGGGGTTGACTCATTTAAACTGACATACTCTTCCTGCTGCAACCAAGTTTCAGTGAGACAAAATAAATCGAATTGATGATCGCTTATTAAGTCATTTACTAACAGAGATTTAGAAGAGAGAGAGCTGATATTTAATAATCCACATTTAATAGTTTTGGGGTTTTGTTCTGTAAGAGGAGTAGTCTTAACTTTTATTAGGTTATCATGATTAACTCCTCTTGTTGTTTTTAGTTTATGTAATTCAGTTGGTCGGGGAACAGACACAGTCTGTCAGGCTCAACTCTGGATTGTCATTCTTTTGGTTGTATAATAAAACCAGCCATATTTCTGGATAAGAAAGCTGCAGCTAACGAAGCTAATATAGGTGAAATCTGGAATTTGTAAACTTTAGCTGGTTATGTTTTGCAAGAGCAGGTGCTTGTGTAATACAAGTGTATGTTACGACTCAAGTGTTAATTCTTGTGTGAAGAAATCACTTATTTAAGTAAAAATAACAGCTACAATTAATCAGTAAACAGTCCGGTAGAAACCCAAGATTGTGCAGAAACAGGAAGTGATGCAATACGCTTACCGCACGTATTTACCTGTAATACCTGGTTCTAAGGCGTGCCAATGTTCTCTCTACTCCAAAATAGACTGCCACTGGACCATCATGAAGCTGTTATATATATATTACAGAGGCAGTACGTGTGAGGCAGCAGAATCTGCAGGTAGAACAGCTTCCCTTCAGAGCTTTAAAACTTTCTCAACAATACTTTTTGTTGTTTTTTGTTTTGGTGAAGTCTTTTCCACTGGGTCCAGTATGCTTTGGTAGCAGGATGCTATTTGTGACCAAGCAGGGGGACCTCTGTTCTTCTCAAACCCCTACAAAATGGGCGCAATATCAGGGCCAGCCATTTGCGCTGCTCTGAGCTCCTCCAAGATCCAACCACTGAATGGCTTGTACTTTGTGGCTCATTTACGCTATTGATTGTTGAGAACTGTTTGGACCAGTCTGGGCTGTTGCCAATTGCACAGTCAACCACCCCCACTGGAGAAGAGGCTTGGGAGCTTGCAGAAGTGTGGATTTCCATCCCATCCACTGTCACCAAAAGTGCCCCCCTGGTTGTGGAGTCAAAAATGCTTTCCTCCAAGCTGTCTTTTAGATCACGCTGCACTGCTTTGTCTTGAAGGTGGTTGTTCTCACCACCAGGCCCCAACATTGTGCAGGGGCATGACTCCTGGCAGGGTCTCTTTGACTGACAAGGGCAACCATTCTACTCTCAGACTTTTGTTTTGCCAAAAGGTCAATACACGGCCTTTGCACTTACAGTTATCCTGGCAATCTAATTACTGGGCATTTCTCTTGGCTAAGCATTTGGATTCCAGACCATAGTTCCGCAGACGCCCACATGCGATTCCCCCACACACATACCAAAAAAAACAGGCTCACATCAGCCACGTCACACACATGCGTCAATCTTACCCTGACACATGGCAATAATGTTACATGACTACTCTGGACTCTTCCACCCCCTTTCCCACCCTGACCTATGTCATTCTTTGTCTCTGTCTCTTGCTCTCTCTGTGCCTGTCTTCCACAGGTGTCCTGACCTACCTGATTGTCATCCACCACGCATCAGCTCATAAAGTACTCTATTAAAACCCCCAGCTACATTCATTCCTTGCCTTATTCTTGCTGTAAACTTTCAGAGGTACTCACAGGTTCCAGAGGTTTTTGCCTAGGTCCTGCTTTTGTAGTCTAAGCTATAGTCTAAGGTTTGGTATTGTATATCCCACGTTGAGATCACTCTTTGTAGATGCACACCTTCTTGCTTCTTTGTGTTCCTATGTTTTTGTTCGGTTCATGCTGGTACGCTCCCCGTGGGTTAATTGATAACCTATTTCTCCCTACGGTTATCATTTACCATAGTCCTGGCTCGCTCTTAATATGTGCCTTTGTGTTCAGTAATTGTAATTTCCTCCTTATGATCGTTCTGTTTGTGTGCACTCTTCAGTTAGTTTTAACCGAAGAGTTAAGTTTCTAGTTTTTTTTCTGTATGTATACACTTTTGTATGTTATTATTATTATTATTATTATTATTATTATCCTATATCTGTTCCTAATAGTTTAAGTTGTGTTCATTTTTTGGTTTAGCGATTTACCACTAACCTGTCTTGTATTTGTTTTCCCTATTTGGTTTTACTCCCTATCGAGTTTTCTTCCAAAGCCTCCTTAAACAAGTGTTACTCTGATGTCTGAAGTCCAGCTTATCCTGCTTACATTATAGCTTTGCTTCGCTCTGTACGGTAGTTCAAGTAATAGTAGTTCTCCAAATAAAATTATTAAATGTGAAAAAATGCCCTGTTCTGATTTTTTTATTAGGTGAGCCTTGCTCAAAAACTCATAGAAGGGAATATCTTTGCACAGCTGCTGTTGCGTGACATAACTTTACACAGCTTAAAGATGATCCGGCACAAAAATTCTGCATTATTCAATGGGTCCTAAATTTCAGATCTCATCTGTAAATCCAGTGTCAGCTAGATCCTCTCCCCACAGCCTTGGTCAGATCCTGCCTTTCCTCTTTGCTATCATACACCCCTCACTCACCACTGGAATTGTTCGCACACTCTTCAGAAACCTGGTTTAGATCCCAACAACTGCAAAAACCTCTGCCACATCTCTGACTTACCTTTCCTCTCCAAAATACTTCAAAAATACTTGCCACTCAACTTCACTCACATTTAACATGTAATACCCTCTAAGAAACGTTCATTTCTGCCCCCACCCTAGTACAGAAACTCCGCTCATAAAAATCTCTAATGATCTCCTCATGCAACTCACTTTGGTTTACTCTACATTCTTATCCTCCTTCATCTCAGTGTGGCCTTTGACACAATCTCTTCACAATTCTCCTTAATAAACTATCCGTTGGCATCACTCACATCTCCCTAGACTGGTTACATTTATATCTCTCAGGCAATACTCAGTTTATCCATATCAAATACATTATTTCCCAGCCTTCCACTGTCACTACTAGTGTGCCCCAGTACTCTGTCCTGGGGCCCCACCTCTTCATCATCTACCTCTTTCTCACTGACAATATTTTTCACAAATTCATGTTACATTTCCACTGCTTTGACGATGACACCCAGCTCTTCCTATCTGGCAAACCAAATTCCACACTCCCGCCCTCCTCCCTTACCAACTTATCTGAAGTAAAATCCTGATTCACCTCAAACTTCCTAAAATTAAACTAAACAGTGATAAAACAGAGCTCCTCCTCATTGGTACAAAGTCTACATTCAAAGTTGACAATTTTTCTCTCACAACTGACAGTTCATTATAATTCCAATCCCACATCAATAACATCACCAGGTCTGCATATTTCCATTTACAAAACATTCATCGTCTCAGCCCCTCCCTCACCTCCCATTTTTGTTCACAGCCTCGTCCTCTCACGTATTGACTATTGTAACTCTCTTCTCTTTGGCCTCCCCCATAAATCCCTCCATAAGTTTCAAATAGTCCAAAACCCAGCTGCTCACATCATCACCAAAACTTCCTCATTTCATCACATAACCCCTATCCTACAGTCAGTAGACTTGCTCAGGGGTAAACACAGAATATAATTCAAAATCCTCCTGTACACCTTCATTAAAGGCAGAACTGTAACTGACAAAGAGCATCCGTACATAGGACCCCTTGTGTTCTAGGTGCTGTAGTGCCAGGTGGAGAGAAGTGAATATCGCCTTATTTGTTGATCTGTTTTCTCTTTATGCAAACTGATACGGATCAAGGGTGCCTGGGAGAGTAGCCTTTATTTGCCTTACAATAAGTATTATCAAAGCACTTTGTGACGACAGATGTGAGAGCAATGGGCCTATAGCCACTCAGGCCCTCTACAATCAGCTTATTTGGAACTGGGATAATTACCACCGATTTAACTGTGGAACAATAGTCTATACTAAGGACGAGTTAAAGATGTTTGTGAAAACAGCAGCAAGGTCAAAGGCACAGGCTTTGAGTACTTTACCCAGTATACCATCTGGAACTGCAGCCTTCCTTGGATTTACTGATCTGAATACCTGTCTCATTTGATGTTCCATTATAGTCAGTGCCTGGGTGTCTGTATCAGGAGGACATGTTGGTGGAGAAAGAGTTTTCATTTGAAACCGGGCAAATAAAAAGTTGAGTTCTTCTGCTACCTTTGAAGTTTGTAATTTGCTGTATTCCCTGGAAACCCATCTTTGAGTTGCTGTCTGACAGATTTTCCTCAATCTTGCTCTTATAGGCACGCTTAGCATTTTTAATTGCTCTTTTTAGCTCAGCTCTTGCCATCCTGCCCAAATCCCTATTGCCAGACTTAAAAGTAGCATCACGGGCACTGAGAAGTGTGTGGACTTCAACGTCATCCAACGCTTCTGATTTGGTAAGACCCGGATGCATTTTTTACTGTGACATTGTCAGCGGAGAGCTTTATATTTTCTAGAGCCCTTCCTGACCCAACCCTACCCAATTTCTACCGGGCTTGGACCGGCACTGCACAGCTGGGGAGGGGAATTAGAGTTAGAGTTAGTGTGGATTTGTATTTGTTGTTTGTTTATCAAGGACACTCTATACAGGGTTTTTAATCTAATGAGCTTCCTCCACTGACAAAAGTTTAATAAATAAAAGAATAGCATTTTATGGATTTTATGTCCCACTGCAAAATTCGACAATTACTGGTAACAGACACCTCGAGTGTAATCAATCAAGAAACCTCAACATCCAGGTTGTATTTAAGGGTTTTATTTTATTGCAAGAGAGAAGTGCACCTACAGTCTCAAGTCTTCGTCCAGTGCAGTTCCCCCCCCCAGGCTGTTACCTACAGCTTTCCCCTTTTCAGAACAAACACATATCAAACCGAGTGTCACAATATCCCCATAAAACATCCTGCACTAGCATAGTGACCACATTCCATGAGTACAACTATACTAATCATAAGCATTAAAAGTATACATATGTGTTTTTCCATCACATTTTGTCAACATGGATCAAATTTATTATAAGCATCCTAATAAATAAAATAGCATCATATTTCCACTGATCATCCTTGGTGTTTCTACAATTTGATTGGAGTCTACCTGTGGTAAATTCAGTTGATTGGACATGATTTGGAAAGGCGTACACCTGCCTATATAAGATCTCACAGTTAACAGTGCATGTCAGAGCACAAACCAAGCCATAAGGTCCAAGGAATTGTCAGTAGACCTCCAGGACAGGATAGCATCACAGATCTAGGGAACGTTACAGAATAATTTCTGCAGCATTGAAGTTCCCAATGAATACAGTTACCTCCATCATCCGTAAATGGAAGAAGTTCGGAACCACCAGGACTGTTCCTAGAGTGGGCCATCCGGCCAAACTGAGCGATCGAGAGAGAAGTACAGCATTTCTCAGTGGGGAGAGGAGAATGTCCTAGAAGAACGACCATCTCTGCAGCACCTCTCCAATCAGGCCTGTATGGTAGAGTGGCCAGACAGAAATTACTCCTCTGTAAAAGGCACATGACAGGCCACCTGGAGTTTGCCAAAAGGCACCTGAAGGACTCTTAGATCATGAGAAACAAAATTCTCTGGTCTGACGAAACAAAGATGAAACTGTTTAGCCTGACTGCCAAGTGTCATGTCTCGAGGAAACTAGGCAGTGCTCACCACCCGGCCATTACCATCCCTAAAGTAAACCATGGTGGTAGAAGCATCATGCTGTGGGGATGTTTTTCAGTAGCAGGAACTGGGAGACAAGTCATTATCGAGGGAAAGATGAATGCAGCAATGTAGCAATGAAGAAGGTCAGCTGGGCGACTGTGGTGCAGGAAGGTAGAGCGGCTGTCCACCAATCTCACAGTTGTTGGTTCAATCCCCGGCTCCTCTGGTCACATGTCAAAGTGTCCTTGAACAAGACACTGAACCGCAACTTAGTTGCTCCCAGTGAGCGTTGGCCAGCTGCATACACACTCATCACTCATGTATGAGTGTGTGTGAGTGTGAATGGGTATGGGTGAATAAGAAGCAGTGTAAAGTGCTTTGAGTGTCTACCAATAGGTAGAAAAGCACTCAAAGCACTTTAAATTATTTGACCTCAAATAATAGAGTAGAATTATATTATTACATTAGATTGTACACGTTTACCTAACAAACTGGTCAGTGAGTGTTTGTATATATGTACATGTATTGGACATGTTAAACCACTGACGTTGGAACAGAAGGTTGCCGGTTCAATTCAATTCAGATCATGGATAGGATGGAAACCTAGAACCTCTGTGGCTGGTTACCAAGAATAATAATAAGTACCTTCTAAAAATATACTAGATCCCAACTATGACCATCACTAAAACCAACACGTTGATATAAACCACGGCAACCATGATCCTTGATGTGCTTGGCTATAAGTACAACAAACTGTCCATACCTGAGGCCTTGGAGACTGTAAAGCAAAGGCTCATAGCCCTGGCTACCCAGCTGAAGAAGTACACCAAAGAGGTTGAAACCAAGAGAATAAACAGCGTGTTCTCCACTGAGCCATCCAAGGTGTACTCCTAGTGACAGGGTAATAACATGAGAGCAGACCCACCAAGGCTTGAGACTGAAGAATACTTGAAAAGCATATGGGAGAAGGGGGCATCACCTAACAATGCCCTGTGGCTGGTGGACTTCTTGAACAACATCCAGAAACCATCTCAAGATCCAAAAGAGGGCATGTCTACTGGTTAAAGAAGCTAACTTCACTTCATTAGCACCTGATGGCACAAATGAACAAGCTACTAGTGGATGAGCCCCACTCTGAATCATTAACTGAAGGTCGCACAGTCCTGATCCTGAAGGACCCCCAAAAGGGTGATGTCCCATCCAACTACCCCCCAATAACCTGCCTAGCCCCCTACCCCCCACTAACCACCACATGTAAGCTCCTGTCAGGCATCATAGTGGCTAAGATGAGTAGGCACATGGAGCAATACATGAGCAGAGCCCAGAAAGGAATTTGTAGTAACAGAGGAGCAAAGCACCAGCTGCTGATAGATAAAGCAGTCACTCGAGACTGCAAGACCAGACATACCAACTTGTGCATTGCCTGGATTGACTACAAGAAAGCTTATGACTCAATGCCTCACACATGGAGCTGATTGGGCTGGCCAATCCATAACATTAATTTTGTTGGTTTGGAACCAAGACTTTGCTTGTTTACTAGTGTGTTTGGGGACTGTCTTTGATCATCCTGGAGCTGATCATTGGCTGAGCCTGTGGCGCAGGAAGGTAGAGCAGTTGTCCACCAATCTCACAGTTGTTGGTTCAATCCCTGGCTCCTTCAGTCACATGTCGAAGTGTCCTTGAGCAAGACACTGAACCCCAACTTAGTTGCTCCCGGTGAGTGTTGGCCAGCTACATAGCAGCTCCCCCATCGGTGTATGAGTGTGTGTGTGATTGTGAGTGTGAATGGGTAAATAAGAAGCAGTGTAAAGCGCTTTGAGTGCCAATAGGTAGAAAAGCGCTATATAAGTGCAGACCATTTACCATTTGCCATTCTGGTTATTCTTCGATCCATTTTGATGGTTGTCTTCCGTTTTCTTCCATGTCTCTCTTTTTTCACAAAATTGATGACCTCAGTGATTGATTGCCACACTGCTATTTTATTGAACACACCCCTTTCAACTAATTGCCCAATTGTACAGTCTTAAGAGCGTGCATATCATGAATGCTGTTACCTCTGGGTTGGACTACTGTAATTCCCTACTTTCAGGATGCCCCAGTAACTCCCTAAAGAGCCTGCAATTAATCCAAAATGCTGCAGCAAGAGTGCTGACTGGAACTAGCAAGAGAGATCATATTTCACCTTCACTATCTTCTCTCCATTGGCTTCCCATTAAATTTAGAATAGAATTTAAAACCCTGCTTCTTACATATAAAGCTCTGAATGGTCAGGCTCCATCATATATAGAAGATCTCATAGCACCATATCATCCCAGTAGACCACTTCACTCTCAGAATGCAGGCCTACTTGTGGTTCCCAGAATTTCCAAAGGTAGAATGGGAGGTAGAGCCTTTGGCTATCAAGCTCCTCTCCTGTGGAACCAGCTCCCAGTTCAGATTTGGGAAGCAGACACCCTCTCTACTTTTAAGTCTAGGCTTAAAACCTTCCTCTTTAATAAAGCATATAGTTAGTTATAGTTATGCTGCCATAGGCTTAGACTGCTGGGGGACCCACCCCCCGATGCACTGAGCTCCTTTCCTCCTCTTGACCATCTCTCCTCTCCTCTCACCCCGCAATTGTCACCACTGTATGTCATTAACTCTGTGTGTTCTCTCCCGTAGTTGTCTTTGTCCTTCTCTGTCCCCCTCTTCCTGTCCCTTTCTGCAGGTGTCCCCGGCTTTGAAGCTGTGTGTCTTCCAGCGTGCAGCTACTGGTCCTACCAATCTGCCCAATGTTTTGTTGTTGCTTTTTGTTGCTCTGTTCTTTTCTCTCTCCCCTTTCCACTCACCCCAACCGGTCAAGGCAGATGGCCGTCCACCCTGAGCCTGGTTCTGCTGGAGGTTTCTTCCGTTAAAGGGAGTTTTTCCTCTCCACTGTTGCCTATGGCTTGCTCCAGAGGAAATTGTTGGGTTCTCTCTATACATCTTTATAATCTTGACTTTATTCTGTAAAGTGCCCTTAGATGACTTTGTTGTGAATTGGCGCTATATAAATAAAGTTGAATTGAATTGAATTGAATTGGTTCTTGTTTGTTTTCTGAGAATTTACTACACCTACTGGTAACTTGTTTGCCATGTAGCAATAAAAAATATACTAAAAACCTGGATTTTTCTGGTTAGTCACATTGTACTGCTATTATTTTGAACAATACTGTATATATACAGTATATATATATATATATGTGTGTGTGTGTGTGTGTGTGTATAATATGTGTGTATGTTTAGTTTTGTATTTTTTTTATATATACTTATACACCCTGATGCCAAATATGCTCAAAGGGCAGGGTGTTTTGCACAATTTTGCCCCCAGATGAAATCAGGACAGGCTCTGGTAATAAAAATGGAGACCCCACCTCTCACCCAATTACAGCTGTGATAGGCTCAAACCCCCATCACCCTGAACAGGATAAGTAGTTACAGATAATGAATGGATGGATGTTTAAAGCAGAATATAACCATGCATTGTAACAAACTGCTTGTACAAAAACCTGTTGGTGTGTTTTCTTTGGAGTGGAGTAGTGATTCTCCATATAAAGAAACATATTTGCTGTCTTGCTTATAATAAACCAAAATTATCTTTTCAAATGTGATTCTTAAATAAATGAAGCTAAAATAAACAATACATTGTACAGTACATTGTACTGAAACTATTGTTGGAGTGTTATCTGTGGAGCCACAGCCTAAATCAGACCTTCAGTTTGTACCTTAGAAATCAATAACACGTAAAAGTTCCATACTGTTGCACTGGGTGACAAATGACTTCATTACAATGAACAAGGCCTGCTGCAGAATGGTGTGTGTGTGTGTGTGTGGGTGTGTGTAAGATGCACAGAAAGAAGATTAAATTATCAGCATACACAGCAATAATCAATCATTGTAGTACAAAGTAATTTAGGAACAAAAATCAAAGTGCTGTAAAGTCACAATATTTATATAATTATCAGTACTATTTAATAATGCAACCGCAAGTGGGCACAAGCCGGTGTCTTCTTGTGCCAGTCCGAAGTCTGAATAAATGCAGAGGTGTCAGGAAGGGCATCTGGCGTAAAACGGATGCCAAATTAAAAATGCGAATCGTGACATGAGATCTATACCAGATCGGTCGGGGCCCGGGTTAACAATGACCTACAGGGTACTGGTGGAAATTGGACTACGTTTGGTCGAAGTCGAAGAAGGAGAGGAGGAAGGTGTGTTCATAGGCAGAGAGAGAAGAGAAAAGCTAAGAATGTAGGACTGACAGTAGGGACTTTGAATGTTGGGACTATGACAGGGAGAAGAATGTTTTAGAGAGTTGATTGACATGATGCAGAGATGGAAGTGGGATATACTGTGTGTCCAGGAGACCAGGTGGAAAGGTAGCAAGACTAGAAGCTTAGGAGCAGGGTTCAAGTTGTTTTACCATGGGTCAGATAGGAAGAGAAATGGAGTAGGAGTTATCCTGAAAGAGGAGTTTGTGAGGAATGTTATAGAGGTGAAAAGAGTATCAGACAGGTTGATGAGTCTGAAGCTGGAAATTGAAGGAATGATGTACAATGTTGTTAGTGGTTATGCCACACAGGTAGAATGTCAGTTAGAAGAGCAGGAGAAATTCTGGAGTGAGTTAGATGAAGTGATGCAGAGCATCCCCAGAGGATAGAGAGTAGTGATTGATGCAGATTTCAATGGACATGTAGGTGAAGGGAACAGAGGTGATGAGAATGTAATGGGCAGATTTGGTCTTCAGGACAGGAACGGAGAAGGACAGATGGTGGTAGACTTTGCAAAGAGGATGGAAATGGCTGTAGCAAACACTTTCTTCCAGAAGAGGCAGGAACATAGGGTGACATATAAGAGACACAGGATGGTGGTGTGTAAAATGATTTTGGTGGTGAGGAAAATGAAGAGGACAAAGGCAGAGCAGAGGATGAAGTGGTGGAAGTTGAAAAAGGAAGAAGTTGTGTAGTTTTCAGGGAGGAGCTCAGGCAGACTCTGTGTAGTCAGGAAGTGCTTCTAAATGACTGGACCACTACAGCTAATGTGATCAGGGAGACAGGTAGGAGGGTGTGTCATCTGGAAAGAGGAAAGTGGAAGGGAACGAAGAGAAGAGGTGACTGGTGTGGAGCAGGAAGTAACAAAGATTAGTAAGAGTGAAGTGAGAAGGATGTTGAAGAGGATGAAGAGTGGAAAGGCAGTTGGTCCTGATGAGAAGTGTCTAGGAGAGCTGGCAGTACAGTTTCTGACTAGTTTGTTTAACAAGATCTTGGAGAGTGAGATGATGCCCGAGGAATGAAGGAAAAGTGTACTGGTGGCCATTTTTAAGAACAACGGAGATGTGCAGAGCTGTGGCAACTACAGAGGAATAAAGCTGATGAGAGTTACAATGAAGTTGTGGGAAAGAGGAGTGGAAGCTAGGCTAAGGGTGGAGGTGAGCATTTGTGAGCAGCAATATGGTTTCATGCCTAGAAAGAGTACAACACATGCAGTATTTGCTTTGAGGATGCTGACGGAGAAGTACAAAGAAGGTCATAGGGAGTTGCATTGTGTCTTTGTAGATTTAGAGAAAGTGTATAACAGGGTGCCGAGAAAAGAGCTGTGCTATTGTGTGAGGAAGTCTGGAGTGGCAGGGAAATATGTTAGAGTGGTGCAGGACATGTATGAGAGCTGTAAGACCGTGGTGAGGTGAACTGTAGGTGTGACAGAGGAGTTCAGAGGAGCAAGAATGAAAGGAAAGGTGTTCAAGATGGTGGTGAGACCAGCGATGTTGTTCGGCTTAGAGACAGTGGCACTGAAGAAAAGACAGGAGGCAGAGCTGGAGGTAGCAGAGCTTAAGATGTTGAGGTTCTCTTTGGGAGTGACGAAGATGAATAGGATCAGGAATGAGTACATCAGAGGGACAGCTCATTTTAGATGTTTTGGAGATAAAGTCAGAGAGGCCAGATTGAGGTGGTTTGGACATGTTCAGAGGAGAGACTGTGATTATATCGGTAGAAGGATGCTGAGGTTGGAGCTGCCAAGCAGGAGGTCTAGAGGAAAACCAAAGAGGAGATTTATGGATGTAGTGAGAGAGGACATGAAGTTAGTTGGTGTGAGAGAAGAGGATGCAGAGGATAGAGTTAGATGGAGACACATGAAAGGAAAAGAAGAAGATCAGTACTATTAAATGAGTAAATGCAATTTATAACAATGTGATCATAAACAAATCCCAAGCACTCAAACTATAGTTCATTATACTTCTTTACAATACATTTGGACGATACTTTAGTCCAAAGAACATCAGGTGTGTGGGAACACAAGGAAGACAAGCTTCAATTATAAGGACAAACTTAAAGGTCTATAAGGTATATCTTATTAGTTTCACAATAAGTAGAATGGCTGATGGAAACTTGGCCCATGTCTTTGTCCAAACAGAAAAATCTAAAACTCTATTACAACCCCAATTCCAAAAAACTTGGGCAAATATGAAAATGTAAATAATAACTGAATGCAATGATTTGCAAATCTCATCAACCCATATTTTGTTCACAAAAGAACATAAACAACATATCAGGTGTTGTAACTGAGAAATTTTACTATTTCATGGAAAATATTAGCTCATTTTGAATTTGATGGCAGGAACACATTGATCAGGGCAACAAAAGGCTTGAAAAGTAATAAAAAAAAAAGAAATGGAGGAGCATTTGAGAACTAATAGGTTAATTGGCAACAGGTCAGTAACATGATTGGATATAAAAAGAGCATTTCAGAGAGGCAGAGTGGAGCGGCCCCATCCAGCCACCAAGGGGTAAACTTGGTGGAATTCTTATAAATTGCAAAAAATGGGAGGGTTGCAGCAGGAAGGGTATCCAGTGTAAAATCACATGCCGAACCTAAAAGGACAGCTGTTGACTACATTCTCTACTTGATTTCACTGCATGGGCTCAGGAACACCTCCAGAAACCATGGTTAGCCATGCAATCCACAAATGTAAGTTAATGCTGTATCATGCAAAGGTGAAGCCATATATGAACACTATCCAGAAATGCTGCTGTGTTCTCTGGGCAAAACTAATTTTAAATGGCCTGAGGCAAAATGTCGATGTCATTTAATAAATTATGTTTATTATATTTAATTGTTATTATCTCCACTGCTGCAGTTACCAAGTATGTTACTTTTCCTACTGTTCCTTTTCTTTCGCTCCCAGAAGAATAACTCCTCTTGCTTTTCTTCAGCTGGTTTTCATTGTTTCATTAGACCTGTTTGTTTAGACTGAATCATGCAGCTTGCACCAGAGTGAGAGTCGGGGCCTAGGGAGGTCCCCGACTGGTAAGTGTCATTGCAAACTTTGCACACCTTCAGTACTGTATAGTTTAACTTTTGTCAGCCAACTGTCAGACAACTGTGAAAATTATGCATAATTTATGTTTTATATTTTAATGTAACTTCATGCATATATAGACCTGTTTTATTTTCCATATGTAATTTTGGATGATTTATAATTCCAAAACTACTTATTTTTTAAATATTTTTCTAAGGCAATTCAAATATTCACCTCATGCTTATTGTATGAGCCAACCAAGGGTCCACAGTTTACTTATTTGTTTTATTTAATGTGTGTTTGTGATGTGTCTGCGTATTGATGATGTCATTAGTGACATATGGCTTTGATAGTTTGCCTTTGATGGTTGCCTTTGTAGTTAACCTTTAAGTTTGTTGACCAGTGGTCAAGGAAACAATCCAATTCTAAGGGTGTGTTAAAGAGAGATGCAGTTCAGCTCAGCTACTGAATCAGGGTGTAGACGTGACACAGTAACTGAAGCAGAGGAACTGATTACAAAAAAGCAAGAGAGTTCAGCTCAGCTACTGAAGGGTGCAGACGTGACACAGTAACTAGAGCAGAGGAACTCCGACTACAAGAAAGGTGTGGACCGCAACAAGGTAGAAGAAAAGTGTTCTGTGTGTAGCTGTAGAGGCACACGGTTTCTTATTGATTTCTGTGAGTCCTGTGAGTTCATACATACTTTGGGAAACTTGTTTGATGAAACAGCTAGTGAACGTGCTTGTGAGATTACTGTGCTTAAAGTTGTATGTACAATTGATCTGTCATCGGCTAAGTTGAGAAGCAAGTACAATAAATGTTACATTTTTGTCTAACAATGATCTCCGGAGTGAAGTATGAATGTATATGTGTATGAAGTATATGATCACCTAGTAAGAAACCCTCTCTACATGGGTTAAGCACTACACAGGAGAAGTTGGTCCAAGCCAGGCCATGGAGAATGATTTGCAAAATCTGATGGAAAGAAGAAAGGGTGTTGGAGCAGCTGTTCAGACAAAAGACCAGGCTCCGCTGTCTCATGGAAGAGGGCTTCTACAAGGTGGTGGAAACCAAGCTGTTCCCAGAGTTAAGCCAACTGTTTGGTGAGTTTTGTAGCATAAATACCTCACTCAAAGAAACTTTCCATGAGCTTGGGCTCGAACAAGTAATGAAAACAGATCAGAAAAACTGGTACGAGCCGAAGTCCGAACTACATTCGGACAACTAAAGGAAGAGGTTGCAGGCTGGTTAACAAAGGCACATCAACGTCGTGAGGAACCACATAAGGCAGATGAGAGTGTTGCTCCTTAGGACAGTGTGTCTGTAGTGTCTTCGAGGAGATCTAGGAAATCCAGAACGAGTTCCGTTACATCTGCAGCTTCAAAGGTGTGCCTTGAGGTTGAACTAGAAAGAGCTAATCTACTGGCGAGGGCAGAAGCATTAAGGCAAAGACATGCCATAGAGCAGCGAGAAGCTAAGCTTAGAGCAGAGAAGGAAGAATTGGAAATGGACGCTGCTCTTGCAGCTGCTAATGCATGAAGCCAGATCTTGAAGAAACATGCAGGCTTTGTTGCTTTGTTAGTCAGGCATAACGTATGCTGGTGTTAGGAAGTACCCATTGTCGTGTGAAGATGCAAGAGACGAAGTTGATAGGGGTGTAAGGTGTTTGGGAGCTGAGTACAGTAGGAGTGTAAAGGCTGAGGCTCGCTGCTGTGATCTTCAAGCTTAGCCAGCTTTCAAAATCAAAGGGTCGACATGTATTGTTTAAGGATGCTCAGTGTCAAAACAACCTAACCGAAGTTCAGGATAAACACCATAGGGTTTATGCTCAATCTGCTCAAATGATCCCTACGTTTAGTGGAGATCCTTTAGACTATGGTGTTTTCATCAAAGCATTTGAGCATGCGGCGGCAAATAGAGTGGGGGATGACAGTGATTGACTCTACCTGTTGGAGCGGCACACGAGCGGACAACCTAAAGAGATTGTGCAAAGTCGCTTTAATATGGAACCAAGCCAAGGATATCACAGGACCAGGGAGCTTTTAAAGAAGCATTTTGGCAATGAATATAAGATATCAGTAGCCTGTATGAATAAGGCCTTAAATTGGAAGACAATTAAGGCTGGAGATGGTGCAGCGCGCTATTTGTTCGCCCTTTTCCTAACCAATTGTGTAAGTGCCATGGTAGATGTGGATCGTATGGCAGAGCTTAATACTACAAGCAACATACGGACGATTGTTTCCACGCTTCCATATAAGTTGAGAGAAAAGTGGAGGCAGATGGCTTATGATCTGGATGAGAAACACAAATGTAGGGTTACGTTTGTAGATGTAGTTGAGTTTCTCAATTATGAATCCCAGGTCTCACTACATCCTTACTATGGGGACATAGTAGACAAACCTAAAGAACACTTAGAGTCCTTCAGGTACAAAGTTGGGGCCAGTAGTTGGTATTAAAAAGAGTTTTACCACTACTGTAAAGCAGGTGGCTACTTAAAAGGATGTGCGTGTAGTGCCAGGCTTTGGTAAGACAGGCCCTTCCGATACCATTAAAGCCTAACCTGAATCCTGTCCTTTTTGCCACGAGGGGCATACATTTGAGCACTGTAAAAAAGTACAGAGTTCTTCTTACAAGGAGAAGTTTCTCAGAAGCCAAGGCTTATGCTTTAGATGCTTGAAACCAGGACATATGAGCAGGCGTTGTTAGGAGGGAGTAAACTGTCAGTTCTGCTCAGGGACGCACCGTACGTTGCTGCATGTGAAGCCAAAGGAGAGACAATCCGTGGATGGTCATGAACCGGCAGTGTTCAATGGATTTGTGAACAGTAGTTGTAATCAAAACTTCGGGGACAAGCCTGAGAACACTGAGGGCATCCTTGCCATAATTCCTGTCCGAGTAAAGGCAAGGCAAAAAAAAAAAAAAGTTATATGCAGTGTTATTTCATTTTATATGTCAAAAGGGTTTGGCGGCTCCCAGTGTTTTCTTTACTGTGGGAAACAGGTCCAAATGGCTCTTTGAGTGTGGTAAAGGTTGCCGACCCCTGGTATATCCTGTAAACTGCAGTGAAAAAGTATTTTCAGAAAGGTGATAATTTACTTTTCCAAAGGGGCCACTGTGGCACAGGAGGTAGAGCGGCCATCCACCAATCCCACCTTTGTTAGTTTGAGCCCCACGTTCAGATTGAGTGTAGACCGTCCAGTCATTCGCGACTTGTTGTTAGGTGTTGTACCCAGTTTACTCAGTCGTTAAGTGTGCGCTACTTCCAGACTGTCAGAGACTCCCCAGGGGTGACTGTGGTGCAGGAAGGTATAGCGGTTCCATCCCCGGCTCCTCAGGCCACATGACGAAGTGTCCTTGAGCAAGACACTAAACCTCAACTTAGTTGCTCCTGGTGAGTGTTGCTATGCTGCTATGCATAGTAGCTATGTACAGTATGTATGTATGTGTGGGTGTGTGTGTGTGTGTGTGTGGTTTGGCGGCTCCTCGTGCGGTAAGTGTAGTGCGTCACTTCCTGTTTCTGCACACTCTTGGGTTTCTACCGAAGGACTGTTTACTGATTAATTATAGCTGTTATTTTTACTTAAATAAGTGATTTCTTCACACAAGAATTAATACTTAGTCGTAACATACGCTTGTATTACACAAGCACCTGCTTTTGCAAAACATAACCAGCTAAAGTTTACAAATTCCCCTTATATTAGCTTCGTTAGCTTAGCAGTTATCCATTAGCAATGGCTTCTCTGTCTCCCTCTGTCTCTCCTTCTCTCACTTGCTCGGTGTGTCTCATGTTCAGTTTTTCCTCTGCCTCCTTTAGTGATAATGGTATATGTAATAAGTGTAAGGTTTTTGCAGCTTTGGAGGCGAGGCTCACGGAATTGGAAGCACGGCTCCGCACCATGGAAAACAACTCAGCTAGTCAGGCCCCGGTAGCTGGTACGGGCCGACCTAGCGTAGCCCCTGCTAGCTGTCCCCCGGCAGTTCCCGAGCAGCCGGGAAGCCAGTCCGGCTGGGTGACGGTTCGTAAGAGATCTAATGCTAAACAGACACCCGAGGTTCACCACCAGTCGGTTCACGTTTCTAATCGATTTTCCCCACTCAGCAACACACCCGCTGAGAAACCAACTCTGGTAATTGGCAGCTCCATAGTCAGAAACGTGAAGTTAGAGACTCCAACGGCCGTAGTCAAATGTCTTCCTGGGGCCAGAGCGGGTGACGTTGAATCATATTTGAAACTCCTGGCTAAAGATAAACGTAAATACAGTAATATTATTATTCACGTGGGAGTTAATGACGCCCGATTACGCAAATCAGAGGTCACTAAAATGAATGTTGAATCAGTGTGTAACTTTGCAAAAACAATGTCGGACTCCGTAATTTTCTCTGGTCCCCTGCCAAATCTGACCAGTGAGGACATGTACACCCGCATGTCGTCATTCAACCGCTGGCTGTCTAGGTGGTGTCCAGCAAACGATGTGGGCTACATAGACAATTGGAAACGTTTTTGGGGAAAACCTAGGCTGATTAGGAGAGATGGCATCCATCCTACTTTAGACGGTGCAGCTTTCTTATCCAGAAATATGGCTGGTTTTATTAGACAACCAAAAGTATGACAATCCAGAGTTGAGCCTAGGATGCAGAGATCCAGTCCTACACGCCTCTCTGCAGTGTCCTTACAACCGTCACCCCCCCACAACTCCCACATACCTATAGAGACTGTGTCTGTTCCCCGACCTAAATTACATAAAGTAAATATGACAACGAGGAGTTAATCATAATAACCTAATACAAGTTAAGACTACTCCTCTTACAGAACAAAACCCCCAAACTATTAAATGTGGATTATTAAATATCAGATCTCTCTCTTCTAAATCTCTGTTAGTAAATGACTTGATAAATGATCATCAATTCGATTTATTTTGTCTCACTGAAACTTGGTTGCAGCAGGAAGAATATGTCAGTTTAAATGAGTCAACCCCCCCAAGTCATATTAATTATCATGTTCCTAGAAGCACAGGCCGAGGTGGAGGAGTTGCAGCAATCTTCCATTCTAGCTTATCAACAATTCCTAGACCTAAACATAGTTATAACTCATTTGAAAGCCTTACTCTTAGCCTTTCACACCCAAACTGGAAAACTCAAAAACCACTACTATTTGTTATCGTGTACCGTCCTCCAGTCCCTTACTCAGAGTTTTTGATTGAATTTTCTGATTTTCTATCTTGATTTAGTGCTTAGTACAGATAAAGTCATTATAGTGGGTGACTTTAACATTCATGTAGATGCTGAAAGTAACTGTCTGAGCACTGCATTTAATTCATTATTAGATTCAATTGGTTTTTCCCAAAATGTAAATAAACCCACTCACTGTTTTAGTCACACGTTAGACCTTGTCCTTACGTATGGAATTGAAGTGGATAATTTAACCATATTTCCTCACAACTCTCTTCTGTCTGACCATTTTTTAATAACATTTGAATTTACAATAACGGACTATATAGTAGTTAGGGAAAAATTCCACTATAGCAGATGCTTAAGTGAAAAAGCTGTCAACAAATTTAAAGAAATTATTTCTTCATCATTTGCTTCACCATATGTTAATACAATGGAAAGTAGTCTCCTTAATGTTACTCCTGCACAAGTAGATTATCTTGTTGACAATTCTGCAGCCTCACTACGTACAATACTCGATAGTTTTGCCCCTCTGAAAAAGAAGGCAGTAAACCAGAAGAGGCGACCTCCATGGTATAGTTCACAAACACGCAACTTAAAACAGGAAACACGAAAGTTGGAAAGGAAGTGGCGTTCCAGAAATTTAGAAGAATCTCATTTAGCCTGGAAAAATAGTTTAAAAATGTACAAAAAAGCTCTCCGTGATGCCAGAACAGCATATTATTCATCATTAATAGAAGAAAACAAGAACAACCCCCGGTTTCTGTTCAGCACTGTAGCCAGGCTGACTAAGAGCCATAGTTCTGTTGAGCCTACTATTCCCTTAACTTTGAGCAGCAATGACTTCGTGACCTTCTTTATGAATAAAATTGTAGCTATTAGAGAAAGAATTCACCAGATCCTCCCCCCAAAAATTACAGATAGATCTTCATGTACAGCAGTGCTAGAGTCATTGATAAGGCCCCAATCCCTGTTAGACTGCTTTTTACCCATAGATGTCTCTGAGCTAACTTCAATTATTACCTCATCTAAACCAACAACCTGTCTGCTAGACCCTATTCCAACTAAGCTGCTCAAGGAAGCTTTACCCTTAATAGATACGTTTGTATTAGATATCATCAATCTATCTTTAGAAACAGGCTATGTACCACAGGCCTATAAGGTAGCTGTAATTAAACCACTACTTAAAAAACCCTGTCTTGACCCAGGTGTTTTAGCCAATTACAGACCAATATCTAATCTCCCCTTTATTTCTAAAATAATTGAAAAAGTAGTTGCAAAACAATTATGTGATCACCTTCATAGGAATAATTTGTATGAAGACTTTCAGTCAGGATTTAGAGTTCATCATAGTACAGAAACAGCACTGGTAAAAGTCACCAACGATCTTCTCATGGCCTCAGATAATGGGCTCATCTCTGTACTTGTTCTGTTAGATCTTAGTGCCGCATTTGATACCATTGATCATAACATTTTATTACAGAGACTGGAAGATGAAATTGGGATTAAAGGAACTGCACTAGGTTGGTTTAAATCTTATCTGACAGATAGATTTCAATTTGTTCATGTTAATGATGAATCCTTCATGCACAGAAAGGTTAGCTATGGAGTTCCACAAGGCTCTGTGTTAGGACCAATACTTTTTACTTTATATATGTCTCCTTTAGGCAACATTATTAGAAAACACTCCATAAATTTCCACTGTTATGCTGATGATACCCAGCGATATTTATCTATGGAACCAGATGAAAATAATCATTTAATAAAGCTTCAAGCATGCCTACAAAACATAAAGGCCTGGATGTCCCACAATTTTTTACTTTTAAACTCAGACAAAACTGAAGTCATAGTATTTGGGCCCAAAAATCTCAGAGATATGATGTCCAACCATATTGTTACTCTAGATGGCATAAGTCTGGCCTCCAGTACTACTGCAAGGAACCTTGGAGTTATTTTTGACCAGGATTTGTCCTTTACCTCACATATAAAACAAATCTCTAGAACAGCCTTCTTCCACCTACGGAACATTGCCAAAATTAGGAGCATCCTGTCTCAAAGTGATACAGAAAAACTGGTCCATGCATTTGTTACTTCTAGGTTGGACTACTGTAATTCCCTACTTTCAGGATGCCCCAGTAACTCCCTAAAGAGCCTGCAATTAATCCAAAATGCTGCAGCAAGAGTGCTGACTGGAACTAGCAAGAGAGATCATATTTCACCTTCACTAGCTTCTCTCCATTGGCTTCCCATTAAATTTAGAATAGAATTTAAAACCCTGCTTCTTACATATAAAGCTCTGAATGGTCAGGCTCCATCATATATAGAAGACCTCATAGCACCATATCATCCCAGTAGACCACTTCGCTCTCAGAATGCAGGCCTACTTGTGGTTCCCAGAATTTCCAAAGGTAGAATGGGAGGCAGAGCCCTTAGCTATCAAGCTCCTCTCTTGTGGAACCAGCTCCCAGTTCAGATTCGGGAAGCAGACACCCTCTCTACTTTTAAGTCTAGGCTTAAAACCTTCCTCTTTAATAAAGCATATAGTTAGTTATAGTTATGCTGCCATAGGCTTAGACTGCTGGGGGACCCACCCCCCAATGCATTGAGCTCCTTTCCTCCTCTTGACCATCTCTCCTCTCACCTCGCAATTGTCACCACTGTATGTCATTAACTCTGTGTGTTCTCTCCCGTAGTTGTCTTTGTCCTCCTCTGTCCCCCTCTCTCTGTCCTTTTCTGCAGGTGTCCCCCGGCTTTGAAGCTGTGTGTCTTCCAGCGTGCAGCTACTGGTCCTACAAATCTGCCCGATGTTTTGTTGTTGCCTTTTGTTGCTCTGTTCTTTTCTCTCCCCTTTCCACTCACCCCAACCGGTCGAGGCAGATGGCCGTCCACCCTGAGCCTGGTTCTGCTGGAGGTTTCTTCCATTAAAGGGAGTTTTTCCTCTCCACTGTTGCCTATGGCTTGCTCCATCTTTATAATCTTGACTTTATTCTGTAAAGTGCCCTGAGATGACTTTGTTGTGAATTGGTGCTATATAAATAAAGTTGAATTGAATTGAATTGAATTGGTTTTGAGTGCGAATGGGTGAATAAGAAGCAGTGTAAAGTGCTTTGAGTACCGATAGGTAGAAAAGCGCTATATAAGTGCAGACCATCTTTAACAGTCTTTGCGAGTCCTTAGGTGTGTCCCCAGCATGAGTGTAGGCCAGTTGCGTTGCAGCTCCCCCATCAGTGTATGATTGTGAGAGCAAATGGGTGAATAAGAAGTGTAAAATGCTTTGGGTAGCAGTAGGTAGAAAAGCGCTATATAAGTGCAGACCATTTACCATTTATAATTCTACTATGTGTTTATTACTGAGGTCATAGTGGGTGATTCAAATTTTTGGCCAAAAATATTAAAACCACCTCTTAAAATAACGCACACTAGTACAACTCCACCACCCACTTTTCTAACGGTTTCACATAGTAGTTTAGAATATTGTACTTTGCACCTTTGGAAATATAGCTTTTTGCACACTCTGTCCTATAGTTTGTCATAATTTCAGATTGTTAAAATTGCCATTTTCCTATCAGTGGGCATTTGATAATTGTTATATGTAATATTTTTTATTTTCTTGGTAAATTAAATAGCAGTCTAGAATTGAAATCTCTCATTAAATGCAATAAGTCAAACCCAAAACTGTGTGTGATGTCAAGTGTATTAAAAACACACAGTACTGAGTATCTGACTTGTCCCTTTACTGATAGGACAAGCTCAGGATGTGAACAGCCTGCAGCACGCAACATTACTATGAGGTTATTACAGATGCAGACTTTTATCCAGATGTGCCCCAATCCCGTGTTTAAATAAAGTACATTAGAGGGTTGTTCCCATCCTAATCCAGATGGGTTGCCCTTGTGTGGCTTCTACAAAATACAAGCACGACTGACTGGCAGAATTTTCTCAACTCGACAACTGTTGAGTGAAGCCATGGAGCCTTATGCTCAGACATCCATTGTTGCATTTCAAATTTTATGTATAAATAAATCCTACAATTTATTGCCACAATGTTTCATGTTTCTAGTATATTTATTGCACAAAAAATTGGCACACTGGTTATGTTTGAGTGGTTTGTATTGTCTGGGCACATTTGTTATTGCAGTATTTCTGGGAGTTGGCTTGCAGTGTGTAAGTGACTTGATGGTGAATTTCAGTTCCCCATCTTCATAGAACTGTCTATATATATATATATATATATATATATATATATATATATATATATATATTTGTCCTTTCGGCTTATCCCGCTGCCACAGCGTGATATCCGCATGTTGATTTGGCACAGTTTTTACGCTGGATGCCCTTCCTGGGGCAACCCTCCCCAATTTCTGCCGGGCTTGGACCGGCATTGCACAGCTGGGGATGGAAAAATGGATCACTAGATTAGCCCTTTTAAAAAGGACTGTTTTTAAACTTGATGCCTATATCATTAAGGTAGATGTTACACATCTAGCCTGTGAAATAAAAAGTTGATTTCGGAATTTTAGATAAGCCATTTTAAGGCAAACACAGATCTAGGATATGTAGTGGGGAAGTGATGCAGCCTGTGGCCTGAACAAGGGTCAGCCAGCATGCAGATTTATACACAGGTATTTGTGTGTCTGTTTGACAGAGAGAGAAAGAGAAATGCTTCAAAACAACCTCATCCTTTCTGTCAGAAAGTGAAACACCCTGGTGAGTTCACACAGCTGCAGCTGACACACACACACACACACACACACACACACCACCTCCCACAATGTGGGAGTAGGCTGGGTGGTTGTCAGAGGTGATCTTCAGATGATGTTGGTGGATATTCATTTCGACATTTTCTTTATCTCTGAGATCAGAAACATCCTCCCAGGAGACACCTGCAGTATATTTAGGATTTATTTTTAATGGTCTCATTTTAACTGAGTTTCTCACTTGATTCACATGGATGGATCTGCACAAAGGTGCCAGGGCTGGATCCTGTTGTCCATTGAAACATCAGGCTGCCTTCACTAAAAAGAAAAGATGTAGCTAAGTCAAAATTAGGCAAAAGCTAAGAAGCCAGCAAGGCTGGGTAGATGCATGTATGCAGTTTACTGTACATGCAAATGAAGATGCTTCTTTTCAGAATTATTAAACTATGGAAATAATATTACATAATTTATACATAATACATAATATTTCCTAGTGGTGCTACGGTACAGAATGGGTTAGTTGAAAGAGTCAACATGATTATTTCTGCATGATTAGTAAGTTTTGGACCATTCTAATGAACTGTAATATTAAAATGCGGACTGAAGGCAGTGTATAGCACATGGTATAAAAGCATAGTAGAACAGGAGAGGGAGGGCTGAGTAACATTGTAGTGCTTAATTTATATATTGTGTCTTTAAATTGAGTAAAAATTTTTTCACATTGTTAGTGGTAAAGCAGTTAACTGGTATCATGGGTGGACATTGTATATGTGCTTCCCACCCAGTGTTACCTATTTCCTTCACCTTCCTTTTTTCCCCTCCATGCCCATATAACTGATGAACAGCTCAAAATAATTTCTCCATGGAGCCACCTCTGACATGAGCATCTGTACAAAACCTAACAGCAATCAGCATTTTTTACATTAGTACATAAGTTGTGTACTATGAGCCCATAATTGATTTATGTTGGTAGCTGAATAATTTCAATATTCACTGATATGAACTAATGCTATAATACTGGGATTACTATGCGTAGCTTGGTTAGGCTTGTCCTGAGGATAACATGTGGAAAGCCACACATCCACACACTGCGTATGCAAAAACTAATTAACCACAAAATGTCTCACTTTAAGAGTTAAATACCGATATACTCCAAAGGCACAAGTGGGTGCAGTGTATTTCACACTTGGAGGTGCTTACAGTGTGTAGGTATTTGCAGATGTGCTACTTTAACACATTATGAACAACATGCTTCATGTTTAAATGATTAAATGTTGTGCTGGTCATTAAAATTAAAATGGGGTTGAGTTATTGGTCAAAGGGGATATTCTGACCCATCTTTAAATGTGGAGTAGAGTCTGCTATAAGGGGGAGACAAGTGCTGAGCTCAGGACGAGGGCAAGCTGGAAATCCCAAATGGGGAGTGCTCAGCCAGCACAGGATTATAACTCTTAACATCAAATTGTCTTATGTAACACATTGTAGCACAGATGACAGCCACCAGCACTGTTATGCAATCCACTGTTGACCTAGCAAAGAGAAGGCATGGCTGCACATGTGCATACACACTCTGTCTCACACTTACTCAAGCACAAGCAAATACACTATGTACACATTTTTAAACAGACACAGTTAATCAGGTGCCAATGAGTAATATACAGATTTTATAATTATGATGACACCTTGTAACTCCCTTTAGGTTGTTAAATCTTGGTTTTGAATAGGCTAAACATCTTTGTCGACATTTAAAACATTTTTTAAGAAAGCATTGGGTTACATTGTTACATTGACATTGTAATGTCATGTAATCGAGGAAGTACATGGTTACTGACTAAACACCAAAAAGCCAGCATAACTAAAAAAATCTAAATTTTCTAAGAAATGTTAGTATGCTCTCACTGCTCATGCCACCACCACCTATCAGTGTTGTAAATAAGTTGTTGAGAACAGAAGAATCAACATAGTGAAAAAATATGGATGAAAGAGGTCCTGATACAGGTCAAAGCAGATTTTCTGTCGCTCTAAATGGAAGTCAAATTTAAATGCATCCAATTCAAAAAAACATTCAACATAGGAAAATGATAACCCTCAACAAGTCCTTTCTTTCCTTTCTGTTTCAATCTCACCTCCAGACTTCATGACATTAACCAAACAGCGTGTTGATATGCATCTCTCTAAAATCCATTGTTGAGATTTGGGAGGTGTGCATGTACCATGTCCCCCACATTAATCCCACAGCATCAGATAATGACACTTCCTTAGGCATCAAACTGTGCCACTTTTTACATCTGTTGGCATCATATTGACCCCACAGGTACCCTTTGGCTTTACTATTGGACACTCACTATTTCACGTTCTGGGCACAGTGGCATCCAGTATTTATGCTTACTGGTGCACTTTGGAATCAGTAGTATACAGTCACAAAGCTGCTAATAGTGACATCATCACACACGCACTTCTTCACTATAGTAACCACATGAACCACATTGTGTTGCAAGCATCAGTAAATTGCACAATGTTTTTGCAGTTGAACACTGGACTATTAAAAAGCCCTGTGTCTTGTACAATCACTTTATATTCTACATCATTGCTTTAAGCATCATATTTTGAGAAGCATCTGGTTTTCCACTGTACTATGCTGTGAGCCTCTGCAACCTACTTACCCATAAGCCCCTTCTGTGCGTAGGTCCACATAGACATTTATGTTTATCAGCAGAGAAGCATAATGACCTTGACTTTAATGTCACCAGGACTAAACTTCCGATTCTATCTAGCACAGTTCTTATAGTGACCTGATATAAAGAATGATCACAAGTTATAAACTATCAACAATCAGCGAGTAGACAGGTATCCGTGTCCAACATGATGAAGTTTAACATTTTCCCCAACCTCTAGCAATCTTATTTAGCCCCTTGTTAGCAACTGCATTTATTTAAAAAATGTAAAGGCTCTAAAATATTGCAAGTTGGTAATTTAATGATGGATTTTAAATCATAGAATAAAATGAGAAAATGTGTTGACCTTAATAAAAAATCAAATAAAAAAAAGCGAGTTTTTTTTCCAAGGGAAATCTTATCATGGTTTGGGGTAGTTTGTTTAGGAAAGAATTTTTTTTAATTATGGTTACAAAGCTTTAATTGAATGACAATTGAAAACAAGAAACAAAAGTTTTAAAGTCTGACATTTTGTTGACTCATCCATCAAAGAGACTGAATTTTTACCTTAGGAAATTCAAAATAAAAGTAAGCACTATGTTGAACTCTGCATGTACCTGCACACATTACTTTGTGTCAATCCCTTGTGTCTGTGGCAGCAGATTCAATCCCCCACGTGACAGTAGGATTAACAACAAAAGCTACTATGCACAGGAAATTATAAAAGAATAAACTGAATGGCTATTATGGCTGTAAATAGGATTTATAAAATGTGGGTTTTTATTAAAATATTAAGGATTAGAGCAAAAAGCTTAGGTCGCTAGAATATATATATATATAGGTGATATATTCATCTGGAACTTTGTCTGCTAAATATTCAGCTTCTTATAACTGAAACCTTGTCATCAAATGTCTTATTTGATTTATTTTCCTTGCCCAAAAATCCAGTATTAAAAACTAATTCCAGTTTTTTGGAATACACTCAGATTAAAGCTTTAAATGGTCATTTTTACAGCACTTATCACCATTAGATTCATGACACATGTACATATGTTACGTGTAACAGACAGGTGCATTTCTGTGTGAGAGAAATTTTCCCTCAAATGCAAAATGCCTGTTTATGGTGACCAAATGCTACATTTGCACCTCAGCAGACCTTCTGTCTGCACTGTCTTTAGACCAGAGCTTCATCAGGAAGCTGTCCCAGCAGGGAACTGTGACCACTGTTCTGAAAAGTTGATTTGCATTGAGTCATTCCTTTTTGCTTTTATGTATATTCAGCTGCTGAGCTGAGTGGTTAAAAGGCACCAATAACCTGTAAAATGTGGTCAATCTGATTGACACACTCATGAGTGTAGTTCTGTTCTGCTTTGCATGTTTCTCTGTTTTGCTGATTAAACTCACCATAACCAAGACTGTGAGCTGCCTTTTGCCTCCGTAACTTGCCTTACAGTTTTTGCCATGACATTCTGCAATTCATAATCAGCGCACTGCCTGCTACCAGCTGGGCTTGAATTTGGCCAACTTCCTTAGGTGGAAGTAACAAGACTCAACAATGGATCTGGATTAGAGTTAAAGGACTATTCTCTTTATGCACCTCGTGTTGTTGGAGTTTGGATTTTGGAGTCCTTTTCATGTCACGGGGTGGAAATTTACCATGGCTACATCCCACGCATTCACTACCAGGCCTGCCTCTGCATCCAGACCACTACATCTTCCCCAGTGGACCCCATTCCACTGTTTCCTACCTTCTCATCAAGTCACTCATACCTGCTGCACCTAACAATCTACCTCTACTGCCAGAACCATACTCCACTCTTCACCATAATCCCCTGTCTCTGCTCCAGACTCTGCTCTTCTCCCCACTCACTATAGTAAGTCTTGTTCGTTCTATACTCATATCCCACAAGTCATTGCTGAGGTACTCATTTACGTATTATTTGTCATAGAAAGGAGTACAGCACCACCTAGCAAGTTGGAGGGCCTACTACATCTCCATCCTGTTTTTACCAACTTTCTTAAGCTGAGTAGTTGTGTCTGGTACCTTACTGGGTCCAACCTCAATACCTGCCACTTACAGCAACCCCACTAGATGTAATAGTTTCATCACCCTCCGTTTTTTAATTATTAAAATATAAGAAGTTAAGAGCCATCAATGCCTTAATGTTCTTTAAACACTCCAGTAATAAACTGACAGAAAAGCCATCCAGTTGAACACACAAAGTTCTATCCTTTGAATAGGACCTGAATCAATTCAAAGCTACGCCCTTTATACTAAGGCAGTGTACTAGGCGGGAGATTAAAATATCACGGTCCTCTGTATCAAAGACAGCAGTTAGGTTAACTAGTAAAAGGACCACACAGTCACCAGAATCAGATGCTAGGAAAGTCAAGCTGCGCTCATAAACAATTTTCTCTAAAATCATATATGATAAAAAAGGTAATCTGAAGATTCGCCTAAAAATAGCAAGAACATATCCGTCTAGCCCAGGTCTCTCGATACGAGTTTGAACCACAGCATGTTTAAAATTTTCAGGGACCACCCCGGAGTTTAGACTACCATTAATAATGGAGTGAACCGATGCCCCTAATGTAAGAAAGAAAGACATGTCAAGTGTAAATTGATGGACAAAAATAACAATTGTTTAGATTTAACACTGCAACAGAAAGTGTTCAAAATGTGAAGATGCTACTGTTACAATGTGTAAACTCTGTAAATCTTTGTGTAAAGATTATACAGATATGTACAATCACGATATTATCTGTGCATCTCAGTACAAGATCAACAATATGTGTAATGAAGCATTAACAGTGAAAGTAATGAAAACAAGGTCAAACTGAGAGAGATTTTGAGGATTTGGTCTGTACACCTAACATGATTACAGGGCACTCTGGCTTGGTATCTAGCTGGGTGACTTTTTAGACAGAAATAAGCACTTGTTTGAAATGTATTGAATTTTAATAATAAATACGTTTAGAGTACAGTAGAATACATGCAGTACTCCCCCTATGTTTTAAATTATAAAACACAAGGTTCCACACATTTAAATAACAACTTGACAGCTATACTTGATGTAATGCTGAGAGTTTGGGACATAAAAATAGGGCACATTGTTACTATTACTATAACTACTCCGTTACCCAAATTAAGTACATCAAGAATAAACACAAGAGAAGTTAATGATAAAAACAATAAAATGTAAGACTACTCCTCTTACAGAACAAAAACCCAAAACAATTAAATGTGGATCTCTCTCATCTAAATCTTTGTTAGTAAATGACTTGATCAACAAATTAAATTGAAATTATTTTATCTTACTGAAACTTATGTTCCTAGGAGCAAAGACCAAGGTAGAGGAGTAGCAGCACTCTTAGGCTAACCCTACACCTAAACATAATTCTAACTCATTTTACAACCTCACTTTGAGACTCTCACACCTGGACTGGAAAACTCAGTCTTATTTTCTATTTCAGTTCCAGTTCCTTACTCTGAGTCTTTAAATATTTAGTGCTTAGTACAGATTATTATAGTATTCATTATAGTATAGGATGTGAGTATAGTGGCATATAATTTATTACTAGATAAAATATTTTTTTTCCCTGAAAATGTACACAGATTAACAAATGTAAACCCACTCCCCGTTCCAGTTACACCATAAATTTTGTCCTGACATATGGCATAGAAACTGAAAATGTAATAATACAGCATTCAAAATAAAATCAACAATAGGTGTTTATTTGATAATGCTGTAAACAGATTTTGTGATTTACCCCAATGTCATGTGCCAATACAATGGAGAGAAGCCTTAACTTTACTCTTGTACAAGTTAATAATCTTGTTGATACTTATTGCATATAATACACGCTATTTCTCCTCTGGAAAAAAAAAAGATCTCCCTGGTGAAATTCACAAACACACAACTTAAAGCAAGCATCATGAAAGTTAGAAAGGAAATGAAGTTACACTAATTGTGTCACAGCACTCGCTTCTCCATCTCCCTCTCCCATCCTTTCCCCCACTCCCTGTTTATTCTATTTCGGTATCCTGCCAGTTGCCAGATCTTCTTAGTTAACCACATGGTATCAGAGAACTCTATCCTTCTTCCCAAACTCCTAGAACAGTCCTTGTTTGCTCACTCTTTCTCTCCCATTACAGAACCGCCAGCCCCTCTGCTCCAACCCATTTGTTTCTCCAGCTCCTCGTCTCCAGCTCCCTGGCCTCAACCCGCCATTCCCCAGCTGGAATCCATCGCTCCCTTTTGCACCGAGAGTCCAAGCTTCTCCAGCCACTCACCAGTCTTAGCCTCCATGGACCCTTTCCTATGGCCCCCTTGCTCCTGTTTCTACCAGTGTTGTAATTTTCAATAAACCGCCCTTACCACATCCATTGGCCTGTTCTGTCTCTCTCTCTGGTTCCACTTAAAAACTATACACTCAGGTAGTGTGACAGAACAATTTGGCCACTCTAATGGACCCAGGAGACTTGAAACAGCTGCCACCCATGACCTGCAAGGTTCGCCTGGATCCAGCTCTCCGGTGCCTCCTGAACCACCAGCAATGCCAATGGAGTTGGCCCGTGCACGCCTGTCCTCCACCGAATGACAATGCAGGCTGAGTGCATTTATTGTAGCTCGGCTGGACACTTTCCCCTTGCATCCAAAAGGGGGAGCTCGTCAGTAAGCTTGGGGGTACTGATGAGCGTAGCAACACCCCCCACCAATCCCCAGACCCAAATGCTATTTGGCACCACTGTTTCACATCAGTTTCTCTCCCCCTACAGGCCCTGATTGATTCTGGTGCAGTACATAATTTACTTGACACCTCTCTAGCCAAACAATTATCATACCCTCTTATTCCTCTAGACCAGACCTTGAGAGTCAGAACCTTAGACAGACATGTAGTCACTGAGATCAAACACAGGACAGCCCCTCTTTGCCTGTTAGTGTCCGGCTGTGAAACTGGCACTAGAAGAGTGATTAGAGAGGGCGCCACAACCATTCATCATCTGGACAGAAAGCTGTATAGAGAGAACCCAACAATTCCCCCTGGAGCAAGCCATAGGCAACAGTGGAGAGGAAAAACTCCCTTTAACGGAAGAAACCTCCAGCCTTGACCGGTTGGGGTGAGTGGAAAGTGAAGAGAGAAAAGAACAGAGCAACAAAAAGCAACAACAAAACATCGGGCAGGTTGGTAGGACCAGTAACTGCACGCTGGAAGACACCACAGCTTCAAAGCCGGGGACACCTGCAGAAAGGGACAGAGAGAGGGGGACAGAGAAGGACAAAGACAACTACGGGAGAAAACACAGAGTTAATGACATACAGTTTTGCGGGGTGAGAGGAGAGGAGAGAGGGTCAAGAGGAGGAAAGGAGCTCAGTGCATCAGGGGGTGGGTCCCCCAGCAGTCTAAGCCTATGGCAGCATAACTATAACTAACTATATGCTTTATTAAAGAGGAAGGTTTTAAGCCTAGACTTAAAAGTAGAGAGGGTGTCTGCTTTCCGAATCTGAACTGGGAGCTGCTTCCACAGGAGAGGAGCTTATAGCTAAAGGCTCTACCTCCCATTCTACCTTTGGAAATTCTGGGAACCACAAGGAGGCCTGCATTCTGAGATCGAAGTGGTCTACTGGGATGATATGGTGCTATAAGGTCTTCTATATATAATGGAGCCTGACCATTCAGAGCTTTATATGTAAGAAGCAGGGTTTTAAATTCTATCTTAGATTTAATGGGAAGTTACTGGGGCATCCTGAAAGTAGGGAATTACAGTAGTCCAAACTAGAGGTAACAAATGCATGGACTAGTTTTTCGGCATCACTTTGAGACAGGATGCTCCTAATTTTGGCAATGTTCCGTAAGTGGAAGAAGGCTGTTCTAGAGATTTGTTTTATATGTGAGGTAAAGGACAAATCCTGGTCAAAAATAACTCCAAGGTTCCTTGCAGTAGTACTGGAGGCCAGACTTATGCCATCTAGAGTAACAATATGGTTGTCTCTGGACTTCCATCATCACAAGGGAACACTACCATCATCACCATCATACACCGTTTCACCAAAGCAGTCCACTTTGTCCCCCTACCAAAACTGCCCACAACCACAGAACTACTTGTCCAGCATGTATTTCACCTTCATGGCATCCCCTGTGACATCGTGTCCGACAGGGGTCCAGATTTTAATTCTCAAATCTGGAAATAATTTTGCGCTCTGGGGGCGTCACTTAGTCTAACCTCGGTGTTCCACCACCAGTCCAATGCCCAAACAGCAGGAGCCCAGCAAAGTCTGGAAACCGGCCTCAGATGTGTCATCTCCTCCAAGCCCTCCATCTGGAGCTCTTTTCTACCGTGGGTGGAATACACTGTCTCACCTCTTCTGCCACAGGTCTCTCACCCTTTCATATGTTCCCTAGGATACCAGCCTCCAATTTTTCCCAGCCAAGAAACAGAAATTGCTGTCCCATCTATCCAAGTATACATCCGTCGTGGCTGTAGGCTATAAAGAGAGATGCGGGCAGCCCTTTGGGTTTCGGGCACCACTAGTTCAGACAATGCTCAGGAATTGCAGCAGGCAGGTGTGAGTGAATCTGCTGTGCGGGGTGGAAAAGACTTTTCGAGGAGGGGCCTCTTATCATCAGGAAAAACATAAGGTACAGGGATTGGAATTTTCTCTGATAAATCCCCTTTCCGATTGTTTGGGGCATCAGGAAGCTGTTCAGAAAAGAAAGGCAAGTGCTACAGTCATGCCAGCAGTAAAGGATGTGTTTTGTTACTTCTAGGTTGGACTACTGAAATTCCCTACTATTGGGATGCCTCAGTACCTCCCTAAAAAAGCTTCAGTTAATCCAAAATGAATAAACAATAGAGATAATATTTTGCCTTCATTACCTTCTCTCTATTGGGTTGGCATAAAATCTACAATAGAATTTAATTTGCACTGAGCTCCTCCCCCCTTATGTGTCCCCTAATTGTCCTCCCTCGTTTCATTACAAATTGTTGTGATAACTATGTCAGATATTTATGTAGTGTCACTGATTGTGCTTTTGTTTTTTTCTCAGAGGTTAAATGGCTTGCTTTCTAAACCCTGGGACTAACTCTAAAAACAAGAGTGGTCACTGAGAGCAAATTATTGTTTAAAAATAAAGAGACCATAGCTACAACTGACACCTGTTCGTCACATGTTTGCAGACTTAACTCTTTCTTACTTACCTCTAGCTTACTTACTCTAGCTTTAGCCCCGGATTCTCTTTGAGTCTCCTAGTACAATATCCATTTAACGCACATGAGTTTGTGCATGCAGCACATTGCTCTATCCTGTTGCTCTTGACCCTTTCAGGGGTAGCCACAGCGGAACATATTCCACACTTTGATTTAGCATGTGTTTTTAACGTCAGATGCCCTTCTTTCCACAACCATCCCATTTATCCAGGCTTTGGACTGGCACTTTGGTGGATGGGCAGGGCTACACCTTGTGGGGGGGATTCAATCCTGCGGCTTTCTGCATCCCAACCCGATGCTATACCCATTGAGTCACCAGACCCCTTCAATTCGTTACTGTAATGGACAATGTTTATGAACTTAGTTAAACATGATTTGTTATGTCGAACTTTCTGTGTAATCTCTATCTCTCTCTCTAGTCTCTATGTGATTCTTTGTAGCTTATGACAGCTAGTTCCTCTGCCTTGTATTCAAGGTTATATGTCTCGTTTGAAAGCTTTTGATGTGATTTGTACTGAGGAGGAAACCACCAATGTGATGGAAACCAGTGTTGTACTTCTCTAGAGGGAGGAACCAAAACTGTAGGGATGCTTCTCTGCTATTACAAAAGGAAGCTACTTTAACGGAAACTTTGTCACACTCTGCAGACAAAGCACTCATAGCACTCTTTATGACTGCCTGACCTTCTATGCATAGGATAAACTTAAGAAAGACAATTGTCTTGTTTTAGTCATTATTTCAGTTCTCAACATCATTCAGGTAAATGGTCTGCACTTATATAGCGCTTTTTTACCTATTGGCACTCAAAGCACTGTACACTGCTTCTTATTCACCCATTCGCACTCACAATCACACACACACTCATACACCGATGGGGGAGCTGCTATGCAGCTGGCCAACACTCACCATGAGCAACTAAGTTGGGGTTCAGTGTCTTGCTCAAGGACAATTCGACATGTGACCGGAGGAGCCGGGAATTGAACCAACAACTGTGAGATTGGTGGACAACAATTTGATTCCAGAAGTAGGGATGCAGTGACTCCAGATTCCCAAAGGTGGACGGTGACTAATCATTCTGGAAGCAAATTAACTCCAGCCTCTACATCGATTGTTTAAAGAGATTTCGCCTATTGTGAAAAATGATCTACCACTGACTGAATGAGTCAGTCTTCAGAATAGAGCTTGTAGCTCCTGAATCAACTTAAAGATCACATTGTGATTTTTCAACTAAATAGCAAAGCTCTGGGAATACTGTAGCTTATCAGACTGAGAATACATTTTAAAATAATACAGGACCTATCTGGATTCTATTCCTGTGTGTGTAAATGTGTGGGTGAGGGTCACCTGATCTGGGGTCTGCTCCCCCCTGCTCTCCCACCCAGTCAGTCAGTCTTTTGTATAACAGTCCCCTGCCCAGTGTCCTTTCCTACCACACTGAAAAAAGGCTTCTTGGATATGCTGACATCTTCCTTTGCCACATCCCCTTTCTTGTTCTTTGCTACAAGGTCTTTGGTTGGTAATGACTCTGGACATGGGTCTGTTGTGTAGTTAAGCTTCTGTTAATGGTGGAGTGCTGGCTTAGCTCTCCTCTCCATTCACTGTTTCTCTTGTGATGCCTGGCTCTGGCATGGTGGGGGAGGGAGTGGAAGAGCAGAGTCCAGACTTGGACTCACCTTATGAAACTCAGACAAGAGAGGATACAGTGTTAGAACATTTTGGACAAACACTTGCGGTTCAACGGTTCAACGACAATGACAACATCTTGTCACTTACCCAACCTAGTAGTAGGGTTTTATAGAGCTCTCTTACCGTGTTTTGGTCTACTCGTGTTTCTTCTTTGCTATTTCACCTTTATATTATGGTCTGTATCACTCCTGGATTGGATTGGCGGTCTGGCTTCTCAGGACAACAGCTTCTCATAGGGAGAAATCAACTGTTACGTGGTGCGCATTCTGACACCAAATTCTGTTAAGGGAAGGCAAGTTGAAGAGGCAAAAGGTAACTCACAAGTAAATGGTTATGGTGAGTTTAATCAGCAAGAGGGAGAAAGACAGCAGAACAGAACTACACTAGTGGGCCCATCAGATTGACAAGGTTTTACAGGTTATAGGTGTCTTTTAACCACTCAGCTCAGCAGCTGAATTCACACAAAAGGACAAATGAATGACTCAATGCAAATCAACCTTACAGAACATATATACAGGTGAATACACAGGAATCAAATAAGGAATCTAATAAGCAAGTCTCTGAGACTATGTGTGTTTCCTGCTGGGACAGCTTCCTGATAAAGATATGGTCTAAAGACCAGAGGAATGAAGGCAGAATTCAAAGAATGCATTTGATCACCATGAAGAGGCATTTTGGCTTTGTAGGAAATTTCCCTCACACTGGCCACAACCATCAGCGCAAGGAGAACACAAACAATGAGTGCAACAATAATCAGTCCCACAACAGCAATCACCACCTGATTCCACCACATCTCCATCATCGTCCTCATCCTTCCTTCTTTCCAGATCATCTTCCTTACTTGCGACCACCTCAGGAGTACAGACAAGAAAGTAAACACAGAAGATCCATCAGAAGTCCTGACCGCAACTATGGTTGAAGTGGCTGGCCCAGAGGGTCCGCAATTGTTTTTCAGGACATACACTGATGAAGATGTCTTAATATGACAGAGGTCATAGAGGAAGAGGATATTGTGGATGATGGAGAGGCAGAGGACAAGGAAGTGGAGGTGGCTGATATCCAATATCTACAGATGAATTCCACACATGTGGGCAAAAGAGGATACTGAGCAAAAGACTGTCCCTATGGGAAAAAGCGGTGTCCTTATTGCCATTGAGGAGGACATAGACCCAGAGACTGTCCTGAGAAGACATCGCCTGGGGGTGATGGGGGGAGAAAAAGCTGGTGCCCCAGGGACAGTTGCTGGTGACTGATCAAAAAAAGGGAGGTAATACATGTTAACATCAGAAGAAATACAAGTGTTCAATAATTGGGATTTTCAGATACACACCATGGTGAATTATAGCCCTGATTCTTTGTCATATGTATATGAATGGAAGCTGCAGCAGTCTGTCTTGTCTAGAGTTACTCTCAGGTGTATCAGTGTTGGTATCCCCAACGTGCACAGATTTAATGTCAGAAGATGAGTTACATTGTACAGCACATATTTAACATGTCCCTATGAACAAAGATGGGATTCAGTGAACTCTGAGAAATGGACTACAGTGGACTAAATTTGCCCAATTTTTTGTTGTTGCTTTTTGTTGCTCTGTTCTTTTCTCTCTCCCCTTTCCACTCACCCCAACCGGTCGAGGCAGATGGCCGTCCACCCTGAGCCTGGTTCTGCTGGAGGTTTCTTCTGTTAAAGGGAGTTTTTCCTCTCCACTGTTGCCTATGGGAATTGTTGGGTTCTCTTTATATATCTTTATAATCTTGACTTTATTCTGTAAAGTGCCCTGAGATGACTTTGTTGTGAATTGGCGCTATATAAATAAAGTTGAATTGAATTGAATTTAATTAATAATGACGAATATCTGGACCAGATTTGGCTTTTTAGCAAACTTTTTGGAAAGTCCAGGTATTTTCCAGCAGCAGAAATCTCAGACATTGCATTTACCAGCAGCTCTTACGCAGTATATTGATGATTTTATGATCTAACATTACAATTTGCCATACCTATAATAACTTATTTAGGTCATGTGATCACAGCTGAGGGCATAACCAAACAATCCATTCTCAGGTAACAAATGATGAGTTTTTTGGGTATGACGTCATACTGAAACAAAGGATGACGAATGAGAAAATGACGAAGACAAAAGTGATATGTGTTTTATTATTCAATGGAAAATAACTCTCAGCTTATGATAAAATAATTTGAGCACCATAAGCAGACTTCACATTCATGTTAATTCATATGATAAGGTTGTTAACAGGAGAAATAGCTGTATGACATCTGTTTTGTTACAGAACCATGATGGCAGATAACAACCTATTGCTTACTCTTAAGCTAAGCTGGACCCTTTAGATGATGGATTATGATGGCAGTGACAGTTGCAGAGAAAGCTATCATGGCATCCAGAGAAACTATTGGTCAGACTGATCTAACTCTTTTGGTTCCTTATGCAGTCTCTCTCATCTTCCAGGAGCAGAAATTCCTCATGCCTTTCTACAGCGAGATGGCTGAGATATGATCAAGTATTACTTCACATTCCTAATACAACTGTTAATGGATGTAATGTTCTTAACCCAGTTACACTGTTTTTTCCAAATGGTTCTGCATTATGCAATCCCATCACTGGAGAGAACCAAGAAGATTTTGCTGTTGTTAAATAACGTGATGTTTGAGGTGTGGTGCTTTACTATCTAATTATTTAGCTCAAGGTGCTGAATGTGTGACTTATTGAAGCATGAAGTAAACTGAAGACAAAAAAGTAACAATTCCAAGTAACAAATAACGCTTCTAGATATGTTTTTGAATTGTTTACAATACTGGAACACAGAAAGTTCCAGAAATCTAGTTTGCTGAATTTAAACACTGCGTAAGTTTCAGCAGGGAACCCAAAAGTGGATGCTGTAGCTATTAGGAAGTCACACACACACACGCGTTGAACAGATACAGAAGTTCGATCATTACTCACAGTTACATAGATACAGTTACAGTTTTGTACTGCTGAAGAAAGGGAACTTTAGAAAATTCCAAAATGAGGGCTCAATTACAAATCCTGTCTTCCTAAACACTTTTTTCCACACTTTGTAAAGTTGACACAGTGTTACACAATGTGTTAAAAAAGGGAATGTTTGATTTAAATCAATATTGGTTTGCCAAAGAGTGTATATAATATGCACAGAAATACCGTCAATCTTGCCTTATCTGTGCGACAATACAAATACTGCACATCCATTTGACTATGTGGTGATTGATTTCATTGAGTTGGTATCCAGTTTAGAGAAGAAATGCTGTGTTGTCATCAATAAGGTCCTCCTAGTGTTTTAATGAACATAAGAATAGGAATCAATCAATAAAAAAAATAAAATAAAATAAAAAAATAGTTTGAGAAGCATCCAAATTTAAGAATAGGACATCCAGCAAATTCCTGACCAAATAACATTTGGGAGTATTGCCAAATAGTGTCTTCTGTTTTATCTCAAATACATCAGCAGGTGAAGGACGCACTCCCAACTGGGGAAATTTCTACACAACTTTAAGCTCGGAGATTATGTTGTAATGATCTGAGGAAACACCAGAGAGCTAGGAGGTGGAACGGCCCCTGCCAAGTGACACAAATCACACAGTGGTAGAAGTGGCAGAGAGGACAATGTGGATACAGGTCAACCCCTGCAGGTCCCACCACTGGGTCTCTCATTGTACCTCATTGTCTTAATGTGATCCTTTGCCATTTGTGATAGCTAGCTAGACAAATAACCTTGAATACAGTCTCCCAAAACTGTAGGGATGCTTCTCTGCTATTACAAAAGGAAGCTACTTTCACAGAAACTTTGTCACACTCAGACACACACTGACCTTCTATGCATATAATAAACTTAAGAAAGAAAGACAATTCTCTTGTCTTAGTCATTATTTCAGTTCTCACCATCATCAAGGTATTTCAACATTACAATGTCCGAGGCTTATTTATCCAGACATTGTCCAGAATCCATATGTGAAACAGGCTTTAGAATCAATTAGCTGTCCTATTTTTTGGAGTGGACTATAAATCCAGTGGGCAGCACAATGGTGATCAGTGATGCAGCCTCACAGCCAGAAGGCCCCAAATTCAAATCTGCTAGCTGACTTCTCTCCGTGCTTGGGTTTCTGCTGGGTACTCTTGTTTTCTTCCCACAGTCCAAAGATATGCATGTTAGGTTAATTGGCGACGCTAAATAGCTTGTAGGTGTGAACGTGAGTGCGGATGGTTGTCTGTCTGTGTATGTCTCTCTGTGTTGGCCCTGAGATAGACTGGCGGCCTTGCCCAATGACAGCTGGGACCCTAAACAGGATAAGCTGTTAAAGACATTCTTAAGGATGAATGAATGGATGGATGGATGTAAACGCAGTCTGAACTTAAACGAAAAGAGTGATGTGTTGTTCAAGGCACAACCGGTAAAGCCTAAGGCAGAAAACCATTTAATGTATAGATAAAATATTAACAGAATAAACCCAAACATATAAATCTTTGGGTTTAATTCTGTCTGTTCACAGCAAAACTAAGCTCTGGATCCCTGCTCCAGTAATAGCCTTTAGTCATTCGTGGATTGTGAATATTTCTTTTAAATCTGTATATGTTCATTAAATGTTATGAATTCTAGTCTCTGCCAGAGGGGTTGTTCACTCATATTTGTTCCAGAGCATCACATGAGTAGAGCCATGCTGCCAAATTCAAATATATGTGGTTTTCAGACCTTGACATGATTGTTTTTGACGTCCATCACTCGTCCGTCTTACAGAATATCACATAAAAGAACCACACTCAACCCACACTTTCTGATGTGCGCACACACACACACACACACACACATCCTTCTACAAGTAGTAGTATTCACATTTTTTTAATACCCAGACTGTGTTTTTTTTCCTTTGGTGCACTAAGCCAAGGGTAATCTCTCCAAGCAGCTGTTCAAGTCACACAAATCCCCTGCTGTTTGTATGTTGCAAAGTTATTAATTGTATACATAATCATTAACAAGGCTCCCAGTTTTGCTACAGTATTGACCTCTGTGGTCAATATATGATCAATATTAACCTCAACTGCTATAGAGGGCAGTTGAATTAAAATTAATTAATTGTCATGCATACTTCTTTAGGAGTAAAAACAATTTTGGGTAGTGAGTTTAGTCAGAGAAGTAAAAAACAGTTTGCACTCTGCTGTTGACAGACACTCTGGGAGCAAAACCAGAGATAGCAGAAGGCAGCCGATTAAGGGACTCAACAAAAAAAAAATTCCCAGAAAGATGAATACCTTCATATGTCCCTTTGAATGAGGAGGGACTCTTGGATTCTTAACAGCAAAGCTCAAGTGTATTTGGCTGACTTATGTCACCAGTTCTCAGTGGGGGCTGTTGATGACTCCATTTATCATAGTCAGTTTGCTCAATCTCTTTTGACTGAGGAGTTTACGATTCTGTTTAACCTTTACTCGAACATCAAAAACCTCTTGAATGGCTTTCTTCAAGCAGTGGAAGTTGTAGTCAATCAGTCCTGTGAGGGAGAGAAAGAGGACAGAGTCAAGCCTTTTTTGGCAGACTTAAATAAAAATAAATAAATAAATAAAATAAACACTTCGCTGATGAGGACTCTGTCTTGCTTTGGATTAAAATTATTTTAGTGAAACCTTCCCAACAGGATGAGTGTAAAAGCTGACAAGGATTAAAGCTAATTAAACCCCAATAAAAATATACTGTATATGATTACATCCCTTTTACTAGCCAAGTTCGCTGTTTTTAGTTTGCTTTGTCAGTGCTGCAAAATGTAGGTGGAATGACCCATGAGAGCACTTTGATGGTAAAGCTCAGAGAAAGATAAGATAATGAAGATTTAATAAGCTTCGTTGTACAATATACACAGAAATACAGTGGAATGCAATTCCTCTGGGTCCACAGTGAAACGTAAAAATATTCATCCATCTAATATCATAAAGATAGTAGAAATAAACAGAAGAATTAAAGCAGAATAATGTTACAAAAATAGTCTAAAATAGAAATAAAAAAACTAAAACTAGGTGTGTGAGAAGTAAAAATTATGCAAAATAAACATTATTATATCTTTAAACTTTGAAGTGGAAAAAAATGTAAGCTAATAACATGTCTATGCACACCAACAATAATATAAACACAATAACAACAAGACATGGTGGATATGAAATTCAATACAGGTATAGATGCCAATGTAAGAATATAATTATCACTGTCAAAACACAATGTGCAATAGTACAAATAAATAAACAGTGAATACATTTATGTGTGCCACAAAAGGTTGTAAACAGCATCTAGCTATAGTTCTCATATACTGTAAAATACAGCAGGTAATTAAGATACTTTAGATAATTTGAACTGACTGCGTGTTAGGCTGAGGAAACAATTCACAAAACTCTAAAATCACAATGAAGTCATGCTTGTATATACAATATTCTCAATATATACAGGAAGTCACATTAACATTTATCAGATTGTGCCTGAAAATTCCATAGAAGCCCAGCTTATCACAGACAAACTTTCCATATTAACATCCTATCAGATGGGGTTGAGCAAGTGTTCGCTTGATTGACAGGTGCTTCAGCCAAAAAAGACTCAGATCACACCACTTTTCAGATCTCTACACTGGCTTCCTGTAGCTGCTCGCATCAGTTCAAAGCTCTGTCTCTTGCCTACAGAGTGATCACCTCAACAGCTTCTGCTTACCTCAAATCCCTCATTCAGGTCTACAAACCCTCCAGTCTACTGCGGTCTGCAAATTTACATTTACATTTAGTAATTTAGCAGACACTTTTATCTAAAGCGTCTTATACATATATGTATAAGGCAAGCAAAAATCTAAGTCAAGGAGAAAACATCAAAGCGAAGTCCTATCAGAAAAGTGTTTTCAGTCTTCGGTGCACTTCTGGGACCACCAGACGTTGTTCATTGGCAGACCACAGTGGACGGTAAGGATTGTAGACCTAAACTAGAAAAGACAATTTCCGAGGAAATTACGTGGGAGAGCTGTCAAGCGGCCCGATAGAGGCCGACTGCTCGGAAGCTGCTGGACACCACCACAAACTCATTTTAGTATTGAAATGCTAAAAATTTTAAAAAGAACGATAAAAGCCTTTTATTTTGAAAGTGTGTTTGTGTGTGTCCACTGTAGGGAGACTTCAAAAGACATTCATTTTAGTACATAAATGCTAAAATTTTGGTTTGGACACAGCTTTGAGGCTGATCACATGATGTGATTCTGCTGTGTCTGTTACCATGACAATGACTGCTGCCTGCCTGCTGACTCGTTCCCAAATGCAGATGACAGGCTGCATTTGCCTCAGACTTTGCCTCACAAAATGTTCAAAATATGAAAAAGTATTGGTCCTATTGGAAAAAATTTGAAAACTGTGAGCGACAGAAGGCTTCACCAAACACAGTGATATACTTTATATAAAGATACTCCAAAAAATGAGGGCATGGTGGTGATTTTAAAACAGCCCTGATTTGTGATTTAAGGATAATTTCTGGACCTCTGTTATAATGGGCTCTAATGGGAGTTTCAGACGGCACTCTCTCCACTTATAGAAAGAACCGTAGTTTGTTTCTGAAAGAATAAAGTTGACTGAAGAAAAGAAGAAACACTATATGCCAGTACATACACACAGGCAATACACACTAATGGAGTAGTTGAAAAAGCACTAAAACGTGCCTCAAACTAAAACTGTGATTATTTAAGTATACAATATACAAAGAAGCTGACCAACACACAAAAAGTTGTAAGTGTCTAGACCAGTTTGAACTTTAAATGAAGTTTCTAATCCAAAGCATGACGATACACGAGGCTGATCAATAGAGGCAAGTTGAAGGGAAATTTCAAGTTTCTCTCATTGACTTGCATGGTGAAAAAAGTTATTAATGAGAAAAGTAATAGAAAAGAGAATAGAGAATAGAGAAAAGGGAATAGTAAAAGAGACCTACATTTAGGAAGTAGAACAGAGTTTCTATGACAGACCGTTTAGGAGGAGACAAAAACTTAATAACAGCACTATAATAATAATAATTATTATTATTCTTATTATAAGAAGAATAATAAGAAGAATAATAACTAAAAAAGGCAATTTCCGTTTAAATTGCCCGGTAGATGCCGACCGCTCAGAAGCTGCATAGAGCGAAGGCGTTTGCACGTTCAAAGCCGCAAACGCTGAAGAAAGATAAATATGAACAAAAGGAGAAAGTTGAAAATGACAATAAAAGGAAAAAAGCCAAAAGTCCAGGAAAAGTTGAATTCAGAGAAGAAAAAAAAGTAGAAAGTAACAACGGAGGAAGTAAATAAGTAAAATGTTTATTTAAACTAAAAAGAAGCAACGAAAGAAACAAAGTAAAAAGTTGCTATTAAAAGTGTAAAGAAAAAAAGAAGAAAAAAGTAACAAGTTGAAAGACAAAAAGTTAAAAGAAGTCAAAAGAAACAAAGGAAAAGGTAAATATTCAAAGTTAAAAGAATCAAAGAAAGAAGCAAAGTAAAAAGTTGCTATTAAAAGTGTAAAGAAAAAAGGAAGAAGTAACTATTTAGAAATGAAGGGACCATTTTAATACTGAAAAACTGAAAAAAAGTTGAAAAAGGCTTTAAATTTGAAAGTGTGTTTCCTGTCATTGTGTGTGTGTCCATTGTCGGGAAACTTTTCCACAAACTCATTTTAGAACTTAAATGCAAAAATTTGTAAAAAGTATGATGAAAGGCTTTTATTTTGAAACTATGTTTCCTGTGTGTGTGTGGTTGTTTGTGTGTGTGTGTGTGTGTGTAGGGAGACTTCACCACAAAGTCATTTTAGCATTTCAATGCTAATAAGTGTATAAAGTATGATGAAAGGCTTTTATTTTGAAAGGGTGTTTCCTGTCTATGAAGGAAAGCGTGTGTGTGTCTCGATTGTGTATGTTGAAGGAGGAAAAACTCAGGTAAAGTGTGTTGACAGCTCTGAGGCTGATCACATGATCTCTTGCAGCTGTGTCCGTTACCATGACAATGACTGCTGCCTGCCTGCTTCATGAGCCAAATGCAAAGAGAGGCTGTAAATGTACTGAGACTTCTGGCAAATTGTTCAAAATATGAAAAAGTATTAGTCCTATGGAAAAAATTCAAAAACTGAGCGGCAAAAGGCTTCAATGAACACGGTGATGTACTTTATTTGAAGATATTCCATAAAATAAAGACGCGGTGGCTGTAATTAAACCACTACTTAAAACACCCTGTCTTGACCCAGGTGTTTTAGCCAATTACAGACCAATATCTAATATCCCCTTTATTTCTAAAATAATTGAAAAAGTAGTTGCAAAACAATTATGTGACCATCTTCATAGGAATAATTTGTATGAGGACTTTCAGTCAGGATTTAGAGTTCATCATAGTACAGAAACATCACTGGTAAAAGTCACCAACGATCTTGTCATGGCCTCAGATAATGGACTCGTCTCTATACTTGTTCTGTTAGATCTTAGTGCTGCATTCGATACCATTGATCACAATATTTTATTACAGAGACTGGAACATGAAATTGGGATTAAAGGAACTGCACTAGGTTGGTTTAAATCTTATCTATCTGATAGATTTCAATTTGTTCATGTTAATGATGAATCCTTCATGCACAGAAAGGTTAGCTATGGAGTTCCACAAGGCTCTGTGTTAGGACCAATACTTTTTACTTCATATATGTCTCCTTTAGGCAACATTATAAGAAAGCACTCCATAAATTTCCACCGCTATGCTGATGATACCCAGCTATATTTATCTATGGAACCAGATGAAAATAATCAGTTAATAAAGCTTCAAGCATGCCTACAAGACATAAAGGCCTGGATGTCCCACAAGTTTTTACTTCTAAACTCAGACAAAACTGAAGTCATAGTATTTGGGCCCAAAAATTTTTGAGATATGATGTCCAACCATATTGGTACTCTAGATGGCATAAGTCTGGCCTCCAGTACTACTGCAAGGAAACTTGGAGTTATTTTTGACCAGGATTTGTCCTTTAACTCACATATAAAACAAATCTCTAGAACAACCTTTTTCCACCTACGGAACATTGCCAAAATTAGGAGCATCCTGTCTCAAAGTGATGCCGAAAAACTGGTCCTCTCCTGTGGAACCAGCTCCCAGTTTCGGGAAGCAGACACCCTCTCTACTTTTAAGCTACTGGTCCTACCAATCTGCCCGATGTTTTGTTGTTGCTTTTTGTTGCTCTGTTCTTTTCTCTCTTCACTTTCCACTCACCCCAACCGGTCAAGGCAGATGGCTGTCCACCCTGAGCCTGGTTCTGCTGGAGGTTTCTTCCGTTAAAGGGAGTTTTTCCTCTCCACTGTTGCCTATGGCTTGCTCCAGGGGGAATTGTTGGGTTCTCTCTATACATCTTTATAATCTTGACTTTATTCTGTAAACTGCCCTGAGATGACTTTGTTGTGAATTGGCACTGTATAAATAAAGTTGAATTGAATTGAATTGGTGGTGATTTTAAAACAGCCCCCCGTTTGTGAGTTGAAGAGAATTTCAGGACTTCTGACATGAGTCCTTTTAGGTCTGCCAATGAACGACGTCTGGTGGTCCCAGCACCACACACAAGACACCAAGCAAAACTCTTCAGCGCAATATTCCTACGATGTTGGGAACAGCAAACTCACTCCCAATATTAAAAAAAATTGCTAAAAACAGAACTCTTCCGCACCTTCCTATGCAGTAAATCTATATAAAATTTTTTTTTTTAAATAACTTCCTTAATTTATGGAAAGTTTAAGCAGACAATGTCAAAACAGTGTTTTGTTTAATGAAATAAACACAGTTTCCAGTTGAATGTAAAATTATCAAAGATTATTTGCATGCGCAAAAAAATCCTCCTGTAGGGAAAGCGGTTTGTTTAAACATTATTCATTATAACTCTCAGCATCCCCAACTCTGATAGTCCTGACTGAAAGTGCTGCCATATACTTAGAAATGGGGGAGGGCTGCTAGTGGTAGCAATGACCCTGTTCTTCTTATCTGTGATGATTAGTTACTGGAGAAGTACAACCTGACTGGAAATTTCAGCCATTGTTTCCAAACTCTTTAGGATATTTTAAATTAAAATACAATAAAATGTATTTAATGAATAAAATATATATAAAAATGAAGAGAGACCACCAAACAGTCAATCGTGGTTGAGGCAGCCACTAAGTTTCAGCTTGTGAAACCCCATTAAGGCAAGAATAATGTCAGAGACATCTGACTGCCCTGTCAAAATATGTGACACTAAAGTTTCAGCAACTATGAGCAGAAAACATAGCTATAACATTTTGCTGCTATTTAAACTCAGAATGTCTTCCTGCTGTAAAACCTGACTAAAGTTGTACAGTAAGAGCTTTAGTCCTGAATGCTCCGTTATCTGCTGAGCTACTTCTGCTAGATACACAAATGAAGCAATTACATTTTTTAAAGTTTGTTAAGTTACAGCCTGCACTGCTGCCTCGGTATTTAAAGTTCTGGCAACTTTTATGTGTGACTAAGAAAATTCCAAGAACTTCAGCTTAGTGATCCTACGATAGTGGAACATGCTACAAACTCTGCACCACTCCCATTCAAAAACCTGCTGAAAACACAACTCTTCAACATCTTCCTATGCCCTTGAATCTTGGAAAAAAAAAAAAAACTAAGTTCCTTTATGCTCGTTCTTGCACTTGCATCTCATGAAACCAAAATACATTTTCTGATAGCACGTTGCTATGATGTTTTCTCTGCAACTTAGATCTTTGGATAAAATAATTTGCCAAATGACTAAATATAAATGTAAAACGTGCTGTATCTACAGTAGTGACACCTACAGGTCAAGCATTGAAAAGGGGCTTAAATGGGGGCAGTTACTTTAAAGTACATACACCCCCTATCAGGCAACAGGAGAAGAAGGGATGCTGGTAAAAAGCTGAGAACTGCTATCATTCGGATGACAGGAAACTGAGGGCAGTAGTTCTGAGCCTCTCCATCTATATGTTGTTTATGTTCTATTGTGAATAAAATATGGATTGATGAGATTTTCTTTATTTATATTTACACATTGTCCCAACTTTCTTTGAATTGAGGTTGCAGCTTCTGAGAAGAGAAGATGGTCTTGACTGTACAGCATAAAGATTCTCAGAATCTGGTATTTTTATAGTTTACCTGTAGCAGCTGCTGCTTTCTTGTCATCTCAAAAAACCTTTTGATAGAACCACCTTTTTACATTCCTCAGGGGATTTAGGGATAATTGCCTTTTGGTAATTATGTGTGTGTGTAATTACATACACACACACACGGGAGAGCTGACATGTAGCTGGCCTGCCTCACCAAGAGCAAACTGGGGTTAACTGGGGTTAACTGGGGTTAACTGGAGTTAACTGGGGTTCAGTGTCTTGCTCAGGGACACTTTGACATGACAGGGTGAGCCAGGAACAGAACCACCAGCCCTGTGATTGATGGACAACTTTTGAAAGATTTATCTGAGTTTTAAAAGCCCAGCAACTGGCTTTCAGCCGAGAACACGTGTTCTGTTAGCTTTGCACACCACAGAACCAATATAAAGAAATGTGATGAACTGCATGAATGTACTGCTGTCAGATATTTCAATTATGCAGATTGTATGAAAGGTAATTTAAGGATGGAGACAGTTGGTCTGATTGTTATAGTGGTTTTTTTTTGTTACCCTGTTTAGTCCAATATCTGTATGAAGTTTCTTGAAATGTAATAATACGTTTCCATAAGTGATTTCATGATGTTTGTAAAATGTAATGAAAAATCGTACAGATGATAATTTCTTGAAAAAAATTAGTAAATGTTTGATTACACATTAGATCTGTGTGTGACATGCTGAATAATATTACTTTTATACTAGTTTACACTTTTGGCGGCTGTAGCTCAGTTGGTAAAGGCAGTTGTCCACGGACCACAGGGTCATTGGTTTGATCCCCAGCCCTGGCTATATGTCGAAGTGTCTCTTGGCAAGACACTGAACCCCTAACAGCCCATTCCCCTCCCCAGCTGTGCAGTGCTGGTCCAAGCCCGGTAGAAATTGGGGAGCGTTGCGTCAGGAAAGGCATCCGGCGTGAAAAACGTGCCAAATCAACATGCGGACAATGATCTGCTGTGGCGACCCTGAACTCATGCGATAAGCCGAAAGGACAAAAAAGAAAATACTAGTTAACACTTTATGATATTTGACTAGTAATCTATTACACATAGAGTTTAGGGCCCCACCACAACATCAGCATTGACCATTGCATTTTGATTTTCTTTTCGAACTACTGTAAAGCTCCACACAGGATCCACAGTCTCTCATTTCAGATTAACTGAGACTGGGTAATTTAATTTTCTATTTCATGCTGTCCTACCCCTTTTTACTAATTTCACCACAACTTTAATAAACATAAATATATGGATGCCCACTAAAAATAAAGCATCCACACAGTTTTGTCATATTAAGGCAACTTCCATCAGCTTTCTCAGTGGAGCTGTTAGTCAAATTTATACTGTGTGAATGTGGCAACTATCTGTGTTGTTAAAGTGTAGAAAATGTTCATAGCGTAGTTTCACATTTTGCTGATCATTTAGGGCTGGTCAATGTTATTTCTGGTTGAAACAGAACTGAAATGTGAGAGTAAAAATTCAGTAATTCATAGAAAAATTAAATCCCTTAGTCACAGGAATCTTCTGTTGGTGGGACCACCAGACGTTGGCTTGAGCTGAAGATGTCTCTCTCTCATCCAGGCAGAGATGTCTGAGAGACGGGCAGAAATGTGTGCTGAGATAGTGGAGTCATCCGGTGGAAAGGACAGGAAGAGCTGTGTCATCAGAGCTTAAAACATACATTTGAATCTTCCATGTCGCAAGGTGCCAAGCTGATAAATCAAAAACTGCCCTAGGGAAGTTCAGTGTGAAGCAGCTAACATTACATTAATTAACATTACATTATTTTCTTTCCAGGACAAATGCTCAAGCCTGGAATATCTGTAGAGAAAATAGTTTATTCATACAAATTAAGAACTCAAACGAGACAACTGAAGTTCCCAGGCTGAAATCAGCTAACACAAAGCAGAAATACTATACATGGGTGCCAAGCCAGGAAAGACAAGGATGCAATCTAATGATAACAATATGTTGGCCCCAGTTGAGTTGATACAGAAATGCCATCCTGGGCATGAAAACATAAAACAAGAGAACTACAAGAGACCTTCAATGGCTGGTAAAAGGCTCCTTTGAAATTGCGTGTTGTGGAAGTAGAAGCAAATATAAAATGAAAAGTGAGGTTCTGGGATAATTCAGGCAGGAAGGTGAACAGTATTGACAGACTGTTAAAGCAATGAAGGAAACAATAAGATGGCAAAAATATGGGAAATGGACAAGAAGAAAGTGAAGACTAAGTAAAATTTGTGGTCATATAGATCCCCTGCGATGGCCTGCTGCTTCACTGCCATATTAAAATAATCTAGTCAGGATGAACAAGATATTCTGAATTATTTTAAAAGGCAGCTGGAAAGGAAGGCAGAGAAGAAGGACCTCAAGTGCTATACGAAGGTTCACCAAGAAAAGAAAGGAAAAACAGCAAAGGTCCAGGCGAGCAAACTCCACTGATTTGAAAGCTAAACTCCACCATCCACTAGGTTGCAAAGGATGCAGTTGGATAAAATAGAAAGCCATACCATTTACCTAGAGGGAATTCCTCAGGAGAGACTAAAGAGGAAAAAAGACACAGAGTAACAGAATAGACAGGAGTGGTACCTCTCAGTGGGAGTAGAAGAAGAAAAATGGTACAAATGAATGAAAAACTGAAGAGAGGAAGAGAGCATGAAATAAAAAGAGTTACTGCCTCATCTCCCTGTGCTCTGCAAAAAGATGATTGCTTTGGCATCAAAAGAAGGTCCAGAAAAGAACTATTGAAAGAGGAGGCCTTGGAGAAAGAAAGAGCATGCAATGAGATTGCTGAACTGCAAGGAAATCTAACTCAAATCTGTCTAGGACCAACTGAGGAAAAAGAAGCCTTGCTGCTGGAAAAAGCAAACGAAGGAAAAAGACACAAGAAGAAAAAGGTTATATGATGCTAAGAAACAGGGCACTGATATGGCAAGACCCACCACATGTAAAGATGTATGCATTTAAATGTATACTTTTTTAGCTACAGTATGCATGCAGTACCATACCGGTGGCGTTGCGACAGGAACACAGTTTTTTAGCCTTGACTGTGTCTCATAAAGCACAACCTGTAGTTCTCCTTTCAGCCACCAGGCATTACAAGGTTGTTTCCTCATCCCAATCCACAGTACTGAATCCTACTGTCTGTGGATCTTGGAGAACACTAGTTTTAAATCTGATATATCACATAGCCGCTGTGTTTATGTTGACCTGAAGATGATGTGGGGGACATAAGATTTCCTATAGACTGTGTCTCCGTCTCTCTAGCATTATGGGTTGTGAACAAAACTTTCATACTTGTTCGGTCACCATGTCTACTAAAAGGTCCCTAAGCAACTAAATTGCAAAGTTAAAATCATAGATCTAAAATCCCATCTTTAGGGAACTTATTAAAAGCTTAGACTATAGCATTGTTTTTGGAATGACTTAAGCAATATTTTCACTACAGACCTGTAAATAGGAACATACAGCATACCATATGGTGACAAGCTGGCAAAATCCAGTGCTTTTTATACCAGAGTTCGACTCAGGTTGGTGAACTCGTGCGGTAAGCGCATTGCGTCACTTCCTGTTTCTGCACACTCTTGGGTTTCTACCGAAGGACTGTTTACTGATCAATTGCAGCTCTTATTTTACTTAAATAAGGATTTCTCCACATAAGAATTAATACTTGAGACGTAACATACGCTTGTATTATACAAAAACTTGCTATTCTAAAATATAATTAGCTTACATTAACTAATTCATAATTTTACCTATTTTAGCTTTGCTGGCTTAGCAGTTATCCGTTAGCAATGGCTTCTCTGTCTCTTCTTCTCTTACTTGCTTGGTTTGTCTCATGTTCAGTTTTTCCTCTGCCTACTTTAGTGATAATGGTAGTTGTAATAAGTGTAAGGTTTTTGCAGCTTTGGAAGGGAGGATCACAGAATTGGAAGCACGGGTCTGCACCATTGAAAATCATTCAGCTAGTCAAAAATCTACAAAAAGGCTCTCCGTGATGCCAGAACAGCATATTATTCATCATTAATAGAGTAAAACAAGAACAACCCCGTTTCTTTTCAGCACTGTAGCCAGGCTGACTAAGAGCCATAGTTCTGTTGAGCCTAGTATTCCCTTAACTCTGAGCAGGAATAACATCATGTCTTTCTTTATGAATAAAATTGTAGCTATTGGAGAAATCATTACTCTAGATGGCATACGTCTGGCCTCCAGTACTACTGTAAGGAACCTTAAGAGTTATTTTTGACCAGGATTTGTTCTTTACTTCACATATAAAACAAATCTCTAGAAGAGCCTTCTTCCCCCTACGGAACATTGCCAAAATTAGGAAAATCTTGTCTCGAAATGATGCCGAAAAATTAATCTATGTATTTGTTACTTCTAGATTGGACTACTGTAATTCCCTACTTTCGGGATGCCCCAGTAATTCCCTTAAGAGTCTGCAATTAATCCAAAATTCTGCAGCAAGGGTCCTAAATGTACCTAGCAAGAAAGATCATATTTCACCTTCACTAGCTTCTCTCCATTGGCCTCCCATTCAATTTACAATAGAATTTAAAACCCTGCTTCTTACATATAAAGCTCTGAATGGTCAGGCTCCATCATATATAGAAGACCTCATAATACCATATCATCCCAGTAGACCACTTCAATCTCAAAATGCAGGCCTACTTGTGGTTCCGAAAACTTTCAAAGGTAGAATGGGAGGCAGAGCCTTTAGCTATCAAGCTTCTCTCCTGAGGAACCAGCTCCCAGTTCAGATTCGGGAAGCAGACACCCTCTCTACTTTTAAGTCTAGGCTTAAAACCTTCCTCGTTGATAAGCCTACCTGCCCGATGTTCAGTTGTTGCTTTCCTTGCTCTTTTTTCTTTTCTCTCTTCACTTTCCACTCACCCCAACACAACCGGTCCACAACCGGTCAAGGCAGATGGCCGCCCACCCTGAGCCTGGTTCTGCTGAAGGTTTCTTCCATCCTAGGGCTTACTCAAGGGGGAATTGTGGGGTTCTCTCTACATATATTTATAGTCTTGACTTTATTCTGTAAAGTGCCTTGAGATGACGTTGTAAATTTAGCGCTATATAAATAATGTTGAATTAAATTGAAAAGTTGACCCAAGAGGTACAGTGAATTTTTCGCTACTAAGCCATAAGCAGTAAGTAATTTTCATAATTTATTTGATTATGTTTTTTTCTCTTTGTAATTTATCATAAGCTGCTTTCATTTTTTGTGCACCTAATTGTTGTGTGTAGTTTCAGTACCAGATAAGGTGAAGCAACTCCTCTTCAGCCTCTCTAATCTCAACAGTGATTAGAGATGCAGTGAGAAAATATTTTTAAAAAACAGTTATGGTAAATGTAAATGGACTGCACTTATATAGCGCTTTTCTACCTATTGGCACTCAAACCGCTTTACACTGCTTCTCATTCACCCATTCACACTCACAATCACACGCACACTCATACACCGATGGGGGAACTGCTATGCAGCTGGGAGCAACTAAGTTGGGGTTCAGTGTCTTGCTCAAGGACACTTCGACATGTGACAGGAGGAGCTGGGGATTGAACCAACAACTGTGAGATTGGTGGACAACCGCTCTACCTTCCTGCGCCACAGTCGCAGTTAGTTATGAAACTATTTATCCTATAGCCTAATATTAGAGGCAACTTAAAAAAGTGTCTCTTTTCTCCTAAAGTGATCATAGTTCTCGTCACTCAAACAACCCACAATAGATGGCTTCTATTTTTAGCTACTGTATCTTCCTCTGGAGGGTGCCATTCTGTAGTGCCCACCACGTTGTTGCATTATATGGTCACTGAGGTTCATGGTCATGACAACTGAAGGTCCCAAGAAGGGACCCAGTAGACAGTCCACAAGCTCAGAAAACTCACCAAACCCAGATGACGGGTCACAGGTGTATCAAAGTGTGCTGGATATGGACCATCTGAGCCACAAAACAAAAAAGTCTGGTGACTAATTACTAATTACCAACCTAGTGCACTTCCTTTAATCCCAATTTCATGTTCCATTCTCTGAATGCAGCACTGACATCTAACAGAACAAGTACAGAAACTAGCCCATTATCTGATGCCATGAGAAGATTGTTGGTGACTTTTACCAGTGCTGTTTCTGTACTATGATGAACTGTAAATCCTGACTGAAAGTCTACATACAAATTATTCCCGTAAAGGTGGTCACATAATTGTTTTGCAACGACTTTTTCAAGAATTTTAGAAATAAAAGGCAGACAAGATATTGGTCTGTAATTGGCTAAAACACCTGGGTCAAGACAGGGTTTTTTAAGTAGTAGTTTAAATAGGGTAGTTGTAATTAATGGTGGAGCTGTAATTCATGGTGGAGGGGGTGAGCCATGTTCTGCAGAATACCATACATCCACTGAATATTTATTGGGTTTCAGAACTGATATTGCAGCTATTAAGATATTAAGATTTGCTTTTTACTTTGGATTTCATTTGGCAAAAAAAGATAAAAATCTTTATATGAAATGCTGCTTGGTAGCTCCAACATCAGCATCCTTCCACCAATATATTTACACTCTGAATATGTCCAAACCCCCTCAATCTGGCCTTTTTGACTTTATCTCCAAAACATCTAACATGAGCTGTTGCTCTGATGTACACATTCCTAAACCCATCCATCCTCTTCACTTCCAAAGAGAACCTTAACATCTTAAGTTCTGCTTCCTCCAGCTCTGCCTCCTGTCATTTCTTCAGAGCCACTGTCTCTAAGGTATACAACATCGCTGGTCTCACCTCTGTCTGGAACACCTTTCCTTTCATTCTTCCTGATACTCTTTTGTCATACAACAAACCTGACAATTTTCTCCACCCATTCCAAACTGGTTTCACACGCCTCTTCACCTATTTTCCACACTCTCTCTGGTGCTCTGAATCATTGACCCTAAGTATTTAAAGTCCTTAAAATGTCCTGCAACACTCTACTTCTCTGCCACTCCAGATACACTTCCTCATACAATACCACAGCTCATCTCTCTGCACCCTGTCATACGCATTCTTCAAATCTACGAAGATAAAATGGAACTCCCGATGACCTTCTCTGTACTTCTCCATCAGCATCCTCAAAGCAAATACTGCATCTCTTTCTAGGCATGAAGCCATATTGCTGCACACACATGCTCACCTCTGCCCTTGGCCTAACATTTATTACTCTTTCCCGCAACTTCATTGTGTGGCTCATCAGCTTTATTCATCTGTAGTTGCCACAGCTCTGCACATCTCCCTTGTTCTTAAAAATTGGCACCAGTCCACTTCTCCTCTATTCCCCGCGCATCGTCTCACTCTCCAAGATCTTGTTAAACAAACTAGTCAGAAAGTCTACTGCCACCTCCCCTTCACACTTCCATACCTTCACAGGTATGTTATCAGGGCCAACTGCCTTTCCACTCTTCACCCTCTTCAAAGCCCTCCTCACTTCAGTCTTATTAATTTTTGCTACTTTCTGCTCCACACCATCATCTTCTCTTCTACTCTTTCATTTTCCTCACTCACTTCCATCTACCCATCACACCCCTGGCACCTGTCGATGCACACACTCATACACCGATGGGGGAACTGCTATGCAGCTGGCCAACACTCACTGGGAGCAACTACGCTGGGGTTCAGTGTCTTGCTCAAGGACTGGAGCATTGGGCATTGAACCAACAACTGTGAGATTGGTGGACAACTGCTCTACCTTTCTGTGCCACAGTCGCCCCATATAAGACCAGCAGCCAGAGGATAGGGGGAGTGTGGATAGGGCTAAAGATTTTTACACCTTTTTCAATAGATTTGATGTGCCTCATATCTTGCCCCAAAGTCTCGCCCCTGCATAACTCTAACATCACTCCTATCTCTGAAGCAATGATCATTTTAAAAGAACAGGTGAAGAGAGAGCTATGCAGCCCCCAACCCTCACAAAGGCTGCAGGTCCTGATGGAGTGAACCCCAGGGTACTGAAAGCCTGTACCCTTATGTGGCTTTCTTCAACCTGAGCCGGCAGCTGTAGAGGGTCCCTATGGGATGGAAAACATCATGTCTGGTGCCAGTACCAAAAGTGATCCTTACAGGGGTCTGTAAGGATCATGTTCTTTGACTTTTCCAGTGCTTTAAACACCTCGGAGTCCTGCCACCTTCAGGTGGTTTCTGATGAGTCTGCGGTTGTTGGATGTGTCCAGGGTGGAGATATCTAGTATCATTTAGTGGTGGACAGGTTTGTTAACTAGTGTGAGCACAATCATGTCAAGCTTAACATCAGTAAAACAAAGGAACCACAGGTGGACTTCAGGAAGTCCTGGACTCTTCTCAATCCTCTCTCCATACAGGGAGAGGGGTTGGAAGTAGTTTTCGGAGTACAAATACCTGGGTTTCCACCTGGACAATAAACTGGACTAGCCAGTTAGTGCAGTATCAATATACAGGAAAACACAGAGCAGGCTGTATTTTCTAAGGAATCTCCTTCAACATCTGCAACACCATGCTGCAGACGTTTTATGAGTCTGTGGAAGGCAGCTCCATCTTCTATGCTGTGGTTTGCTGGGACAGCAATATGAAGGTGACAAACAGTAACAGACTGGACAAACTAATAAAGAGGGCTGCTTCTGTTCTGGGGAAGAAGCTAGACCCTCTGCATGTTGTGGCTGAGAGGAGAATGTTGTCCAAACTCCTCTCAATCCCAGACAAGCCCTCCCACCCACTCCACTGCCTGTTGGCTACACAGAGGAGCACTTTCAGCCAGAGACTGATCACTGTCAAGTGCTCCACAGAACGCCACAGGAGATCCTTTCTCCCAGTGGCCATTAAACTGTTCAACCCTTCTGTAAAAAGGAGGGGGACTAAGTGGTCTAAATGGTCATAATGGACGTATACTATTGTTTTTAATTTTCATTTATTATTTTAATGTCATTTATGTTTACTCCTCTAGCCGTTTTTTCTTACTTACTGATCAGTAGTTTGCACTTGTACTTGTTTATTGTGACAAAACTTCAGCCCATAATCAGAATGTAAAAAGTAAGTGGGAAGAAAATATGTGAAAAAAATAAATAAGTAAAAGACAAAGAAGAAATCAAGAACAATAAATAAGAAATGAAATTACAGAAATTACAGCAAATACAAGTAGGAAAACATGTTTGAGAGGCAAGTGTTTAAAAAGAAAAAAGAAAGACAGGCTTAGTCAGCAATAATGTGTTTGTAGGGCAGACAGAGGGGATGAGGATAACCAGGAGGTTCACACTGAAATTAACATTAGCTTTTCCCCCCAACATTTTGTTTTAAAAGAGCCAAGGTGTTATCTTTGTGCTGCAGAACAACTGTCCCTCAATATGTTTAGTTTTTCAGCTACTAGGTTGCAGTGCTTGTTGTTTCTTCAACTCATTTACACGATGGAGCGAAACATTTTGTCTTTCATTTATTTTCCATGAGTATTGGTTGTTTAGTATAAATTGGGTTCTTTTAATTCTCTTCCTTTACTTTTAATTAGGTCTTTTTGTTGAAAAGGACAAGATGACAGCACAGTTATAGAGGATAACAGCATATTTTGGATTAGCTAAGATCACATTCAAGAAGTACACATGTGCCAAGGTGAATGGAGCCTGTTTCAGTTTCTCTTGCCAGTATTTTTCTACTTTTTTTCTTACTGCATTTTTTAAAATTAAGCTTTCTATATTTTTGTTCTTCCTTAATTTACCGGCCTTGCAACATGCTTGCTTGGAGAATTTTAATCAGTTTTTTTATTGCAGAATTGCATTTTTTATTCTGCCACCCGGTTGTTGCTCAATAACACGGCATTGTTTACTTCAGGGATCAGCTGTTAGCGCTGAAGCTGGTCGGCTTGGCTATGGAGATAGGGAATCTTCTGGCTGAACGCGGGAGGAAAACACATTAGCGGGAAAGGATCGCTATGGCGGAGGAAAAGAGCCCAGTCCGAGAAAATTCAGAGACTTTACTGTACTGGGGAACAAGATGGATGAGCTAACTGCATTAGCCTGGAATCAGAGGGAATACCGGCAGTGTAGTTTGATAATTTTTTAGGCTCATGGCTACACATGACTGTTCCTTACCACAACATCTATATTAAAGGATTTAAGACTCTTAGGGGTGATATAGACTCCACAATGACTGGTAAGCATAAATGAGGGGGCTTCATGCTTTTGTTGATGACAGATTGTGCAACTCTGGTCACATTATGCTCAAGAACCGTAGCTCGGACACTATATTCTAATCAATTCAATTCAACTTTATTTATATTGTGCCAATTCACAACAAAGTAATCTCAAGGCACTTTACAGAATAAAGTCAAGTGGAGTGGAAAAACTCAGTTTAACGAAAACCTCCAGCAACAACAAAACATTGGTCAGGTTTTTAGGACCAGTAGCTTTCCATTGGAAAACACACAACTTAAAAGCCATAGGCACCTGCAGAAAGGGACAGAGAGGGAGAAAAAGAAGGAGAAAGACAACTACGGGAGAAAGAACACACAAAGTTAATGTCATACAGTGGTGACAATTGTGGGGTGAGAGAAGAGGAGAGAGTGACAAGAGGAGGAAAGGAGCTCAGTGCATCAAAAGTAGAGAGGGTGTCTGTTTCCCGAATCTGAACTGGGAACTGGTTCCATAGGAGAGGAGCTTGATAGCTAAAGGCTCTGCCTGCCATCCTTTGAAAATTCTGGGAACCACAAGTAGGCCTGCATTCTGAGATTGAAGTGGTCTACTGGGATGATATGGTGCTATGAGATCTTCTATATATGATGGAACCTGAACATTCAGAGCTTTATATATAAGAAGCAGGGTTTTAAATTCTATTCTAGATTTAATAGGAAACCAATGGAGAGAAGCTAGTGAAGGTGAAATATGATCTCTCTTGCTAGTTCCAGTCAGCACTCTTGCTGCAGCATTTTGGATTAATTTCAGGCTCTTTAGGGAGTTACTGGGGCATCCTGAAAGTAGGGAATTACAGTAGTCCAACCTAGAGGTAACAAATGCATGGACCAGTTTTTCGGCATTACTTTGACTTTGAGACAAGGATGCTCCTAATTTTGGCAATGTTCCGTAGGTGGAAGAAGGATGTTCTAGAGATTTGTTTTATATGTGAGGTAAAGGACAAATCCTGGTCAAAAATAACTCCAAGGTTCCTTGCAGTAGTACTGGAGGCCAGACTTATGCCATCTAGAGTAACAATATGGTTGGACATCATATCTCTGAGATTTTTGGGCCCAAATACTATGACTTCAGTTTTGTCTGAGTTTAGAAGTAAAATATTGTGGGACATCCAGGCCTTTATGTCTTGTAGGCATGCTTGAAGCTTTATTAACTGATTATTTCTTCATCTGGTTCCATAGATAAATATAGCTGGGTATCATCAGCATAGCAGTGGAAATTTATGGAGTGCTTTCTAATAATGTTGCCTAAAGGAGACATATATAAAATAAAAAGTATTGGTCGTAACACAGAGCCTTGTGGAACTCCATAGCTAACCTTTGTGTGCATGGAGGATTCATCATTAACATGAACAAATTGAAATCTATCAGATAGATACGATTTAAACCAACCTAGTGCAGTTCCTTTAATCCCAATTTCATGTTCTAGTCTCTAGTAATAAAATGTTATGATCAATGGTATCGAATGCAGCACTAAGATCTAACAGAACAAGTATAGAGATGAGTCCATTATCTGAAGCCATGAGAAGATCGTTGGTGACTTTTACCAGTGCTGTTTCTGTACTATGATGAACTCTAAATCCTGACTGAAAGTCTTCATACAAATTATTCCTATGAAGGTGATCACATAATTGTTTTGCAACTACCTTTTCAATTATTTTAGAAATAAAGGGGAGATTAGATATTGGTCTGTAATTGGCTAAAACACCTTGGTCAAGACAGGGTTTTTTAAGTAGTGGTTTAATTACAGCTACCTTATAGGCCTGTGGTACATAGCCTGCTTCTAAAGATAGATTGATGATATCTAATATGAACGTATCTATTAACGGTAAAGCTTCTTTGAGCAGCTTAGTTGGAATAGGGTCTAGCAGACAGGTTGTTGGTTTATATGATGTAATAATTGAAATTAGCTCAGAGACATCTATGGGTAAAAAGCAGTCTAACAGGGATTGGGGCCTTACCGAGCAATGTTGTACATGAAGATCTATCTGTAATATTTTGGGGGGGGTATCTGGTGAATTCTTTCTCTAATAGCTACAATTTTATTCATAAAGAAGGTCATGAAGTCATTGCTGCTCAGAGTTAAGGGAATAGTAGGCTCAACAGAACTATGGCTCTTTGTCAGCCTGACTACAGTCCTGAACAGAAACCGGGGGTTCTTCTTGGTTTCTTCTATTAATGATGAATAATATGCTGTTCTGGCATCACTGAGAGCTTTTTTGTACATTTTTTTGTACTATTTTTCCAGGCTAAATGAGATTCTTCTAGATTTTTGGAACACCACTTCCTTTCTAACTTTTGTGTTGCCTGTTTTAAGTTGCGTGTTTTGAACTATACCATGGAGATCGCCTCTTCTGGTTTACTGCCTTCTTTTTCAGAAGGGCAACCTATCGACTATTGTACGTAGTGAGGCTGCAGAATAGTCAACAAGATAATCTACTTGTGCAGGAGTAACATTAAGGTGGCTACTTTCCATTGTATTAACATATGGTGAAGCAAATGGTGAAAGAATAATTTCTTTAAATTTGTTGACAGCTTTTTCACTTAAGCATCTGCTATAGTGGTTGTGAGAGTTGTGAGGAAATATTGTTAAATTATCCGCTTCAATTCCATACGTAAGGACAAGGTCTAACGTGTGACTAAAACAGTGAGTGGGTTTATTTACATTTTGGGAAAAACCAATTGAATCTAATAATGAATTAAACGCAGTGCTCAGGCAGTTACTGTCAGCATCTACATGAATGTTAAAGTCACCCACTATAATGACTTTATCTGTACTAAGCACTAAATCAGATAGAAAATCAGAAAATTCAATCAAAAACTCTGAATAAGGGACTGGAGGACGATACGCCATAACAAATAATAGTAGTTTTTGAGTTTTCCTGTTTGGGTGTGAAAGGCTAAGAGTAAGGCTCTAAAATGAGTTATAGCTATGTTTAGGTCTAGGGTTTATTGATAAGCTAGAATGGAAGATTGCTGCAACTCCTCCACATCGGCCTGTGCTTCTAGAAACATGATAATTAATATGACTTGGGGGGGTTGACTCATTTAAACTGACATATTCTTCCTGCTGCAACCAAGTTTCAGTGAGACAAAATAAATCGAATTGATGATCGCTTATTAAGTCACTTACTAACAGAGATTTAGAAGAGAGAGATCTGATATTTAATAATCCACATTTAATAGTTTTGGGGTTTTGTTCTGTAAGAGGAGTAGTCTTAACTTTTATTAGTTTATTATGATTAACTCTTCTTGTTGTCGTTTTTAATTTATGTAATTTAGTTGGTCGGGGGAACAGACACAGTCTCTATAGGTATGTGGGAGTGTGGGGGGGTGACGGTTGTAAGGATACTGCAGAGAGGCGTGTAGGACTGGATTTCAGCATCCTAGGCTCAACTCTGGATTGTCATTCTTTTGGTTGTATAATAAAACCAGCCATATTTCTGGATAAGAAAGCTGCATCATCTAAAGTAGGATGGATGCCATCTCTCCTAATCAGCCTAGGTTTTCCCCAAAAACTTTTCCAATTGTCTATGTAGCCCACATCGTTTGCTGGACACCACCTAGACAGCCAGCAGTTAAATGATGACATGTCGTCACTGGTCAGATTTGGCAGGGGTCCAGAGAAAACTACGGACTACGGAGTCTGACATTGTTTTGGCAAAGTTACACACCGATTCAACATTCATTTTAGTGACCTCTGATTTGCGTAATCGGGTGTCATTAACTCCCACGTGAATAATAATCTTACTGTATTTACGTTTATCTTTAGCCAGGAGTTTCAAATATGATTCAACGTCGCCCGCTCTGGCCCCAGGGAGGCATTTGACTACGGCCGCTGGAGTCTCTAACTTCACGTTTCTGACTATAGAGCTGCCAATTACCAGAGTTGGTTTCTCAGCGGGTGTGTCGCTGAGTGGGGAAAATCGATTAGAAATGTGAACCGACTGGTGGTGAACCTCGGGCGTCTGTTTAGCATTAGATCTCTTACGAACCGTCACCCAGCCGGACTGGCTTCCCGGCTGCTCGGGAACTGCCGGGGGACAGCTAGCAGGGGCTACGCTAGGTCGGCCCGCACCAGCTACCGGGGCCTGACTAACTGAGTTGTTTTCCATGGTGCGGAGCCGCGCTTCCAATTCCGTGAGCCTCGCCTCCAAAGCTGCAAAAACCTTACACTTATGACATAAACCGTTATCACTAAAGGAGGCAGAGGAAAAACTGAACATGAGACACACCGAGCAAGTGAGAGAAGGAGAGACAGAGGGGGACAGAGAAGCCATTGCTAATGGATAACTCCTAAGCTAACGAAGCTAATATAGGTAAAATCTGGAATTTGTAAATTTTAGCTGGTTATGTTTTGCAAGAGCAGGTGCTTGTGTAATACAAGCGTATGTTACGACTCAAGTATTAATTCTTAATTATTTAAGTAAAAATAAGAGCTACAATTAATCAGTAAACAGTCCTTCGGTAGAAACCCAAGAGTGTGCAGAAACAGGAAGTGACGCAATACGCTTACCGCACGAGTCCCAGCAGCCCCAGCTGGTCCACCTCTGCCACTCCCAACCAACCCAGTATTCTGTACGTGACTCTCAACTGGACTCACAGGGAGCTCTGCAAACTTTGTTTAGTGGATTTGGATATTTCTGTAAAGAATTGTAAATATAACTCACTGTACAATATTGAGCACCAGGTAGCCACAGTAGGAGTGAGAAGCCCTTTTTTTGTTACTACCTTTTCTCCTATTTTGGGTTAGGAGTTCAGGCTAGGCACCCTGTCATTTGTTTTGCATTTATTTGGTTGTTTAGGTAAGACAGGGATGGTGTTAGAGTTTTTGTTTGTTGTTTTGGGCATTGCTCACGTCCGAAGTAATAAAATAGCTACCGTTTACAACACTTGGTCTGGTTTTGCTTGGGAATGGAAGCAGTGGTGGGGCACATTGTGTTATGTCTAGGTTCCCCTAGACCAGGAGCATAACAATTATCCATTAGAAATGCTTGCACCTGTGAATTTATATGCTAGGAAAATAATGCAGGAACTTTGTAGGATTAGATTGGGATGGGATGAGACGGTGCCTGAACATCTGGCCCACACGTGATCCCATTGGGTGCAAGGTCTTGAGCAGCTAAATGACTTGCAAGAGATTGATCTTGATGTAGCTGATCCTGAAGTGAAAAGAAATGTTACGGTGAATGTTCTTGCATTTGAAGAAAGCACTGACATAGTGCAAAGATGGATAGAGTATTACTCATCATGGACACGCCTAAAGCGGGCCATGGCGTGGCTTCTGAGGTTGAAAGATATGTTTCTAACATTGTCCAGACGAAGAAAGGAGATATCCAAGATATTCAGCTTCGAAGGAAAAAGCTGAACTACAAGACAAGAAAGAAAAACTTAACTGTGGATGAGCTCAAGTAAGCAGAGGGAGACATAATTCGTCACTGCCAGCGGAAGTGCTGCGGACATATATGAGCGAATAGGCCATGGTGGTCGCAACCATGTCTTGTCTACTTTGTGTCAAAGATACTGGATACCAAATGCAATCTCAGCAATCAGAAAGATTCTATCCAGTTGTCGCACCTGTCGAAGATTACATGGAGCAACTGGGCGGCAACCTCCTCAGGTTGTATGGGCAGACCTCCCATACAGTAGAGTCTTACCTAATGAACCCCCATTTACCAGAACAGGTGTCGATTGCTTTGGTCCCTTTACTATTAAACGAGGAAGAACAACTGCAAAAAGGTACAGTGTCATATTCACATGTATGACTACTCGAGCTGTCCACATAGAAGTCATCATTGGACACAGATTCATTTATTAATGCACTTCGACGTTTTATAGCAAGAAGAGGTCAAGTTTCAGAAATACATTCAGATAATTGAACAAACTTTGCTGGTGCTGAGAGAGAGCTCAAAAAATCCCTAGAAGAATGGAACACGTCTAAAATTGAAAATACGCTGACTCAGTGTGGCATTAAGTGGATGTTTAATCCTCCATCTGCTTCTCACTTTGGAGGGGTATGGGAACGTCTAATTCGATCTGTTAGAATGGTATGCAGCGCTACATTGAAAGATCAACAATTGGATGAAGAGGGTCTGCAGACATTGCTCTGTGAAGTGGAAGCCATTGTAAACAGTCGGCCAATAAACACACCTTCCAACGATCCAAATGACGTGGGGCTTTGACACCAAATCACCTTCTCCTCCTAAAAACCCAGCCTTCGATACCTCAGGCAGTTTTCCAGGAAGATGATCTTTACACCCGCCGTAGGTGAAAACAAGTCCAGTAAATGGCAGATCTCTTTTGGAAATATTGGACTAAAGAGTATCTACCCGAGCTCCAAAGGCGGCAAAAATGGACAAATGCAAACCGCAATTTTGTTCCTGGGGACATTGTGTTAATTGTTGACGAGTCAGCGCCTCGCAACTATTGGGTGATTGGCAGGATCATCCACACCATACAGGATGAGCGAGGTCTGGTCCATCACGTTCGAATCAAGACAAGGACTAATGAGTTTGATAGACCAATAACCAAGGTCTGTCTTCTCCAGGAGTCATAGTGAGACAGTGGTAAAGACTGATCTCCTACGGTGTGTTAAGTGCTGGTAACCTCTGGCATCAGTCCTGCGAGTTCAGACCTACTTTGAGAAACTTGTTTGATGAAACTGCTAGTGAATGTGCTTGTGAGATTACTGAGCTTAAAGTTGTATGTACAAATGGTCTGTCATCGGCTAAGTTGAGAAGCAAGTACAATAAATGTTCAAAGTTTGTCTAACAATGAACTCTGGTGTGAAGTATGTGCTGAAGCGTCAGGATCATCAGATTCGAGAAAGGTCACCTCTACAAGCGATATGACATGTAAATGGACGTAACAACTGTTATTCACCTACATTTTATTTAAGAATAATCCTTATAAATTGATATTGTACAGTTTGAAATAAGTTTATTAAGCTATTTGTGTTGTATTTTATTTTCTGTTTATGTCAAAGAAAAGGAATTGTGTTTTATATTTGTGTTTTGTTTATATTTGAACTTTATTTAGTTCTCACGGCATAATGAAAATTGTAAATAAATGCCTGTGACAAGAGATCACCTTGGGCAAGTGCGTGACCTGATACTGGATGCATGTAATGTTTAATATGCAGAGCAGTGATATTAGGTCTGACAATATAATTTTGTGCTGTTAAACCAAGTCTTCACATATAAAATAAGTTACATTGATGGGATGTTTAAGTTTGAATCTCATATATCAGACTAACCATGGTAAGTTCCAGTTTGTATGTTCAGACTACCCATAGTAAGTTCCAGTTTTGACCTCATAAATTTAAAACAAAGTTTTAAATAGAAAAGTGTTATTATTTTTTGCTTTTTGCTTTTTACTTATTTTGAGAAACTTAGCTTTTCGTGGCTCCCAAACGATGGAATTCTCTCCTGTTGGACTTAAGATCTGTGGACTGTAGAAGCAGCTCAAGACCTGAGATGTCTTTAGATTTGCCTCAAGAGTTAAAATGAGACATACCAAAGTGCACAACAGTGTATTTACATCCATATGTTTACATAGAGAAACTATTTACATATAATCACTGAACGTTTTCAGTCATCCAGGTTTGGTAATCCAAAGGCTGACTCATGTCAACTAGACTTCTTTCTCTTTGATGGAAACATTTCTTCTTCAGCTTTTGAAGAAGTTAATTGGATGAGTAGCCTCAGTTGCAAGACTATTCCAAGACAGCAGCAAGACCTGCCCTGCCAGATGCTAAGGCCACCACTAACTCGATGGAAGTCTACTAGTTCAGCTTCTCCTACACCGTGCACAGCATGCATGTCATTAAAACTATTATTTGCAAACAGAGATGGTCCCACAGGCATCCTAAACATGTTGTGACTAAGACATCTTAGACATGGCTATAGCCTTGCCAGGTGCCACTGTCGGCCCCCTTATCAGCTTTGCTAGGTTTTTGGACAACTGCAGCATCTCAGCAGTGAAGTCAGTATGCCCCTCTCCCAACTTTGTCGCTGATATAAGGCTAAAGTGGCCCCTGTAATAAGATGGTAATTTTTCTCACATTAGACACACATAATGTGTGGCGTACCAGATCCAGCCACCCCTGCTCTACAGGGGGGAAACTGGCATATATATATGGCCACATCCACAGGACAGGACCTTATGAAACTAGTCACAACTAGTGAGAGTGGCTGGGCCCTGGCTATACTTTTATAGTTCCATATTTTTTTTTCTTTCTTTGTGAGTGTGTGTGTGTTTAGTAAATGACTCCCCAAATATTCACAACTGAATTATAGTGTGAATGGTTTTAAATAAAAGGAGGAAATATGAACAGTAACATCATTCACCAACAATGACTGATACTGGTATATGCACGTTAGTAATAACTCTGAGTAGCTTTTTCTGTTAATCAGGGAATAGAGTTTATATGCACCTTATATGTGTCCCCCCAAATTTGGTCAGGTCTTGCTGCCAATCGACTGTGGCGCAGGTAGAGCTGTTGTCCACCAATCTCGCAGTTGTTGGTTCAATCCCTGGCTCCTCCGGTCACATGTCGAAGTGTCCTTGAGCAAGACACTGAACCCCAACTTAGTTGCTCCCGGTGAGTGTTGGCCAGCTGCATAGCCGCTCCCCCATCAGTGTATGAGCATGTGTGTGATTGTGAGTGTGAATGGGTGAATAACAAGCAGTGTAAAGTGCTTTAAGTGGCACTATATAAGTGCAGACCATTTACCAATTACCAATCTTCACATCCTCCATGTAGGTTGGGCTTCTATGTCAATCAGCTAAGTGTACTGAGTGGATCTGCAATCAAAACACGGGCCACTTTGGTCATCCACCAATCCCACAGGGATTGTTGAAGTGTCTTTGAGCAAGACACTGAACCCCAACTTACTTTCTCCCGGTGAGTGTTGGCCAGCTGCATAGCAGCTCCCCCATCTCTCTGTGTGTGTGAGTGCAAGTGGGTGAATAAGTGCCAATCGGTAGAAAAGTGCTATATAAGTGCAGACCATTTACCATAGCATCTGGCAGGGCTAGTTATGCCTCTTAGAATGGTCTTGCAACTGAAGCTACTCATCCAATCAACTTCTTCTTCCCATCAAGAAGAAAGAAGTCTAGATGACATGACTCAGCCATCAAATAAGCAAACCTGGATGATTAAAAACATTCAGTGATTTATATATGTAAATAAAATCAATCTTCAAATGCTTGAAAAAAATCACAGGGGAAACACGGGCTTCTGATTAAATTTAGAATAGAACTTAAAACCCTAATTCTTACATATAAAGCTCTAAACGGTCAAGTTCCATCGTATCTAAAAGACCCAATAGTAGCATATCATCTCAATCTCGATCTCAGAATGCAGGCTTACTTGTAGAGATTTTTCAAAGGTCTAAAGACATACAAATCAGTTAATCAAGCTTCAAGCATGCCTACAAGACATAAAGGCCTGTATGTCCCACAGTTTTTTACTTCTAAACTAGATAAAACTGAAGTCATAGTATTTGGGCCCAAAAATCTCAGAAATATGCTGTCCAGCCATATCGTTACTCTAGATGGCATAAGAATGGCCTCCAGTACTACTGCAAGGAACCTTGGCGTTATGTTATTTTTGACCAGGATTTGTCCTTTACCTCACATAGTAAACAAATCTCTAGAACAGCCTTCTTCCACCTATGGAACATTGCCTAAGGCATCAAAGTGATGCCAAAAAACTAGTCCATGCATTTGTTACTTCTAGTTTGGACTACTGTAATTCTCTACTTTAGGGATGCCCCAGTACCTCCCTAAAAAGCTTGTGTGTGCTGACTGGAAATAGCAAGAGAGATCATATTTCACCTTCACTAGCTTCTCTCTATTGGCTTCCCATAAAATCTAGAATAGAATTTAAAACCCTCCTTCTTACATATAAAGCTCTAAACTGTCAAGTTCCATCATATATAAAAGACCTCATAGTTCCATATCATCCCATTAGACCACTTCAATCTCAGAATGCAGCAGTACTTGTGGTTCACAGAATTTTCAAAGGTAGAATGGGAGGCAGAGCCTTTAGCTATCAAGCTCCTCTCCTGTGGAACCAGCTCCCAGTTCAGATTCGGGAAGCAGACACCCTCTCTACTTTTAAGTCTAGGCTTAAAACCTTCCTCGTTGATAAGCTTATAGTTAGTTCTAATCATGCTGCTATAGGCTTAGACTGCTGGGTAACCCACCCTGATGCACTGAGCTCCTTTCCTCTTGACCCTCTCTCCTCTTCTCTCACCCTACAATTGTCACCACTGTATGACATTAACTTTGTGTTTTCTCCTGTAGTTGTCTTTCTCCTGCTCTTTCTCCTTCTCTTTCTCCTGCTCTCTGTACTTTTCTGCAAGTGTCCCTGACTTTGGAGCTTTGTGTTTTCCAGTTTCCAGCTACTGGTCCTATCAACCTGCCCGGTGTTTTGTTGTTGCTTTTATTTGCTCTTTTCTTTTCTCTCTGCACTTTCCACTCACCTTAACTGGTCAAGGCAGATGGCTGCCCACCCTGAGCCTGGTTCTGCTGGAGGTTTCTTCCGTTAAAGGGGGTTTTTCTTCTCCACTGTTGCCTAGGGCTTGCTCAAGGAGGGATTGCTGGGTTTTCTCTTTACATCTTTATAGTCTTGATATTATTTTGTAAAATGCCTTGAGATTACTTTGTTGTGAATTGGCGCTATATAAATAAAGTTGAATTTAACTGAATACTTGTTAGGTTAATTTGTGACTCCAAATTGCCCATAGGTGTGAAGGTGAGTATGAATGGTTGTCTGTCTATGTATGTCTCTGTATTGGCCCAGAGACCAGGTGATCTGTCCAGGGTGTACCCCACCTCTCCCCCTAGGACAACTGGGATAGGCTCCAGGCACCCTGCAGCCCAAATAGGATAAGCCGTGGTTGCAGATAATAGGTGGATGGATGGATATTTTCTAATGCATCTGATGATTAATAAGGGGAATTTAAAGTTGAGCAAGGCTGTAGAAGTAGTCCAGCTTTGAATCACATTAACATTGTCACTGAGGAAAAATAAATAGGACTATTACTGTACTGATATTTGTGGACTTACCTTTCCTTTCAAAGCTTTCCCTGCGGAGGAAGCAGACCATGGCCAGAAACTTGGTGACTTCCTTCAGGTACATGACTGTAGTGTTATTCAGATGGATGATGGCCATAGACTCTTTGTCATAAGGTAAACCAGCTTCACTGCCTGCCAGGCTAAAAGAGAAGAGACAGAGAAACACAAAATTTAGTACAGAAAACAGTGCATGATCTAACACACAGTTCTGGCATGGTCTCAAAGAAACTGAGAACTTTCATTGAGGCAGCATTTTCAGTTGCTTAAGGAAACTCAGCGTGATATTGGAGCTTCCTGATTTGGGCATTTTTAAAAGAAGCACACAATGGCTGGTATTCAGAAAAACAACAGTCGTCTCAAATTTAATTTTCAACAACAGGAAGATGTAGAGAGCAAGGTTAGAAGAGGAATAGGAGAGAGGTGAAAGCAGTGAATGTAGTTGAAGTTTAAAGGAAAATAGAAGTCAAGCAGAGCAGGAGGACACAAAGAGAAACCGGTCACTAGACGAAAAGGACATGCTGTTCTTTCTTGATTTTAAATTATAATTTATTCTGTTTCACAAATAAGCCAACATACAAAGGTAAACATGGTTTTCTTCAATACATCTGATGAATATCAATTTGGTCTTAAATATTTAGAGTTCCTTTACTTTTTAAAACACTTTGGACTTGTTTATATGTATACTCATTTCCAGTATACATAAACAGACCCAGTGTAGCATCAACTTCTTTCCAAATAAAGTGTTTTTTTTGTCCAAATTATAGAAACAGCATGTGACCATCTAACTTCAAACAGAATTCTAAAACTGGGTCAGTTCCTTGATAAGACAACCTCAAGGACAAACCTGCAGCTCTGTCTTCTAATGTAAAGAAAGTAAAGCAAAAAGGACATAATAACATGTTAACTTTAGCAATGATAGTTCAATTAGAATTTTAAAACATTACCAGAAAAACAGAAATCTCATGTGGGCTGCATGAAATTTGTTTTTCTCTTTAGTAGAGGTGAGTTCTGGCATTTCATCTAAATACATATACTGTAGCACAATAAGAGCACTAACAAAATTCTTTCTCTTTGAATGTGACAAAAGTAGCTTATACAATTACATTAGGCACTTCTAAAAGGCAACTTACTAGGTGACTTACTTGCACTGTTAACCTGGTTACTTATCTTCTGTCTATGCAGATTTACATTAAACTCGTTTCTACTCCACAGATGTAACCATTGTAAGTGTCTGTCTCTACCGCCTGAGTTTATCACTCTTATAGCGATTACCTGTCTCTCGTACCGCGAGATGGCATGTGATTACAGTATCCATAATTTTTCATTCCCAAGTAAAAACAGATTTTACCTGGGAATTATTATAACCTGCTGGTGTTTTTAATCTTCATCCAGCTAAAGTTATTTTGATAAAGCACAAAATATTCAGCCAGAAAACAACGAACAAAGGCGAAATTCATTTGATAATGAGAATTGTCTTAGCGCAATTTTACTCTCATTATATTCCTCCTAATCCTCAACATGAAAAATTTTATTACATACAGGAGAACAGACTAATCATCTCCTCAGCTGCAAACAAGAGCTGCTGTTACAAACACATGTGAGGGAGATTTCTACTCTCAGCTGATTCCAGTTAACACCATGCTTAATGTCTCTTACAAGCAGAAACTCTGTAAATCTGCTTCTTGTCAAAATTTTAAAAGGATTTTCAGTTTTAGTGACTATCTCTTTTAAAGTCGGGGAGGATTTGATCACACTGAAAAAGTCCAGCCCAACTACCTGTGGAGGTTTGGGGCTTTTCATTCATATTTAAATGAAGTCGCCATTCACAACTCTCAGGTATGAAACCACATCCCCTGCCCAGCACCTTTGTAGAAAAGATTGTTTAGGGGAATTTACCATGAAACAAGCTCATGATCTACACAAAACAGTGGGAACATCATTACTGAGCCTGTTATTATTGTCTAAAATGCAATCAGGCAATATTTTTAAACTAATCAAATCCGTGTTCACGTCCATCTTACCTGGAAAGATCCCTGGACAATGACAGATGGGGACTCTCCTGTGTCTGATTAGCTACTAACACATGATCATTAAAATATTGAACACAGCCAGTACATCGCACTGATAGTTTATTAACTAAAGAAGTTTAATTTTCATGATTAGATTAGTTTAAAAATAAAGTGTTCTAAACAAGACTGAACTACATGTTGGACACAGTAGCCTAATAATAATAACAAATAAATCCCAGCTGAAATCTGATGGAGAAAACGGCGAGGTGACAGAAGGAGCAAGATTCATAAACTGCGCCAATTGTGAATTTTTAGAATATAGACTCATACAGCCACTTTGCGTTCATTTCAGTTTTCCTCAAATGTGGTTGTGCATTACTCCATGTTGATTATGTCTCTTTTCTGCATCTCTGTGCTCTGATTTTTTTTACACCTGATCTAACAAATCTACTCACCGTGATACAATCATTCAGCATATTCACCGTTCAATGGACGCAAAACCTAAATAGTCTGATAATGATGAGCTCATTAACAGCAGTGGGAGGTGGTTGTCGTAGTATAGCCAAACAGCTGACACCAACATTTATCTTTTAAAATTAATTACAACATTTTAAAATGCTACAAACATGAGCCAGCACCGGAAACCGGTCCCTCATTCTCTGGCAGAGAGATCTGCATGAAAAATTAACACTGCCTCAGTCCTAGGATGAAAATGAAACACTGTTGAGCCTCAAAGACCATGGGACCCTGCACTCTAGTGGGGCAGCAGACTGAGACCACCACTGGCAGCTTGGAATTCACAGGGCTGTAAACGTCAGGTCAAATTTATAGACTGAGATTGGATAAACTTAGTGGATGTTTAGGTCAGACCTGCAGTTTTAGAGGCCGACATATAAACTGTGAAAAATCTCGTCAGAAGAGACGTTTTTAAGTGAATTATAATTTTAAATATTAAGGAAAATACCTTCAGAACTATTTTCAAATATAATTTGTCATTGTGTGAAAAATTCACTGAAGTACATGTTGAGAAGAGAAAGGAGGAGCTGCTTCAACTGATGTGATGCCAAAACCATGCACAGTAAAACATGACTGCAGCCCATGATGAATAAAAACTAATCCAATTAATTCACCTATTTAACAATATTTACAATCTCTTACACCGTCCAACATTGGTGATCTTTAGACCTGTGCTTACAACTAGAGGAAAACTGCACTTTTGTAGAATGCACTCAAAGTGCTTTACACTGCTTCTCATTCACCCATTCGCACTCACAAACACACACACACACACACACCAACGGGGAGATGGCCAACACTCACTGGGAGACACCAAGTTGGGGTTCAGTGTCTTGCTCAAGGACACTTTCACATGTGACCGGAGAAGCCAAAAAAAACCCAAAAAGTTGTTAATGCATCCACAGACAGTAGGATTGAGTAATGTGGACTGGGGACGAGGACAACACTTTGCAATGCCTGGCATCTTAAAAGAAACTGTAAGTTGGATTTAATGAGCCTTTTTCTGAATTAAACACACTGCATTCCTGAAGAAACGCCACCAGTAGGGTACCGTGGACACACCACACACAAAAACCATGACAATTTCAGTGGCTACAATTTTAATTGTGTATTGACAGAACATGCTACTTCCTGATGTTTTCCTTTTAATTCCATGGCAGAGCAGACTGACAGTGTACAGAAAGAAAGAGAGGTAGACACGATAGAGCTACTTTTCACAGCCTAAACTAAGATGAAAAAAAAAAAATTAAATGGAAAGTGACTTGACTTTGATTTAAAACCAAAACAGCATCACTCTGTGTAATTATCTTTTCTCACATTCAGTCTTTCACTGCACCCCAATGCCTTCCCTGTTTGCAGCCTTTTGTCCTGCAAATGGGGGTGCATGCGGTGTGTCACATAGATGTGTTGTGACTAATGTGTGAAGATGTCAACCCTTTCTTGTTTCCACAAATGTAAACACTGTACACTAACAAAAGGAAGCGGATAAGTGTCAAATTTGAGTTTACTACTTAATCTAACTGAGGCTGGAGAGTGTACCACCATTTAGTTAATGAACAGTGCCTGAGCAGTGACCTGACTGAAGCAGCTCTGCCTGTTGCTGCCCTGATACCTCTGAGGAGCAGACTAAGTGCAGAAAACAGTCTCTTCATCTCAGCGCCTGAGATTTATGTTGGGTAGAAATGCTAATTTATTTGGATAATCTTTTTGACCCCCCAAAAAATAAATACTCATACACTGCACTCATACAAGAAGACTTATTGTAGTGCAATTATTTTTTTACTCACTAGCCTTACATAAATATATCTAAAATCTAAATCTATGATAAATGTACATAAATCTAACATAAATAATCATACATAAAAACACTGTGCTTTTTAAATTAGATCTTGAAAAAGTCTTAAAAAGTCTACATCAGATCATTATGTTTTCTTACGAAGAAAAAATTGTTACTTAAAATTCTTAATATTCTTATCATGATCAATAACAGTGTCCAGAAACATGTCGTTGTTGTTCCTATTTAAATGCCCCTCTAGTATCCATAAAAGGCCACGAGTCTGCTGGGCCCTTTCAGCAGTGGAACACAATGCCCTAACTGATTGTTCCTTGATCATCAGACACCCCGGAAGGTGTTTCAGTCCTTCACTAAAGGATGTCCCAAAGCCCCTTATTTCATTCTGAGATTCAAGGATCGTAGAGGTATGTTGGAGGAGAGATCTGCAGAAAAATAGAAGAGCATTTTAAATGAACATGCACATCTCTTAATTAAGAGAACTGTTGGGGATAGGACGCTGCAGCTGATTATATTCGCATGAAAACCACAGCATGACAACAGAACTGGTTTACCAAAATACACAAATAGGTTATAAAGCAGAAGAAAAAAAAGAAATCCGTCATTTGGTCAAAGTCATGGAAGTCATGTGCATCATGTTCATCATCATTCAAATGAGGCAAAACATTCCCATGAGTTATGTTTAGGGATGCAATATATACAAGTCCCTTTAAGGTTTTGGATTGTTTTAAGACAGCCTAAAATGCCTAATTTTGCGACACATTTTCTAAAAGAAATTTAGATTACAATGTAGAACAGTGTCTACAGTATGTACAAGATAGGCACTATCATGGACATAATCTACAGGTGGAAGTACTATGGATATAATATACAGGTGGAAATACTATGAACAAAATAATATACAGATGGAGGTACAATGGACATAATACACTGATGCAGTACTTATGAGCATAATATACATGTGGAAGGGATATGGACAAATAATATACAGATTGAAGTACTGTGGACATGATGTACAGATGAATGAATGTTGTCTCAGCAGAAACTATAAACACTTATTTACATCAGTGTGCAAATTGTACCATTACTGCAATGGTGATTAAGAATAATGCATAACAGAATAAACAACAGTTGACAGTGCAATGTATAAAGCTAATGCATAATATTCAGTACACGAATGAGTGAAATGAATAAGGACTTAGACCACCGTGTGAAATAGATACAGTTCAATGTTTTTATGTGCAGGAGAGACGAGGAGGGGAAATGAGTGTGTAGGAGAGTGATGGCTCAGCATGTTGCAGAGTTCAGTAATATAAGAGCATGGGAAAGAAGATGTTCCTGAGTCTGGTGGTTTTAGTACGGAGGCTCCTGAAGCGCCTCCCAGAGGGCAGGAGGTTAAACAGTCTATGGGAAGTGTGAGAGGAGTACTTGAGAATGCTGCGAGCTTGCCGCAGGCAGCTTTTCTTCTGGATGTCCTCAGTGGCTGAAAGTGGAGTCCCTGTGATGCCTTGGGAAGTTATCACCACCCGCTGCAGTGCCTTGCGCTCGGCAACAGTGCAATTACCGTACCACACTGTTATACTGCTGGTGAGGATGCTCTCTATTGCACAGCGGTAGAAGCCAGGATGGCTGAAGACAAGTGGTTCTTATTTTGTGTTCTCAAGAAGAAGTGTCACTGGTGAACCTTCTTGACCAGGCTGGAGGTGTTGGTTGTCCAGGAGAAGTCCTCTGAGATGTGGTTCCCCAGGAACTTGAAGCTGAGGACACATTCAACAGCCATCCTGTTGATGTGGATGAGGTCATTCGTGCCTCTGTTCTCCCATCGATGCATGTTGCAATATTTTTATAATAGTTTAAGACGCAATGTCACACAGAATTACATATAGGACTGGTTGAATTTTTTGTTTTAATGGCAAAATCCTCATTACATCTGAGCTAGCAATGTTTTTCTCCAAATCATTATTTTTATTAACTGTCTGTCCTAAATATATTTTGGCCATTGTGGTTTTGTACAAATATAAACTCCAGTGGAAATAAAATTCCGCACAGCAACTCACTTCAGCTAAGCTGGAACATAACCAGACATCACTGCAGATGACAGTTTGGAAGAAAGGATGTTTAATAACCCAGTTCCTTGTTTCCTCTTACCTTGTGTCTTTTACCTCCATGCATTTTAGCGGGAAGGACTAAGACACAAGTAAAAGAAACAATTGAATTAATGTTTCCCTCACTTAAGGGAAATGGGATGTACCCCAGGCAAGAAAGTATAAGCAATTATTAAGGAAGTCAAGAAACCCCAAATTAAAATCTTAGTTGGTGAAGTGCAAACAAAGAAAAAACATCAGTAGTTCTAAAGCAGAGGCATTGCTGCAGCAAGTAAATGGCAAAAAACAATTTAGTGATATTTAGTAGCCTTAATAGTCTAATAAAATAAGAAAAATAAGAAAAGACTCATGGAGCATTAGTATTCATTCAGCAAATGCTGTTTCTGGAGAATGGCAAACACCTGATGAAATTTTGAAAAAAACTAACAAAAAAAAAGGGTACAACAACTTTTATTATCATTGTGCACATATACATGTGGCACATACATGCTACAATGGAATTCCTTCTCTGCATTTGAACCATCCCCCTGGGGGGAGCAGTAGGATACCACAGTGGGCGAGTGCCTGGGGAGCTAGCACTGAGTCTCTCGCTCAGGGACACACCTGGTGGGTAGGCTGGGATTTGATCCTGCTCGGATTTTATCCTACTCTGCATTCCATCCCATTTGTGCCAGTCCTAAGTCTGGATAAATGCAGAGGGTTGTGTCAGAAAAGACATCTGACATAAAACACATGCCAAATTAAACTTGCAAATCATGACTTCCACACTAAATCTGAGTTCCATATTGGACAGATCTAGGCCCAGGTTAACAATGACTGCCACCGGGTGCAGGTCAAAATTGGACTACTGTTAGTCGAAGAAGGGGAGAAGGAAGACATGTTCATAGGCAGAGAGAGAAGAGGAAAGCCAAGAGTGTAGGACTGGCAGTAGGGACTTTGAATGTTGGGACTATGACAGGGAAAGCAAGAGAGTTGGTTGACATGATGCAGAAAATGAAGGTGGATATACTGTGTGTCCAGGAGACCAGGTGGAAAGGTAGCAAGGCTCAAAGCTTAGGAGCAGGGTTCAAGTTGTTTTAGCATATGTGGACAGTTATAGTTATCCTTAAAGAGGAGTTTGTGGGGAATGTTCTAGAGGTAAAAAGAGTATCAGACAGATTGATAAGTTGGAAATTCAAGGCATGATGTTCAATGTTGTTAGTGGTTATGCCCAACAGGTAGGATGTGAGTTAGAAGAGAAGGAGAAATTCTGGAGTGAGTTAGATGAAGTGATACAGAGCATACCCAGAGGTGAGAGAGTGGTGATTGGTGCATATTTCAATGGGCATGTATTTGTGAAGGGAACGGAGGTGATGAGAATTTGATAAGCAGGTTTGATCTTTAGGACTGGAATGCAGAAGGACAAAATTTGTTAGACTTTGCAAAAAGGTTAAGATAGAGGGGGCAAAGCCCAAACAAAGAGCATATGAGGACTTGTATGCTAGGTTGGACATTAAGGAGGTAGAGGTGATTTGTACAGGTTGGTGAGGAAGAGAGATAGAAATGCCAAAGATGTACAGCAGCTTAGGGTAATTAAAGATAAGGATGGGAATGTATTGACAGGTGCCAGGAGTGTCATGGGAAGATGGAAGGAGAACTTTGAGGAGTTGATGAAGAGAAAAAATGAGGCATGCTGCTGCATTTTGGATTATCTGCAAGGGTTTGATTGTGGATACCGGTAACCCCATTAATCCCATTAACAGAGAGTTGCAGTAATCAAGAAGAGATATGACCAGCACCTGTACAATGACTTGGTTCTAACCTATCTAACCTCTTAGCTCCATATAAGCCTGTACATAGCTTGAGATCCTCTGACAGAGGCTTTTTATCGCTGTCCCTGAGGTGCAGCTAAAAATTCTATATGATAGACTGTTTGCAGTTTGCAACCACCAAAAAGGTCACAACACTAACAGGGTGAGTTAGCCATAGCAACATAAATAGAGTTTACTTCTACTGTGAAGTTTCTAGAATTGGCCAACAATTTGTTAGCATGAGTATATCACAAAACCTTAGCTGTAAACCTCAGTACTGCAGACAGAGACAGTAAATATCTGCTTTCCTTTAAACTTTATTCTTCATATGACAAAATCCAGATAGCTGAGGAGAATGTAAGCTCTGAAAGCAAGTCAGGAAATAAATGATTATATTCAGAACATTTATCTCATATTTATTTTCTGATCTTATGGTGCAGGGGCAGGTGGGAACATAGTCTGACCAAAATAAATAAATAAATAAAAATCTATTGATTTAAGTTTTTCAGCACCCAAAAGAGACTTGCCAAAACACAAACCCCTGGTGTATGCAGAATCTAGAATGACCAAGACACTACAGAAAAGAAAAAAAAATGCATCAACACACATAAGATGACTGCAATTACCATGTTAATTATATTAATGTTATTGTACCCAGATACACTTTCTCCGCCCTACAAGGGTTCTTTGTCTATAGAGGTTTTCAATCATCTGGAAACTATATAAAATGTTTTAAAATGCCATGTTTCTGTCTTTCCACCAGCTATCTAAATGTTTTCTCTGAAACTTCGCACCCTTTGCCAGTTGGTCTACAGCAAAAAGTTCTCCAGGATGAATGTCTGGATATACAGCCGTAATGAGGTAGATAAAATGGTAAATAAAAATCTGCTTGTCAGGTTTGACTGGCAAACAAAAACTGACTTTTACAGTAGAGGTGGGCAATACTGCAAAATGTTGTATCGATCCGATACCAAGTAAATACAGGGCAAATATCGCCGATACCGATAGTTTTTTATTTTTAGCACACAATATAAATTACATTTACTTTCTTGCATAGGGGATATCACTATCACAATTTATGAAGTGATTGTGTAATTTTGCTAAATCTGAATACATCTGTGATTTATGATGTGATTGGCTCTTAGTTAATCATAGTTTTCATTAAATACCGTTAACGAAGATTCATAAATATTGTTAACAAATGATACTTTACAATTTTTTTCAACATTAGCAAAATAATCACTTTAGATAACCACATTTTGTGGTGTATAAAACCGCAGGTTTACAAAAAAAACCACAGTTACACTATGGTTAGTGTAAGCATTGTTAATTTGTGGTTTATATCACGCATTGTTACGTTTTGTTACAACAACTATAGTGATGACACGTCATGTTGAAGATCCAATATGAGTAAAACATATTTTTACCAGTGTTAGCTACCTGGATAATATTTGTGAAGCTGAAAGGACTCTGCCAGTGACTTCTGTCTCGCTGCCGGCGGGGCTCTGTCTGAAAGATTTGCGTTGTTGGTGGTGTTAACACAGGAGCGAATGTCGCAATTCGCTGTGTTTTCATTCATAGCAGTAAAATAATTCCACACAGCGCTCCGTTTTTTATCTGCCAGCTCCATGATACCAAGGCAGGTACGCACCACCTCGCTCTCGCTCTCTCCACAGCTGCTTGATGTTGGCGCTGCTGAATCACGTGATGGTAGGGCAACAAAACGCAGCAAGGCAGGGAGGGGTGACCTATGTGCGTGACGTGCGAAAGGAGCTGCATCAGAGAAAGCGTATTTTAAATATTATATTTCATGCAAAATAAATAAAAACACTGGTTTAAAAAAGCCCTTAATATCGATATTTTGACTTTTGCATCGATCATTTTCCATACAACCCCTATATCGAAAGTATCGATATTAAAGATCGATCTGCCCACCACTGTTTTAAAGCTGAAACCAATAATTGACTAACAATCTCACAGACTGCCCATTTCAGTGGTGAACCTCATATGAAATTGTTGCATACATATGGCGCAGGGTACATGTGGTTTGAAAGCACCGCATGCCACAAAACTCAAATGTATTTTGGGTTCAACAAACACAACTTAATAGGCATTTCCATTCCAATACTTTTGGAATGAACCGTGCTAAAAACAAGAAAAAAATTAAAGATTAAAATTAAGAAAAAACCCATAAATTGCACTTTGTTGCCAAAGTAACTATTCTACCAACATTAATTTTTTATTCTTTATTCAGTGTATATTTACAGTGGGCCCTCATGTCTTTGGCAGGATTATTCTGCCCATTGAAGTTGGTACTATGCTTCTCTAGCAATACATGTAAAACATGAGCCTACACTTGGATATGTTCGCATGTGTCTAATTATTGCCCGGTAGACGTACATGTCCACAAGAGGGCAGTATCATGTCTAACAAACCACAATTTGCTGAAAAGAAAGAAACAATATGAATACAGTTTCAACGATAAAATTGACCTGATGAAGTTTTTCAGACCCCTGCAGGAATAGGTACTTGGCAGGATGCTCTGCTGAGGTGTGGTCTACTGATCGAATTTCATAGAAGTAGAGAGCACAAAATTACAATGACCAGAGAAAGCCTCTGGAGTTTCCTTTGCTGCAGTCATTGTTCAGGTTAGGATGCGAACTATATAATTTCCTTTCTGTTTGTTGTTATTGAAATAACCAATAAATATTTTAAAATATTCCAGAAGTGGTCATTTCAAAAGCCAAATGGTAAATTGTAAAACAATTTTAGTTTTTTTTTACCCAAATCCCATGTGAAGTATATCAAGCCACCAAACCCAGTCTTTATTTATTTTCATTTTTTTCTTTTTGGAAACAGTCAAACAATACAAATATGAAAATACTCAAGTGGGATCCTGTTGCATTCTTATAAAAATACAGCCTTATAGTGGTGACATTGTATGAAAACACAGTAAAAACAAAATGAATACACTAAAGACTGAATAATAATACAACAATAGAATATATTGTTAAAACTGGAAGAATGATGGAAGCATGATAAAGCTAAGGAGATAAACAGTTGCATCTAATGGACACAAGGAGTAAGTAAGAAAACAGACTATGAGCACACTTGTGTTTGCACCTACAAGTAAAACCTGAGCTGATACACAGACAGCGTGCACACATATTTAAACATAGCCAACTCAAATGTGCATGTTAAAACTTACTTTTAGCAACAACTTCCTGACAAATCTGTGGCATTCTATGGATCATATTTTCCATACATTTAAGGGGGATGCTCTTGAATGTATCACAAATGTTCCTCACAAGTGTTAAAACATCTTAAAATAAGTTAATGTACAGTAAATCAATATTAGTTTTTCCTCCGTAGTTAGAGTGACCTGTTATTGTCTTGAAAATGTAAAAGGTATTCTCTAAGAGATAAAGTGTATACTATAGTCTCCACAAACAATGAACTTTAAATGACTGGAACAAAGTCTTGTGAACTGGTGAGTCAAATTTTGAGATGTCTTGATCCAAACAAAGAAGGTGTTAGATGACTGCTTAAAAAAAAAAAAAAATCAGTGAAGCATGAAGTTGGAAATTTTATGATCTGGTGATCTTGCCATTCCCTCTGGACAACAACTGATTTGCGATATCTTCATTTTGCACCGAAACAATTACCCTATGCATTTTTTCCTGGTGGTACAACTAATATCTGGAAAAGCAAATAGCTGCTGGAATACACTTGATGATTGATTGAGGTTGGCCAGCTCAATCATCATATTTTGCTGCAATCTTTTCCTAAACAATACATGTTGCTGCTAAAAATAAACACAATCTACATTGCTGGAATACCAACAAAAGCAGCAATGTTCAGAAAGTAATGTCCTTAAAGTTCTCTAAACATTGCTGAGATGGTGTTGCAAACTGTTTGCTGTTTTCATATTTACATAAATACTGCCCGATCTTTCATTTTTAGATGCACATGGTTCCCTGTATTCTTATATCGCTGAGTAGTCATAGTGTCTATAGTGACAAACCTGCTCACACTGTTGTCTACAGATCATTAATTTCCTACTGTTCCAGCCCTGCGCGTGCCAAATTGCAAAAATTGGGAGATGCGCAAAAAGCCGAAAATACAGCAATTTGCATCTTGCACAAGTAGTTATGACTTCAAATATGGTACGTGAGCTGGCCAACACAGACAAGAATGGAGAGTATGAGCTAAGCCTTAAAACTCATCTTTGTTCAAAACTGAATGGATGCAGGAATATCTAAAAAAGGTCTATTCACCTCATCCACAGTTTGTGGATGGTTAAGCACTAACAGTGCATTCAAATACAGACAGACAGAGGAAGACATTCTCTTATCTCTCATAAGCCTGAGGTTTGTGGGTATACTGTTGAGTAGCAATAAGTGTGTAATTTGCAGCACCTATTGCAAATTAAACAGCCATGATTGGTTGTCTTCAAGCTGCTACCCTCTTATCAGACAGAGGTTGCAGAAATACATAAAATCAGGGCTCAAGTAAAGTACATGCCCTAATAGTATTCTACCACATGTAAAAGTACCAGTTCAAATTCTTTACTAAAGTTAAAGTAACACGTACACACACTCCACTAATGTGTAATGAATATATTGTGTTTAAATTCTTTGGATTAGAGTTAGCCTAATCATTTTTTTTTTCTTTATTTGTACCTGAGAATAAGAATCGTTATATTTTCTTTAGCTCAGAATGAGTCTTACGTACTGTATACATGTAAATTCCTTTTCACAAAGACAGCCTAGAAGACGAACCAACCACTGGCCCTAGAGGGAATTTTTTTACTTTTGTGTGTTTTTACATTTAAAAGTATCTACAATTTGGTGACACTCGCTTGGTCTGATGTTCGATGAATTTGAAACATACAGGTCACATTTCACAATGGAAAAAAAAAAAGAGTGTGAACCAAGGTTGATGAAAGTATGAGAGTTTGACTGTTAAGATTAATGAACAGTAACGTAAGGGGCTGGTTTTAAGGCTAGACCCAATAAGGCGGTTGACACAACAGCTCAGTTAAATTAAGTTTATTATAAAATAATATAGTTGACAAAGCAGGATGAGATGCAAGTCCTCCGACTCACTAAGTGGTGCTGAACTCCAGTCTATGAGAGAGGACATGCAGATGAGTAGCTTAGCAATGACTTCTAGGATATGGAGTCTCGTAAGTGTTGTTTGATGTTTAGAGTGAGTGGGGAGATAAGTGGAGTCTGGAGGAGAGGCAGGGGTCTTATGGGGAAGACTGGAGTATGGTCCTGGTGGTGTAGATGGATCCTTAGATGTAGCGAGGATAACTAACTTTAAGAAAGGGTAGGAAGACCGTGCGAGTAGTGTCCACTGGGGAAGGTGTAGTGGTCTGGATCTGTAACACAGAGGCAGGCCTGGTAGTGAGTGCGTGGAACGTAGCCGTGGAGAATCTCCAATCCCTGATGTGAAAAGAACTCCAAATTCCTCTTAGTGACACAATTTCCAAAACACACAGTGTACTAGGTCAAGTGACTTTAACTTGGTGCATAACATTGACGTACATGAGAAGCCTTTAGTATTACTAGAGAAGTCCTCGATACAGGTAATCATAGAATACGTGATGGACACTCGTCTGAGCTCCATATAAAGTAGTCAGCAACAGAGAGTCAATAGGAAGCGGTTACTCACAAAACCAGACTGGCGGGCAGAGTCAGGTAAACGTAGCGTGGTCCGAACGGTAGATAGCAATGATGAACTTGATGAAGGCTGGAAAATCGCGGTGAGAATGCAGACAATCTGGCAGCTTGATAAGGAAACTGAGGAGGTATACTGATTACCGGTGATTAGTGGAGTGGAGTGAATGTGAAGGGACCAAGAACAGGAAGTAATTGCAAAATAAAAGCCTGAAGGAGTAAGTGAAGTTGGTGATCCTGACAAGTAATGTTGCTGAATGTAACATACTCTATAGCAATAAGATCTGTGTCTGATTAACTGCATACAAGACCGGAATGTCAATCTAACAACAGACCTGCCATAAATAGGAACAGACCAAAACTAGAAACTAAAAAACTAAATGTATAGATATTTGTTTTCACCAATTTATGCCTCGCACCTAAACTTTCAATTAATTAGCTTGAGACCAATAAGCCGCAAAATTAACACTGTTAGTGTTTATAATGTCATAAAAGACAAGGCTCAGCATGGCCAATATGAGTAGTTTGTAGCTACACAGTCCCATACACAGAAAATGTACCACTGTGTGCAGAGGAGGTAGAAGTACATAAACTCACACTAACACTCACATACAATTAACATGAGTACCACTTCAAATCTTTTAATCAAAAGAACTCAGCAGATTTTCAACAGTTTACTTAAAGCTCAAAAGTAAAAGAACTTCCTCAAAAGTAGCCGTCATTTCTGCTAGCCCATAGTTTGCCCAGAGGTGGGCTTGAACCGACTTTCTCACCTCATCAAATCTTATTTCACATTCAAAGTTGACCATCCCAAAGTCAAACTCGAATTTTTCATCTAGCTGCACCTCAGTACTGCCATCTGATTTAGACTCCATGTCTACCAGCAAGCCAGATCTCTACTCATCATTGGCTTCAATGACCCTCCTTTGTCACATCAGTAAGCTTTGTGAACTCCTCTTTAAGCTCTGACTTGGTCATATCTCTTGCCCTCTGGATGAGATAGTTGGCTTGTCTTAAAAAGCAGCTCTTTGCTGCAGTGCATTCTCTTTTAAGTCTAATGTTCTCCCAGCTGTTCCTTCTGCCATATTGCAAAGTTTGATTATTTGATGTTCTTAACTGTCTCTTTATTCTCTCTGGATCGACAGCATTTCTCTTCTTGGACCTCCTGAAACCTTTAATCTACATGTCCCGCTGCCAAGCACATGGTTTTCAACTGTCAAGTTTTCTGGGGTCTCTGCTTCAATGACTGCAGCAGACGCAGGAATAAATCTGTTTCTTCTGCTTTTGCTTTGTTTATTGAAGCTTTCTTCAGTAACAAAAAAACTGAAAACAACAGGTTGATAACCTTACAAAGCAAAACAGTGAAATCCCTATGGTTAACGACACAGATGACGCATCCCCTTCTCATTCCAGTTGAAACAGAGACTTTTCTGTCTACATTTACACATCTGCCACAGAGTGAAAGTCTAAAACTTTGAATGTCTACATCTGTTCCCTGCACTGGGCAAGTCAAGCTGTTAATATTCAGTGTGTCTCAACATTATCACTTCACTGAGAGAGATGGTGCCTTAACACACAGGACCATTCATTTATCAACCCATTCATAACCTTTAACCTCTTATTCTCTTTAGGGTCATGTAGGGCTGAAAAATGAGGCAGTATCACTAACCACTCCACCACAGTGCTACACACACAAAGCATCTGTAATGTAACCATTTCCTTATTACTAAATTTATTAACCTAAACACATGTTTGCACAGCTAACAGGTTTGCTTTTGCTTACAAAATTAGTTTCTGCAGGGAAACAAAGTGATTGTGCTCAGGATTAGATCAAGGCGCTTGCTTTACTTATATTTACAACAATAGTCAAAATATTGTTTACTGTGTCTGATTATACTTTATTTTATTAATGTTAATAGGGTAATTTCCAGTAATAGTACCTGGTGCTTGCACATAAAGGTTTCAAATAGTTTTTGCACGTCCAGACATATTTTACTTTCAAAAATCACTCTTCAGGCAGTGAAGGATGCAGACCCCATGCTAGGATATTGTAGTTATAAGCTATATCATTAGCATGTGTGTACTGAAACTGAATGGTGTCACAAAGGTATCCCCATTTTTTATTATTGGAGGGACAGTTTGACAAATGCCACACCTTAATCAATTCCGATGATACATGAAAAGCCTAAAGAGCTGTCCTATTTCATAAGGGGGTATTTCTAACACTACCCCTTGTTACTCTTTGTCAGTTATTCATTTTGAGGGAAAACCTGAAAACAAAGATGAACTGTAAATTGAAGGGTAGGGAAAAAAAATATATATTTTGGAATTGGACCTTATATGTCCTCACAGCTGATTTATCCATAATACAGTCTCTCCATTATTTCATTGACCTTTTTCTGATTTTACAGTTTAAGGTTTTAGAAACTTTAGAAACTGGCGTCTTAGCCAATTACAGACCAATATCTAATCTCCCCTTTATTTCTAAAATAATTGTAAAAGTAGTTGCAAAACAATTATATGATCACCTTCATAGGAATAATTTGTATGAAGACTTTCAGTCAGGATTTAGAGTTCATCATAATACAGAAACAGCACTGGTAAAAGTCACCAACGATCTTCTCATGGCCTCAGATAATGGACTCATCTCTATACTTGTTCTGTTAGATCTTAGTGCTACATTTGATACCATTGATCATAACATTTTATTACAGAGACTAGAACATGAAATTGGGATTAAAGGAACTGCACTAGGTTGGTTTAAATCGTATCTATCTGATAGATTTCAATTTGTTCATGTTAATGATGAATCCTCCATGCACACAAAGGTTAGCTATGGAGTTCCACAAGGCTCTGTGTTAGGACCAGTACTTTTTACTTTATATATGTCTCCTTTAGGCAACATTATTAGAAAGCACTCCATAAATTTCCACTGCTATGCTGATGATACCCAGCTATATTTATCTATGGAACCAGATGAAATAATAATCAGTTAATAAAGCTTCAAGCATGCCTACCAGACATAAAGGCCTGGATGTCCCACAATTTTTTAATTATAAACTCAAACAAAACTGAAGTCATAGTATTTGGGCCCAAAAATCCCAGAGACATGATGTCCAACCATATTGTTACTTTAGATGGCATAAGTCTGGCCTCCAGTACTACTGCAAGGAACCTTGGAGTTATTTTTGACCAGGATTTGTCCTTTACCTCACATATAAAACAAATCTCTAGACCAGCCTTCTTCCACCTACGGAACATTGCCAAAATTAGGAGCATCCTGTCTCAAAGTGATGCCGAAAAACTGGTCCATGCATTTGTTACCTCTAGGTTGGACTACTGTAATTCCCTACTTTCAGGATGCCCCAGTAACTCCCTAAAGAGCCTGCAATTAATCCAAAATGCTGCAGCAAGAGTGCTGACTGGAACTAGCAAGAGAGATCATATTTCACCTTCACTAGCTTCTCTCCATTGGCTTCCCATTAAATCTAGAATAGAATTTAAAACCCTGCTTCTAACATATAAAGCTCTGAATGGTCAGGCTCCATCATATATAGAAGATCTCATAGCACCATATCATCCCAGTAGACCACTTCGTTCTCAGAATTCAGGCCTACTTGTGGTTCCCAGAATTTCCAAAGGTAGAATGGGAGGTAGAGCCTTTAGCTATCAAGCTCCTCTCCTGTGGAACCAGCTCCCAGTTCAGATTCGGGAGGCAGACACCCTCTCTACTTTTAAGTCTAGGCTTAAAACTTTCCTCTTTAATAAAGCATATAGTTAGTTATAGTTATGCTGCTATAGGCTGAGACTGCTGGGGGACCCACCCCCGATGCACTGAGCTCCTTTCCTCCTTTTGACCATCTCTCCTCTCCTCTCACCCCACAATTGTCATCACTGTATGTCATTAACTCTGTGTGTTTTCTCCCGTAGTTGTCTTTGTCCTTCTCTGTCCCTCTCTGTCCCTTTCTGCAGGTGTCCCCGGCTTTGAAGCTGTGTGTCTTCCAGCGTGCAGCTACTGGTCCTACCAATCTGCCAGATGTTTTGTTGTTGCTTTTTGTTGCTCTGTTGTTTTCTCTCTCCCCTTTCCACTCACCCCAACCGGTCAAGGCAGATGGCCGTCCACCCTGAGCCTGGTTCTGCTGGAGGTTTCTTCTGTTAAAGGGAGTTTTTCCTCTCCACTGTTGCCTATGGCTTGCTACAGGGGGAATTGTTGGGTTCTCTCTATACATCTTTATAATCTTGACTTTATTCTGTGCCCTGAGATGACTTTGTTGTGAATTGGCGCTATATGAATAAAGTTGAATTGAAGTTGAATTGAATAATAACAGTTTAGGAAAAGAGAATAAAATTTATGAAACATATGTAAGAAGCTGTGAAGAACTTATTTTTACACATCAGGCATACATCAGCACTTCATTAAAGCAAACAGACAGCACCAAGCTGAGTTTCTTTCAATTATGAATCGCTCCCAACTCTACCTGAGGCATTGCTGGCAACAAACACATACAGCAGAAATATGATAAAGGCATCTCTATGGAACACACACTGGATAAATGCAATTATTAAAATAAATGAAATGCTGCCTCTCACTTAATCTTTTTATGGGCTAGATGTATTAACATATATGAGGTAAGAATAGTGCAGTACTCTACAGATTGGAAACAGCATAAGACAAGAAACCCCCATAACCAATGTGAGTCAAAAAGAAATAAATACATTACACTGACATTCATGGGCTCAATTTTCTGGCCGTTATTTATAATTGAGGTTTTCACAAGCTAAGCAAGCCAGCCTTGTCACACCAGAGAAGCTCATTAATTAAATGAGGTGAAAAAACTACTCCATTTACTAAAGCCTCTAATTAAGGATGATATCACAGCTGTTTTGTCATGATAATGACTAAACTCTTCTGTACAGCAATCTGTGAGATGGTCCAATTGGTACCCACACGGTTTCCACATTTAATAAACCTCAACGAGTCCTGGACACAGGTGAGTTTACACATTTTTGGAGTTCCTTAAGTAGACAATTGTGTGTAACAGAGGGGTGTGTCCACAAACAGAACATAATCCACAAACATCTGGCTTCCACCTCTATCCAGGGCCAAAATGTGAAATTACAAGGAGTCCTGTTTGTGCCCACAGCCACACATTCCCCTACACAGCTGTGATGGGTTATATATTCACTCACTTTGGGCCAAGTGTGGCCTAGTTCAGTTAAACCTCCAGCTGTGATGCCTAGGGGAAATCACACATGCACACACACACTCTCCTCTATCCTCTCCACAACAAACAGGTCAAAAAAGGATAACCTGGCCCGAGAGAAGCACTGTGATCATGGGTCATTTCAGAACTCAGTTTCAGAGGTTCTATACCTTAGCCTGTGTGTTTCCAATTTTCACCAAAATGTTGCTTTTGCTTTTGAACCCTTGCCTGTGTCTATGCATTTGCAGTGTAGACATTGTTCTGTGCAGCAGCTGAAAAGCTTAAAGCACTGAAATGAAACTAAACAGAATTCATGAAAATATTTAAACATCAAATTGTTTCCCAATTTTTTTCTTTGCATATTAAATTGATAGATGACATAATAACACCCATTTAAAATGGAGAAAGTGCAGTTGTACCTTTTCCAAACACTCACAAGACATTAATATGGGGATTTTCTCTACTATCTATCCAACAATGCTCAAATAAAATTGTGATAAAAAAAATGGAGAGAAACTGAATTAAACCAATGCCATGTTTGTTTATGCCACTGAGATGTTGTCTAACATTTACTGTAATTTCTCTTTTCTAAATACAAAGTTTAAGCTGTCAAAATGTCCAAATGTTTTTGTAATGTGCTTGTTGTCCATTTTCTACATTTGCTTGTCTTATTCAGTTGTAGAAGCGGAACTATCTCACCTATGTAGTTTTCATGAACCCCCTTACCAATTATTTTCTCAAGTTGGAAACTTGAGAAAATAATAATAAGTATAATAATAATAAGTGAAACTTTTTTTTCCATTTGATCAACCCAACCCTGATACTGCTCTAACATGATCAGATTACCATTATCAGTCAATATTGTAGTGCCCCACGGCTTATGGGAGCAACTGTGGGAGGCGGCGAAGCAGAAGCTAACTCTAACTGAGTTAGCTAACTAGTTAATCGGCTAGCATAGGTGCTAGCAGGCTAATAAGAGAGCAACTTGTTCAAAATGACAGACAGAAGGGAGAACACTTGTGCCCCATACACCGCACGACTCCAAGTGCCTCAAGCTGCATAACAGGAAGTACTGATAAGACAGCTATTGTCTTTTTTACAACTACCTCTAGCAATAGAGATAGCTAGGCTTTATTTTTAAACACACCAACAGTGGCCTGTCACCGTGAAGGCTACTCCTATACACAGCACTTTCCCTCACGGTGCCGGCCAACACATACATCACATATAACAAAACCAGAACATCTGAACACACCTAATAACACTAATCTTAACACAAATAATGCACATTAAACACTTTAAACACATAGAACTATTAACATGCCTATTACCCATAATTCCCCGGGGCTCGCTGTGCCAGCCCCCAAACTAACCCACTAGCCAGGTCGTTACAATATGATGTTTGTGCTCTCTAAAATCCCCCATTGCTGCCTTCAGCTGTAGACAAAACTCTGTATAGAGCGATCATTGGTAAACCAGTGAGTAACAATGGAAGGTTGCCAGGTTGGAGCTAGGAGTCACAAGAGTTAGAGACAGAACTAAAAGAGAGAGGTAGAAAGTAGACAGTGCATAATACAAATTAGTAGTTCAAACTTAACTTTCCTTTCTCCTTTAAATAACATCAAACTGATAGCACCAACTGACATATTAGGGCACCAATGCTATTAAAGAAGACAAGAATTTCATGTATTTTTTGCATAGGCATTATGAGTCAGCCAAGCAAAAAAGGCAGCATAAGGCTAAGAGCCAAAGGACAACCTAAATTTATTTAATAGTGACTTTATTTAAACCATTCCAGTTATGCGAGCAAATGTGGTGCAGCTTTATAATAAACATATGTTTTTTAATTTATGATGTACACATTTTCCTAGCCCTGTCACTCTTCACTCTCTTCACAAATAGTATTTTTAAATTGTATATATTTTAAAATAATGTGATATAAAAGACCATGGTGGGCTGTTAACAGTTGGCCTAATAAAACAGTTGGACTAAACTGTTTGATTATTCAGACAGTCCACAAACTTGTAGGGCAACATACATTATTTGTCTTTCTTGAATTTCTCTAATCACAAGATGACTCTGTGCTCACAATGGAGAATGAAAAACAAAACATGCCTGTGACTCTGTTTTAAACAAAATAACCAGTTACATATACATCCTCTTCAAGTCACCAACTCACACATAGACAAGACAACCATACACATTCTAATTGATATTACAGGCAATTTAGAATTACCAGTTAACGAGCATATCTTTGGACTGAACCGAGCTAGCAAGCTATACACTATATAACCACCTTTCCCAAAGTAAAACAAGCACACATTGAGGCTGGTTAGACATATACCTTTCAGGTTTAGAAGTTTTATGAAATAAATCCAAAATGTGTTTCCACTTTTGGCTATTCAGCTAACATTACCAACCAAAGTCAAAGCACAATTTTTTAATTTCAGAGATTTAGGCTACAATTTAATTCAAGCCAGTTAACAACAAAGTCATCTTAAAAGTACTTTATGTAATAAAGACAAATATGTAGAGAAAACCAAACAAATCCCCCTTGAGCAGCCCTAGGCAACAGTGAAGAGGAAAAACCTTTAACAAAAGAAACCTCTAGCAGAACCAGGCTCAGGGTGAGTAGCCATCTGCCTTCCTTCCTCTCCCTACTCTGAAATAGCTTGGGCACACTGTGCACAGCCCTTAAAGTACTGGTATTTTAAAATAACAATAAATGAGAAGTTGCAAAACGTGATAATCAAGCAGACGTTCTCTGGTTAGATAGCAATAGATATTGCATTGCACTACTGCCAGTGCTGTTATGTCTGGGTCACAGGAGACTTCACAATAAGATCATTTAGGTATCATACACTTTCATCTAAAAAATATTTTAAAATGTTATTTTAAAACACACACAGTATCTTATAAATATATTTATAGCCTTATGGCAATTAAGAATAATGGGGGAGATAAACTGGAGTGCCAGCAGGAGATGCTTAGCACCCCTAATACCACAGTTGTTGGAGATAGATTATTTTTCTTGGATTGACTGACTCTGCACGTACATTTCGATCCCCATTCTTTTTATAGGACTCAAGTTAATCAGTTTATGTGTACAACTGGTGAAAATGTTGACAGGTATGATTCCAGCTACTACCCAAATGTGATATTTTCATGCCTTCCTCTGTTTCATATGATTGTATAAATCTTTGGATTGACTGATCAAGATTGTGATTGATGTAATGTGAGTATGTAATCTTATGTAATTCAATAACAAATGAAAAAGAAGAGACCTCACTCTGCATGTCTTTTTGCATCCATCCATCCATTATTATGTACCTGTTTGCTAAGCAAACAAAGAGATGTCTTGAGTTTATTTGTCAAATAGGACTTAAAAACAGCTAGTCATTATTTCAAGAGTGGGAAACTATAAAAGATATTTTAAAAACAAGACACAGAAGGCAAATAGAATGGTGTATTGTTCATAATTGACATGTATTTCTGTTTACATATTTAAAATGACATTAAAAAAGTCAGTAAACAATGAAATAATGAGTCTTTTGAAAGTACACAGTGTATTTCCTAGTAAAAACCCATCATTCCCTTTTTCTTTTTTTTTTTTTGTCCTTTCGGCTTATCCCCTGAGGTCACCCCAGTGGATCATTGTCCATATGTTGATTTGGCACCGTTTTTACGGCGGATGCCCTTCCTGACACAACCCTCCTCCATTCCTTTCGAGCTTGGACCGGCACTGCACAGCTAGGGAGGGGAATGGGCTTTGGGGGGTTCTGTGTCTTACCCAGAGACACTTCAAAGACCCATCATTCACTAAATGAACTAATTGAATTAGTTTCTAGAAAGAGATGAAGCTCTAAGTAAATTACTGAAAAAATGTTTCATCTCTTTGTTTCAAAAATGTTGTTCTTTAAATTGCTGTTAACAGGTCTGTATTATTAACAGTAAAAATGTCTATGTCTATGTCTGATTGACAGAAGCTGGAGGGACATGTTGGTGTCTGTTTGATTGAAAGCAGATGGCTGGCTGCCAGAAAGCTGGTGACACATTATAGGGAATGAGAGGCAAACAAACTTGTGCTGTATTATACATGTAATGGGCAGACAGTATTGCTAATTGTATTAGAGAGCAAGAAACATAGCATAGGATCAAGTGGCATGCTTACATATTTTCAGTGATGCAGCTGCAGCTAATTAGTTACTTAGCTTGTAAACTAAGTAGCATATACTATATATAGACAGGAGAATTAAGTGCTATAGTGCAATAATTCCTTTTAGAGGCCCTAATTGAACTCTGATCTAGATTAGGACCTAATTATAGTCCCAGCTGGAGTGATAATTAAGGTGAGAATTTAGAGATCTGCCAGGGGATCAGAGTATGAAGTGTGTGCTTTGGGATTTATTTCACATTCAGCCTTGTACTACTTTTATATCCAGTATGCCAATTCACCCTGTTCTGAGACAAAGCAAACGAGAAAAGCCAGACAGGGACAGTAATGTTCCAAACGTTACTTCTCCAAAAGTTACTGCCTTATATCAAGGCATTTTTGCTTTGTTAAACACGTGGCTTGGTGGTTAAAGTGGAACAGTACAGACATCAATGAACATACAACTGTTATACCTGTCAACATTCAGTAGACATTACTTTTTAAAACAGGTTATTATCATGTACTATAATGCACCTTTTAAAAATATAGATATGCTGTGCACCCTGTATACAATAGGCAACTAAATGAATGATCCTGTGTATATTTGTTAAGGTCTAAGTTGCTTTCAAACAGTAAACAGCCTCTGTTGCTCTGGTCTCTACCACTGCAGAAGTTTACTGTGCTTTATAAAATTTTAGGAATGTAGAACTGTTGCTATGAGAAAACATCAGATTGTACATGGTAAATGGTCTGCACTTATATAGCGCTTTTCCACCCATTGGCACTCAAAGCGACTATCCAACTGCCCGTTGAACCAAGAATCATGTTAAACAATAATAACATAATCTTTGGATGAGAGACACACAACTATATGCTGTACATTGCACATTCGCCCAATTTAACATAAATAAAGGTGGCCAAAACATTATAGCCACCGCTTCTTATATTGCACTCCAGTACGACCTCCACCTCTTCAACCTCAATAACAAACAGAGAGTAGAATTATAACCTGCCAGTTTCAATTTCAAAACTGAGAAATTCTAATATTGTAAAAGTAGAATTCATGGCAGAACTGCTGTATAGGATTGCATTAGATTGTACAGGTGAATTTAATAAAGTGGTCAGTGAAAGTATAATAATTTAATACATTTATTTATCTTTTTTTTTTTTTTTTTTTAGTAGGAACCATATGCAGCATGCTGAGGCAGCAGCAGGTAGTCTGCAGGAAGAAATACTACATCCACAGAAGCAGAAACAATTAAGAAAATACTTAATCCAAATTTTACTCATACTGCTCCAACAGAAAAGGCATGAATGATACAGTGATGCAAAGAAATGCCAAAGAGTGACTACAACAGTGATTAAATGTAACTCAAGTGAGCATGGCACCATTGAGGAAACCAGAACAAAGAAAGGGGTGGTAGCTGAAAACAAACAAAACCCACAGAACTCACCAACCCTACACAGAGACCATGACAATGGTTGGAAGCAGGCGATTAGATAAATAAACCAAGAGACAAAAGGTTTTTACCATATTCTTAGTTTTATAACTAATTGGATTTTAGAGAGAGAGAGAGAGAGAGAGAGAGAGAGAGAGAGACCCACTGCACATGTCCAAAACTATAAATCTGATTCAGAATCTGTGGCAAGACTTTTGAAAACTGCTCTCCATCCAATCTGACTGAGCTTGCACTATTTTGCAAAAAAAATGGGCAAAAATTTCACTCTCTAGATGTGCAAAGCTGGAGAAGACATACGCCAAAAGACTTGCAATAAAAATACATTTATGTTTGTGGTTGTAACATGACAAAAGTGTAGAAAAGTTCAAGGGACACAAATATTTTTGCAAGGCACTGTATAGTTTGAGGATGAAATGGATTTTCAGCTTTTCTGTCTGTCTGTCTGTTTAGGTTGGTTTAAAGGTTGCATATAGAATAGACAGCAATATAGACAACAGTCCCTAAATAAAGGTACATTTTAATTTTTCAGCATTATTATTTTAATTTTTCAAGCCTTGCTTAAGACCGGAACCTTGTCCAGATATCAGTTAGGATTAGCTCAAACACTAATTAACATAAGCAATGAATTAAAGCTTTGTCAAGTATTTCCACTGACTTACCCATAGATGCAGGAGATGTCAATGACCACATCAATCATGTCACAACACAGTTCATATGTCTGCATGTCCACCGGACTGCTGTCCGTAGCAATGTAAATCTTACTGACCACATCAAACAAGAAGGCCTTCTCAATACCGGAGTTCTGAAAACGAGACAGAAAAACTAAGTGCAGGACATAAAATTTTACCATGCTAAGGTATAGTGGTCCATTAAGAGTTCCCATTGACCAAAATTACAAGTAGCGAGGGCGTATTCTCCACACAAATGACAATTATCACTAATTTGTTTCTAGTCCGTTATTGGCTAAGTTGAGAAACAAATACAATAAATGTTCAATGTTCGTCATACAACGATCTCCAGAGTGAAGTACTTGTTGGACCATCAGATAAATAACGAGTAAGATGGCCCCTACAGATGCATTTTCTGACTAATAGATGAGTTCTGCCTGCCAACTCACCCATTAACGGCTACACAGACCCATACACAGGACCACGTGGCACTTTTTGCACTTTTTGCAGAAGTACACAACACAAAGTACACAACACAACAACACAAAAGGGCAAGTAGTAAAATTCTCCACTGCCGGTATAACTTTAAATCTTTTACTCAGGTAAAAAACAATTTATCTACCTTTTTAAAAGTACAAACTTACTCCACTGTGTTTTAAAAAGTACTGATTATGTTAATTACAGCAAAACATGTTCAGTAATTAAAACAAATAAAAATATGGTCATATAACTGTTGGTAAAGGTGGAAAGACTTTTAATGTGCCTACAGCTGGTCAACCCATAAGAAAACATCAACATTTATTAGTTCACCATATTTTTAAAAAACCTATATCCTTTTTTAAATATTAAAACCACCATGTGGTACAATATTAAAATTGACGCTGATTGGTGTACAGCAATATGTTTAGGCCAACCAAACATAAGCATGGATATTTAACTAGATTTTTCAGACTTGGTTCATTCAGCAGCACTGCTTGGTTTACAATAATACTTTGGTGTAGTTTCTTGTTGTGGGTCACTGGAGCATTAGGTTTACTCACAGATATAAAGATGTTCAGCAGGTTTTCCAGAGTTGGCAGCTGTGGGATCAGCTTTTGGACAACTTTACTGAAAGCCTCAAATATGGAGTGGTCGTATATACTGGTTAAATAGAAGCTGCAGAGGTCAAAGAGAAGAATCTGAATCAGAACAAGTGGAGCACTTCACTGACAAACTATTTTGCACTTAATCATAGCTTTAAAGAAATGTGGATGAAAAAAAAACAAAACATTTTTTTACAGTTTAATGTGCCAAAAAAGCCTTCAGACACATTTCTAGATTGTATTAGAGTTCCAAAATTACAGCCACTGTTGAACATTTAAAGGAAACATTAACCAGAATGTAAAAGTTGGTTACATTCCAATGAAAAACATCTACAGGTGCTGAATCAAATCCAAAACTAAAGTTAAAAGTAAGACAAAAGATCCACATTTTACACTGTTATCAGTGTAAAATGTGGACTATGTCAATTCACAGAGGTTAAACACTTGTAATTACTAACAACTGACTTGAAATATCTTCAATTAATGCACTACATGTTATTTTTATGTATTATTACAGAAAAGTAATGAGTGAAGGACACACAAGCATGCATGACAGAAGGGAGGGATAGAGCTCCATTCAGGACAACTACACTTTATATTTTTATTATTTACATTCACTGATTAATTGAACTGCAGAACAGCCGTGCTAGTAGATTGCCTATACACAGATTTAAAATGTGTGATGTCTCTCATCACACATTTTAAGTACATTTCAACATCAGCCTTTAACACACAAAGAAGAACATTTGTTTGAATGTCTTAGAATTAAGGGGAGACAAGTTGTTTAAGTTTCAAAAGACAAAAAGACTAGTAAAGTTGTGTAAAGCTAAAAACAAAAAGAAGACACCAGGTCATCAGGTTAATTGGCAATAGGTCAGAATAATGATTGGGTTTTAAAAGAGCATCATTTTTCAGTTCAATCAAAAGACACGAAACACGAAAGGTTTACCACACTGTGCAACGAATTTGGGGATCTACAATACAGAGAAACAACAATATATAAACAAAATCTGGAAATGTTGTCACCTTCTCTGAGCCTGAGCTCAATTAGAATGGACTGGGGCCAAGTGGAAAACTTTTGTGTAGTCTGCAAGTCAAAATCTGATATTGCTTTTCGAAATCATGGACACTGTGTTTTTCAGGCTAAAAGGGGGTGGGGGGACTACCTGACTTGTTATCAGTGCCCAGTTTAAAAGCTAGCAATTGTGATGGGGTGAGAGTTCATTAATGCACACAGGCTTCACAACTTGCACATCATTAATACTAATCTATAAACACAGGTTCTGGAACAAGATTTGCTGCCATCCAGAAAACATTTAAGGGACATTCTTGTTTATTTCAGCAATATAATGTCAAACCACATTCTGAACTCAAATACAAGAGGATGACACAGTAGCAAGAGTCTGGATGTTAAACTGGCCTACCTCCAGTCTAGACCTATCAGCCATGAAAATAATGATAATAAAAAGAATATTAAAAAGAAATAATTAGAAAAAATAAATTGCTGAAGAAACATGAGAGAAAACTCTGAGAACAATGGGAGAACCATTTAAAAATGCCTACTAAAGTGTTGTTGGATCACAGTATGCAGTATATGGATCTTTTGGCTAACTTTTGCCTACATGAAAACTGACAAAAGTATGATACACGTCATTCTAAAAGTGCTTGTATTACCACAACTACACAGTAATGACAAAGTGTAATTCCTCCAAAAGCGCCAGGAAAAGCTGACCTCAAATGAATTTGTTCCAGGCCTGCATCTGTGAGATCATCATTGGCTCGTTTGTGAATGTCTCTCTGCTTCTCAATCTTATGGTCATCTGACAGGCCATCCACTTTGTGAATGAACACCTCAAAGTTGATGTCTGGATTTACTTTGTAGGCTCTGGTTACTGTGAGATGCAGTCTACTCAGAGCCTCCACATAGTCATCCTGTCAAGATGAAGAGTCGTACTAATTAGAAAGCAAAACCATCAACCATTCAGTTTTTACATAGTGGAATAAAAATTATGGCACACATTTCAGCACTGCTTTAAAAGTAATACCAAGGTCAACTCCATATTTCTGTCTAAGCCATGGGACATTTATTGCTAAATAGCATTGTTGTTTCACTCAATGGCAAACATCCTGTGTACTGTTAATATTTCATTGATACCAGTACTGATGCTGGATGTCCACCCCCATCCCCCAAAAACAGTGCAACTATGTGCAACAATTTCAAATATTCCTATTAGTCTTGCTATTACATTCAGGGAAAAAGCGTTTTGGTTTCTTCCTGAAAGATGTTGAAAAGACTGATGTATGTAAACAGCAAATGCTGAAGGCCGCTGAACAAATTAATGACTGCGGTCAAAATTGAAGGAGCAGCATTTACTGACTGACAGCTTATCCATACCTCAACCTATTCCTACTGTACTTATTATTAGTCAGATGCTGCTGCAAAGTTTACATCTCACCACTAAATTAAAATCCCACTCCTGCTTCTTCACCTGCTATGAATGCCAATGCAAGCAGTAATATCTAATAGTCACTCAGGTCACCTCACTAGACAGAGCGGTGGGATCAGGGCTGATGTATTAGTTGTGCAAAAATAGTATCACTCTATCAGGGTCAGAAAAAATCCTTAAAGAAATCATACAGGACTCAACATATTCACTGAAGCTTTGCAGTCTGACCTGTGAGTCGATGACAAAGATAAGAGCTCCAGTCCCTCTGAATATCATTTCATAGTCAAAGGTGGGATCGAAAAAGTCAATCTGGCCAGGGAAGTCCCAGATCTGGAAGCTGACAAAAGAGCTGCTGGAGACTTCCTCCCTGCAGATCTTATTGGTGCTCTCCAGGAACAGGGTCTCATTTGGTGACATTTTATGAAAAACCACCTTCTGGATGGAGGACTTCCCACTCCTGCGCAGGCCCATCAATAGGATACGAGGTTTGACCTCTCCATTCAGAGAATCACTGAAGCCCAACACTGTACATCAACAAAAAGACAAAAGCATGATACACTGATCAGACACAACATTTAATACCATTCACATATGACTACACACATACACACACAGAGACCTGTTATCTAGCTTTATCAGTTTTAAAATGTCAAACTCAATTTACAAACACTACTCAGCAGACATACTGTTTTAAAATAGTAACATAATTATGATTATGATATATAACTGCTTTTGTGATAATCAAGGCATAGTGCCTATAAAAAGTATTGTATCCTTGGAAGTTTTAAGACGGAAAAAGAAAACCAATCTAATTTAATATTAGTTAGTCAGAAGTCATGTAAGAGACACTGAAGTCAATTGTAAAAAGGTTCTATTATCGCCACATACTAAATACATATTACTACATACTACATCACAAGATGGCAGTTAACATGACATGATGTAACTTCACATTCTCTATACACTAATCAGTTGTTGGTGGACAACAGCCAGCATGGGACAGTTATTGCTGGCAATGTTCGACAGATGCCAGAACTCAATGCACCTGTGTAAAAACAGAGCTTTGAAACACATGGGTTGTGTTCTCAGATCTAATATCTGAATGTCCTCGGATCTAAGTAAAACAGGGAAATTTTGGGTAAGAATGGTGGATATAAGATATGGATATGAGTTTCCTATGTCCTCCTGGGAAATGTGAAGTTCAGTGTGTGAGTTTCTGTCTGCATCACATTCCTGTTTTAACATTGTAATTTTGATCACACCATGTTGAGTAATGTCCTGAATTCAAACAAAAAGTGTTTCTGCTGTAAGCCTAAATACAACATATGAAATGATAAACCTCCAGTGTGTGGACAGTGCAAGTCAAGGTAAAAACAAGATCTCCCATTGTTTTCCCTCACATAACTGGCTGTCTGCTCTGCATCGGGTTGGGATAAAGAATGCCGTGGGATCAAATCCCACCCCACCGGGTGTGGCCCTGCCCAGCCACCAAGGGCTACCCTGGGAGGGTTAAAACACATGCCAAATAAATGTGTGGAACAAGTTCTGCTGTGGCGACCGCTGAAGGGACAAGCTGAAAGCTGAAACATAATCAGAAACATTAACAGTGCATATGTTCAATCAGTCCATCATATACAAACTAATAATTTGTTTGCCTTATCATTATTTTTTTAAAGCTAAAGAAATTGTTTGGAAACTTATGTGACTGACATTTTCACTATTTTTGAATAACAAACTACTAAAGATAATTAATAGCATTTTAAGGGACTACAGCAATGCTAGGTGTGCCTTTGAAGCAGTACTTTTAAAAGAAAAAAGTAACTATTCCACAGTTTGGAACATTTAATACACAATCCTCTGGTAGCCCCAGTTCTGGCTCTTTTAGCTTTCTGAGAGAAGTGGGAGAAGAAATCTCTGTTTGTTGTGGGTAAAAAAATGGCAAGTGCAAAAAGTACAATACATTCTGAATCCACTGTTCCTGCATGTTAACATGTTGACAGTAGTTTAGCATTCCCTCTCTGCTCTGGTCTATCTGTTACAACTCAACTCAAATCTTATCGTCAAGTCAATTATCATGATTATTATGTTGTTTTAAAAGCTAATTATTTACCATTATTATTATTATTAACATTATGAAATATTGGTTATGAGGTTGATAAAATCAGGACATAAACTTTAGTATCATGCTGCATGACATAACTGATTTCTTCTCTCAACACTCTCAACAACGTGTTCTGTGTGAACTCATCTATAAATAATCCTGCTCCGTTTCTTTCCATTTGCAGTAGGCTTTGTGTCAGTCTGTCTGGCACCCTAAAACATGAATAAATTGGGCTCTGAAGTCAGAGACCTGCAGCCACTGTGATTGGCTGCTTGAGTAGTCACTAGGGTTACACCATTGCGGATGTCCAGATGTCAACTTGCAAAACTTTTGAACAAGCAAAACTATTAAACTTCCAAAACTTTTGAACTCAGAAGCAAAAGATTTTTATCTGCAAAAGTTTTTGACTTGCCAAAAAAAAATCTCAAAAGTTTTTTCGTTGATTTTTTTAATTGAAAGTAGCAGAGTTTTGCTCTCAAATATGTTTTTTTGTCCATATTATTGGATCAGAATTACCTTCATACAAGGGCAGTATTGAAAGCATCCTCATCTAAGGCTGGTTTGAAAACGGCAGGGCATCTGAACGTCACCAGCTATTAGCTAGTAGAATCATTCAGAAAATTCAAGAGAAAATTTTTCCAACAGCAGGAGTTACAGAAGCATATAGCATATATGCCACATACAGGGGCATGCCAGTTCGATCCCTGGTCCTGGCTATATGTCAAGGTGTCTCTGGGTAAGACACTGAACCCCTAACAGCCCATTCCCCTCCCCAGCTTTGCAGTGAATTGGGGAGGGTTGCGTCAGAAAGGGCATCCGGCATAAAAACAGTGCCGAATAGCTTTTCATAATCGTCAAAGGATTGTGCCCCCTTTAATTTTTCCACATGGCATGTACACATCTCCAATTGAACCCGGAAACCAATTCATTAAGACGCTATTGATGTGGCTGATATAGCTGCAATGTGTTTTTTTTTTTTTACAAAGACCACTGTTTATGGCTGTTACCCTAGGCACTAACACTTGACAATAAATCAATGAAAGTTGGTGAACTGCTGTCATAGTGTTCAATAGATCTTGCGTCCGAAAGACAGAAACCTTATTATATTCGCTGTGACAGTTTTTCTGATTTGTACTGGCTGGCGTTAACACCCCACTGCAGTTAACACCTACCTCCACACTCTCCCAGCTTTCTTTATCCACCCCTATCATTCAGTGGATCACCAGCTTCCTAACCAACAGGTATTGGTTGGGAAAGTTACGATACCCTCTGCTCTTCTTCCTCTACATAAACAACTGCACTGGAAGCAACTTGACGGTCATCCTAAACACAACCTCTTCCAGCTTTTGCCTTCTATGAGGCACTACAGAGCTCGTCTGTCAAAACCACCAGACACCAGAACAGTTTCTTTTCCCAGGACATCACACTTATTAAACAGCATACCTCATTCTTACGGTTACATTGGTGCTATCCATGTTATTACACTGCACAACCACTCAACTACTACATCCCCATACAGTGAAAAGATATTGTGTATTGTGAACTGTACTATATTGTGTGTTGTGTTATGGTTCTGTGTTACCGATTATGTCATTAGTGACATCATATAGCTTTGATAGTTTGCCTTTGATGGTTGCCTTTGTAATTTGCTGTCAGTTGTCAAGGAAACAAGGGATAGCGATTTGGTTACAAGAGTAGGCAGTTCAACTCAGCTCAGGGTGCAGACGTGACACGGTAGCCGGAGCAGAGGAACTGACTACAAAGTGGTGTGGACCGCAACAAGGTAGAAGAAAACGGTTCAGTGTGTAGCGGTGGAGGCACATGGTTTCTTACAGAGTTCTGTGAGTTCAGCCATACTTTGAGAAACTGGTTTGATGAAGCTGTTTGCGAACGTATTAGTGAGATTACTGTACTTAAATTTGTATGTACAATTGACCTGTCATCGGCTAAGTTGAGAAGCAAATACAATAAATGTTCAATGTTCTCATACAACGATATCCGGAGTGAAGTATTTGCTGGAGTGTCAGATTCATCAGATTCGACTAAGATCGCCTTTACAGTGAATCCACAATTTTACAAGGAAATGTGATGGAACTCTCACTTATCAAAAATATTAAGATACTTTCCTAAGTTATTACAAGTATCTCATTATGCTGAGAGGGTATTTAATTATTTTAGGTTACTATTTTTATTTTTATACTGGATGTCTCTCTCTCGCAGTGGCTTGCATAGAAATTTTCACTGAATGCAACAGTTGTTAAATTAGCTAACTCGCCCACTAGTGTTTTACCTGTCACATTAGGAAAGGCGTAGAACACGGGAATATCTCCCAGAAAGAAAATAAATATCCCATGGTAAGTAACGTTATGGTCAGAATATAACGTTGACGTTACAATGTTTCGTCTCCCCCGTTCTGTAAGAACCATGGTTTAGACAGTTTAACGTTGGATATTCAGACATTTGGCGAAGTTCATCTTGTATTAATTTGAAGGGAGAAAACTAATCCACCGGATTTGTTGTGTATTACGGACAAAAATGTTTCTGATCATGCACAATTTTTTTCTTTATCCCACTATCCATGTTTGAAGCAAAGTTATTTAAAAAGCTTTGCGCCGGCCGATGGCTCACAGGGAAATGACAGGCTGACGTTAGGGACCATCTCCAAAGTGCATGCGGCATGGCCAACAGGGTGGAACTTAAATTTTTTTTGTTAAAATTTATTTTAGATGAACTTCGCCAATTGTGTCAATATCCAGTGTTAAGCTGACTAAACCACAGTTTTGTGAGAAACCTCAAGGGTAAAGAAGTTCTGAGTGGGCGCAGGGCGAAAGAAGCTAGTCTACAGAGGAACTAAAGGAGCACGTTCACTTTGCTTAACAACAGCACGGACTAGCCATGTAAACACTTCCACCTTTCTAATAGAGGTGGGCGACACTGCAAAATTTGTATCAATCCGATACCAAGTAAATACAGGGCAAATATCGCTGACACCGATATTTTTTTTATTTTTAGCACACAATATAAATTACATTTGCTTTTTTGCACAAGTGATATCACTATAACAATTTATGAAGTGATTGCATAATTTTGCTAAATCTGAATACATCTGTGATTTTTGATGTGATTTGCTCTTAGTTAATCTTAGTTTTCATTAAATAGCGTTAACGAAGATTCATAAATATTGTTAACAAATGACACTTTATTTGTAAAGTGTTACCATTTTTCAACACCAGCAAAATAATCACTTTAGATAACCACATTTTGTGGTGTATAAAACCGCAGTTTTACAAAAAAATACCACAGTTACACTATGGTTAGTGTAAGCATTGTTAATGTGTGGTTTATATCACCCATGGTTACGTTTTGTTACAACAACTATGGTAATGACACTTTGTGCTGTAGATCTAATATGACTAAAACATATTTATACCAGTGTTAGCTACCTGGATAATATTTGTGAAGCTGAAAGGACTCTGCCAGTGACTTCTGTCTCGCCGCCCGCGGGGCTCTGTCCTCTGTCCTCTTTCTTTTTCTAGTTCCGAGCTCTTTGTCATGTCGTTTTATGTGTTTGTGTAAGTTGGTGGTGTTAACACAGTTGCGAATGACCTTTTTACAGACGTCGCAATTCGCTGTGTTTTCATTCACAGCAGTAAAATACTTCCACACAGCGCTCCGTTTTTATCTGCCAGGTCCATAATACCAAGGCAGGCACCCACCACCTCGCTCTCACTCTCTCTGCAGCAGCTTGCTGTTGGCGCTGCTGAGCCACGTGATGGTAGGGCAACAAAACATAGCAGAGCAGGGAGGGGTGACCAATGTGCGTGACGTGCGAAAGGAGCTGCATAAGAGAAAGCGTTATATACATATATTTCATTCAAAATAAATACTGGTTTACTGGTTTTTCACTGGTTTAAAAAATGCCCTTAATATCGATATTTTGACTTATGGATCGATCATTTTGCATACAACCCCTATATCGAAAGTATCGATATTAAGGATCGATCCGACCACCAGTGCTTTCTAATGCAGATGTGAAGTGGACCGTCTCCCCTCGATCTCAGTTGACGTGTGACCGAAATACCAGCTTACCCCCGTCCTCAGAGCCCAGCTCAGCGTCTGAAAACGCCTCCAGGTCCTCTTCGTCGTCGTAATATCCCAGAGTTGGGTCCTCTTCATTCTCCCTGTTCAGCGCTGGAGCTCTCTCAGCCGTCGTGCTCATTTCCTCGGTTTGGGTTTTGATTTGGCTTTAAGCTGCTTGTGGTGCCCAAATTTCCCACATTGTCACCTGATACATCAGAGCCATGCTACTGAACTCTCACCCCACCACTCCGCCCCCGTCTCATCATCAGCGGGTAATGAGGTCGCATTTCTGCTGTTTTCAGATTTGTATTAAAATGACTCAAGAAAGTTTTAATTAGTTTGCTCCAATATTAATAAATAATAATAATAATGAACATGCTTCTCCTGTACTGAAATATAAGCTACTGCAATATTAAAACATTAATTGAATCTCCAAATTGTAAGTAATAATATTCTGCAAGTGTAAGAGGGCTGTTTTATATTTGTTTTTGAGTTGTTTTTTTAGATAGATTTGTTTTTGAGTTATCCTGTGTGAGGATATATCCTGATCAAAAATAAAAGATTTGTTTTTGAGTTATCCTGTGTGAGGATATATCCTGATCAAAAATAAAAGTTCTTGTTATTCCTCTGCAACAACCAACATAACATAATAGTGAAGTCAATTTTTATGCTAGTTAAATTTTAATGTTAGATAAGTATATTTATATTTTAATAATGCAACATATACATTTTCACTTTCTAAAAGTTTGTTATTTTATCTTAGGTTTGTTAAAGGTAGGTGAAAAGAGGTCACCTGCAGTGGCAGTGGCTACTAAAAGTTCACCAACAGCTACTCTGAAAATAACTTTCTTTGGGAAGACAGCAGTGAACACAGTTGCTCTCCAATAAGAATTTTTGACAAGTAAAACAACAGTGCTTATAACACATTTGCAATTCCTTGTATATATTCTTGTTGTTCTTGTTGAAAATGCATGTAATTTAAAATCTATACATTAGTTATATAAGATATATATAGCAGGCCTGATAGCTCAGTGGTAGAGCATTGGGTTGGGATGCAGAAAGCGCGCTCGATCCCACCTCACCAGGTGTGGCCCCACTCAGCCACCAAGGGTGACACGAGCGCCGGTCCCAAGCGCGGATGAAATGGGAGGGCTGCGGCAGAAAAATACACAACAAATCAACGTGTGGAACATGTTCTGCTGTGGCGACCCCTTAAGGGAAAAGCCGCAAGCCGTTGATCTTTTTCAGTTATATCAGTTCTATCTTTTTTTATTGCCACCCAGAATGTTTTGCAAGGGCTTAACAACAACAACAAAAAAATACTACTGGACACACAGTGCCCAGGGCTCCTTGTGCTTCTGTGGACAGAAATGGTTGTGAAAATGTATCCTCATTTCTTTGAAGGTTCACAACATCTGTAAACCTTAACTATTTTGGATTCTGAATTCTGCTTCTGACCTTCTTTGGAATTTCTTTCAAATGACAGATGTGGCTTTTCTGCATGCGAGGGAGGGCAAATATGCATTTGAAGCCTGCATGGATGTTTCCCATATTAATTGTTGTGTTGAAAAATATAATACAAATTTAATCACAGCTTTTTTCGATTCAAAATTTGTGTTGTTAAATTACAATATTAATAAGAATCAATTATAAGAATCAAATCAAAACAATCATTCAAGCCTAACAGAATAAAACAGCAAAAAAAAAAAATATAACATTTAAGCAGCAAACTGACAAATATATATTTAAACATAAACATCATGTATATACCTATTTTCAGGTTAAGTAATAATAGGAATAATACCATTGATAACTCCTAAACTCTTAGTAGTCACAATTATGCATAAGAGATTGGTCTAAGTACAGAGTATTCAAAAGGTAACATGATATATTTCAACGTATTACGAATTGTAAACTAGTCCAAAGGTCCATATTAGTCAAACAGCTAATTTGACTAATAAAGTGATGAACATTAGCTAGTTTCACCACACATTTACCACATTTTACAACTTTTGTTGAATTGAAGAAACCTGACTCTGTAAATCCAAGGTTATTAACATCAGGCAAATCAGGTTAACTAAACTCAACCTTCAATAGATGGTTCATCTTATGTGTTGTTACATACTTTTTCTTTTCATTAAAAAGTGAATGATCAATGATATATTTAATGGCAGCAATTGCATCACATCACCAAGTACCTGTGTGCCTCCAAGTTTCAGATGTCTAGGTTATATACCTACCTAAACAACAAATAGCTTCTGGTGGTCCTTACACCACACATAAGATCCCAAACAAAGCTCTTCAGTGGTCCCATGATGCTGGAACAAGTTACCAAACTCTGCACACAAAATTCCAAAAAAATGTGAAGATAAAACAGTTTCACAAAATCCTATGCACTTAAATAAAATTTTTATTTTAAATTAAGAATTGATTTACACTACATTGTGGTCTATCAAGGCAACATTGTGATATGGGGGTTAGTGCTGCCCCCCTCACGGCTAGAAGGTCCCCGGTTGGAGCCTCACCCTGCTTTCAGGAGTCTTTCCATATGAAGTTTCCCTGTATTTGTGTGGGTTTTTATGAAAGCTGAATAGTAGCAAAATGATTTGTATGCGTACAGGGATTTGTGCGTGCGTACTCAGACTTGTGTGTCTGTGCTAGGATTTGTGTGCGCGTTCTTAGACGTGTGTGTCTGTGCTCGGAATTGTATTTCAGTCTGTGTGTGTTCTGTACTCAGATTATTGTGTCTACACAAATCTGTAACTGTAAATAGTATTTGTGTGTGGAATGTGTGGAAATGTATTCACTCAAAAAAGTGCTGTTCAGTGACTACTGCACTTGTGCTTGAACAAGCCTTTCAATGATCCACTGTGGCGACCCTGAACTAACTGGATAAGCCGAAAGGACAAAAAAATAAAATAAAATTGTATATGTACATGGATTTGTGCGTGTATTTTTATTTCAGTCTGTCTGTGTGTCTGTACTCAGATTTGTGTGTCTTTACACAAATCCGCAATTGTAAATTATATTTGTGTCAATGTAAAATAATGTGCAAGTGTTTTCACTCAAAACACTAAATGTAAATGTCTAATTATCTGAGAAAACATTTAGGTTTCGACTAAAAGTGCTGGAAAGCTTAAAAATGTGCTGGATTTTAACACATGGATTTTTGCTGCTGTCTTGTCTGGGAGATTTGTCTGTGTGTACAGCGAGTTCTCTCTAGTGTTTTCTTTCTTTTCCGAGGTGTTGCTGAGCTTCTCCTGGCAGTAATTGATCTTTGCCTTGGGGACACTGTGAGAAAAAGGTCCAAGCAGATCCTGATACTCAGCAAGGGCAGATGGAGTCTTGGATTTGCGCCACTTCTTCTCAGCACTCTTGAGCGTGGTGCGTTGTTCACGGATCCCGTTAGTGAGCCACGGATGAGAAGGTGAGACGAGCGGGTCTCGAAGACATGGGACAGAGACAATCCAGACATGATGAAAGTGTATTGCAAAGGCTGTCTGTGGCTGCATGTGCATCGCGGATAGAGAGCTGACTGTGTAGCAAAAGCTGGAATGAAGTCGGCCTTGTTCACTGCAAGGGCAGATGGAGTCTTGGATTTGCGCCACTTCTTCTCAGCACTCTTGAGCGTGGTGCGTTGTTCACGGATCCCGTTAGTGAGCCACGGATGAGAAGGTGAGACGAGCGGGTCTCGAAGACATGGGACAGAGACAATCCAGACATGATGAAAGTGTATTGCAAAGGCTGTCTGTGGCTGCATGTGCATCGCGGATAGAGAGCTGACTGTGTAGCAAAAGCTGGAATGAAGTCGGCCTTGTTCACTGCAGACTGGCAGTTCCACAGGGCAAGAGAAAAAGAGGCTGGTGACAAAGTGGTCTGCGTGAGAGTGCGCAGGTGAGAAACATGTCGTCCACTAGTAGAACGCCATGTCCTGCGTCTGCGGAGGAGAACAGGGATCTACTGAAAACACACAGTATAACAAAGAAAAGGCTTTCCGTAGTAGGAAGGGTTAATGTGAAGCAAAGTAGAGAAACAGAAGTAGAAGTTTGAAATAAACTACCTAGTGTCCTCGCTCTCTGGACTCGCACAGGTAGACTCACTTGTCTTTACACCGTCAGTCTTCACACAAGGAGGGCTGAACACGAGGGCTGACACTCCAGCCCAACATGTGCCTTATACATGGTCTTAATTGGCTACAGCCGAAACCGCCCCCTCGTTGAAACCAACCTAACTTGTGTGCCTTTGTTAGGTCAAAGGTGTGAACGCTCGGTGATTACTAAGCTGAAACTACTACCAAATATCCACTTCACCAGAAGATATGCTTGTTTCTGATGATAGAAGAAAAATACTGAAGTGAAAGTGGGTTTGCCTTCATATTTGACACAGAACAACTCAGTTCAGCGTGGAAATATCATTGCAACAGCTTTTATTTAGCCATAAATCATGAATGTAAGTTTTTATGCGCTTAAAAGCATTTTCAGTCTGAATGCGCTGATATGCTTGTTTCTGACATTGCAACAAAATACTGAATGGAAAGTGGGTTTGCCTTCATATTTGACCCGGAACAACTCAGTTCAGCATGAAAATATCATTGCAACAGCTTTTATTTAGCCACAGTTCATCAGTGTACATTATTATAGGATTAAAAGCATTTTTATAAGCATTTACATCACTGGCTCCTCCTGTCACATGTCGAAGTGTCATGTGAAGACTCTGAACCCCAACCTAGTTGCTCTTGGTGAGAGTTGGCCAGCTGCATAGCAGCTCCTCCACTGGTGTATGAGTGTGTGTGTGTGTGATTGTCCGTGTGAATGGGTGAATAAGAAGCAATGTAAAGTGCTTAGGGAGCCACAGTACATCATTATTATTATACGCTTAAAAGCATTTTCAAGTTGAATGGAGCTGGTTTTGAAAATATGCTTGTTTCTTACAATTGCAGCAAAATACTAAAGGGAAAGTGGGTTTGCCTTCATATTTGATACAGAACAACTAAGATGAGCATGGAAATATCATTACAACAGCTTTTATTTAACCACAGTTCATCACTGTAAGTTTTTATGTTCTTAAAAGCATTTTCAGGCCGAATGAACTGATATGCTTGTTTCTGACAATTGCAGCAAAATACTGAAAGGAAAGTGGGTTTGCCTTCATATTTGACCCAGAACAACTCAGTTCAGCATGGAAATATCATTGCAACAGCTTTTATTTAGCCAGAAATCAAGAGTGTAAGTTTTTGTGCGCTTAAAAGCATTTTCAGGCCGCATGGAGCTTAAATGCTTGTTTCTGCCAACTACAGCAAAACATTAAGGGAAAGTGGGTTTGCCTTCATATTTGACCCAGAACAACTCAGTTCAGCATGGAAATATCATTGCAACAGCTTTTATTTAGCCAGAAATCAAGAGTGTAAGTTTTTATGCGCTTAAAAGCATTTTCAGGCCGAATGAGCTGATTTCTGTCGATTGCAGCAAAATATTGAAAGGAAAGTGGGTTTGCCTTCATATTTGACCCAGAACAACTCAGTTCAGCATGGAAATATCATTGCAACAGCCTTTATTTAGCCAGAAATCAAGAGTGTAAGTTTTTATGCGCTTAAAAGCATTTTCAGGCCGAATGAGCAAATATGCTTGTTTCTGCCAATTGCAGCAAAATACTAAAAGGAAAGTGGGTTTGCCTTCATATTTGACCCAGAACAACTCAGTTCAGCATGGAAATATCATTGCAACAGCTTTTATTTAGCCAGAAATCAAGAGTGTAAGTTATTGTGCGCTTAAAAGCATTTTCAGGCCGCATGGAGCTTAAATGCTTGTTTCTGCCAACTACAGCAAAACATTAAGGGAAAGTGGGTTTGCCTTCATATTTGACCCAGAACAACTCAGTTCAGCATGGAAATATCATTGCAACAGCCTTTATTTAGCCAGAAATCAAGAGTGTAAGTTTTTATGCGCTTAAAAGCATTTTCAGGCCGAATGAGCTGATTTCTGCCAATTGCAGCAAAATACTGAAAGGAAAGTGGGTTTGCCTTCATATTTGACACAGAATAACTAAGATGAGCATGGAAATATCATTACAACAGCTTTTATTTAACCACAGTTCATCACTGTAAGTTTTTATGTTCTTAAAAGCATTTTCAGGCCGAATGAGCTGATTTCTGCCAATTGTAGCAAAATATTGAAGGGAAAGTGGGTTTGCCTTCATATTTGAACCAGAACAACTCAGTTCAGCATGGAAATATCATTGCAACAGCTTTTATTTAGCCAGAAATCAAGAGTGTACGTTTTTATGCGCTTATTTTAAGGCAGAATGAGCAAATATGCTTGTTTCTGCCAATTGCAGAAAAATACTGAAAGGAAAGTGGGTTTGCGTTTATATTTGACCCAGAACAACTCAGTTCAGCATGGAAATATCATTACAACAGCTTTTATTTAACCATAAATCATGAATGTAAGTTTTTATGCGCTTAAAAGCATTTTCAGGCCGACTGAGCAAATATGCTTGTTTCTGCCAATTGCAGCAAAATACTAAAAGGAAAGTGGGTTTGCCTTCATATTTGACCCAGAACAACTCAGTTCAGCATGGAAATATCATTGCAACAGCTTTTATTTAGCCAGAAATCAAGAGTGTAAGTTTTTATGCGCTTAAAAGCATTTTCAGGCCGACTGAGCAAATATGCTTGTTTCTGCCAATTGCAGCAAAAACCTGAAAAGAAAGTGGGTTTGCCTTCATATTTGACCCAGAACAACTCAGTTCAGCATGGAAATATCATTGCAACGGCTTTTATTTAGCCAGAAATCAAGAGTTTAAGTTTTCATGCGCTTAAATGCATTTCTAGGCCTAAGGTGCTGATTTCTGCCAATTGCAGAAAAATACTGAAAGGAAAGTAGGTTTGCCTTCATATTTGACCCAGAACAACTCAGTTCAGCATGGAAATATCATTGCAACAGCCTTTATTTAGCCAGAAATCAAGAGTGTAAGTTTTTATTCGCTTAAAAGCATTTTCAGGCCGAATGAGCAAATATGCTTGTTTCTGCCAATTGCAGCAAAATACTGAAAGGAAAGTGGGTTTGCCTTCATATTTGACCCAAAACAACTCAGTTCAGCATGGAAATATCATTGCAACAGCTTTTATTTAGCCAGAAATCAAGAGTGTAAGTTTTTGTGCGCTTAAAAGCATTTTCAGGCCGCATGGAGCTTAAATGCTTGTTTCTGCCAACTACAGCAAAACATTAAGGGAAAGTGGGTTTGCCTTCATATTTGACCCAGAACAACTCAGTTCAGCATGGAAATATCATTGCAACAGCATTTATTTAGCCAGAAATCAAGAGTGTATGTTTTTATGCGATTAAAAGCATTTTCAGGCCAAATGAGCTGATTTCTGCCAATTGCAGCAAAATATTCAAGGGAAAGTGGGTTTGCCTTCATATTTGACCCAGAACAACTCAGTTCAGCATGGAAATATAATTGCAACAGCTTTTATTTAGCCAGAAATCAAGAGTGTACGTTTTTATGCGCTTATTTTCAGGCAGAATGAGCAAATATGCTTGTTTCTGCCAATTGCAGCAAAATACTGAAAGGAAAGTGGGTTTGCCTTCATATTTGACACAGAACAACTAAGATGAGCATGGAAATATCATTACAACAGCTTTTATTTAACCACAGTTCATCACTGTAAGTTTTTATGACCTTAAAAGCATTTTCAGGCCGAATGAACTGATATGCTTGTTTCTGACAATTGCAGCAAAATACTGAAAGGAAAGTGGTTTTGCCTTCATATTTGACCCAGAACAACTCAGTTCAGCATGGACATATCATTGCAACAGCTTTTATTTAGCCAGAAATCAAGAGTGTAAGTTTTTGTGCGCTTAAAAGCATTTTCAGGCCGCATGGAGCTTAAATGCTTGTTTCTGCCAACTACAGCAAAACATTAAGGGAAAGTGGGTTTGCCTTCATATTTGACCCAGAACAACTCAGTTCAGCATGGAAATATCATTGCAACGACTTTTATTTAGCCAGAAATCAAGAGTTTAAGTTTTTATGCGCTTAAATGCATTTCTAGGCCTAAGGTGCTGATTTCTCCCAATTGCAGAAAAATATTGAAGGGAAAGTGGGTTTGCCTTCATATTTGACCCAGAGCAACTAAGATGAGCATGGAAATATCATTACAACAGCTTTTATTTAACCACAGTTCATCACTGTAAGTTTTTATGTTCTTAAAAGCATTTTCAGGCCGAATGAACTGATATGCTTGTTTCTGACAATTGCAGCAAAATACTGAAAGGAAAGTGGGTTTGCCTTCATATTTGACCCAGAACAACTCAGTTCAGCATGGAAATATCATTGCAACAGCATTTATTTAGCCAGAAATCAAGAGTGTATGTTTTTATGCGCTTAATAGCATTTTCAGGCCAAATGAGCTGATTTCTGCCAATTGCAGCAAAATATTGAAGGGAAAGTGGGTTTGCCTTGATATTTGACCCAGAACAACTCAGTTCAGCATGGAAATATCATTGCAACAGCTTTTATTTAGCCAGAAATCAAGAGTGTATGTTTTTATGCGATTAAAAGCATTTTCAGGCCAAATGAGCTGATTTCTGCCAATTGCAGCAAAATATTCAAGGGAAAGTGGGTTTGCCTTCATATTTGACCCAGAACAACTCAGTTCAGCATGGAAATATAATTGCAACAGCTTTTATTTAGCCAGAAATCAAGAGTGTACGTTTTTATGCGCTTATTTTCAGGCAGAATGAGCAAATATGCTTGTTTCTGCCAATTGCAGCAAAATACTGAAAGGAAAGTGGGTTTGCCTTCATATTTGACACAGAACAACTAAGATGAGTATGGAAATATCATTGCAACAGCTTTTATTTAGCCAGAAATCAAGAGTGTAAGTTTTTATGCGCTTAAAAGCATTTTCAGGCCGAATGAGCAAATATGCTTGTTTCTGCCAATTGCAGCAAAATACTAAAAGGAAAGTGGGTTTGCCTTCATTTTTGACCCAGAACAACTCAGTTCAGCATGGAAATATCATTGCAACAGCTTTTATTTAGCCAGAAATCAAGAGTGTATGTTTTTATGTGCTTAAAAGCATTTTCAGGCCAAATGAGCTGATTTCTGCCAATTGCAGCAAAATATTGAAGGGAAAGTGGGTTTGCCTTCATATTTGACCCAAAACAACTAAGATGAGCATGGAAATATCATTACAACAGCTTTTATTTAAACACAGTTCATCACTGTAAGTTTTTATGTTCTTCAAAGCATTTTCTGGCCGAATGAACTGATATGCTTGTTTCTGACAATTGCAGAAAAATACTGAAAGGAAAGTGGGTTTGCCTTCATATTTGACCCAGAACAACTCAGTTCAGCATGGAAATATCATTGCAACAGCTTTTATTTAGCCAGAAATCAAGAGTGTAAGTTTTTATGCGCTTAAATGCATTTCTAGGCCTAAGGTCCTGATTTCTGCCAATTACAGAAAAATACTGAAAGGAAAGTGGGTTTGCCTTCATATTTGACCCAGAACAACTCAGTTCAGCATGGAAATATCATTGCAACAGCCTTTATTTAGCCAGAAATTAAGAGTGTAAGTTTTTATGCGCTTAAAAGCATTTTCAGGCCGAATGAGCAAATATGCTTGTTTCTGCCAATTGCAGCAAAATACTGAAAGGAAAGTGGGTTTGCCTTCATATTTGACCCAGAACAACTCTGTTCAGCATGGAAATATCATTGAAACGGCTTTTATTTAGCCAGAAATCAAAAGTTTAAGTTTTTATGCACTTAAATGCATTTCTAGGCCTAAGGTGCTGATTTCTGCCAATTGCAGAAATATACTGAAAGGAAAGTGGGTTTGCCTTCATATTTGACCCAGAACAACTAAGATGAGCATGGAAATATCATTACAACAGCTTTTATTTAACCACAGTTCATCATTGTAAGTTTTTATGTTCTTAAAAGCATATTCAGGCCGAATGAGCAAATATGCTTGTTTCTGCCAATTGCAGCAAAAAACTGAAAAGAAAGTGGGTTTGCCTTCATATTTGACCCAGAACAACTCAGTTCAGCATGGAAATATCATTGCAACAGCTTTTATTTAGCCAGAAATCAAGAGTTTAAGTTTTTATGCGCTTAAATGCATTTCTAGGCCTAAGGTGCTGATTTCTGCCAATTGCAGAAAAATACTGAAAGGAAAGTGGGTTTGCCTTCATATTTGACCCAGAACAACTCAGTTCAGCATGGAAATATCATTGCAACAGCTTTTATTTAGCCAGAAATCAAGAGTGTAAGTTTTTATGCGCTTAAAAGCATTTTCAGGCCGAATGAGCAAATATGCTTGTTTCTGCCAATTGCAGCAAAATACTGAAAGGAAAGTGGGTTTGCCTTCATATTTGACCCAGAACAACTAAGATGAGCATGGAAATATCATTACAACAGCTTTTATTTAACCACAGTTCATCACTGTAAGTTTTTATGTTCTTCAAAGCATTTTCAGGCTAAATGAACTGATATGCTTGTTTCTGACAATTGCAGCAAAATACTGAAAGGAAAGTGGGTTTGCCTTCATATTTGACCCAGAACAACTCAGTTCAGCATGGAAATATCATTGCAACAGCTTTTATTTAGCCAGAAATCAAGAGTGTAAGTTTTTATGCGCTTAAAAGCATTTTCAGGCCGCATGGAGCTTAAATGCTTGTTTCTGCCAACTACAGCAAAACATTAAGGGAAAGTGGGTTTGCCTTCATATTTGACCCAGAACAACTCAGTTCAGCATGGAAATATCATTGCAACAGCATTTATTTAGCCAGAAATCAAGAGTGTATGTTTTTATGCGCTTAAAAGCATTTTCAGGCCAAATGAGCTGATTTCTGCCAATTGCAGCAAAATATTGAAGGGAAAGTGGGTTTGCCTTCATATTTGACCCAGAACAACTCAGTTCAGCATGGAAATATCATTACAACAGCTTTTATTTAACCACAGTTCATCACTGTAAGTTTTTATGTTCTTAAAAGCATTTTCAGGCCGAATGAACTGATATGCTTGTTTCTGACAATTGCAGCAAAATACTGAAAGGAAAGCGGGTTTGCCTTCATATTTGACCCAGAACAACTCAGTTCAGCATGGAAATATCATTGCAACAGCTTTTATTTAGCCAGAAATCAAGAGTGTAAGTTTTTATGCGCTTAAAAGCATTTTCAGGCCGACTGAGCAAATATGCTTGTTTCTGCCAATTGCAGCAAAAACCTGAAAAGAAAGTGGGTTTGCCTTCATATTTGACCCAGAACAACTCAGTTCAGCATGGAAATATCATTGCAACAGCTTTTATTTAGCCAGAAATCAAGAGTTTAAGTTTTTATGCGCTTAAATGCATTTCTAGGCCTAAGGTGCTGATTTCTGCCAATTGCAGAAAAATACTGAAAGGAAAGTAGGTTTGCCTTCATATTTGACCCAGAACAACTCAGTTCAGCATGGAAATATCATTGCAACAGCATTTATTTAGCCAGAAATCAAGAGTGTATGTTTTTATGCACTTAAAAGCATTTTCAGGCTAAATGAGCTGATTTCTGCCAATTGCAGCAAAATATTGAAGGGAAAGTGGATTTGCCTTCATATTTGACTCAGAACAACTCAGTTCAGCATGGAAATATCATTGCAACAGCTTTTATTTAGCCCGAAATCAAGAGTGTAAGTTTTTATGCCCTTAGAAACAGGCTATGTACCACAGGCCTATAAGGTAGCTGTAATTAAACCATTACTTAAAAAACCCTGTCTTGACCCAGGTGTTTTAGCCAATTACAGACCAATATCTAATCTCCCCTTTATTTCTAAAATAATTGAAAAAGTAGTCGCAAAACAATTATGTGATCACCTTCATAGGAATAATTTGTATGAAGAGTTTCAGTCAGGATTTAGAGTTCATCATAGTACAGAAACAGCACTGGTAAAAGTCACCAACGATCTTCTCATGGCCTCAGATAATGGACTCATCTCTATACTTGTTCTGTTAGATCTTAGTGCCGCATTTGATACCATTGATCATAACATTTTATTACAGAGACTGGAACATGAAATTGGAATTACAGGAACTGCACTAGGTTGGTTTAAATCTTATCTGTCTGATAGATTTCAATTTGTTCATGTTAATGATGAATCCTCCATGCACACAAAGGTTAGCTATGGAGTTCCACAAGGCTCTGTGTTAGGACCAATACTTTTTACTTTATATATGTCTCCTTTAGGCAACATTATTAGAAAACACTCCATAAATTTCCACTGCTATGCTGATGATACCCAGCTATATTTATCTATGGAACCAGATGAAAATAATCAGTTAATAAAGCTTCAAGCATGCCTACAAGACATAAAGGCCTGGATGTCCCACAATTTTTTACTTTTAAACTCAGACAAAACTGAAGTCATAGTATTTGGGCCCAAAAATCTCAGAGATATGATGTCCAACCATATTGTTACCCTAGATGGCATAAGTCTGGCCTCCAGTACTACTGCAAGGAACCTTGGAGTTATTTTTGATCAGGATCTGTCCTTTAAGTCACATATAAAACAAATCTCTAGAACAGCCTTCTTCCACCTACGGAACATTGCCAAAATTAGGAGCATACTGTCTCAAAGTGATGCCGAAAAACTGGTCCATGCATTTGTTACTTCTAGGTTGGACTACTGTAATTCCCTACTTTCAGGATGCCCCAGTAACTCCCTAAAGAGCCTGCAATTAATCCAAAATGCTGCAGCAAGAGTGCTGACTGGAACTAGCAAGAGAGATCATATTTCACCTTCACTAGCTTCTCTCCATTGGCTTCCTATTAAATTTAGAATAGAATTTAAAACCCTGCTTCTTACATATAAAGCTCTGAATGGTCAGGCTCCATCATATATAGAAGATCTCATAGCACCATATCATCCCAGTAGACCACTTCGCTCTCAGAATGCAGGCCTACTTGTGGTTCCCAGAATTTCCAAAAGTAGAATGGGAGGTAAAGCCTTTAGCTATCAAGCTCCTCTCTTGTGGAACCAGCTCCCAGTTCAGATTCGGGAAGCAGACACCTCTCTACTTTTAAGTCTAGGCTTAAAACCTTCCTTTTTAATAAAGCATATAGTTAGTTATAGTTATGCTGCCATAGGCTTAGACTGCTGGGGGACCCACCCCCCAATGCACTGAGCTCCTTTCCTCCTCTTGACCATCTCTCCTCTCCTCTCACCCCGCAATTGTCACCACTGTATGTCATTAACTCTGTGTGTTCTCTCCCGTAGTTGTCTTTGTCCTCCTCTGTCCCCCTCTCTCTGTCCCTTTCTGCAGGTGTCCCCCGGCTTTGAAGCTGTGTGTCTTCCAGCGTGCAGCTACTGGTCCTACCAATTTGCCCGATGTTTTGTTGTTGCTTTTTGTTGCTCTGTTCTTTCTCTCTCCCCTTTCCACTCAAAAGCATTTTCAGGCCAAATGAGCAAATATGATTTCTGCCAATTGCAGCAAAATACTGAAAGGAAAGTGGGTTTGCCTTCATATTTGACCCAGAACAACTCAGTTCAGCATGGAAATATCATTGCAACAGCTTTTATTTAGCCAGAAATCAAGAGTGTAAGTTTTTATGCGCTTAAAAGCATTTTCAGGCGAATGAGCAAATATGCTTGATTTCTGCCAATTGAAGCAAAATACTGAAGGAAAGTGGGTTTGCCTTCATATTTGACCCAGAACAACTCAGTTCAGCATGGAAATATCATTGCAACAGCTTTTATTTAGCCAGAAATCAAGAGTGTAAGTTTTTATGCGCTTAAAAGCATTTTCAGGCCAAATGAGCAAATATGCTGATTTCTGCCAATTGCAGCAAAATACTGAAAGGAAAGTGGGTTTGCCTTCATATTTGACCCAGAACAACTCAGTTCAGCATGGAAATATCATTGCAACAGCTTTTATTTAGCCAGAAATCAAGAGTGTAAGTTTTTATGCGCTTAAAAGCATTTTCAGGCCGAATGAGCAAATATGCTTGTTTCTGCCAATTGCAGCAAAATACTGAAAGGAAAGTGGGTTTGCCTTCATATTTGACCCAGAACAACTCAGTTCAGCATGGAAATATCATTGCAACAGCTTTTATTTAGTAGAAATCAGAGTGTAAGTTTTTATGCGCTTAAAAGCATTTTCAGGCGAATGAGCAAATATGCTGATTTCTGCCAATTGCAGCAAAATACTGAAAGGAAAGTGGGTTTGCCTTCATATTTGACCCAGAACAACTCAGTTCAGCATGGAAATATCATTGCAACAGCTTTTATTTAGCCAGAAATCAAGAGTGTAAGTTTTTATGCGCTTAAAAGCATTTTCAGGCGAATGAGCAAATATGCTTGTTTCTGCCAATTGCAGCAAAATACTGAAAAGAAAGTGGGTTTGCCTTCATATTTGACCCAGAACAACTCAGTTCAGCATGGAAATATCATTGCAACAGCTTTTATTTAGCCAGAAATCAAGAGTGTAAGTTTTTATGCGCTTAAAAGCATTTTCAGGCCGAATGAGCAAATATGCTTGATTTCTGCCAATTGCAGCAAAATACTGAAAGGAAAGTGGGTTTGCCTTCATATTTGACCCAGAACAACTCAGTTCAGCATGGAAATATCATTGCAACAGCTTTTATTTAGCCAGAAATCAAGAGTGTAAGTTTTTATGCGCTTAAAAGCATTTTCAGGCGAATATATGCTGATTTCTGCCAATTGCAGCAAAATACTGAAAGGAAAGTGGGTTTGCCTTCATATTTGACCCAGAACAACTCAGTTCAGCATGGAAATATCATTGCAACAGCTTTTATTTAGCCAGAAATCAAGAGTGTAAGTTTTTATGCGCTTAAAAGCATTTTCAGGGCGAATGAGCAAATATGCTTGTTTCTGCCAATTGCAGCAAAATACTGAAAGGAAAGTGGGTTTGCCTTCATATTTGACCCAGAACAACTCAGTTCAGCATGGAAATATCATTGCAACAGCTTTTATTTAGCCAGAAATCAAGAGTGTAAGTTTTTATGCGCTTAAAAGCATTTTCAGGCGAATGAGCAAATATGCTTGTTTCTGCCAATTGCAGCAAAATACTGAAAGGAAAGTGGGTTTGCCTTCATATTTGACCCAGAACAACTCAGTTCAGCATGGAAATATCATTGCAACAGCTTTTATTTAGCCAGAAATCAAGAGTGTAAGTTTTTATGCGCTTAAAAGCATTTTCAGGCGAATGAGCAAATATGCTGATTTCTGCCAATTGCAGCAAAATACTGAAAGGAAAGTGGGTTTGCCTTCATATTTGACCCAGAACAACTCAGTTCAGCATGGAAATATCATTGCAACAGCTTTTATTTAGCCAGAAATCAAGAGTGTAAGTTTTTATGCGCTTAAAAGCATTTTCAGGCCGAATAAGATGATTTCTGCCAATTGCAGCAAAATACTGAAAGGAAAGTGGGTTTGCCTTCATATTTGACCCAGAACAACTCAGTTCAGCATGGAAATATCATTGCAACAGCTTTTATTTAGCCAGAAATCAAGAGTGTAAGTTTTTATGCGCTTAAAAGCATTTTCAGGCCGAATGAGCAAATATGCTTGTTTCTGCCAATTGCAGCAAAATACTGAAAGGAAAGTGGGTTTGCCTTCATATTTGACCCAGAACAACTCAGTTCAGCATGGAAATATCATTGCAACAGCTTTTATTTAGCCAGAAATCAAGAGTGTAAGTTTTTATGCGCTTAAAAGCATTTTCAGGCGAATGAGCAAATATGCTTGCTTTTCTGCCAATTGCAGCAAAATACTGAAAGGAAAGTGGGTTTGCCTTCATATTTGACCCAGAACAACTCAGTTCAGCATGGAAATATCATTGCAACAGCTTTTATTTAGCCAGAAATCAAGAGTGTAAGTTTTATGCGCTTAAAAGCATTTTCAGGCCGAATGAGCTGATTTCTGCCAATTGCAGCAAAATACTGAAAGGAAAGTGGGTTTGCCTTCATATTTGACCCAGAACAACTCAGTTCAGCATGGAAATATCATTGCAACAGCTTTTATTTAGCCAGAAATCAAGAGTGTAAGTTTTATTTGCTTAAAAGCATTTTCAGGCAGAATGAGCAAATATGCTTGTTTCTGCCAATTGCAGCAAAATACTGAAAGGAAAGTGGGTTTGCCTTCATATTTGACCCAGAACAACTCAGTTCAGCATGGAAATATCATTGCAACAGCTTTTATTTAGCCAGAAATCAAGAGTGTAAGTTTTTATGCGCTAAAAGCATTTTCAGGCGAATGAGCAAATATGCTGATTTCTGCCAATTGCAGCAAAATACTGAAAGGAAAGTGGGTTTGCCTTCATATTTGACCCAGAACAACTCAGTTCAGCATGGAAATATCATTGCAACAGCTTTTATTTAGCCAGAAATCAAGAGTGTAAGTTTTTATGCGCTTAAAAGCATTTTCAGGCCGAATGAGCAAATATGCTTGTTTCTGCCAATTGCAGCAAAATACTGAAAGGAAAGTGGGTTTGCCTTCATATTTGACCCAGAACAACTCAGTTCAGCATGGAAATATCATTGCAACAGCTTTTATTTGCCAGAAATCAAGAGTGTAAGTTTTTATGCGCTTAAAAGCATTTTCAGGCGAATGAGCAAATATGATTTCTGCCAATTGCAGCAAAATACTGAAAGGAAAGTGGGTTTGCCTTCATATTTGACCCAGAACAACTCAGTTCAGCATGGAAATATCATTGCAACAGCTTTTATTTAGCCAGAAATCAAGAGTGTAAGTTTTTATGCGCTTAAAAGCATTTTCAGGCCGAATGAGCAAATATGCTTGTTTCTGCCAATTGCAGCAAAATACTGAAAGGAAAGTGGGTTTGCCTTCATATTTGACCCAGAACAACTCAGTTCAGCATGGAAATATCATTGCAACAGCTTTTATTTAGCCAGAAATCAAGAGTGTAAGTTTTTATGCGCTTAAAAGCATTTTCAGGCCAAATATGCTGATTTCTGCCAATTGCAGCAAAATACTGAAAGGAAAGTGGGTTTGCCTTCATATTTGACCCAGAACAACTCAGTTCAGCATGGAAATATCATTGCAACAGCTTTTATTTAGCCAGAAATCAAGAGTGTAAGTTTTTATGCGCTTAAAAGCATTTTCAGGACAAATGAGCTGATTTCTGCCAATTGCAGCAAAATACTGAAAGGAAAGTGGGTTTGCCTTCATATTTGACCCAGAACAACTCAGTTCAGCATGGAAATATCATTGCAACAGCTTTTATTTAGCCAGAAATCAAGAGTGTAAGTTTTATGCGCTTAAAAGCATTTTCAGGCCGAATGAGCAAATATGCTTGTTTCTGCCAATTGCAGCAAAATACTGAAAGGAAAGTGGGTTTGCCTTCATATTTGACCCAGAACAACTCAGTTCAGCATGGAAATATCATTGCAACAGCTTTTATTTAGCCAGAAATCAAGAGTGTAAGTTTTTATGCGCTTAAAAGCATTTTCAGGCCGAATGAGCAAATATGCTTGTTTCTGCCAATTGCAGCAAAATACTGAAAGGAAAGTGGGTTTGCCTTCATATTTGACCCAGAACAACTCAGTTCAGCATGGAAATATCATTGCAACAGCTTTTATTTAGCCAGAAATCAAGAGTGTAAGTTTTTATGCGCTTAAAAGCATTTTCAGGACGAATGAGCAAATATGCTGATTTCTGCCAATTGCAGCAAAATACTGAAAGGAAAGTGGGTTTGCCTTCATATTTGACCCAGAACAACTCAGTTCAGCATGGAAATATCATTGCAACAGCTTTTATTTAGCCAGAAATCAAGAGTGTAAGTTTTTATGCGCTTAAAAGCATTTTCAGGCCGAATGAGCAAATATGCTGATTTCTGCCAATTGCAGCAAAATACTGAAAGGAAAGTGGGTTTGCCTTCATATTTGACCCAGAACAACTCAGTTCAGCATGGAAATATCATTGCAACAGCTTTTATTTAGCCAGAAATCAAGAGTGTAAGTTTTTATGCGCTTAAAAGCATTTTCAGGCCGAATGAGCAAATATGCTTGTTTCTGCCAATTGCAGCAAAATACTGAAAGGAAAGTGGGTTTGCCTTCATATTTGACCCAGAACAACTCAGTTCAGCATGGAAATATCATTGCAACAGCTTTTATTTAGCCAGAAATCAAGAGTGTAAGTTTTTATGCGCTTAAAAGCATTTTCAGGCCGAATGAGCAAATATGCTTGTTTCTGCCAATTGCAGCAAAATACTGAAAGGAAAGTGGGTTTGCCTTCATATTTGACCCAGAACAACTCAGTTCAGCATGGAAATATCATTGCAACAGCTTTTATTTAGCCAGAAATCAAGAGTGTAAGTTTTTATGCGCTTAAAAGCATTTTCAGGCGAATGAGCAAATATGCTGATTTCTGCCAATTGCAGCAAAATACTGAAAGGAAAGTGGGTTTGCCTTCATATTTGACCCAGAACAACTCAGTTCAGCATGGAAATATCATTGCAACAGCTTTTATTTGCCAGAAATCAAGAGTGTAAGTTTTTATGCGCTTAAAAGCATTTTCAGGCGAATGAGCAAATATGCTTGTTTCTGCCAATTGCAGCAAAATACTGAAAGGAAAGTGGGTTTGCCTTCATATTTGACCCAGAACAACTCAGTTCAGCATGGAAATATCATTGCAACAGCTTTTATTTAGCCAGAAATCAAGAGTGTAAGTTTTTATGCGCTTAAAAGCATTTTCAGGGCGAATGAGCAAATATGCTTGTTTCTGCCAATTGCAGCAAAATACTGAAAGGAAAGTGGGTTTGCCTTCATATTTGACCCAGAACAACTCAGTTCAGCATGGAAATATCATTGCAACAGCTTTTATTTAGCCAGAAATCAAGAGTGTAAGTTTTTATGCGCTTAAAAGCATTTTCAGGCGAATGAGCAAATATGCTTGTTTCTGCCAATTGCAGCAAAATACTGAAAGGAAAGTGGGTTTGCCTTCATATTTGACCCAGAACAACTCAGTTCAGCATGGAAATATCATTGCAACAGCTTTTATTTAGCCAGAAATCAAGAGTGTAAGTTTTTATGCGCTTAAAAGCATTTTCAGGCGAATGAGCTGATTTCTGCCAATTGCAGCAAAATACTGAAAGGAAAGTGGGTTTGCCTTCATATTTGACCCAGAACAACTCAGTTCAGCATGGAAATATCATTGCAACAGCTTTTATTTAGCCAGAAATCAAGAGTGTAAGTTTTTATGCGCTTAAAAGCATTTTCAGGCGAATGAGCAAATATTGTTTCTGCCAATTGCAGCAAAATACTGAAAGGAAAGTGGGTTTGCCTTCATATTTGACCCAGAACAACTCAGTTCAGCATGGAAATATCATTGCAACAGCTTTTATTTAGCCAGAAATCAAGAGTGTAAGTTTTTATGCGCTTAAAAGCATTTTCAGGCCGAATGAGCAAATATGCTTGTTTCTGCCAATTGCAGCAAAATACTGAAAGGAAAGTGGGTTTGCCTTCATATTTGACCCAGAACAACTCAGTTCAGCATGGAAATATCATTGCAACAGCTTTTATTTAGCCAGAAATCAAGAGTGTAAGTTTTTATGCGCTTAAAAGCATTTTCAGGCCGAATGAGCAAATTTCTGCCAATTGCAGCAAAATACTGAAAGGAAAGTGGGTTTGCCTTCATATTTGACCCAGAACAACTCAGTTCAGCATGGAAATATCATTGCAACAGCTTTTATTTAGCCAGAAATCAAGAGTGTAGTTTTTATGCGCTTAAAAGCATTTTCAGGCGAATGAGCAAATATGCTTGTTTCTGCCAATTGCAGCAAAATACTGAAAGGAAAGTGGGTTTGCCTTCATATTTGACCCAGAACAACTCAGTTCAGCATGGAAATATCATTGCAACAGCTTTTATTTAGCCAGAAATCAAGAGTGTAAGTTTTTATGCGCTTAAAAGCATTTTCAGGCGAATGAGCAAATATGCTGATTTCTGCCAATTGCAGCAAAATACTGAAAGGAAAGTGGGTTTGCCTTCATATTTGACCCAGAACAACTCAGTTCAGCATGGAAATATCATTGCAACAGCTTTTATTTAGCCAGAAATCAAGAGTGTGTAAGTTTTATGCGCTTAAAAGCATTTTCAGGGCGAATGAGCAAATATGCTTGTTTCTGCCAATTGCAGCAAAATACTGAAAGGAAAGTGGGTTTGCCTTCATATTTGACCCAGAACAACTCAGTTCAGCATGGAAATATCATTGCAACAGCTTTTATTTAGCCAGAAATCAAGAGTGTAAGTTTTTATGCGCTTAAAAGCATTTTCAGGGCAAATGAACAAATGAGCTGATTTCTGCCAATTGCAGCAAAATACTGAAAGGAAAGTGGGTTTGCCTTCATATTTGACCCAGAACAACTCAGTTCAGCATGGAAATATCATTGCAACAGCTTTTATTTAGCCAGAAATCAAGAGTGTAAGTTTTTATGCGCTTAAAAGCATTTTCAGGCGAATGAGCAAATATGCTTGTTTCTGCCAATTGCAGCAAAATACTGAAAGGAAAGTGGGTTTGCCTTCATATTTGACCCAGAACAACTCAGTTCAGCATGGAAATATCATTGCAACAGCTTTTATTTAGCCAGAAATCAAGAGTGTAGTTTTTATGCGCTTAAAAGCATTTTCAGGCGAATGAGCAAATGAGCTGATTTCTGCCAATTGCAGCAAAATACTGAAAGGAAAGTGGGTTTGCCTTCATATTTGACCCAGAACAACTCAGTTCAGCATGGAAATATCATTGCAACAGCTTTTATTTAGCCAGAAATCAAGAGTGTAAGTTTTTATGCGCTTAAAAGCATTTTCAGGCGAATGAGCAAATATGCTTGTTTCTGCCAATTGCAGCAAAATACTGAAAGGAAAGTGGGTTTGCCTTCATATTTGACCCAGAACAACTCAGTTCAGCATGGAAATATCATTGCAACAGCTTTTATTTAGCCAGAAATCAAGAGTGTAAGTTTTTATGCGCTTAAAAGCATTTTCAGGCCGAATGAGCAAATATGCTTTCTTTCCAATTGCAGCAAAATACTGAAAGGAAAGTGGGTTTGCCTTCATATTTGACCCAGAACAACTCAGTTCAGCATGGAAATATCATTGCAACAGCTTTTATTTAGCCAGAAATCAAGAGTGTAAGTTTTTATGCGCTTAAAAGCATTTTCAGGCGAATGAGCAAATATGCTTGTTTCTGCCAATTGCAGCAAAATACTGAAAGGAAAGTGGGTTTGCCTTCATATTTGACCCAGAACAACTCAGTTCAGCATGGAAATATCATTGCAACAGCTTTTATTTAGCCAGAAATCAAGAGTGTAAGTTTTTATGCGCTTAAAAGCATTTTCAGGCGAATGAGCAAATATGCTTGATTTCTGCCAATTGCAGCAAAATACTGAAAGGAAAGTGGGTTTGCCTTATATTTGACCCAGAACAACTCAGTTCAGCATGGAAATATCATTGCAACAGCTTTTATTTAGCCAGAAATCAAGAGTGTAAGTTTTTATGCGCTTAAAAGCATTTTCAGGCCGAATGAGCAAATATGCTGATTTCTGCCAATTGCAGCAAAATACTGAAAGGAAAGTGGGTTTGCCTTCATATTTGACCCAGAACAACTCAGTTCAGCATGGAAATATCATTGCAACAGCTTTTATTTAGCCAGAAATCAAGAGTGTAAGTTTTTATGCGCTTAAAAGCATTTTCAGGCCGAATGAGCAAATATGCTTGTTTCTGCCAATTGCAGCAAAATACTGAAAGGAAAGTGGGTTTGCCTTCATATTTGACCCAGAACAACTCAGTTCAGCATGGAAATATCATTGCAACAGCTTTTATTTAGCCAGAAATCAAAGTGTAAGTTTTTATGCGCTTAAAAGCATTTTCAGGCCGAATGAGCAAATATGCTTGTTTCTGCCAATTGCAGCAAAATACTGAAAGGAAAGTGGGTTTGCCTTCATATTTGACCCAGAACAACTCAGTTCAGCATGGAAATATCATTGCAACAGCTTTTATTTAGCCAGAAATCAAGAGTGTAAGTTTTTATGCGCTTAAAAGCATTTTCAGGCCGAATAAGCTGATTTTTTTCCAATTGCAGCAAAATACTGAAAGGAAAGTGGGTTTGCCTTCATATTTGACCCAGAACAACTCAGTTCAGCATGGAAATATCATTGCAACAGCTTTTATTTAGCCAGAAATCAAGAGTGTAAGTTTTTATGCGCTTAAAAGCATTTTCAGGCGAATGAGCAAAAATGCTTGATTTCTGCCAATTGCAGCAAAATACTGAAAGGAAAGTGGGTTTGCCTTCATATTTGACCCAGAACAACTCAGTTCAGCATGGAAATATCATTGCAACAGCTTTTATTTAGCCAGAAATCAAGAGTGTAAGTTTTTATGCGCTTAAAAGCATTTTCAGGGCGAATGAGCAAATATGCTTGTTTCTGCCAATTGCAGCAAAATACTGAAAGGAAAGTGGGTTTGCCTTCATATTTGACCCAGAACAACTCAGTTCAGCATGGAAATATCATTGCAACAGCTTTTATTTGCCAAGAAATCAAGAGTGAAAGTTTTTATGCGCTTAAACGCATTTTCAGGCGAATGAGCAAATATGATTTCTGCCAATTGCAGCAAAATACTGAAAGGAAAGTGGGTTTGCCTTCATATTTGACCCAGAACAACTCAGTTCAGCATGGAAATATCATTGCAACAGCTTTTATTTAGCCAGAAATCAAGAGTGTAAGTTTTATGCGCTTAAAAGCATTTTCAGGCGAATGAGCAAATATGCTTGTTTCTGCCAATTGCAGCAAAATACTGAAAGGAAAGTGGGTTTGCCTTCATATTTGACCCAGAACAACTCAGTTCAGCATGGAAATATCATTGCAACAGCTTTTATTTAGCCAGAAATCAAGAGTGTAAGTTTTTATGCGCTTAAAAGCATTTTCAGGGCGAATGAGCAAATATGCTTGTTTCTGCCAATTGCAGCAAAATACTGAAAGGAAAGTGGGTTTGCCTTCATATTTGACCCAGAACAACTCAGTTCAGCATGGAAATATCATTGCAACAGCTTTTATTTAGCCAGAAATCAAGAGTGTAAGTTTTTATGCGCTTAAAAGCATTTTCAGGCCGAATGAGCAAATATGCTTGTTTCTGCCAATTGCAGCAAAATACTGAAAGGAAAGTGGGTTTGCCTTCATATTTGACCCAGAACAACTCAGTTCAGCATGGAAATATCATTGCAACAGCTTTTATTTAGCCAGAAATCAAGAGTGTAAGTTTTATGCGCTTAAAAGCATTTTCAGGCGAATGAGCAAATATGCTTGATTTCTGCCAATTGCAGCAAAATACTGAAAGGAAAGTGGGTTTGCCTTCATATTTGACCCAGAACAACTCAGTTCAGCATGGAAATATCATTGCAACAGCTTTTATTTAGCCAGAAATCAAGAGTGTAAGTTTTTATGCGCTTAAAAGCATTTTCAGGCGAATGAGCAAATATGCTTGTTTCTGCCAATTGCAGCAAAATACTGAAAGGAAAGTGGGTTTGCCTTCATATTTGACCCAGAACAACTCAGTTCAGCATGGAAATATCATTGCAACAGCTTTTATTTAGCCAGAAATCAAGAGTGTAAGTTTTTATGCGCTTAAAAGCATTTTCAGGCCGAATGAGCAAATATGCTGATTTCTGCCAATTGCAGCAAAATACTGAAAGGAAAGTGGGTTTGCCTTCATATTTGACCCAGAACAACTCAGTTCAGCATGGAAATATCATTGCAACAGCTTTTATTTAGCCAGAAATCAAGAGTGTAAGTTTTTATGCGCTTAAAAGCATTTTCAGGCGAATGAGCAAATATGCTGATTTCTGCCAATTGCAGCAAAATACTGAAAGGAAAGTGGGTTTGCCTTCATATTTGACCCAGAACAACTCAGTTCAGCATGGAAATATCATTGCAACAGCTTTTATTTAGCCAGAAATCAAGAGTGTAAGTTTTTTATGCGCTTAAAAGCATTTTCAGGCCGAATGAGCAAATATGCTTGTTTCTGCCAATTGCAGCAAAATACTGAAAGGAAAGTGGGTTTGCCTTCATATTTGACCCAGAACAACTCAGTTCAGCATGGAAATATCATTGCAACAGCTTTTATTTAGCCAGAAATCAAGAGTGTAAGTTTATATGCGCTTAAAAGCATTTTCAGGCCGAATGAGCAAATATGCTGATTTCTGCCAATTGCAGCAAAATACTGAAAGGAAAGTGGGTTTGCCTTCATATTTGACCCAGAACAACTCAGTTCAGCATGGAAATATCATTGCAACAGCTTTTATTTAGCCAGAAATCAAGAGTGTAAGTTTTTATGCGCTTAAAAGCATTTTCAGGCGGAATGAGCAAATATGCTGATTTCTGCCAATTGCAGCAAAATACTGAAAGGAAAGTGGGTTTGCCTTCATATTTGACCCAGAACAACTCAGTTCAGCATGGAAATATCATTGCAACAGCTTTTATTTAGCCAGAAATCAAGAGTGTAAGTTTTTATGCGCTTAAAAGCATTTTCAGGCCGAATGAGCAAATATGCTTGTTTCTGCCAATTGCAGCAAAATACTGAAAGGAAAGTGGGTTTGCCTTCATATTTGACCCAGAACAACTCAGTTCAGCATGGAAATATCATTGCAACAGCTTTTATTTAGCCAGAAATCAAGAGTGTAAGTTTTTATGCGCTTAAAAGCATTTTCAGGCCGAATGAGCAAATATGCTTGTTTCTGCCAATTGCAGCAAAATACTGAAAGGAAAGTGGGTTTGCCTTCATATTTGACCCAGAACAACTCAGTTCAGCATGGAAATATCATTGCAACAGCTTTTATTTGCCAAGAAATCAAGAGTGAAAGTTTTTATGCGCTTAAACGCATTTTCAGGCGGAAAGAGCAAATATGCTTGTTTCTGCCAATTGCAGCAAAATACTGAAAGGAAAGTGGGTTTGCCTTCATATTTGACCCAGAACAACTCAGTTCAGCATGGAAATATCATTGCAACAGCTTTTATTTAGCCAGAAATCAAGAGTGTAAGTTTTTATGCGCTTAAAAGCATTTTCAGGCGAATGAGCAAATATGCTGATTTCTGCCAATTGCAGCAAAATACTGAAAGGAAAGTGGGTTTGCCTTCATATTTGACCCAGAACAACTCAGTTCAGCATGGAAATATCATTGCAACAGCTTTTATTTAGCCAGAAATCAAGAGTGTAAGTTTTATGCGCTAAAAAGCATTTTCAGGCAGAATGAGCAAATATGCTTGTTTCTGCCAATTGCAGCAAAATACTGAAAGGAAAGTGGGTTTGCCTTCATATTTGACCCAGAACAACTCAGTTCAGCATGGAAATATCATTGCAACAGCTTTTATTTAGCCAGAAATCAAGAGTGTAAGTTTTATGCGCTTAAAAGCATTTTCAGGCCGAATGAGCAAATATGCTTGTTTCTGCCAATTGCAGCAAAATACTGAAAGGAAAGTGGGTTTGCCTTCATATTTGACCCAGAACAACTCAGTTCAGCATGGAAATATCATTGCAACAGCTTTTATTTAGCCAGAAATCAAGAGTGTAAGTTTTTATGCGCTTAAAAGCATTTTCAGGCCGAATGAGCAAATATGATTGTTTCCAATTGCAGCAAAATACTGAAAGGAAAGTGGGTTTGCCTTCATATTTGACCCAGAACAACTCAGTTCAGCATGGAAATATCATTGCAACAGCTTTTATTTAGCCAGAAATCAAGAGTGTAAGTTTTTATGCGCTTAAAAGCATTTTCAGGCGAATGAGCAAATATGCTTGTTTCTGCCAATTGCAGCAAAATACTGAAAGGAAAGTGGGTTTGCCTTCATATTTGACCCAGAACAACTCAGTTCAGCATGGAAATATCATTGCAACAGCTTTTATTTAGCCAGAAATCAAGAGTGTAAGTTTTTATGCGCTAAAAGCATTTTCAGGCGAATGAGCAAATATGATTTCTGCCAATTGCAGCAAAATACTGAAAGGAAAGTGGGTTTGCCTTCATATTTGACCCAGAACAACTCAGTTCAGCATGGAAATATCATTGCAACAGCTTTTATTTAGCCAGAAATCAAGAGTGTAAGTTTTTATGCGCTTAAAAGCATTTTCAGGCCGAATGAGCAAATATGCTTGTTTCTGCCAATTGCAGCAAAATACTGAAAGGAAAGTGGGTTTGCCTTCATATTTGACCCAGAACAACTCAGTTCAGCATGGAAATATCATTGCAACAGCTTTTATTTAGCCAGAAATCAAGAGTGTAAGTTTTTATGCGCTTAAAAGCATTTTCAGGCGAATGAGCAAATATGCTGATTTCTGCCAATTGCAGCAAAATACTGAAAGGAAAGTGGGTTTGCCTTCATATTTGACCCAGAACAACTCAGTTCAGCATGGAAATATCATTGCAACAGCTTTTATTTAGCCAGAAATCAAGAGTGTAAGTTTTTATGCGCTTAAAAGCATTTTCAGGCCGAATGAGCAAATATGATTTCTGCCAATTGCAGCAAAATACTGAAAGGAAAGTGGGTTTGCCTTCATATTTGACCCAGAACAACTCAGTTCAGCATGGAAATATCATTGCAACAGCTTTTATTTAGCCAGAAATCAAGAGTGTAAGTTTTATGCGCTTAAAAGCATTTTCAGGCGAATGAGCAAATATGCTTGTTTCTGCCAATTGCAGCAAAATACTGAAAGGAAAGTGGGTTTGCCTTCATATTTGACCCAGAACAACTCAGTTCAGCATGGAAATATCATTGCAACAGCTTTTATTTGCCAGAAATCAAGAGTGTAAGTTTTATGCGCTTAAAAGCATTTTCAGGCCGAATGAGCAAATATGCTTGTTTCTGCCAATTGCAGCAAAATACTGAAAGGAAAGTGGGTTTGCCTTCATATTTGACCCAGAACAACTCAGTTCAGCATGGAAATATCATTGCAACAGCTTTTATTTAGCCAGAAATCAAGAGTGTAAGTTTTTATGCGCTTAAAAGCATTTTCAGGGCGAATGAGCTGATTTCTGCCAACTGCAGCAAAATACTGAAAGGAAAGTGGGTTTGCCTTCATATTTGACCCAGAACAACTCAGTTCAGCATGGAAATATCATTGCAACAGCTTTTATTTAGCCAGAAATCAAGAGTGTAAGTTTTTATGCGCTTAAAAGCATTTTCAGGCCGAATGAGCAAATATGCTTGTTTCTGCCAATTGCAGCAAAATACTGAAAGGAAAGTGGGTTTGCCTTCATATTTGACCCAGAACAACTCAGTTCAGCATGGAAATATCATTGCAACAGCTTTTATTTAGCCAGAAATCAAGAGTGTAAGTTTTTATGCGCTTAAAAGCATTTTCAGGCCGAATGAGCTGATTTCTGCCAATTGCAGCAAAATACTGAAAGGAAAGTGGGTTTGCCTTCATATTTGACCCAGAACAACTCAGTTCAGCATGGAAATATCATTGCAACAGCTTTTATTTAGCCAGAAATCAAGAGTGTAAGTTTTTATGCGCTTAAAAGCATTTTCAGGCGAATGAGCAAATATATGCTGTTTCTGCCAATTGCAGCAAAATACTGAAAGGAAAGTGGGTTTGCCTTCATATTTGACCCAGAACAACTCAGTTCAGCATGGAAATATCATTGCAACAGCTTTTATTTAGCCAGAAATCAAGAGTGTAAGTTTTTATGCGCTTAAAAGCATTTTCAGGCGATATGAACAAATGAGCTGATTTCTGCCAATTGCAGCAAAATACTGAAAGGAAAGTGGGTTTGCCTTCATATTTGACCCAGAACAACTCAGTTCAGCATGGAAATATCATTGCAACAGCTTTTATTTAGCCAGAAATCAAGAGTGTAAGTTTTTATGCGCTTAAAAGCATTTTCAGGCGAATGAGCAAATATGCTTGTTTCTGCCAATTGCAGCAAAATACTGAAAGGAAAGTGGGTTTGCCTTCATATTTGACCCAGAACAACTCAGTTCAGCATGGAAATATCATTGCAACAGCTTTTATTTAGCCAGAAATCAAGAGTGTAAGTTTTTATGCGCTTAAAAGCATTTTCAGGCCGAATGAGCAAATATGCTGATTTCTGCCAATTGCAGCAAAATACTGAAAGGAAAGTGGGTTTGCCTTCATATTTGACCCAGAACAACTCAGTTCAGCATGGAAATATCATTGCAACAGCTTTTATTTAGCCAGAAATCAAGAGTGTAAGTTTTTATGCGCTTAAAAGCATTTTCAGGCGAATGAGCAAATATGCTTGTTTCTGCCAATTGCAGCAAAATACTGAAAGGAAAGTGGGTTTGCCTTCATATTTGACCCAGAACAACTCAGTTCAGCATGGAAATATCATTGCAACAGCTTTTATTTAGCCAGAAATCAAGAGTGTAAGTTTTTATGCGCTTAAAAGCATTTTCAGGCCGAATGAGCAAATATGATTTCTGCCAATTGCAGCAAAATACTGAAAGGAAAGTGGGTTTGCCTTCATATTTGACCCAGAACAACTCAGTTCAGCATGGAAATATCATTGCAACAGCTTTTATTTAGCCAGAAATCAAGAGTGTAAGTTTTTATGCGCTTAAAAGCATTTTCAGGCGAATGAGCAAATATGCTTGTTTCTGCCAATTGCAGCAAAATACTGAAAGGAAAGTGGGTTTGCCTTCATATTTGACCCAGAACAACTCAGTTCAGCATGGAAATATCATTGCAACAGCTTTTATTTAGCCAGAAATCAAGAGTGTAAGTTTTATGCGCTTAAAAGCATTTTCAGGCGAATGAGCAAATATGCTTGTTTCTGCCAATTGCAGCAAAATACTGAAAGGAAAGTGGGTTTGCCTTCATATTTGACCCAGAACAACTCAGTTCAGCATGGAAATATCATTGCAACAGCTTTTATTTAGCCAGAAATCAAGAGTGTAAGTTTTTATGCGCTTAAAAGCATTTTCAGGCGAATGAGCAAATATGATTTCTGCCAATTGCAGCAAAATACTGAAAGGAAAGTGGGTTTGCCTTCATATTTGACCCAGAACAACTCAGTTCAGCATGGAAATATCATTGCAACAGCTTTTATTTAGCCAGAAATCAAGAGTGTAAGTTTTTATGCGCTTAAAAGCATTTTCAGGCGAATGAGCAAATATGCTTGTTTCTGCCAATTGCAGCAAAATACTGAAAGGAAAGTGGGTTTGCCTTCATATTTGACCCAGAACAACTCAGTTCAGCATGGAAATATCATTGCAACAGCTTTTATTTAGCCAGAAATCAAGAGTGTAAGTTTTTATGCGCTTAAAAGCATTTTCAGGCGAATGAGCAAATTTGCTTGTTTCTGCCAATTGCAGCAAAATACTGAAAGGAAAGTGGGTTTGCCTTCATATTTGACCCAGAACAACTCAGTTCAGCATGGAAATATCATTGCAACAGCTTTTATTTAGCCAGAAATCAAGAGTGTAAGTTTTTATGCGCTTAAAAGCATTTTCAGGCCGAATGAGCAAATATGCTTGTTTCTGCCAATTGCAGCAAAATACTGAAAGGAAAGTGGGTTTGCCTTCATATTTGACCCAGAACAACTCAGTTCAGCATGGAAATATCATTGCAACAGCTTTTATTTAGCCAGAAATCAAGAGTGTAAGTTTTTATGCGCTTAAAAGCATTTTCAGGCGAATGAGCAAATATGCTTGTTTCTGCCAATTGCAGCAAAATACTGAAAGGAAAGTGGGTTTGCCTTCATATTTGACCCAGAACAACTCAGTTCAGCATGGAAATATCATTGCAACAGCTTTTATTTAGCCAGAAATCAAGAGTGTAAGTTTTTATGCGCTTAAAAGCATTTTCAGGCCGAATGAGCAAATATGCTTGTTTCTGCCAATTGCAGCAAAATACTGAAAGGAAAGTGGGTTTGCCTTCATATTTGACCCAGAACAACTCAGTTCAGCATGGAAATATCATTGCAACAGCTTTTATTTAGCCAGAAATCAAGAGTGTAAGTTTTTGCGCTTAAAAGCATTTTCAGGCCGAATGAGCAAATATGCTTGTTTCTGCCAATTGCAGCAAAATACTGAAAGGAAAGTGGGTTTGCCTTCATATTTGACCCAGAACAACTCAGTTCAGCATGGAAATATCATTGCAACAGCTTTTATTTAGCCAGAAATCAAGAGTGTAAGTTTTTATGCGCTTAAAAGCATTTTCAGGCGAATGAGCAAATATGCTGATTTCTGCCAATTGCAGCAAAATACTGAAAGGAAAGTGGGTTTGCCTTCATATTTGACCCAGAACAACTCAGTTCAGCATGGAAATATCATTGCAACAGCTTTTATTTAGCCAGAAATCAAGAGTGTAAGTTTTTATGCGCTTAAAAGCATTTTCAGGCCGAATGAGCAAATATGCTGATTTCTGCCAATTGCAGCAAAATACTGAAAGGAAAGTGGGTTTGCCTTCATATTTGACCCAGAACAACTCAGTTCAGCATGGAAATATCATTGCAACAGCTTTTATTTAGCCAGAAATCAAGAGTGTAAGTTTTTATGCGCTTAAAAGCATTTTCAGGCGAATGAGCAAATATGCTTGTTTCTGCCAATTGCAGCAAAATACTGAAAGGAAAGTGGGTTTGCCTTCATATTTGACCCAGAACAACTCAGTTCAGCATGGAAATATCATTGCAACAGCTTTTATTTAGCCAGAAATCAAGAGTGTAAGTTTTTATGCGCTTAAAAGCATTTTCAGGCGAATGAGCAAATATGCTTGTTTCTGCCAATTGCAGCAAAATACTGAAAGGAAAGTGGGTTTGCCTTCATATTTGACCCAGAACAACTCAGTTCAGCATGGAAATATCATTGCAACAGCTTTTATTTAGCCAGAAATCAAGAGTGTAAGTTTTTATGCGCTTAAAAGCATTTTCACGGCGAATGAGCAAATATGCTTGTTTCTGCCAATTGCAGCAAAATACTGAAAGGAAAGTGGGTTTGCCTTCATATTTGACCCAGAACAACTCAGTTCAGCATGGAAATATCATTGCAACAGCTTTTATTTAGCCAGAAATCAAGAGTGTAAGTTTTTATGCGCTTAAAAGCATTTTCAGGCGAATGAGCAAATATGCTTGTTTCTGCCAATTGCAGCAAAATACTGAAAGGAAAGTGGGTTTGCCTTCATATTTGACCCAGAACAACTCAGTTCAGCATGGAAATATCATTGCAACAGCTTTTATTTAGCCAGAAATCAAGAGTGTAAGTTTTTATGCGCTTAAAAGCATTTTCAGGCCGAATGAGCTGATTTCTGCCAATTGCAGCAAAATACTGAAAGGAAAGTGGGTTTGCCTTCATATTTGACCCAGAACAACTCAGTTCAGCATGGAAATATCATTGCAACAGCTTTTATTTGCCAGAAATCAAGAGTGTAAGTTTTTATGCGCTTAAAAGCATTTTCAGGCCGAATGAGCAAATATGCTTGTTTCTGCCAATTGCAGCAAAATACTGAAAGGAAAGTGGGTTTGCCTTCATATTTGACCCAGAACAACTCAGTTCAGCATGGAAATATCATTGCAACAGCTTTTATTTAGCCAGAAATCAAGAGTGTAAGTTTTTATGCGCTTAAAAGCATTTTCAGGCAGAATGAGCAAATATGCTTGTTTCTGCCAATTGCAGCAAAATACTGAAAGGAAAGTGGGTTTGCCTTCATATTTGACCCAGAACAACTCAGTTCAGCATGGAAATATCATTGCAACAGCTTTTATTTAGCCAGAAATCAAGAGTGTAAGTTTTTATGCGCTTAAAAGCATTTTCAGGCGAATGAGCAAATATGCTTGTTTCTGCCAATTGCAGCAAAATACTGAAAGGAAAGTGGGTTTGCCTTCATATTTGACCCAGAACAACTCAGTTCAGCATGGAAATATCATTGCAACAGCTTTTATTTAGCCAGAAATCAAGAGTGTAAGTTTTATGCGCTTAAAAGCATTTTCAGGCGAATGAGCAAATATGATTTCTGCCAATTGCAGCAAAATACTGAAAGGAAAGTGGGTTTGCCTTCATATTTGACCCAGAACAACTCAGTTCAGCATGGAAATATCATTGCAACAGCTTTTATTTAGCCAGAAATCAAGAGTGTAAGTTTTTATGCGCTTAAAAGCATTTTCAGGCCGAATGAACAAATATGCTTGTTTCTGCCAATTGCAGCAAAATACTGAAAGGAAAGTGGGTTTGCCTTCATATTTGACCCAGAACAACTCAGTTCAGCATGGAAATATCATTGCAACAGCTTTTATTTAGCCAGAAATCAAGAGTGTAAGTTTTTATGCGCTTAAAAGCATTTTCAGGCCGAATGAGCAAATTTGTTTGCCAATTGCAGCAAAATACTGAAAGGAAAGTGGGTTTGCCTTCATATTTGACCCAGAACAACTCAGTTCAGCATGGAAATATCATTGCAACAGCTTTTATTTAGCCAGAAATCAAGAGTGTAAGTTTTTATGCGCTTAAAAGCATTTTCAGGCGAATGAGCAAATATGCTTGTTTCTGCCAATTGCAGCAAAATACTGAAAGGAAAGTGGGTTTGCCTTCATATTTGACCCAGAACAACTCAGTTCAGCATGGAAATATCATTGCAACAGCTTTTATTTAGCCAGAAATCAAGAGTGTAAGTTTTTATGCGCTTAAAAGCATTTTCAGGCCGAATGAGCAAATATGCTGATTTCTGCCAATTGCAGCAAAATACTGAAAGGAAAGTGGGTTTGCCTTCATATTTGACCCAGAACAACTCAGTTCAGCATGGAAATATCATTGCAACAGCTTTTAATTTGCCAGAAATCAAGAGTGTAAGTTTTTATGCGCTTAAAAGCATTTTCAGGCCGAATGAGCAAATATGCTTGTTTCTGCCAATTGCAGCAAAATACTGAAAGGAAAGTGGGTTTGCCTTCATATTTGACCCAGAACAACTCAGTTCAGCATGGAAATATCATTGCAACAGCTTTTATTTAGCCAGAAATCAAGAGTGTAAGTTTTTATGCGCTTAAAAGCATTTTCAGGCCGAATGAGCAAATATGCTTGTTTCTGCCAATTGCAGCAAAATACTGAAAGGAAAGTGGGTTTGCCTTCATATTTGACCCAGAACAACTCAGTTCAGCATGGAAATATCATTGCAACAGCTTTTATTTAGCCAGAAATCAAGAGTGTAAGTTTTTATGCTTAAAAGCATTTTCACGGCGAATGAGCAAATATGCTTGTTTCTGCCAATTGCAGCAAAATACTGAAAGGAAAGTGGGTTTGCCTTCATATTTGACCCAGAACAACTCAGTTCAGCATGGAAATATCATTGCAACAGCTTTTATTTAGCCAGAAATCAAGAGTGTAAGTTTTTATGCGCTTAAAAGCATTTTCAGGCCGAATGAGCAAATATGCTTGTTTCTGCCAATTGCAGCAAAATACTGAAAGGAAAGTGGGTTTGCCTTCATATTTGACCCAGAACAACTCAGTTCAGCATGGAAATATCATTGCAACAGCTTTTATTTAGCCAGAAATCAAGAGTGTAGTTTTTATGCGCTTAAAAGCATTTTCAGTCGAATGAGCAAATATGCTTGTTTCTGCCAATTGCAGCAAAATACTGAAAGGAAAGTGGGTTTGCCTTCATATTTGACCCAGAACAACTCAGTTCAGCATGGAAATATCATTGCAACAGCTTTTATTTAGCCAGAAATCAAGAGTGTAAGTTTTTATGCGCTTAAAAGCATTTTCAGGCGAATGAGCAAATATGCTGATTTCTGCCAATTGCAGCAAAATACTGAAAGGAAAGTGGGTTTGCCTTCATATTTGACCCAGAACAACTCAGTTCAGCATGGAAATATCATTGCAACAGCTTTTATTTAGCCAGAAATCAAGAGTGTAAGTTTTTATGCGCTTAAAAGCATTTTCAGGCCGAATGAGCAAATATGCTGATTTCTGCCAATTGCAGCAAAAAACTGAAAGGAAAGTGGGTTTGCCTTCATATTTGACCCAGAACAACTCAGTTCAGCATGGAAATATCATTGCAACAGCTTTTATTTAGCCAGAAATCAAGAGTGTAAGTTTTTATGCGCTTAAAAGCATTTTCAGGCGAATGAGCAAATATGCTTGTTTCTGCCAATTGCAGCAAAATACTGAAAGGAAAGTGGGTTTGCCTTCATATTTGACCCAGAACAACTCAGTTCAGCATGGAAATATCATTGCAACAGCTTTTATTTAGCCAGAAATCAAGTGTAAGTTTTTATGCGCTTAAAAGCATTTTCAGGCCGAATGAGCTGATTTCTGCCAATTGCAGCAAAATACTGAAAGGAAAGTGGGTTTGCCTTCATATTTGACCCAGAACAACTCAGTTCAGCATGGAAATATCATTGCAACAGCTTTTATTTAGCCAGAAATCAAGTGTAAGTTTTTATGCGCTTAAAAAGCATTTTCAGGCCGAATGAGCAAATATGCTTGATTTCTGCCAATTGCAGCAAAATACTGAAAGGAAAGTGGGTTTGCCTTCATATTTGACCCAGAACAACTCAGTTCAGCATGGAAATATCATTGCAACAGCTTTTATTTAGCCAGAAATCAAGAGTGTAAGTTTTATGCGCTTAAAAGCATTTTCAGGCGAATGAGCAAATATGCTTGTTTCTGCCAATTGCAGCAAAATACTGAAAGGAAAGTGGGTTTGCCTTCATATTCATATTTGACCCAGAACAACTCAGTTCAGCATGGAAATATCATTGCAACAGCTTTTATTTAGCCAGAAATCAAGTGTGTAGTTTTTATGCGCTTAAAAGCATTTTCAGGCGAATGAGCAAATATGCTTGTTTCTGCCAATTGCAGCAAAATACTGAAAGGAAAGTGGGTTTGCCTTCATATTTGACCCAGAACAACTCAGTTCAGCATGGAAATATCATTGCAACAGCTTTTATTTAGCCAGAAATCAAGAGTGTAAGTTTTTATGCGCTTAAAAGCATTTTCAGGCGAATGAGCAAATATGCTTGTTTCTGCCAATTGCAGCAAAATACTGAAAGGAAAGTGGGTTTGCCTTCATATTTGACCCAGAACAACTCAGTTCAGCATGGAAATATCATTGCAACAGCTTTTATTTAGCCAGAAATCAAGAGTGTAAGTTTTTATGCGCTTAAAAGCATTTTCAGGCGAATGAGCAAATATGCTGATTTCTGCCAATTGCAGCAAAATACTGAAAGGAAAGTGGGTTTGCCTTCATATTTGACCCAGAACAACTCAGTTCAGCATGGAAATATCATTGCAACAGCTTTTATTTAGCCAGAAATCAAGAGTGTAAGTTTTTATGCGCTTAAAAGCATTTTCAGGCGAATGAGCAAATATGCTTGTTTCTGCCAATTGCAGCAAAATACTGAAAGGAAAGTGGGTTTGCCTTCATATTTGACCCAGAACAACTCAGTTCAGCATGGAAATATCATTGCAACAGCTTTTATTTAGCCAGAAATCAAGAGTGTAAGTTTTTATGCGCTTAAAAGCATTTTCAGGCGAATGAGCAAATATGCTGATTTCTGCCAATTGCAGCAAAATACTGAAAGGAAAGTGGGTTTGCCTTCATATTTGACCCAGAACAACTCAGTTCAGCATGGAAATATCATTGCAACAGCTTTTATTTAGCCAGAAATCAAGAGTGTAAGTTTTTATGCGCTTAAAAGCATTTTCAGGCGAATGAGCAAATATGCTTGTTTCTGCCAATTGCAGCAAAATACTGAAAGGAAAGTGGGTTTGCCTTCATATTTGACCCAGAACAACTCAGTTCAGCATGGAAATATCATTGCAACAGCTTTTATTTAGCCAGAAATCAAGAGTGTAAGTTTTTATGCGCTTAAAAGCATTTTCAGGCGAATGAGCAAATATGCTTGTTTCTGCCAATTGCAGCAAAATACTGAAAGGAAAGTGGGTTTGCCTTCATATTTGACCCAGAACAACTCAGTTCAGCATGGAAATATCATTGCAACAGCTTTTATTTAGCCAGAAATCAAGAGTGTAAGTTTTTATGCTCAAAAAAGCATTTTCAGGCGAATGAGCAAATATGCTTGTTTCTGCCAATTGCAGCAAAATACTGAAAGGAAAGTGGGTTTGCCTTCATATTTGACCCAGAACAACTCAGTTCAGCATGGAAATATCATTGCAACAGCTTTTATTTAGCCAGAAATCAAGAGTGTAAGTTTTTATGCGCTTAAAAGCATTTTCAGGCGGAATGAGCAAATATGCAGATTTCTGCCAATTGCAGCAAAATACTGAAAGGAAAGTGGGTTTGCCTTCATATTTGACCCAGAACAACTCAGTTCAGCATGGAAATATCATTGCAACAGCTTTTATTTAGCCAGAAATCAAGAGTGTAAGTTTTTATGCTTAAAAGCATTTTCAGGCCGAATGAGCAAATATGCTTGTTTCTGCCAATTGCAGCAAAATACTGAAAGGAAAGTGGGTTTGCCTTCATATTTGACCCAGAACAACTCAGTTCAGCATGGAAATATCATTGCAACAGCTTTATTTAGCCAGAAATCAAGAGTGTAAGTTTTTATGCGCTTAAAAGCATTTTCAGGCCAAATATGCTTGTTTCTGCCAATTGCAGCAAAATACTGAAAGGAAAGTGGGTTTGCCTTCATATTTGACCCAGAACAACTCAGTTCAGCATGGAAATATCATTGCAACAGCTTTTATTTAGCCAGAAATCAAGAGTGTAAGTTTTTATGCGCTTAAAAGCATTTTCAGGCAGAATGAGCTGATTTCTGCCAATTGCAGCAAAATACTGAAAGGAAAGTGGGTTTGCCTTCATATTTGACCCAGAACAACTCAGTTCAGCATGGAAATATCATTGCAACAGCTTTTATTTAGCCAGAAATCAAGAGTGTAAGTTTTTATGCGCTTAAAAGCATTTTCAGGCGAATGAGCAAATATGCTTGTTTCTGCCAATTGCAGCAAAATACTGAAAGGAAAGTGGGTTTGCCTTCATATTTGACCCAGAACAACTCAGTTCAGCATGGAAATATCATTGCAACAGCTTTTATTTAGCCAGAAATCAAGAGTGTAAGTTTTTATGCGCTTAAAAGCATTTTCAGGCCGAATGAGCAAATATGCTTGATTCTGCCAATTGCAGCAAAATACTGAAAGGAAAGTGGGTTTGCCTTCATATTTGACCCAGAACAACTCAGTTCAGCATGGAAATATCATTGCAACAGCTTTTATTTAGCCAGAAATCAAGAGTGTAAGTTTTTATGCGCTTAAAAGCATTTTCAGGCGAATGAGCAAATATGCTTGTTTCTGCCAATTGCAGCAAAATACTGAAAGGAAAGTGGGTTTGCCTTCATATTTGACCCAGAACAACTCAGTTCAGCATGGAAATATCATTGCAACAGCTTTTATTTGCCAGAAATCAAGAGTGTAAGTTTTTATGCGCTTAAAAGCATTTTCAGGCCGAATGAGCAAATATGCTTGTTTCTGCCAATTGCAGCAAAATACTGAAAGGAAAGTGGGTTTGCCTTCATATTTGACCCAGAACAACTCAGTTCAGCATGGAAATATCATTGCAACAGCTTTTATTTAGCCAGAAATCAAGAGTGTAAGTTTTTATGCGCTTAAAAGCATTTTCAGGCCGAATGAGCAAATATGCTGTTTCTGCCAATTGCAGCAAAATACTGAAAGGAAAGTGGGTTTGCCTTCATATTTGACCCAGAACAACTCAGTTCAGCATGGAAATATCATTGCAACAGCTTTTATTTAGCCAGAAATCAAAGTGTGTAATTTTTATGCGCTTAAAAGCATTTTCAGGCGAATGAGCAAATATGCTTGTTTCTGCCAATTGCAGCAAAATACTGAAAGGAAAGTGGGTTTGCCTTCATATTTGACCCAGAACAACTCAGTTCAGCATGGAAATATCATTGCAACAGCTTTTATTTAGCCAGAAATCAAGAGTGTAAGTTTTTATGCGCTTAAAAGCATTTTCAGGCAAAATGAGCTGATTTCTGCCAATTGCAGCAAAATACTGAAAGGAAAGTGGGTTTGCCTTCATATTTGACCCAGAACAACTCAGTTCAGCATGGAAATATCATTGCAACAGCTTTTATTTAGCCAGAAATCAAGAGTGTAAGTTTTTATGCGCTTAAAAGCATTTTCAGGCGAATGAGCAAATATGCTTGTTTCTGCCAATTGCAGCAAAATACTGAAAGGAAAGTGGGTTTGCCTTCATATTTGACCCAGAACAACTCAGTTCAGCATGGAAATATCATTGCAACAGCTTTTATTTAGCCAGAAATCAAGAGTGTAAGTTTTTATGCGCTTAAAAGCATTTTCAGGCCGAATGAGCAAATATGCTTGTTTCTGCCAATTGCAGCAAAATACTGAAAGGAAAGTGGGTTTGCCTTCATATTTGACCCAGAACAACTCAGTTCAGCATGGAAATATCATTGCAACAGCTTTTATTTAGCCAGAAATCAAGAGTGTAAGTTTTTATGCGCTTAAAAGCATTTTCAGGCCGAATGAGCAAATATGCTTGTTTCTGCCAATTGCAGCAAAATACTGAAAGGAAAGTGGGTTTGCCTTCATATTTGACCCAGAACAACTCAGTTCAGCATGGAAATATCATTGCAACAGCTTTTATTTAGCCAGAAATCAAGAGTGTAAGTTTTTATGCGCTTAAAAGCATTTTCAGGCCGAATGAGCAAATATGCTTGTTTCTGCCAATTGCAGCAAAATACTGAAAGGAAAGTGGGTTTGCCTTCATATTTGACCCAGAACAACTCAGTTCAGCATGGAAATATCATTGCAACAGCTTTTATTTAGCCAGAAATCAAGAGTGTAAGTTTTATGCGCTTAAAAGCATTTTCAGGCCGAATGAGCAAATATGCTTGTTTCTGCCAATTGCAGCAAAATACTGAAAGGAAAGTGGGTTTGCCTTCATATTTGACCCAGAACAACTCAGTTCAGCATGGAAATATCATTGCAACAGCTTTTATTTAGCCAGAAATCAAGAGTGTAAGTTTTTATGCGCTTAAAAGCATTTTCAGGCCGAATGAGCAAATATCTTGTTTCCAATTGCAGCAAAATACTGAAAGGAAAGTGGGTTTGCCTTCATATTTGACCCAGAACAACTCAGTTCAGCATGGAAATATCATTGCAACAGCTTTTATTTAGCCAGAAATCAAGAGTGTAAGTTTTTATGCGCTTAAAAGCATTTTCAGGCCGAATGAGCAAATATGCTTGTTTCTGCCAATTGCAGCAAAATACTGAAAGGAAAGTGGGTTTGCCTTCATATTTGACCCAGAACAACTCAGTTCAGCATGGAAATATCATTGCAACAGCTTTTATTTAGCCAGAAATCAAGAGTGTAAGTTTTTATGCGCTTAAAAGCATTTTCAGGCGAATGAGCAAATATGCTTGTTTCTGCCAATTGCAGCAAAATACTGAAAGGAAAGTGGGTTTGCCTTCATATTTGACCCAGAACAACTCAGTTCAGCATGGAAATATCATTGCAACAGCTTTTATTTAGCCAGAAATCAAGAGTGTAAGTTTTTATGTGCTTAAAAGCATTTTCACGGCGAATGAGCAAATATGCGTGTTTCTGCCAATTGCAGCAAAATACTGAAAGGAAAGTGGGTTTGCCTTCATATTTGACCCAGAACAACTCAGTTCAGCATGGAAATATCATTGCAACAGCTTTTATTTAGCCAGAAATCAAGAGTGTAAGTTTTTATATGCGCTTAAAAGCATTTTCAGGCCGAATGAGCAAAATGCTGATTTCTGCCAATTGCAGCAAAATACTGAAAGGAAAGTGGGTTTGCCTTCATATTTGACCCAGAACAACTCAGTTCAGCATGGAAATATCATTGCAACAGCTTTTATTTAGCCAGAAATCAAGAGTGTAAGTTTTTATGCGCTTAAAAGCATTTTCAGGCGAATGAGCAAATATGCTTGTTTCTGCCAATTGCAGCAAAATACTGAAAGGAAAGTGGGTTTGCCTTCATATTTGACCCAGAACAACTCAGTTCAGCATGGAAATATCATTGCAACAGCTTTTATTTAGCCAGAAATCAAGAGTGTAAGTTTTTATGCGCTTAAAAGCATTTTCAGGCCGAATGAGCAAATATGCTTGTTTCTGCCAATTGCAGCAAAATACTGAAAGGAAAGTGGGTTTGCCTTCATATTTGACCCAGAACAACTCAGTTCAGCATGGAAATATCATTGCAACAGCTTTTATTTAGCCAGAAATCAAGAGTGTAAGTTTTTATGCGCTTAAAAGCATTTTCAGGCGAATGAGCAAATATGCTCTGCCAATTTCTGCCAATTGCAGCAAAATACTGAAAGGAAAGTGGGTTTGCCTTCATATTTGACCCAGAACAACTCAGTTCAGCATGGAAATATCATTGCAACAGCTTTTATTTGCCAGAAATCAAGAGTGTAAGTTTTTATGCGCTTAAAAGCATTTTCAGCATGGAAATATCATTGAATGAGCAAATATGCATTTTTGTTTCTGCCAATTGCAGCAAAATACTGAAAGGAAAGTGGGTTTGCCTTCATATTTGACCCAGAACAACTCAGTTCAGCATGGAAATATCATTGCAACAGCTTTTATTTAGCCAGAAATCAAGAGTGTAAGTTTTTATGCGCTTAAAAGCATTTTCAGGCCGAATGAGCAAATATGATTTCTGCCAATTGCAGCAAAATACTGAAAGGAAAGTGGGTTTGCCTTCATATTTGACCCAGAACAACTCAGTTCAGCATGGAAATATCATTGCAACAGCTTTTATTTAGCCAGAAATCAAGAGTGTAAGTTTTATGCGCTTAAAAGCATTTTCAGGCGAATGAGCAAATATGCTTGTTTCTGCCAATTGCAGCAAAATACTGAAAGGAAAGTGGGTTTGCCTTCATATTTGACCCAGAACAACTCAGTTCAGCATGGAAATATCATTGCAACAGCTTTTATTTAGCCAGAAATCAAGAGTGTAAGTTTTTATGCGCTTAAAAGCATTTTCAGGCCGAATGAGCAAATATGCTTGTTTCTGCCAATTGCAGCAAAATACTGAAAGGAAAGTGGGTTTGCCTTCATATTTGACCCAGAACAACTCAGTTCAGCATGGAAATATCATTGCAACAGCTTTTATTTAGCCAGAAATCAAGAGTGTAAGTTTTTATGCGCTTAAAAGCATTTTCAGGCCGAATGAGCAAATATGCTTGTTTCTGCCAATTGCAGCAAAATACTGAAAGGAAAGTGGGTTTGCCTTCATATTTGACCCAGAACAACTCAGTTCAGCATGGAAATATCATTGCAACAGCTTTTATTTAGCCAGAAATCAAGAGTGTAAGTTTTATGCGCTTAAAAGCATTTTCACGGCGAATGAGCAAATATGCTTGTTTCTGCCAATTGCAGCAAAATACTGAAAGGAAAGTGGGTTTGCCTTCATATTTGACCCAGAACAACTCAGTTCAGCATGGAAATATCATTGCAACAGCTTTTATTTAGCCAGAAATCAAGAGTGTAAGTTGTTATGCGCTTAAAAGCATTTTCAGGCGAATGAGCAAATATGCTTGTTTCTGCCAATTGCAGCAAAATACTGAAAGGAAAGTGGGTTTGCCTTCATATTTGACCCAGAACAACTCAGTTCAGCATGGAAATATCATTGCAACAGCTTTTATTTAGCCAGAAATCAAGAGTGTAAGTTTTTATGCGCTTAAAAGCATTTTCAGGCCGAATGAGCAAATATGCTTGTTTCTGCCAATTGCAGCAAAATACTGAAAGGAAAGTGGGTTTGCCTTCATATTTGACCCAGAACAACTCAGTTCAGCATGGAAATATCATTGCAACAGCTTTTATTTAGCCAGAAATCAAGAGTGTAAGTTTTTATGCGCTTAAAAGCAGTTTCAGGCCGAATAAGATGATTTCTGCCAATTGCAGCAAAATACTGAAAGGAAAGTGGGTTTGCCTTCATATTTGACCCAGAACAACTCAGTTCAGCATGGAAATATCATTGCAACAGCTTTTATTTAGCCAGAAATCAAGAGTGTAAGTTTTTATGCGCTTAAAAGCATTTTCAGGCCGAATGAGCAAATATGCTTGTTTCTTCCAATTGCAGCAAAATACTGAAAGGAAAGTGGGTTTGCCTTCATATTTGACCCAGAACAACTCAGTTCAGCATGGAAATATCATTGCAACAGCTTTTATTTAGCCAGAAATCAAGAGTGTAAGTTTTTATGCGCTTAAAAGCATTTTCAGGCGAATGAGCAAATATGCTTGTTTCTGCCAATTGCAGCAAAATACTGAAAGGAAAGTGGGTTTGCCTTCATATTTGACCCAGAACAACTCAGTTCAGCATGGAAATATCATTGCAACAGCTTTTATTTGCCAGAAATCAAGAGTGTAAGTTTTTATGCGCTTAAAAGCATTTTCAGGCGAATGAGCAAATATGCTGATTTCTGCCAATTGCAGCAAAATACTGAAAGGAAAGTGGGTTTGCCTTCATATTTGACCCAGAACAACTCAGTTCAGCATGGAAATATCATTGCAACAGCTTTTATTTAGCCAGAAATCAAGAGTGTAAGTTTTTATGCGCTTAAAAGCATTTTCAGGCGAATGAGCAAATATGCTTGTTTCTGCCAATTGCAGCAAAATACTGAAAGGAAAGTGGGTTTGCCTTCATATTTGACCCAGAACAACTCAGTTCAGCATGGAAATATCATTGCAACAGCTTTTATTTAGCCAGAAATCAAGAGTGTAAGTTTTTATGCGCTTAAAAGCATTTTCAGGCGAATGAGCAAATATGCTTGTTTCTGCCAATTGCAGCAAAATACTGAAAGGAAAGTGGGTTTGCCTTCATATTTGACCCAGAACAACTCAGTTCAGCATGGAAATATCATTGCAACAGCTTTTATTTGCCAGAAATCAAGAGTGTAAGTTTTTATGCGCTTAAAAGCATTTTCAGGCCGAATGAGCTGATTTCTGCCAATTGCAGCAAAATACTGAAAGGAAAGTGGGTTTGCCTTCATATTTGACCCAGAACAACTCAGTTCAGCATGGAAATATCATTGCAACAGCTTTTATTTGCCAGAAATCAAGAGTGTAAGTTTTTATGCGCTTAAAAGCATTTTCAGGCGAATGAGCAAATATGCTTGTTTCTGCCAATTGCAGCAAAATACTGAAAGGAAAGTGGGTTTGCCTTCATATTTGACCCAGAACAACTCAGTTCAGCATGGAAATATCATTGCAACAGCTTTTATTTAGCCAGAAATCAAGAGTGTAGTTTTTATGCGCTTAAAAGCATTTTCAGGCGAATGAGCAAATATGCTGATTTCTGCCAATTGCAGCAAAATACTGAAAGGAAAGTGGGTTTGCCTTCATATTTGACCCAGAACAACTCAGTTCAGCATGGAAATATCATTGCAACAGCTTTTATTTAGCCAGAAATCAAGAGTGTAAGTTTTTATGCGCTTAAAAGCATTTTCAGGCGAATGAGCAAATATGCTTGTTTCTGCCAATTGCAGCAAAATACTGAAAGGAAAGTGGGTTTGCCTTCATATTTGACCCAGAACAACTCAGTTCAGCATGGAAATATCATTGCAACAGCTTTTATTTAGCCAGAAATCAAGAGTGTAAGTTTTTATGCGCTTAAAAGCATTTTCAGGCGAATGAGCAAATATGCTTGTTTCTGCCAATTGCAGCAAAATACTGAAAGGAAAGTGGGTTTGCCTTCATATTTGACCCAGAACAACTCAGTTCAGCATGGAAATATCATTGCAACAGCTTTTATTTAGCCAGAAATCAAGAGTGTAAGTTTTTATGCGCTTAAAAGCATTTTCAGGCCAAATGAGCAAATATGATTTCTGCCAATTGCAGCAAAATACTGAAAGGAAAGTGGGTTTGCCTTCATATTTGACCCAGAACAACTCAGTTCAGCATGGAAATATCATTGCAACAGCTTTTATTTAGCCAGAAATCAAGAGTGTAAGTTTTTATGCGCTTAAAAGCATTTTCAGGCGTAATGAGCAAATATGCTGATTTCTGCCAATTGCAGCAAAATACTGAAAGGAAAGTGGGTTTGCCTTCATATTTGACCCAGAACAACTCAGTTCAGCATGGAAATATCATTGCAACAGCTTTTATTTAGCCAGAAATCAAGAGTGTAAGTTTTTATGCGCTTAAAAGCATTTTCAGGCGAATGAGCAAATATGCTTGATTTCTGCCAATTGCAGCAAAATACTGAAAGGAAAGTGGGTTTGCCTTCATATTTGACCCAGAACAACTCAGTTCAGCATGGAAATATCATTGCAACAGCTTTTATTTAGCCAGAAATCAAGAGTGTAAGTTTTTATGCGCTTAAAAGCATTTTCAGGCGAATGAGCAAATATGCTTGTTTCTGCCAATTGCAGCAAAATACTGAAAGGAAAGTGGGTTTGCCTTCATATTTGACCCAGAACAACTCAGTTCAGCATGGAAATATCATTGCAACAGCTTTTATTTAGCCAGAAATCAAGAGTGTAAGTTTTATGTGCTTAAAAGCATTTTCACGGCGAATGAGCAAATATGCTTGTTTCTGCCAATTGCAGCAAAATACTGAAAGGAAAGTGGGTTTGCCTTCATATTTGACCCAGAACAACTCAGTTCAGCATGGAAATATCATTGCAACAGCTTTTATTTAGCCAGAAATCAAGAGTGTAAGTTTTTATGCGCTTAAAAGCATTTTCAGGCCGAATGAGCAAATATGCTTGTTTCTGCCAATTGCAGCAAAATACTGAAAGGAAAGTGGGTTTGCCTTCATATTTGACCCAGAACAACTCAGTTCAGCATGGAAATATCATTGCAACAGCTTTTATTTAGCCAGAAATCAAGAGTGTAAGTTTTTATGCGCTTAAAAGCATTTTCACGGCGAATGAGCAAATATGCTTGTTTCTGCCAATTGCAGCAAAATACTGAAAGGAAAGTGGGTTTGCCTTCATATTTGACCCAGAACAACTCAGTTCAGCATGGAAATATCATTGCAACAGCTTTTATTTAGCCAGAAATCAAGAGTGTAAGTTTTTATGCGCTTAAAAGCATTTTCACGGCGAATGAGCAAATATGCGTGTTTCTGCCAATTGCAGCAAAATACTGAAAGGAAAGTGGGTTTGCCTTCATATTTGACCCAGAACAACTCAGTTCAGCATGGAAATATCATTGCAACAGCTTTTATTTAGCCAGAAATCAAGAGTGTAAGTTTTTATGCGCTTAAAAGCATTTTCAGGCGAATGAGCAAATATGCTTGTTTCTGCCAATTGCAGCAAAATACTGAAAGGAAAGTGGGTTTGCCTTCATATTTGACCCAGAACAACTCAGTTCAGCATGGAAATATCATTGCAACAGCTTTTATTTAGCCAGAAATCAAGAGTGTAAGTTTTTATGCGCTTTAAAAGCATTTTCAGGCGAATGAGCAAGCTGATTTCTGCCAATTGCAGCAAAATACTGAAAGGAAAGTGGGTTTGCCTTCATATTTGACCCAGAACAACTCAGTTCAGCATGGAAATATCATTGCAACAGCTTTTATTTGCCAGAAATCAAGAGTGTAAGTTTTATGCGCTTAAAAGCATTTTCAGGCGAATGAGCAAATATGCTTGTTTCTGCCAATTGCAGCAAAATACTGAAAGGAAAGTGGGTTTGCCTTCATATTTGACCCAGAACAACTCAGTTCAGCATGGAAATATCATTGCAACAGCTTTTATTTAGCCAGAAATCAAGAGTGTAAGTTTTTATGCGCTTAAAAGCATTTTCAGGCGAATGAGCAAATATGCTTGTTTCTGCCAATTGCAGCAAAATACTGAAAGGAAAGTGGGTTTGCCTTCATATTTGACCCAGAACAACTCAGTTCAGCATGGAAATATCATTGCAACAGCTTTTATTTAGCCAGAAATCAAGAGTGTAAGTTTTTATGCGCTTAAAAGCATTTTCAGGCCGAATGAGCAAATATGCTTGTTTCTGCCAATTGCAGCAAAATACTGAAAGGAAAGTGGGTTTGCCTTCATATTTGACCCAGAACAACTCAGTTCAGCATGGAAATATCATTGCAACAGCTTTTATTTAGCCAGAAATCAAGAGTGTAAGTTTTTATGCGCTTAAAAGCATTTTCAGGCCGAATGAGCAAATATGCTTGTTTCTGCCAATTGCAGCAAAATACTGAAAGGAAAGTGGGTTTGCCTTCATATTTGACCCAGAACAACTCAGTTCAGCATGGAAATATCATTGCAACAGCTTTTATTTAGCCAGAAATCAAGAGTGTAAGTTTTTATGCGCTAAAAGCATTTTCAGGCGAATGAGCAAATATGCTGATTTCTGCCAATTGCAGCAAAATACTGAAAGGAAAGTGGGTTTGCCTTCATATTTGACCCAGAACAACTCAGTTCAGCATGGAAATATCATTGCAACAGCTTTTATTTAGCCAGAAATCAAGAGTGTAGTTTTTATGCGCTTAAAAGCATTTTCAGGCGAATGAGCAAATATGCTTGATTTCTGCCAATTGCAGCAAAATACTGAAAGGAAAGTGGGTTTGCCTTCATATTTGACCCAGAACAACTCAGTTCAGCATGGAAATATCATTGCAACAGCTTTTATTTAGCCAGAAATCAAGAGTGTAAGTTTTTATGCTCTTAAAAGCATTTTCAGGCGAATGAGCAAATATGCTTGTTTCTGCCAATTGCAGCAAAATACTGAAAGGAAAGTGGGTTTGCCTTCATATTTGACCCAGAACAACTCAGTTCAGCATGGAAATATCATTGCAACAGCTTTTATTTAGCCAGAAATCAAGAGTGTAAGTTTTCTAGAAGCACAGGCCGAGGTGGAGGAGTTGCAGCAATCTTCCATTGTAGCTTATCAATAAACCCTAGACCTAAACATAGCTATAACTCATTTGAAAGCCTTACTCTTAGCCTTTCACACCCAAACTGGAAAACTCAAAAACCACTGTTATTTGTTATCATGTACCGTCCTCCAGTCCCTTATTCAGAGCTTTTGATTGAATTTTCTGATTTTCTATCTGATTTAGTGCTTAGTACAGATAAAGTAATTATAGTGGGTGACTTTAACATTCATGTAGATGCTGACAGTAACTGCCTGAGCACTGCGTTTAATTCATTATTAGATTCAATTGGTTTTTCCCAAAATGTAAATAAACCCACTCACTGTTTTAGTCACACGTTAGACCTTGTCCTTACGTATGGAATTGAAACGGATAATTTAACAATATTTCCTCACAACTCTCTTCTGTCTGACCATTTTTTAATAACATTTGAATTTACAATAACGGACTATATAGCAGTTAGGGAAAAATTCCACTATAGCAGATGCTTAAGTGAAAAAGCTGTCAACAAATTTAAAGAAATTATTTCTCCATCATTTGCTTCACCATATGTTAATACAATGGGAAGTAGTCTCCTTAATGTTACTCCTGCACAAGTAGATTATCTTGTTGACAATTCTGCAGCCTCACTACGTACAATACTCGATAGTGTTGCCCCTCTAAAAAAGAAGGCAGTAAATCAGCAGAGGCGATCTCCATGGTATAGTTCACAAACACGCAACTTAAAACAGGAAACACGAAAGTTAGAAAGGAAGTGGCGTTCCAGAAAGTTAGAAGAATCTCATTTAGCCTGGAAAAATAGTTTAAAAATGTACAAAAAAGCTCTCCATGATGCCAGAACAGCATATTATTCATCATTAATAGAAGAAAACAAGAACAACCCCCGGTTTCTGTTCAGCACTGTAGCCAGGCTGACTAAGAGCCATAGTTCTGTTGAGCCTACTATTCCCTTAACTTTGAGCAGCAATGACTTCATGACCTTCTTTATGAATAAAATTGTAGCTATTAGAGAAAGTATTCACCAGATCCTCCCCCCAAACATTACAGATAGATCTTCATGTACAGCAGTGCTAGAATCATGGATAAGGCCCCAATCCCTATTAGACTGCTTTTTACCCATAGATCTCTCTGAGCTAACTTCAATTATTACCTCATCTAAACCAACAACCTGTCTGCTAGACCCTATTCCAACTAAGCTGCTCAAGGAAGCTTTACCCTTAATAGATACGTTCATATTAGATATCATCAATCTATCTTTAGAAACAGGCTATGTACCACAGGCCTATAAGGTAGCTGTAATTAAACCATTACTTAAAAAAACCTGTCTTGACCCAGGTGTTTTAGCCAATTACAGACCAATATCTAATCTCCCTTTATTTCTAAAATAATTGAAAAAGTAGTCATAAAACAATTATGTGATCACCTTCATAAGAATAATTTGTATGAAGAGTTTCAGTCAGGATTTAGAGTTCATCATAGTACAGAAACAGCACTGGTAAAAGTCACCAACGATCTCCTCATGGCCTCAGATAATGGACTCATCTCTATACTTGCTCTGTTAGATCTTAGTGCCGCATTTGATACCATTGATCATAACATTTTATTACAGAGACTGGAACATGAAATTGGAATTACAGGAACTGCACTAGGTTGGTTTAAATCTTATCTGTCTGATAGATTTCAATTTGTTCATGTTAATGATGAATCCTCCATGCACACAAAGGTTAGCTATGGAGTTCCACAAGGCTCTGTGTTAGGACCAATACTTTTTACTTTATATATGTCTCCTTTAGGCAACATTATTAGAAAACACTCCATAAATTTCCACTGTTATGCTGATGATACCCAGCTATATTTATCTATGGAACCAGATGAAAATAATCAGTTAATAAAGCTTCAAGCATGCCTACAAGACATAAAGGCCTGGATGTCCCACAATTTTTTACTTTTAAACTCAGACAAAACTGAAGTCATAGTATTTGGGCCCAAAATCTCAGAGATATGATGTCCAACCATATTGTTACCCTAGATGGCATAAGTCTGGCCTCCAGTACTACTGCAAGGAACCTTGGAGTTATTTTTGATCAGGATCTGTCCTTTAAGTCACATATAAAACAAATCTCTAGAACAGCCTTCTTCCACCTACGGAACATTGCCAAAATTAGGAGCATACTGTCTCAAAGTGATGCCGAAAAACTGGTCCATGCATTTGTTACTTCTAGGTTGGACTACTGTAATTCCCTACTTTCAGGATGCCCCAGTAACTCCCTAAAGAGCCTGCAATTAATCCAAAATGCTGCAGCAAGAGTGCTGACTGGAACTAGCAAGAGAGATCATATTTCACCTTCACTAGCTTCTCTCCATTGGCTTCCCATTAAATTTAGAATAGAATTTAAAACCCTGCTTCTCACATATAAAGCTCTGAATGGTCAGGCTCCATCATATATAGAAGATCTCATAGCACCATATCATCCCAGTAGACCACTTCGCTCTCAGAATGCAGGCCTACTTGTGGTTCCCAGAATTTCCAAAAGTAGAATGGGAGGTAGAGCCTTTAGCTATCAAGCTCCTCTCTTGTGGAACCAGCTCCCAGTTCAGATTCGGGAAGCAGACACCCTCTCTACTTTTAAGTCTAGGCTTAAAACCTTCCTCTTTAATAAAGCATATAGTTAGTTATAGTTATGCTGCTATAGGCTTAGACTGCTGGGGGACCCACCCCCCAATGCACTGAGCTCCTTTCCTCCTCTTGACCATCTCTCCTCTCCTCTCACCCCGCAATTGTCACCACTGTATGTCATTAACTCTGTGTGTTCTCTCCCGTAGTTGTCTTTGTCCTCCTCTGTCCCCCTCTCTCTGTCCCTTTCTGCAGGTGTCCCCCGGCTTTGAAGCTGTGTGTCTTCCAGCATGCAGCTACTGGTCCTACCAATCTGCCCGATGTTTTGTTGTTGCTTTTTGTTGCTCTGTTCTTTTCTCTCTCCCCTTTCCACTCACCCCAACCGGTCGAGGCAGATGGCCGTCCACCCTGAGCCTGGTTCTGCTGGAGGTTTCTTCCGTTAAAGGGAGTTTTTCCTCTCCACTGTTGCCTATGGCTTGCTCCAGGGGGAATTGTTGGGTTCTCTTTATATATCTTTATAATCTTGACTTTATTCTGTAAAGTGCCCTGAGATGACTTTGTTGTGAATTGGCGCTATATAAATAAAGTTGAATTGAATTGAATTGAATTAAAAGCATTTTCAGGCCGCATGGAGCTTAAATGCTTGTTTCTGCCAACTACAGCAAAATATTGAAAGGAAAGTGGGTTTGCCTTCATATTTGACCCAGAACAACTCAGTTCAGCATGGAAATATCATTGCAACAGCTTTTATTTAGCCAGAAATCAAGAGTGTACGTTTTTATGCGCTTATTTTCAGGCAGAATGAGCAAATATGCTTGTTTCTGCCAATTGCAGCAAAATACTGAAAGGAAAGTGGGTTTGCCTTCATATTTGACACAGAACAACTAAGATGAGCATGGAAATATCATTGCAAAAGCTTTTATTTAGCCAGAAATCAAGAGTGTAAGTTTTTATGCGCTTAAAAGTATTTTCAGGCCGAATGAGCAAATATGCTTGTTTCTGCCAATTGCAGCAAAATACTGAAAGGAAAGTGGGTTTGCCTTCATATTTGACCCAGAACAACTCAGTTCAGCATGGAAATATCATTGCAACAGCTTTTATTTAGCCAGAAATCAAGAGTGTAAGTTTGTATGCGCTTAAATGCATTTCTAGGCCTAAGGTGCTGATTTCTGCCAATTGCAGAAAAATACTGAAAGGAAAGTGGGTTTGCCTTCATATTTGACCCAGAACAACTCAGTTCAGCATGGAAATATCATTGCAACAGCTTTTATTTAGCCAGAAATCAAGAGTGGATGTTTTTGTGCGCTTAAAAGCATTTTCAGGCCGCATGGAGCTTAAGTGCTTGTTTCTGCCAACTACAGCAAAACATTAAGGGAAAAAGGGTTTGCCTTCATATTTGACCCAGAACAACTCAGTTCAGCATGGAAATATCATTGCAACAGCATTTATTTAGCTAGAAATCAAGAGTGTATGTTTTTATGCGCTTAAAAGCATTTTCAGGCCAAATGAGCTGATTTCTGCCAATTGCAGCAAAATATTGAAGGGAAAGTGGGTTTGCCTTCATATTTGACCCAGAACAACTCAGTTCAGCATGGAAATAGCATTGCAACAGCTTTTATTTAGCCAGAAATCAAGAGTGTAAGTTTATATGCGCTTAAATGCATTTCTAGGCCTAAGGTGCTGATTTCTGCCAATTGCAGAAAAATACTGAAAGGAAAGTGGGTTTGCCTTCATATTTGACCCAGAACAACTCAGTTCAGCATGGAAATATCATTGCAACAGCCTTTATTTAGCCAGAAATTAAGAGTGCAAGTTTTTATGCGCTTAAAAGCATTTTCAGGCCAAATGAGCTGATTTCTGCCAATTGCAGCAAAATATTGAAGGGAAAGTGGGTTTGCCTTCATATTTGACCCAGAACAACTCAGTTCAGCATGGAAATATCATTGCAACAGCTTTTATTTAGCCAGAAATCAAGAGTGTACGTTTTAATGCGTTTATTTTCAGGCAGAATGAGCAAATATGCTTGTTTCTGCCAATTGCAGCAAAATACTGAAAGGAAAGTGGGTTTGCGTTTATATTTGACCCAGAACAACTCAGTTCAGCATGGAAATATCATTGCAACAGCTTTTATTTAGCCAGAAATCAAGAGTGTAAGTTTATATGCGCTTAAATGCATTTCTAGGCCTAAGGTGCTGAATTCTGCCAATTGCAGAAAAATACTGAAAGGAAAGTGGGTTTGCCTTCATATTTGACACAGAACAACTCAGTTCAGCATGGAAATATCATTGCAACAGCCTTTATTTAGCCAGAAATTAAGAGTGTAAGTTTTTATGCGCTTAAAAGCATTTTCAGGCCGAATGAGCAAATATGCTTGTTTCTGCCAATTGCAGCAAAATACTAAAAGGAAAGTGGGTTTGCCTTCATATTTGACCCAGAACAACTCAGTTCAGCATGGAAATATCATTGCCACAGCTTTTTGTTGGAGTTTGTTATATTTTCTATTATATTTTCTATTATATTCTATATTATATTCTTTGTGTTATTATCATTATGTGAAGAATAGTAAGTCACAAGACTCACATAGTCAACTTGGTATAATGTATATATTCTATGCTACATTCCTTCTTAACTAGTTTAGCCTTGGGACAGAGCAGGAGGTGCATCCTGTTCTGTAAATCTTCTAGTTTAGGGCCTGTAAAGCAGGACATAAATCCTGTGTCCACATTCCTTCTTGGGTGAGAATATCTGGTTGTTCAGTAACCAGATGGTTTGACTTAAAGAAAAGTAATGTATGCATGAAATGTCCAATCACGTGAAGGCATACCCTTCTCTGTTCTGTCCTGTTTACAATAAAAAGAGCTTGCAAGGGGATACTCTTTGGAGTGGCTGTGTTCAGGTGAGTGCAACTGTCACTGAGACCCGCCGGCTCCCCTTGCAGCAAGTAAAAGACAAAGTCGACTTCTGTGTTTATTTCACTGTTGTAGAACTGTACTTTCTGGTGTAATCAGCGCTGTTGTGGTTATTAGAACCCAACATTATTTGGTCCTTCGAACCGGATTCCAAGAGACGACAGTCATCGAGGAAGGAGAACGACGCACCGAAGTCGGTCGACCGCCGGACGTCTAGGAACGCCCGTTAAAAGACCCAGGACGTGAATTCGTGGCTGGGCCGGTGTTTTTATTAGTCCAATCCTCCCTCGTTGAGTGTCGGCCAACGGAATCCCGGAAGACAGTTCCAGTGAAATTACACGGTGAGTGATCAGTGTGACTGTTGAAAATTATAAAAAGGGTTAATCTCTGCCGAAAGAGAGAGGAATTGAAAAATAAAATAAAAAAGGTTAATCTCTGCCGAAAGAGAGAGGAATTGAAAAATAAAATAAAAAAGGTTAATCTCTGCCGAAAGAGAGAGGAATTGAAAAATAAAATAAAAATAGGTTAATCTCCGCCTAAAGAGAGAGGAAGTGAAAAATAGAACCTAAAATAAAATAGGTTTAAATAGTCGAAGAAAAAATAAATAAATAAAATAAAGCGCGCATAGAGTGTGAATGAAATGCATATGTGAATGTGTGTGTGATTGCCACTTGTGTGGACCTCACCTCAGAAGGAAACCTAACGGTGTCAACAGGATTCTTGAGGTTGATGGTAAACACAAAGAAGTGGATTTGGAATAGGTCCGGATAAGGCGTTTTGCCTGAACGGACAAAAGGTTGTCATAATGGGGAACGGAAAAAGTAAGCCTGCCTATGAGGGGGATGCAAAATATATGGATAAATTCAAACCAGGCAGCATTAGTTATTTACCACGATGGGGTAAGAAACATCAGTTTAATGGTAAATTAATTGTTGCAAATTGTCAAACTTTAGTAGAAAAGCTAAAAATTGAAATATGCACTGCACGCGCGAAAGATAAAGACCGGTTGGAGAAAGAATTAAATTGTGCACAGCTGTGGTTAGACCAGGCAAGAAAGAGAAAGTTATGTTTAAATATGAAAAGAGAACGCAAGGCAACTGCGCTGCAGACAACTGCACTTGTGGAGTCGGATGAAGAAACAGGAATTGTTTCAGACGCATACCGACAACGTAGGGAACATGAGAGACAGCGTAGAGAAGACGAGAAGCAGCTCCAATTGACAAAACAAGTTCAGAGAACAAATGAAAGAACTGAAGAATCATCTAAATGTAGCCCGGTATCAAGCCGCACCAGACTAAAAGTTAAAAAACCTGTAACGAATTTAGTAGCTTCCATGATACCTAAAACTCAATCCTTATATCCAAATTTAGAAGGAATTAAACAAAATTCTGGAAGTATAAAGTATGATGGAGAATGTGATGGGTATGGCCCTGTACCTAACCCACCACTAGGGGAAGTATACCCCCTAGTGGAAGTAGCAAATCCACACTTTGGTATAGACCAAGATCTGGAGCGAACCATTCGTGTCTATCGCCCTGGACAGATGCTGAATGCACTGAAGCTTGTAAAAGTTTAGGAAGCCCATATGCAGATGTAGATTTGTGGGTGACAAATCATAGACTCCTTGTGCAATCTTACAATTTAGATGGCTATGAAGTAGAACAAACATTCAAAAAATGCCTTACTTTTAATTGGGGGAGAGTGAAGGGTCCTTATACAGGAAATAATGCAGCTGGAGTAAAACTCGCAGCAGGGGCCATGAGACTTGCAGGCTCAGACACAGGAGGTGTACGACCGAATGAGGGAAGCATTTAGACGAACTCCAGATTATGCTAAAATCTCTCAATGCAGACAAAAGGACTCAGAAGATGTATATGAGTATAGAGGCAGACTTGAAGAGATTTTTAGACAACATAGTGGCATAAATGAAGATGGTAATGCTAACGGTCCATACCAACAACAATTAAAACAAGCCCTGATGAACGGATTTTTACCACCCATCTCAGATTTCATAAGAAAACATAATGTTAATCATCGTACAGATGATGTTCCGCACATCATGAATTACGCATAACACGCTCAGGAGATAATAAAGGGAAAGAAAAAAAAAGCTGCAACTGTAGCACAGACATTTTATGAGGACACATGGGGGATGGAAGAAATTTTCTTTCAAGGGCCAAGCAGGGGACAAATGAAAAGAGAAAAAGGGGGAAAACGAGGGCCAGGAAGAGGAAGTGCATGGGGAGGAGCAAATAGAGATCAGAAAGATGAAGGTTGTTGGAACTGTGGTAATTTTGGACACATTGCGCGAGACTGTAGATACAGACGGCAAATTAGAAACTATCGACCGCCCTCACACAACCCAAATAATCCATTCTACAAATCTTCAGAATGACTAGAAACGGGAAAATGTCTAAACAAAACTGAAGAGATGATAGATCTAGCAGAAGTTTTACTAAACCGACATGTAGGTAAACAGAGCCCGAATAGATTGTTGAGTGTCCAAGGTAAAAATTTAACCTTTTTGTGTGATTCTGGAGCAGATAAGACAGTGTTGAGAGAATCAGTACCGGGACTTAAAGCTTCCAATCAGATTATATATGTTAAATCAGCTAATGGACTAGTAAATCAACATCACATATCCAAACCAATATGGTTCAAAGATCAAAACACTGGAGAGTCAATTCAAGCTTCTGTTGTCATTTGTCCAGACTGTCCTGTTAATCTCTTAGGGAGAGATCTTCTTTCCAAGTTAAAAATCTCTATAGTCCCCACAACGTTAGGCATGATTGCCTTAGGGAAAGGAGAAGCAGTAGACACATTAGCAATGCAAGGGACAGGAGAACCACACTATTATTGGACTCTAGATTTACCAACACCCGATCCCACTAAGACAGGACAACAGTTGTTAGAAAAACTTAGCCAACAGCAGGAAGGAGAGTTTTTAACCATGAAACCAGAACACATGCATGTCACATTGAAATATAAAAGTACACCAGGCCCAGATCCATCCTATGACAAGGAGGTGCAGAAATTAGGCCCACAGCGTATAACTTTGAAGTCAATTTACACTGATGGGAAAGGGAGAGCAGGATGCACTGTGCATCTCTCACCACAAGCCTTTAAGCTGTTTAATGTGCAGTATTCCACACCCCACTTGTCTCTTACTACACCTGTAGGGACAGACTGGGAGGAGATTGGCCCATTTATGATGAAAGCCACCCATATTGCACAGTGGAAAAAGTTATCAAACGGGTGGGAAACGTGTGCATTAACAGGTACAGTGTTTAAAAAAACCTTAGGATGGGTAATTACAGCATCGCCACATACTCATCTAGATGACCCAAACTTTCAAGATGCTGAATGATACACAATTCAAGCTAAAGACAACCCTGATCTTGCAGAAGTCCCAGACACATTTTGGTCAAAAGGCAAAACCGATGTAGGCCTCATGACCACAGCATCACCTGTAACCATTAAACCAAAATCAGATTACAGGCCTAGAGTACGACAATACCCACTGAAGCCTGATGCTGAGGAGGGAATTAAACCAGTGATCAGAGACATGATTGAGGCAGGGATAATAGTTGAGTCACCTCAAGCTCAATGTAACACTCCTATATTTCCCGTGCGAAAGGCAGACACAGATATTTGGAGGATGGTGCAAGACCTAAGAGCAGTAAATCAGGCAATTGAAAGCCGTGCACCTTGTGTACCAGACCCACATACTCTGTTGAATCAGGTAAAACCTGATAAGAAATGGTTCACATTAGTAGATTTGAGTAATGCATTTTTCTCTATTCCTTTAGCAAAAGAATCACAGGGATGGTTTGGTTTCACCTATCAGGGGAAGAAATACACGTACACTAGGCTACCGCAAGGGTTCTGTGATAGCCCTACGATTTTTTCAGCTGAAATACAAAATTGCCTGTCTGATTTTCCAATACCAAAACATAGTTAAGTATTGGTATATGTAGATGACATTTTAATCGCCTCTGACACTCCAGAAAACAATAAACTCACTTCAATAGCACTGTTTAAACATCTAGCTAAAACAGGAAATAAAGCATCTTTGTCAAAACAACAATGGGTAAAACGAAAAGTTAAATTCCTTGGTCATGATCTCTGTGGGGAAGGGCGAAGCATAACCTATGACAGGAAACATGCCATCCTCACAGCCCCAAAACCAGAAACAAAACAACACATGATGCAATTCTTAGGATTGTGTAATTATTGCAGACTGTGGATCCCAAATTATGCCCAAAAGACACAGCCAATGCTGGACATGATATATACTAACCCTATGGCACTGACTCAGAAGGTAGTATGGACACCTGAGGGTGAAGAAGCGTTGACAGAATTAAAGCAAGCACTAACTGGAGCTACTGTGCTAAGCTGACCAAATTACAGCAAGCCCTTTGTGCAAACTGTTGATTGCAAAGGCAATTTTATGACCTCCATGCTTGCACAAAATACCGGAGGCAAATTGAAACCTGTAGCTTATTACTCCAAACGTCTTGATCCTGTAGCAAGTGCACTACCTCATTGTGTTAGAGCAGTGTGTGCAGCAGCTCAAGCAGTACACTGCTCATCTGAAGTTGTGTTATTCCATCCATTGACCCTCCTTGTACCACATGCTGTAGACATTTTGCTGACACAAACAAAAATGACTTTCTTATCACCAGCAAGACATTTATCTGTTTTGTCTACTTTGATGTCACAACCTCACATAACTGTTAAAAGATGCAATATCCTGAACTCTTCTTCACTCATTCCTACTGAAGAAGATGGCAACACACATAGCTGTATAGAACTAACTGAAGAACAATGTAAGCCTAGACAAGACTTACAAGACTTCCCTTTGCAGACAGGAGAGACATGGTTTGTTGACGGTTCATGCTCGAAGACAAATACAGGCCAAACTCAGACAGGATTTGCTGTAGTGACAGATAATAACATTGTGCATGCAGGAAAATTACCATCACATTTGTCAGCTCAAGCAGCTGAAATTATTGCACTTATTGAGGCATGCAAAGCTGCTAGTGGAAAGTGTGTAACTATTTATACTGACAGTCAATACGCCTTTTCCACATTACACTATTTTGCTGCACAGTGGTCACGTAGGGGTATGACAACCTCCACGGGCAAACCAGTGGAACATGCTCCTTTGTTAATAAAGTTACTGGATGCAGTGTTGCTACCAAAAAGAATAGCGGTGTGCAAATGCTCAGCGCACACAAGAAACACAGACCCTGTAACAAAAGGAAATGCTTTTGCAGATAAAATAGCTAAAGAGGCGGCTACAGGACTGCATGGCACATACATACTGACACACATTGACAACAGCACAGTGGAAGAACCAATCTCTACTGATGTTTTGAGAGACATGCAAAAACATTCACCTGACAAAGAGAAACAAATGTGGTTGAAACAAGGGGCTACTATTCATAATGACACCTACTACATTAACAACAAGCCCATCCTTCCTAAAAACCTTTTTAAAACAGCAGCTATTTTGAGCCATGGGCCTTGCCATGTCTCAACAGGAGGGATGATAAGAATGTTAGAGCAGCATTTCCATGCATATGGATTTAATATTTACTCAAAAAACTTTTGTAGAGCCTGTCTCACATGTTGTAAGCACAATGCTCAGGGGAATGATAGACCAAAGAGAGGGAAATTCCCACAAGCAGAACATCCATTTCAGTTTTTGCACATGGATTTTATTGAATTAAATAAATGCAACAACTATAAGTACTGTTTAGTGTTAATTTGTCCATTTTCTAAATGGGTAGAGATATTGCCAAGTAAAAATGCGGACGCATTGACCGTAGCTAAAGCTCTGTGCAAATGTATCATACCTGACCATGGCAAACCACAAAGACTGTACAGTGATAATGGTCCTCACTTTGTGAATGAGGTGGTCAAAAGAATAGCAGACAATCTTGGAATAGAATTAAAAAACCACTGCTCATACCATCCACAAAGTGCAGGGTTAGTGGAAAGGACAAACGGCACTGTAAAGCTAAGGTTAAGAAAAACCATGGAGCAGACAGGGAGAACGTGGGTTGAATGCATTGATCTTGTTAAATTGTATATGAGAATTATACCAACAGGGAATGGTCTAACTCCATTTGAGATTATTCATGGTCGACCATTTAAATTACCTGTATTTATTGATGATGACACAAAAGCTGAGGCAGAACATACTTTAGCAGATTGGATGCTTAAGTTATTAAGAAGTAAAGAAGTCATGAGTGCGAATAATCTGCCAGATAATGTGGTATCCTTGCAGGACAGCCAAATTGAACCTGGAGATCTGGTGCTGATTAAAGTCATCAAAAGGAAGTGCTGGTCCAACCCTCGCTGGGAGGGACCCTACAAAGTCATCCTGTCCACACCAACTGCTGTGAAGATTGAGGAGAGAGCTACCTGGATACATCGTAGCCATTGTAAGAGAGTGACCTCACTGGCCTGCGTCGAGTAGCAGTGGAAGTCCGGCTACAAAGGGTGGGAGGAAACTCCTGGTCTCAAACCGGTGAAGAAATCAGCTGATCTGCGCTCACTAATCATGGCCATGTGGTGGAAACTCATTCTGGCTACATTCCTAGCAGGTACACTCTTAGTATTTTCCCAGCAGGAGCAGAAACAGAGACGATCGAAGAGATGGACACACATACACACAGATGACTGGGACTGGATCAACACTGACTCAAAACATCCATGGGAAGCGATGTTCCAGATGAGTTTAAACACCGATCAGAGGGGGGAAGATTTATTCTCGCATTATTTCCACATGTAGGAGTGGCAAAAAATGCGTTGAGACTAGAAACTGTTGATTACCGATTTCAAGTGTTTGTGAACCAATCTGTTAAAATTGATGAAGGTCAAAACAGGGAAATAGATGCCTTAAGACTCATGAGCCTTCAGAATAGGATGGTATTGGACCTCCTGACTGCTTCTGAAGGAGGAGTCTGTGTGAAATTAGGAACAGCTTGTTGTACATACATACCTGATGAAGTAAACACAAACATTTCAGATGCTATGAATGTGTTGAAGGATTTACAAAAGGTAATGTCCCAAGACCATATTTCAGCAGAACCAAATTGGTTGTCATGGTTTCTGTCTGGGTCTTGGTGGCAAATGTTGTTAAAATTTTTAACTCCATTTTTGATTATGTTACTTGTATTTTTCCTATTCTTCGCTTGTATTGTGCCTTGTTTAAGATCTATGGTGTTTAAGATGCTTAATCAGACTTTTTCTGTTTATGTGCTGTTACAAAGAATGGGTATTGAAGAATCAAACTTCAATGAATCACAATAACTAGATAAAGCTGGTTAAAAGGATGTGTGATATGTGATAACTATGTTATGGAAAATGACACTGGTACTGAAAATAGGAAACTAAGTGGTACTCATGTAGAAAATAACATAACAGTTTTCACATACTGATAAACAGGAGGGAATGTTGGAGTTTGTTATATTTTCTATTATATTTTCTATTATATTCTATATTATATTCTTTGTGTTATTATCATTATGTGAAGAATAGTAAGTCACAAGACTCACATAGTCAACTTGGTATAATGTATATATTCTATGCTACATTCCTTCTTAACTAGTTTAGCCTTGGGACAGAGCAGGAGGTGCATCCTGTTCTGTAAATCTTCTAGTTTAGGGCCTGTAAAGCAGGACATAAATCCTGTGTCCACATTCCTTCTTGGGTGAGAATATCTGGTTGTTCAGTAACCAGATGGTTTGACTTAAAGAAAAGTAATGTATGCATGAAATGTCCAATCACGTGAAGGCATACCCTTCTCTGTTCTGTCCTGTTTACAATAAAAAGAGCTTGCAAGGGGATACTCTTTGGAGTGGCTGTGTTCAGGTGAGTGCAACTGTCACTGAGACCCGCCGGCTCCCCTTGCAGCAAGTAAAAGACAAAGTCGACTTCTGTGTTTATTTCACTGTTGTAGAACTGTACTTTCTGGTGTAATCAGCGCTGTTGTGGTTATTAGAACCCAACACTTTTATTTAGCCAGAAATCAAGAGTGTAAGTTTTTATGCACTTAAAAGCATTTTCAGGCCGAACGAGCTGATTTCTGCCAATTGCAGCAAAATATTGAAAGGAAAGTGGGTTTGCCTTCATATTTGACGCAGAACAACTCAGTTCAGCATGGAAATATCATTACAACAGCTTTTATTTAGCCAGAAATCAAGAGTGTAAGTTTTTATGGGCTTAAAAGCTTTTTCAGGCCGAATGAGCAAATATGCTTGTTTCTGCCAATTGCAGAAAAATACTGAAAGGAAAGTGGGTTTGCCTTCAAATTTGACCCAGAACAACTCAGTTCAGCATGGAAATATTATTGCAACAGCTTTTATTTAGCCAGAAATCAAGAGTGTAAGGTTTTATGCGCTTAAAAGCATTTTCAGGCCGAATGAGCTGATTTCTGCCAGTTGCAGCAAAATACTGTAAGAAAAGTGGGTTTGCCTTCATATTTGACACAGAACAACTCAGTTCAGCATGGAAATATCATTGCAACAGCTTTTATTTAGCCAGAAATCAAGAGTGTAAGTTTTTATGCCCTTAAAAGCATTTTCAGGCCGAATGAGCAAATATGCTTGTTTCTGCCAATTGCAGCAAAATACTGTAAGGAAAGTGGGTTTGCCTTTATATTTGACACAGAACAACTCAGTTCAGCATGGAAATATCATCACAACTGCTTTTATTTAGCCAGAAATCAAGAGTTTAAGTTTTTATTCGCTTAAATGGATTTTTAGCCCTAAGGTGTTGATTTCTGCCAATTGCAGCAAAATACTGAAAGGAAAGTGGGTTTGCCTTCATATTTGACCCCGAACAACTCAGTTCAGCATGGAAATATTATTGCAACAGCTTTTATTTAGCCAGAAATCAAGAGTGTAAGTTTTTATGAGCTTAAAAGCATTTTCAGGCCGAATGAGCAAATATGCTTGTTTCTGCCAATTGCAGCAAAATACTGAAGGGAAAGTGGGTTTGCCTTCATATTTGACCCAGAACAACTCAGGTCACCATGGCAATATCATTGCAACAGCTTTTATTTAGCCATAAATCATGAATGTAAGTTTTTATGCGCTTAAATGCAATTTCAGGCCTAAGGTGCTGATTTCTGCCAATTGCAGCAAAATACTGTAAAGAAAGTGGGTTTGCCTTCATATTTGACCCAGAACAACTCAGTTCAGCATGGAAATATCATTGCAACGGCTTTTATTTAGACAGAAATTAAGAGTGTAATTTTTTATGCTCTTATAGCATTTTCAGGCCAAATGAGCTGATTCCTGCCAATTGCAGCAAAATTCTGAAGGGAAAGTGGGTTTGCCTTCATATTTGACCCAGAACAACTCAGGTCACCATGGCAATATTATTGCAACAGCTTTTATTTAGCCATAAATCATGAATGTAAGTTTTTATGCCCTTAAAAGCATTTTCAGGCCGAATAAGCTTATTTCTGCCAATTGCAGCAAAATACTGAAAGGAAAGTGGGTTTGCCTTCATATTTGACCCAGACCAACTCAGTTCAGCATGGAAATATCATTGCAACAGCATTTATTTAGCCAGAAATCAAGAGTGTAATTTTTTATGAGCTTAAAAGCATTTTCAGGCCGAATGAGCAAATATGCTTGTTTCTGCCAATTGCAGAAAAATAATGAAAGGAAAGTGGGTTTGCCTTCATATTTGAACCAGAACAACTCATTTCAGCATGGAAATATCATTGCAACGGCTTTTATTTAGCCAGAAATCAAGAGTGTAATTTTTTATGCGCTTAAAAGAATTTTCAGGCCGAATGAGCTGATTTCTGCCAATTGCAGCAAAATACTGTAAAGAAAGTGGGTTTGCCTTCATATTTGACGCAGAACAACTCAGTTCAGCATGGAAATATCATTGCAACAGCTTTTATTTAGCCAGAAATCAAGAGTGTAAATTTGTATGCGCTTAAAAGCATTTTCAGGCTGAATGAGCAAATATGCTTGTTTCTGCCAATTGCAGCAAAATACTGAAAGGAAAGTGGATTTGCCTTCATATTTGACCCAGAACAACTCAGTTCAGCATGGAAATATCATTGCAACAGCTTTTATTTAGCCAGAAATCAAGAGTTTAAGTTTTTATGCGCTTAAATGCATTTTCAGGCCTAAGGTGCTGATTTCTGCCAATTGCAGCAAAATACTGTAAGGAAAGTGGGTTTGCCTTCATGTTTGACGCAGAACAACTCAGTTCAGCATGGAAATATCATTGCAACAGCTTTTATTTAGCCAGAAATCAAGAGTTTAAGTTTTTATGCGCTTAAATGCATTTGTAGGCCTAAGGTGCTGATTTCTGCCAATTGCAGAAAAATACTGAAAGGAAAGTGGGTTTGCCTTCATATTTGACCCAGAACAACTCAGTTCAGCATGGAAATATCATTGCAACAGCATTTATTTAGCCAGAAATCAAGAGTGTAAGTTTTTATGCCCTCAAAAGCATTTTCAGGCCGAATAGGCTTATTTCTGCCAATTGCAGCAAAATACTGAAAGGAAAGTGGGTTTGCCTTCATATTTGACCCAGAACAACTCAGTTCAGCATGGAAAGCATATTGCAACAGCTTTTATTTAGCCAGAAATCAAGAGTGTACGTTTTTATGCGCTTAAAAGCATTTTCTGGCCGAATGAGCAAATATGCTTGTTTCTGCCAATTGCAGCAAAATACTGAAAGGAAAGTGGATTTGCCTGCATATTTGACCCAGAAAAACTCAGGTCAGCATGGAAATATCATTGCAACGGCTTTTATTTAGCCAGAAATCAAGAGTGTAATTTTTTATGCTCTTAAAAGCATTTTCAGGCCAAATGAGCTGATTCCTGCCAATTGCAGGAAAATACTGAAGGGAAAGTGGGTTTGCCTTCATATTTGACCCAGAACAACTCAGGTCACCATGGCAATATCATTGCAACAGCTTTTATTTAGCCATAAATCATGAATGTAAGTTTTTATGCGCTTAAATGCATTTTCAGGCCGAATGAGCTGATTTCTGCCAATTGCAGCAAAATACTGTAAGGAAAGTGGGTTTGCCTTCATATTTAACCCAGAACAACTCAGTTCAGCATGGAAATATCATTGCAACGGCTTTTATTTAGCCAGAAATCAAGAGTTTAAGTTTTTATGCGCTTAAATGCATTTCTAGGCCTAAGGTGCTGATTTCTGCCAATTGCAGAAAAATACTGAAAGGAAAGTGGGTTTGCCTTCATATTTGACCCAGAACAACTCAGTTCAGCATGGAAATATCATTGCAACAGCTTTTATTTAGCCAGAAATCAAGAGTGTAATTTTTTATGCTCTTAAAAGCATTTTCAGGCCAAATGAGCTGATTCCTGCCAATTGCAGGAAAATACTGAAGGGAAAGTGGGTTTGCCTTCATATTTGATCCAGAACAACTCAGTTCAGCATGGAAATATCATTGCAACAGCTTTTATTTAGCCAGAAATCAAGAATGTAAGTTTTTATGCGCTTAAATGCAATTTCAGGCCTAAGGTGCTGATTTCTGCCAATTGCAGCAAAATACTGAAAGGAAAGTGGGTTTGCCTTCATATTTGACCCAGAACAACTCAGTTCAGCATGGAAATATCATTGCAACGGCTTTTATTTAGCCAGAAATCAAGAGTTTAAGTTTTTATGCGCTTAAATGCATTTCTAGGCCTAAGGTGCTTATTTCTGCCAATTGCAGAAAAATACTGAAAGGAAAGTGGGTTTGCCTTCATATTTGACGCAGAACAACTCAGTTCAGCATGAAAATATCATTGCCACAGCTTTTATTTAGCCAGAAATCAAGAGTGTAAGTTTTTATGTGCTTAAAAGCATATTTAGGCCGAATAAGCTTATTTCTGCCAATTGCAGCAAAATATTGAAAGGAAAGTGGGTTTGCCTTCATATGTGACACAGACCAACTCAGTTCAGCATGGAAATATCATTGCAACAGCATTTATTTAGCCAGAAATCAAGAGTGTAATTTTTTATGCGCTTAAAAGCATTTTCAGGCCGAATGAGCAAATATGCTTGTTTCTGCCAATTGCAGAAAAATACTGAAAGGAAAGTGGGTTTGCCTTCACATTTGACCCAGAACAACTCAGGTCAGCATGGAAATATCATTGCAACGGCTTTTATTTAGCCAGAAATCAAGAGTGTAATTTTTTATGCTCTTAAAAGCATTGTCAGGCCAAATGAGCTGATTCCTGCCAATTGCAGTAAAATACTGAAGGGAAAGTGGGTTTGCCTTCATATTTGACCCAGAACAACTCAGGTCACCATGGCAATATCATTGCAACAGCTGTTATTTAGCCAGAAATCAAGAGTGTAAGTTTTTATGCGCTTAAAAGCATTTTCAGGCCGAATGAGCTGATTTCTGCCAAATGCAGCAAAATACTGAAAGGAAAGTGGGTTTGCCTTCATATTTGACCCAGAACAACTCAGTTCAGCATGGAAATATCATTGCAACAGCTGTTATTTAGCCAGAAATCAAGAGTGTAAGTTTTTATGCGCTTAAAAGCATTTTCAGGCCGAATGAGCTGATTTCTGCCAAATGCAGCAAAATACTGAAAGGAAAGTGGGTTTGCCTTCATATTTGACCCAGAACAACTCAGTTCAGCATGGAAATATTATTGCAACAGCTTTTATTTAGCCAGAAATCAAGAGTGTAAGTTTTTATGCGCTTAAAAGCATTTTCAGGCCGAATGAGCTGCTTGTTTCTGCCAATTGCAGCAAAATACTGAAAGGAAAGTGGGTTTGCCTTCATATTTGACCCAGAACAACTCAGTTCAGCATGGAAATATCATTGCAACAGCTTTTATTTAGCCAGAAATCAAGAGTGTAAGTTTTTATGCACTTAAAAGCATTTTCAGGCCGAATGAGCTGATTTCTGCCAATTGCAGCAAAATACTGAAAGGAAAGTGGGTTTGCCTTCATATTTGACCCAGAACAACTCAGTTCAGCATGGAAATATCATTGCAACAGCTTTTATTTAGCCACAAATCAAGACTGTAAGTTTTATGTTCTTAAAAGCATTTTCAGGCCGAATGAGCTGATATGCTTGTTTCTGACAATTGCAGCAAAATACTGAAAGGAAAGTGGGTTTGCCTTCATATTTGACCCAGAACAACTCAGTTCAGCATGGAAATATCATTGCAACAGCTTTTATTTAGCCAGAAATCAAGAGTGTAAGTTTTATGCGCTTAAAAGCATTTTCAGGCCGAATGAGCTGATTTCTGCCAATTGCAGCAAAATACTGAAAGGAAAGTGGGTTTGCCTTCATATTTGACCCAGAACAACTCAGTTCAGCATGGAAATATCATTGCAACAGCTTTTATTTAGCCAGAAATCAAGAGTGTAAGTTTTTATGCGCTTAAAAGCATTTTCAGGCCGAATGAGCAAATATGCTTGTTTCTGCCAATTGCAGCAAAATACTGAAAGGAAAGTGGGTTTGCCTTCATATTTGACCCAGAACAACTCAGTTCAGCATGGAAATATCATTGCAACAGCTTTTATTTAGCCAGAAATCAAGAGTGTAAGTTTTATGCGCTTAAAAGCATTTTCAGGCCGAATGAGCTGATTTCTGCCAAATGCAGCAAAATACTGAAAGGAAAGTGGGTTTGCCTTCATATTTGACCCAGAACAACTCAGTTCAGCATGGAAATATCATTGCAACAGCTTTTATTTAGCCAGAAATCAAGAGTGTAAGTTTTATGCGCTTAAAAGCATTTTCAGGCCGAATGAGCAAATATGCTTGTTTCTGCCAATTGCAGCAAAATACTGAAAGGAAAGTGGGTTTGCCTTCATATTTGACCCAGAACAACTCAGTTCAGCATGGAAATATCATTGCAACAGCTTTTATTTAGCCAGAAATCAAGAGTGTAAGTTTTTATGCGCTTAAAAGCATTTTCAGGCCGAATGAGCTGATTTCTGCCAAATGCAGCAAAATACTGAAAGGAAAGTGGGTTTGCCTTCATATTTGACCCAGAACAACTCAGTTCAGCATGGAAATATCATTGCAACAGCATTTATTTAGCCAGAAATCAAGAGTGTAAGTTTTTATGCGCTTAAAAGCATTTTCAGGCCGAATGAGCAAATATGCTTGTTTCTGCCAAATGCAGCAAAATACTG